>OY101447.1:138668834-139332987 GCA_956483635.1 Panzeria rudis | reverse complement strand
CAAAAAAAAAATTGGTGTGGAATGCCCTATATGTATAATTCATAATTTTATACGTTCCATTAGACAGATCAGCAAAATGGAAATTGTTTAAATTTAAAAATACAAGCACCATCATTAGTTTTGCTGTAGCAGCTCTAGTTTCAAAGATGTTGTGAAATTTATTATTAGCATAATATAGAACGGTCAGCATGGACTTTTGTGCCCTTTGTTCGAAAATGTCGTCAATAGTTGGGTTGGACCGTCCTTAATTCGTTGTCGGTAATAGATAATTGTTTCCCACATGCATCGACGATGTCTCGAAGACTTTGCTACGGGGTTATAGTTATCAATAAAAATGGATACACGACAACTTCGAAGCAATTGTTACTCTTCTTGTCGGCAATAAAACTGTACACACGATAATTTCGATGCATTTGTTACTTTTATTGTCGTCAGTAAGGCTTTATAGCACAAATGTTCATAATCTTGTCAGAAAAAATTCTTTATACACGACAACGTACACCACCTTGTCGCCATACTTATTTCTAAATGTGTTTTATAAATGACAAATCATTGATTGTCTTGCAGACAACATCGATGAAAATGTCGTTGGTAACAAGTGGGACTATAGGGATGTACGAGTATCTAAATATGAATATGTTTTTGATTTATTGTTTTTTAATGAAATATTGCCTTTTTTGTATTCCCCAGTTTTGCTAAATAAATTAACAGCCCCCGTTAATTAGAATTTTATTTACTTGAGTACCACCAAACCGTAATCCCCTTAAAGCAAAAACCCTGTAATTCGTAAAAAATTACTGGTCCCTTGTAATTACAAATTATCGGGCTGCTACTGTATTTTGTAACTCATTCGGACGGTCATCTTGAGTAACAAGTTTGAGTGGAACTCACAAAAAAAAAACTGAATGATTTTCACACACATTTTCTACTAAAGTTGTTCGCCTCGATTGTGGAAATATAACTTATTTTTTATAAAAATTTTAAAACGAAATATTTTACAACATCAGGCAAAAATATTTTCCAGTGTAAGAAATTTAAAATTTGCTTGTTTGTTAGTGTTTTTTATCTTAAAAATGAAATGGTATAATTAAATGCATGTCTATTTTTCCTGAGTGTAACAAAAACGCTTTTATCAGCACGATTGATTAGAAATGAAAGAACAAAATGAAATAAATTCAATAAAAAAATTCAGTAGCACAAATTTAAAGTATTAGTTAAAGAAAAATTAAACCTCAAATAATCTGGCAAATAAATTGCGAAATAAGGAATTTTTCACAAAATTTTTTTGCTCTCTTATCAATGACTGATAATATATTTTTATAAATCACAATTTTTAAAGGAGCTACGGCCGCTTTAAATTTATTTCACCTGATACATACTGTCAAAATGTGCATAAAATAGACTGGCCCTAATTTATAAATTCGATAAAATTAGGAAAGCATCTATGACTTATTGCAGATATGATACAAAAATGCCAACACTAAAAACTTTAAAACAATAATATAATAATGTGGCAGAGAACATAATATTATTCTCGTAATCATGCCACAACCATGCCTTTTGTTTGCGCGTAAAGCAATATGATATAATTAGAACCGTGTCTGTTTTTTCATTTGCTACAAACTGATTAGTAAACTAAGTATACGTTTAATATTTTTGATGGTAAGTTTAAATAGTTAATAAGAAGCTGATAAGTGAACACAAAATTCTTTAGCTTTTTCGCCAAAACAAAAAAAAAGTTATAAAAATGTCTACCAAATATTCAATCGAAATTAGTTCTTTTATTAAAGCGCTTATCTCAGCACAAAACGGGTAAAAAATTATGATTAAAGGTGCGAGTTTTTAAATATAAATAGCAAAGATTTTAGCAAATATTTAAAACATTAAACAAAATTGATTAATTTTTAGTTACACTTTTGTTTGGCGGAATTTGGGTCTTGACTACTGCAGCCATATTGAAAAACTCTGATGAGCCCAATTTTATAGATGGCTGTAAATCGGAATCAGAACTATGGGGTTCAGATGATGCCACCAAATTCTGTTTTTGTGTTGGTAACAATAAATCATTAGAGCAACCATGTCCTCCAAATACGTTCTTTGTACAAAATGCCACCGTCACTGGCTGTATTCCTTTAGATGAGGTCCAAGATAATTGTGTCTGTCAGTTAAGACCCCAACCATGTGAAGGCATTTATTTGACTCAACCTCAACCCCATCAACATCCCCAAAAATTCTATTTGTGCCCTAAAGCTGGTGTTGAACCTGTGGAGATGAGTTGTACTGAAGGCGCTTTTGTCCATGAAAATGGTTGGTTGGGTTGTGTCAATTGGACACAGTGGCGCAAAATACGTGGCTGCAATTAATTTGAATAAATAAGAGTTAGACTGATGTCAGAATGCGCGCTACAGGTGCCAGAAGTGTGATTGCTATATAGTGAAAAGTTATTTGTGTAATAAAAGAATTCGTGCACATGCAGTAACACAACCAAATTATTTACATTTTTAAATGTTTCAATAATTTTTTAAGACCTATCAGGAATAACATAAATATATAGGGCAATATTAAAGAAGACTAAACTATGTATACTGTTCCCGTCACTAAACCTGTACAAAATTCTACATCAAAGAAATTTCAGGCATGAAGTGCAGAATGGAATTTCACTAGTTTACTAGATTTAGGCAAATTGTTATAAATGAACAACGTTGGTTAAGTACGTGTTTGGAATTAGTTTTTCGAATATAACATAGATATTTTGGTATCGAGACATTAAGCATTTAATATAACTTTTTTTTATCTAAGAGGGTGTGGTTAATCGACTCGATAGATTAATATGTTTTTATGAAATTTTGCAGATGTAATTGGATTTAAAAATTGTAAAAATTTATGGATTAAGATTAGAGATAAAGAAAGGCGATAGAGTCCCACACGATAAGTTCTTTGGGAAACTGCATTGCAATACACATTCTTGAAATCTTCGCCCCACTGCGGTATATTTGAGTGATCTTTTTTTTTGCATCATGGCATAATTTCGCCTATGGCGTATTTTCTGACATCAGCCTTAAAAATAAAACAAGTTCTTATACCAAACTTTATTTATATATTTTTTTGTATGAGTATTTTCAACAATTTATGTTTAATTTATCATTCAAGCAATATTTAGTTGATTCTGATAACAGGCAATATTTGTTTTACTTTTAATAAATTTTTTATCATAAATTTTGATTAGTTTTTTTCTATTTGATATTCAAGTGCCATAATTATAATTAAATTTTAGCTGCCTTGTCCATAATACTTATGAATCAGAGTCTTAATAAACAACATTTGTGTGGAAATATTTTATGGAACTTTTATAAACCTTTTATTATTTACTTACTGTTGAAACTTGGAAAAAGCAGTCAGATCCGCACAAAATCATAAATAGAAAAATAAAATCAAGATCCTATCCTGCTAACTTGGCAATATTTTAACTTTCTAATATGGAAAATCATTATGTGATATTTGACCTTTAAAATATGTTAAATAATTATAAAGAAAAATGTTGGCAAATAAGCAGGCTGCCTAGAAATGACGTGATATTTTACCTATCAAAAACTTGGTCCTTATTTGGATCTCCGTACTTTTAACAGCCGAAATTTTTCCATTTGAGTTTTTGTTCGGATTTTGAGTACTCGCATCAATGATGCCAGGTCATATTTGCCACTCTCCCCAAATAAATTCGAAAAAATCCCCACAAATCCCCACGGGTGATCTTTATTGTCATTTCTACATGCAGAATCTAAAATGTCATACATAGTTTTTGTATTAAATTCAAATGCTTGACGGGTATGCTATGTTAAGGGGTCTGGCGACGGTCAAATAATCACGTCAACGTTCTAAGTGTGTGCATGCGGTCGTGCTTTTTCGGCTATACTTACGCGTTGTCGGCTCTTTTTTTATTTATTTTTTATATATTTTTTTTGTTTTATATATTTTTTTTAGTTAACGTTTTTGCTCTCTTTTTATAATTATGAAGAACAAAACAACACGTTGCTCCAATTTGGAGCATCTAGCAACAACAGGTAATTAAAAATACTGTTACATTTACGTGATTTGGCTTAAGTTTGTAGGGATTCTATGTTGTTTCCAAAGACTTGACAAAATTTTTAAATCTAAATCGGTCGAGAGCCATGATTTTTATCTGGGGCCATGTCAGTCCTTTTGCTGATAATTCCATTTCCACCGACCAGTGCCATGTTATGCGTGGACGACCTCTGCTTCTGTTTCCCTGTGGATTTCATTGGAAACAGTTTTTGGCTATGTCACCATTCTCTTTCCTCAGCGTGTGACCGATCCATCTCCATTTCCGTTGCATTATCTCGGTGTTTACGGGGATCATATTACATTTATGTAGTAATTCCTGATTACTAATACGTACAGGCCAACAAATTTTAAGGATACGTCTCATGCATTTATTCAGGAAGACCTCCAGGTCTCACTGCCGTAAAGTAGTACTGATTTCACACTTGTGCTAAATATTTTTAATTTGTGCTTTACCGACAATTGTGAGGACTTCAACACTCGTCCGAGGGAAGCATAAGTGTGCCGCGCTTTGTTAATGAGGTTCGTAGCATCATCATCTGCACCACCGTCTTTGCTAATTATGCTACCTAGATAAAGGAATTTATCTGCCTCTTGGATGACGTTTCCGTTCAGTGTTAGAGGGCTGGAATTGTTTGTCGAAATCCTCATAACTTTAGTTTTTCGGAGATTTATTTTCAATTCTACTTTCTTGCTGTTCTCATGAAGTCTGTTAATTTTTTCTTGTATATCCCTTATTGAGTGCGACATCAAACATATGTCATCTGCATAATCAAGATCATGAAGACGGTGGTTTAGTTGCCATTGTATACCTTCTCTTGCCTCAGAGTTCGTCTTAGCCATAACGCAGTTTAGCACCAACAGGAATAACAGTGGTGACAAAACACATCCCTGTCTAACTCCGCTGAGAACCTCAAATTCATCGCTCTCATGACCTTTATAGCGTGCTTTGCATGTCGCTCCTTGGTAAAGCATACGTATTATATGGATGATTTTTTCTAGAACTCCAATGTTGCTGAGACAAGCCCAAATTGCGTCTCGATCGATGGTGTCAAATGCTCGCTCAAAATCTACGAATATTAGCTATAGCGGGGAGTTCCATTCAGTAGATTGTTCGACAATTATTCTCAATGAATTTATATGGTCAATGTATGAACGATTTTGTCTGAAGCCAGCTTACTCTTTGCGTAGGTTTTGTTCCACTATCGGTGAAATGCGGTCCAGTACCAAGAAGGCCATAATTTTCTGGATTGTATTGAGAAGTGTTATACCTCTCCAGTTTTTGCAATCAGTAAGATCTCCTTTCTTCGGTGTCGTTACAATTACGCCCTCTTTCCAGTCGCAGGGGATATTTCCAGTGTCCCAGGCCGCTTTGATTAGGGGCAAGATGTGCTCCGCCAGTGGTGGGGCATACTTAAACAGCTCGGGGGGCAAGTTGCCCTGTCCAGATGCTTTGTTATTTTTTAACTTAGAAATGGCGCTTGTGACCTCTAAAAGGGATGGTGCTGTGGTTAGAACATCTCTTCTAGGATTCCTACGTGGATGATAGGCTATAGAGTTTGGGGTTTCGTTTACCTGCCTTGGACCTGTAAAAAATTCTTTCCATCTCCTCAGTTGTAAGCAGTGTTCCATTTGCATCCTTAATGTTTGATGCCGTCCGCATTTTCTCTGCACTGAGCTTTCTGACTGCACTGTAGACTTCTCTTGTGTTACCCCGCATGGTCGCGATTTCCGCTTCTTTAGCTATTTGATCGTAATAGTTGCGTTTATCATTACGGGCTGATCTCTTTATTCTCTTCTCAGTGTCTTTATATACGGATTTTATGGCTTGTATATCTGTTGTAGGTGGTCGTTTCTAGAGTTCGGCTTTAATTTTCTTACGATCTTCGATGAGGCTCCATGTGTGGTCGCTGATCCATGGTTTAACATGGTGTTTACTGCATCCTAGTATGATTCGTGCTCTATTTCTGCACGCCTTTGTAATATCGTTTTAATTATGGCTGTTATGTTGCGCTAGCGTTGTCGGCTCTGATTGATGAAAGTCGAAAAGTTTTGATATTTTAATTTGATGAGCAATTATTTGATCCTCGCCAATTATAATTGACAAGGAAATGTCAGTTGTTTTGTAATCGTGGTGTAATAAGTTTACTGCTGGCAGCACGAGGGCAGGTGTTTATTTTTTGCGCTAGTAGTTTTGTGTATAAGCTGCGTCAAATGCGTCAAGTTTTTTGACAAACATTATTTAGTTTTGTTATATTTGTTGCCCTTATGCGGCCACCTGTATACTTATTAAACAATACAAATGCTGATTGATGAATTTATTTGTACATCGCCGTTTCAGCGACAAGCATACGACACTCACACATATGCATTGATTGACGTGTTTATTTGACGGTGGACAGAGCCTTTTAGAAACTTATACAAAATCCAGCAATTAATTTGTATTCGATATGAACCTATTTTATTTTCTAAGGCTACTACGCTTATTTTATTCTTTTGTGATTTTGAAAAATATTATCATTTGTAAATTCTCAAATGGTTTTTGGATGTCTGTGCATAAGATAAGAGGCTTGTAACTGTTCAAAATTGTGGTTGAAGTCTACTGAAGATTTGGTAAAGCGCCAATGAAATGTATATAGACAATGCTTAACTATCAGCAAATAATCTTCATTGTTTTCCTTAATTAAAAAAAAGTGTACATATCAATACAATCTGAATGTATCTAGGCACCCTAAATAGCCTATAAAAACTACTTTGTACCTTAAAAATTGTCGTTTTTCACCAGTTAGGTTACATTTTAATTGCATTTTTTCTATTTTCTTTGTTATTGTTTCACTTCTAATGTTGCTTATATTCCTATATTTATTATTATTGTTCCTTTAGCTCCGTATGGAGCGTAGGGCCATAACGAAAGGCCGGTTTATGTATTATTAGTACAATAAAAATAATAAACAAGATTTTTTAAACTTATTTTTCTTTAATTTAACCTAAAAAAGTAGATTTGGGTTATTATTCTACTATATCATTATATTATTTTATTTGGCAGTCCTTACAAATGTATCATATAATATCGTTTTTTAAAGGTGAATTTCCCTCCCTTAATGTGCCCCTACCGATTCGAAATTGATCTCATTCGATTCAGCACATTTCATTCTTTAATATCCTTATATTAATCTATTTGACGCTGATTGCAAATGTATCATTTAGTCTCTTGTAGTCTAGCCAGACCATGAGGTGCACTTAGCGATTTTTTTAAACGGTTACTTTGCCCCCTAAATTTGATCCGATCGACTCCAAATTGGCTGCATGAGATTCAGCACATTTAACTTATAGAATACATGTCCTTCGTATTTTTGAAATTCTGCGTCAAAAAAGATATTGCATATGTAAGTCAAATATGGGCTGGCTAGATCATGTAGGATATCTAAGGGTTATTTTTTAAGAAAAAGTGGACGAATAAATTATATTTTGGCATAAAATGTTAATGAAGGTGGGTTAGCGGACTTTTAGCTACATTATTGTCATATATAGTTAAGCGGTATCAGTAAGTTTGATTTAGCTGTTGGCCAAATACTAATGACACCATTTTTTTAAAGGCCCACTGATTTCCAGAAACTTTGGAGGTCCAAAAATAGAAATTGGTCACCAAATTCGTCATACTGAGTATAGGGTTTTTCTACACTGTGATAGTACAATCGAACCTGTACTGTCTGTCTAGTCCTTGTATTTTTCCAAAAGTCTTCATTTGTTGCATAGTGTTATTGGTATTTGCAAGTAAAAACTGTTTTTCTTTCTAAATTTACTTTACTTTTTATCGGTTGTTGCAACTCACTAGTGGCTAATTTTATTATCATTGGTATACCTAACCGATTAAACAGTCCGATTAGTAATTGTTTTTTATTTTAAAATTACTTCATTTTCAATATGAATTCTATGAAAGTTGGTGCAACTGCGAAAATTCAATTGGCAACAAATTTGTTACAGCGATACTGTTTTATCTGTGTATGTAATATAATTAGTTTCAATCATATAATGTTTACATCCAACTTAATATTATGGTTATATGACATCATATTATTCAGATAGATGATGGAAGTCGATCGATTTCAAAACGATTGTTTAATATAGGTGTGATGAAACTTAAACGATTTTGAGAATAATTTTTGAGCCAATCTAAAAAAGCAAGACAAGTCGATACATTAATAACTAGTAAACTGAAAATGCTTTGTAAATTTATTTATTTATTTATTTCAGGCTATGAATAAAAAAATCGTTACAGACTAATGTGTTGTTTCCACAATCCAAAAGCACTCAGTTGTGGAAACAACACATAATATAATATAAATACCTATAGTTATTGTATTAATTGATGTTTGGGTTTGGATATCAATTAATAATAAATCTCTTTTATAGTGAGCGGAAGGAATGGAGAATTTTAGTAATCCGTCTCGATCTATAATTGAGATTTTATTATAATTACTCCAAAAGGTAATTATAATAACGAGTTGAGAGGGGAAAAGAAAATACAGGGGGTTAGATTCTTTTCAATAGTATTGGGTCTATTTGGGTTTCTCACCTTTTCTCATAGAATAAGTAGGTATGTAGGTATGTATTTCGATGATTAATAATTATGTAGATTTATTTGTAAGTATAGATTTAAGTAGTTTAATTTACATACAAATATTTTTGTCTTTAAATTTATATATAAAAATGGTAAGTATATAGGTTTCAAAGCGTAGCTAAGTCTTCCTTATAGTTTGGCGGTGAAAATGCAAGTAAGTAGAAATGGTTAAGTTTTTACAAAAAGATGCATCGGCCTTCCATTTAGGGAAACCCGAATGCAGACGTTATTGGAACTTAACGAATATTAAGTACTAAATTAGTGTTAACAATTCATTTTATAAAACAATATTATAAAGTAGCGATTATTTCAAGTTTAGTGTAATTTAGAAATTCGTTGATTTTAATTAAATTTTAGGTAATTGATACAATTGAAAATAATTTACAATATGTATATAAAATATGTATATATTTTTCAGTGAGTGTTCAAACTTGTTTGGACAGTTATATTGTATAAATATCTAATTTAACAATGAAGTATGTGTAAAACGTAAATATATACAAAATTATTTTTACATTTTATAAATTACAGCTATTTTTTACTCAGGTCGCTTGTTTGCATTGTGGAAACAGCACATTAATGTGCTGTTTCCACAATGCAAGCAAGCACTGCTTGTCTAAAATTTCTATGGAAATCACTCAAAAAACTGAGTTCTTTTCATACAAATTTTAGACAAGCAGTGCCTGCTTGCATTGTGGAAACATCACATTAATGTGCTGTTTCCACAATGCAAACAAGCGACCTGAGTAAAAAATTTGTATGGAAACTGCTAAAAAAAAACTAATGTGTTGTTCCCACAATGCAAACAAGCACTGCTTGTCTAAAATTTATATGAAAAGCACTAATTTTTTTGAGTGATTTCCATACAAATTTTAGACAAGCAGTGCTTGTTTGCATTGTAAAAACAGCACATAAGTGCTTTTCAAACAAATTTCAGACAAGCAATGCTTGTTTGCACAGTGGAAACAACACATAAGACAGTAATTTTATTACACTAAAAAGTAGGAGTTTAAACTCAGATTTCTCAGTGCCGAATTCGATAAAAGATTGGGAAATTTTTTGTAAATTAAAATTAATCTCGTTGAGCTGAACAAAGGCACTTGTTAAAGTACCATTACGCGCATAATTAGTCCTATGAAAGGGTACATCAAATAGCTTAGACAACCTAACATTCCTAGGAGGTATATAAAACGGTACCATATTAAGCAAATCTGGGCAATCAATAAAACAATTAACAATATCATATACAAATAGTGCCGATTGAACTATTCTACGCGATTCTAGAGTACGTAAGCCTATGAACAGGCATTTGGACTCATAAGGAACGGAAAATAAGTAAGGTAGTGGTAATGATATGCAAAAAGAGGGCTTCTATGCATATACAAGTATGTATATTAAAACTGCACTATGGATATTTATGTTTTTCGTTATTAAATTTTATTTTTTAATAAATGTTTTGAAGGTGACAATGAAGGTTTAACAAGAGAAACAGACATTGCTTCAGAGATGCAAGTGTAATGTGGCAAGTTAGTGAATTAAACGCAGTATGAAATATTTTTTCATGCAAAGAGCCCATCAAACAACATTATGGCAAAATATTAAATGAAAAATATCAAACGAAAACAATTTTCATAGCGCGTTAACTGCAACAGCTACAGAATCATATAAGCAGAATGTTAATCAGCGACCTGGAAAGCCCAAATGGTTGGTTCGTTGGATGTTTTGTTGCTTGGAATATTGTTAGTGGTTTGTGCGGTGGCATTAAAACCAACATGGATTTAAGCATTTTTCTATGCAAGTGCAAATTTGTGTGCATGACAAAAGTTTGGTATTAAATATGCTTGTATTTAGAAGACAAACACAATTCATACTATACATATACTTAACGTGACCAGAAGGTTTTTTAAAAAATCGGGACTAAAACGATTGAAAAGCGGTATTCTGAAGAAAAATACGACCGAAAAGCGGGATTTTATAAAATTTCTAGTGGAAAGCGGGATGATGTAAAAACACTCAATTTCTTAGATAATACGAGTATACACATAATTTCTTTTAAATATATGCAATAATACAGTTCCATATCGTTACTTGTAATGCAAAACCACGTAACTAATAAATAATTCAAAATCGCATTGTTATTTAATTATTGCGTATTATCGAAGCACATGTCCGTACAAATTTTCAAACCTTTATCATAAAAATCAACAAAATTAAAAACGAAAAAAGAGACTAAACTTCAGGAACTTGCATACATATTTTATTTGATTTTCTCTCCTACAAAATGTAGATACGTAATTTTTTATTTCAGCTAACGATATGTACTTAGGAAGTTCATAAAAACTTAAAAAGGTGGATTTTTAGACGTTTTCTTTAAATCGTGATTTGTAATTTCTCCGTTACGATGAAACAAAAATCTACTGATGAGTTGGCATTAGCACCCAACGAAATGCAGGAATATTGATAAACTAACCCACAACTAATAAATTTATGTATTTTTGAAATATAAAACAAAAATTTTGTAAATTGCTTTAAGGTTAAAGAACACATGAAACATAAAGTCGTTTAGATACAATAAAAATAAGAAAATTGTAAGCCAGTAAGTGAAAAATTCCGAAGTTATCTTTCCTATAAAATAGCACAGAAAAAAAAATAAGTTTCGTTTTTGATAACAAAAATGCCGCTATTCAATAATTTTTTTCAAATTTCCTGTGATAAAGAATTCCGCTATATTGATAACAGCATTTTTTCAAAAGAAAAAAAATATATAAAAAGTGAAAAAAATTTTGACATGGCTGTGATACGTACCCAGACTTCCCGGACGTAAAGCATACTCTCTACAGCTGAGCCATTATGAGATACAACTTGTTTTAAGTACTTATGTATGAAAAGAAAATAAATAAACGGCATGGGAAAGAAATAAATTCAACGAAATATTGTATTAAGTTAATGACAAATGTTATTGAAATTCATATTTTTTTTCAATAACATGGTTTTATTGAACATAATTCTTGCCTATTTTTTCTGTGTGCTTAAATTCAGTTTACAGTTGAAAGAATATTTTCGATCAAAAGCTATTTTGTATGAAACAAGTTCTGTCTTGTAAATTTAGTATTTTTTGTCGGATCTAAGCATCTTATGTTTTATATATTGGGCACAAAATTAGTTTAGCGTTTGCCTTTCAAGACTTTTTCTTAATTATTTGTTCATCTTAATGTTGAAATTTTGAAATTGAAGTTATGAATTTTAGTCGAACTGCATGGGTTTGAATCCAACGATTTTTGATTATTCTAGGCTAAGATCGTCATTTTTGGAACAATCAAACATTTTTGATGTTACGTGCCTTACGTGACTTCACCACCCTCACAGTGGGAGCAGGCATGAGAATAGCTCTGATGATGAGATACTGATTGATCTCAAAAACAATAGTTCGACGCTTATACAGACAAGAATTTGTCTTTTCAGTTATTACATACTTTGGAAATTCCTTTCTCAATAAATATAATTTTATAGAAAAATTTAATTAAATGAACTTAATCCTAAAGAATTAACGGCCGTGTGCATAACAAAAACTTGGCATGGAGTTAGCATAAATGACGAAATTGAACTGGACTTTAACGAGTTTTGATATGAAATGTTAATTTAAAAATCACCGTAGATTGTAGCCGAGACTTATTGCAATATTCTGTGATGATTTCTCATTTCAAAATATATGGAAAAACTCAGCAAGATCCATCTGGTTCAATTTCGTCACTCATGCTAACTTCATGCCAAGTTTTCGCTATGCATATGGCCCTAAATATCTTTGAATTAGAAATTTTGAAGTAATGGGATTTGAAGCAACGTCTAAAAATGAGTTGTACCCGCTGAAAAAGAGAAAGATATTTTTTATTCAGTTGAAAAATTTTCCAAATTTTTGGCAATAATTAAAAAAGTAGAATTATAAATTTTAAAACTCGAAAAATCGGGAGAAAGCGGTATACAAATTCTAGCGGGATCGAACTCTTAAAAGTGGGATAATCCCGTCTAAAGCGGGATGTCTGGCCAGGTTACATATACTACATATGTACATACAACACACAAAGTTATGCATCAGATGTTTGGAGGTTATATAATTGGCATTTAACATCCATTACGTGAACTAGATTTTTAGTTCTTTTGGGTGGCTATGGAATTGTAATAACTGTGAGCAATGTGTATTTGTGTTATTTTTTGCTCTATTGTCTTTGACAAGCCAGTCCTATATGTAATACTCATACTCTAGTCATATAGAAAATTGCTTTCATGCAGCCAATAGAGAGTCAACGGCGAGTTTATGAAAATCTCTTTCAAAGAAAAACATACATAAATACCACATATAATGGTATTGTTAGCCAATGTGTTAGATAAGTTTCTGTTTTCCAAAGTCGTATTAACCCATTTACGCCGAATAAGTAGAAAAATACCCAAAAAATAGAGTTATTTGAAAAAATTCTAGTTAAAGTTGGGTAAGATATATCGCAAGTCTGTTTTGAGAGAGAGTTAGACAAGGAATTAAACCATACAAGACAATTTATCGGGATTTTATAGCATTATATTTTGAGCGGAAAATTAGTGGGTCATATATTAGAAAATTTTTAATGCCAAAAATTTTTAGTAGAAACGGCTCTTCAAGAGGGAGAAAAGGAAAATCCCTTAAATACTATTTGGGGCGTCATATACCTATAAATACCTCTATTATTATAAAAATATTTAATATAGTTGCGCCACTTATTTTGAAAATATTTAAAACTTCACGAGAAACCCCAGGCCACAAAATTCATGTTGACCTGTGTAACAGATTAATTAATGTTTGTTAAAAAAAACCATAAAAATGAAAATGATAACATCAAGCTAAGCCAATTTTCTATCCAAAAATGAGGATCAAGTTTTTGCTTGGTACAATACTTTATTATAATTAGAACGAAGATTCTTATGGCACGTCGTGCATATGATATACAACATATAACGGGTGTTTTTTTTTAGAGGTATAGAACTTCGAATTGAAATAAAACACAAGAAAATCGTTTTAATGTCCATCAATTTGGCTTTATTGGAAGGATAATTTTATGCCATTAATGTTTAAATATGATTTCGGGCATGTGGCCGCCGCGGCTGGCTCGAATAAAGCCAATTCTACAGGTCCAATTTTCAACCACTTTTTCGAGCATATGGGGCCGTATGTTGGCATTAACGCCACGAATGCTGGCTTCCAAGTCCCCTAACGTTTCTGGTTTGTTGGCGTAGACGTGCGACTTCACATATCCCCAAAGAAAATAATCCAATGGTGTCAAATCACACGATCTTGGTGGCCAATTGACAGGTCCATTCCGCGAAATTATGCGCTCATCGAATGTTTCCTTCAATAAATCGATTGTGACGTGCGCTGTGTGGCATGTAGCGCCGTCTTGTTGGAACCACAACTCATCCACATTCATGACATCCAATTCGGGAACAAAATAGTCGGTTATCATGGCTCTATACCGGTCTCCATTAACGGTAACTGACTCTCCAGCATTATTTCGGAAGAAGTATGGCCAAATGACTCCACCAGCCCATAGAGCACACCAAACAGTCAGTTTTTGTGGATGTAATGGCGTCTCAAGGGTCTCATGTGGATTCTCTTCACTCCAAATGCGGCAATTTTGCTTGTTGACGTAGCCATTCAACCAAAAATGAGCCTCATCACTGAACAAAATTTTGCGATGAAACTTCGCGAACTGAACCATTATTTTCGAAATAAATTTGCACGATTTGCAAGCGTTGTTCTCTTGTCAACCTGTTCATGATGAAATGGCAAACCAAACTAAATATTAATCACTTGACAGCTGACAAAATGGCCGCCAGTTAAAAAAGTGATGCCAACTTAAAGTTCTATACCTCAATAAAAAACACCCAATACATTCTAAAACACTTTTGTTGAAAATTAGGTCGATAATAGTCGGCAACACTTTACAGATTGTTGTCGACCTAAAATTTAAGGATTGGCAAGTGAAAAAAATATATTGATATATATCGATATCGATATATTTTTAAATATCGATCGGCATCGATATATATCGATATCAAAAATATCGATATATCGAAATATCGATATTTTCGAACAATGATAATTCATACGTAGTCCCCACATTTTTTTTTAAATAAAACAAAAAAGTACCTTTCTTATAAATAATTAAGATGGAAAGAGTTAAGCCCCTATTATGATTCACAACTAAATTGATAGTTGAGTCGTAGTTGTCAAATTCATATCATGGAAACAACTTCATCAAAGCAGTTGTCTCAGTTTTTATCAGTTGTGTTTTGGTTTTTATTTCGACTTTTTGTTACTTTTAATTACTTTTAAAATGGTACTATTAGGCGTCAATCTATCCCATTTGTCAACCCATATTGTAGTCATATCCACAAAACATAAACTCTCAAGAAAAAATAGTAAGGCCAAAACTAAAAATATTTAAAATATTTTGTGATGGCTACTATGGTTTTAAAAAACAGAGAGTATAGATAAGAACGTTTTTTCGAACACTTTTTCGAAGACAACTAAAATTAGTTGTCAATCATAATACAAAAAAATGGTTGAGTTGGGTCGTAGCATTGACAACTCAACTTAGTTGAGTTGTGAATTATAATAGGGGCCTTAATTTCCAAGATCCTTACTGTTCCATCAATATTTCATGAAACATAGATTAACAAATTTAGACTCAAAGAATGATAATTTTTCGAATAGACAAAATATTATAAATAAACAAAAGATTTTGTTAGTAATGTTCTATTTGAAGAAGATTGTGCCGAAATGTTTTTAATAATTGCACGAAAAACAAAACCAAAACTAAAAAATATCGATTTTGATACTGTCGATATATTTGGAAAAAATATCGATATATCGAAATTAAAAATATCGACGATATATATCGATATATTTTTAAGGAAATATCGATATATCGATATTTTTTGCCCATCCCTACTAAAATTACACACGCATTATTTTTGAACAAAATGTTTTAACTAAAAAAAGCGATTGGCTGCGTGCAGGTTTGAACAGCGACCTCCTGACTGATAGTCTGACGTATCTACCATTCAGCCATAGCCGTATTATACTTTATGTTAAATTTTTTTAGATTTGGACTAAATATGTTTAATTTGAAAGGTTTTTTCTTTAATAAAATAACTACAAAATCGATGCAATTTTAGATAAGGAGAAATTTTCAACACAAATTTAGACAATATATGATCGTAAATTTGAAGTAATGTTTTAGAGTGTACATACATAAATGTTTTTTATGCTTGGGGTACAAACAAATTTTTTTAAATCAAAAAATACGTGTAACGAATTCTGGTAAGAAATGCGTTTAAGGAATACTGTGACGGTTAAATTCCTTAAAAATATAGTGTTGCCGTTTTGGTTTTTTCGCGGACTCCTAGTTCTAGGATTTTGGGAAGATTTCTGAGGTTTTTGGGAGATTTTTGTCCTGGTTTTTTGGAATCCTGGCGACTTCTTGGATTTTTGGGAGATTTTTGTCCAAGTTTCTGGGAATTATTGAACCAGGTTTGTGTTTTGGTTAATGGTTAGTTACCTTGCTAAGTGAAAGTGTCTCGACTAAACTCCAAGTTCTCGGATAAATTCTTGAAAAGTATGGCCTGAGTATCACCTAAATATCGCTTACGTATCGCCTACGTATCTTTCAGGCTATAGTTGTTTTTTGTTAACGCATTACTTCTTTTTCCATCTAGAGGTAGAAATTAGTATCTTTGTTTACTTGGTGTCATCAAGGTAGGTGAAATTTTTGTAGTTAAATTATAACTTTTATTTCCGGTGAGGGTCATGACGCCGGCTCACGAGATTAGGCGGAGCGAAGGGCGATAAAGATGAGGAGGCGTCTGACATAGCGACCGAACGTGACCGGCCGACGGTTGTTGCCTGAAGGTGGCCGACTCAAGATGGCCTGCCAATGGCATAAGGTCGGAAATGGCTGCCCGATGGCATTACGCCTAAAGTAGCATTCCGAAGACACATAATGGTTCCAATTAAAAAAGGGAAATACATCTGTATCTTTAAAACTTGCTATCCGCTTACAAAATGATGTATGTAAAAATTATAGAGAACGACCTCAGCTTTAAGAATGTTGAAATTTTGGTCATCCTGTTGAAATAGATATTGAGCTACAGGGTGTCAAAGTTGACTACCTCGGGCATGAAAAGCCTTGTCGGCCTCATAACTTTTACCAATGATTTTAATGATGTTAAATTTGGTGTAAATTCGGTCGAGTGGTCTAAGCGGTAAAGAACTCTGATGAGATTAGCGGGAGCTATCGAAACGTCAGTTCAACCCTCCGCGCAGTCAAAATTTTTTTGTCTACATGCTTCGCATTTATCTCTAAATAAATATATAATTTAATTGACAAATTAAATTAAAACGAACTCAAGCCAAAATATAATTAGTTTCTTTGGATAAAAGCAAATACAGTTCGACTAAACTCATAACATTTAAATATAGTTTAAACGGGAATTTTGTTTCTTTTATTAATTTGTAGTTAAAAAAACTATGTGAAAAAAGTACGGATATCCAATATTTTTAGGACAAAAGTCTATTACGTATGGGTAATACAAAAGTCTATTACGTATGTTTAATATGAATACGATAGAAATTTCGTTCTAACCTGGTGACCTATGACACCGTCCGTTCTGTTTTTCCTTTGAATAGATCTTATCTATTTCTTACAGGATCCTATTATTGTCGTGAGTGAAAAATCGTTTGGGCTTCTAAGTTTCTCTATTAATAATTTTAGTTATTTTCTTGTTGCAGTTTTTATCAACAAACTATTTAATGGTTAAAATTAATAAGATATTTAACTTTTCTTATAATTTATAGTGTGACCAAAAATATTAATAAAGAGTCTCCGTCGCTCAGTAAAAATGTTAGCAGAAATATTCCCCAATACGTAAAAAGTAATTAAAATATATTTTTCAACATTTTATTTGCTCTGATTGCTCAATATAATGTTTTGGAACTCATCCAGTTTGTTAAACAAAAAAACCTGATGTGCAGTATAATAAAATTTAATCAAATCAATCAAGATTAGTTTGTACACCACGACGTTTGCCAACAAGACTGCAAAAAACACTTTTAGTAATTGAAAACGCCATGAGGAAATTGTACAATTCCTTTGGCTAGTTATTTAAATTAATTTCAATATTTTGTTAGTGTTTGGATTTATTTGTCCTTTTCTTTTGTTTACTATTGTTCCTCTTGACTTTTCAACAAGAAAAGCGGAAACCAGAAGTACTGCCGGTGAAAAGGACTTGTTATTTTTACTTTCTTATTGCTGCTGTGTTTGGTTATTGTTTGTGCAGGTCGACAAATAAAAAACGGAAATTATTGTGCAGACAAGTTTGTAAATATTAGTTAATAAAAAAGTACATGTTATAATATGCTAAAGCTGTTAAAAATTCATATAATGTTGATTATAAATAATGTTGATTATAATAATTCATTTTGATATGTTAGTCCCCAGCAAAAGCTTAACTTACAATTTTTATTTTGAATAACATATAATAGATGTTGGTACTTCCTTAAAAGGATAAAGTTCCTCTATTCCGACTCTTTTAAAGGATGAAGCGCAAGTTTTGTACCTTTTGTGATATGTGTATTTGATAAAAAAGTAAATCACTTAAATAATTTTACAATTTTAAAGGGAAGCAAATTGTCATTAAGGGCTTACCACCTGATTTATAAACAAGAACATAAAATTCTTTATGAAAATTTATATGAAAAATAAAAATTTTGTATTTTTGTTGAAAAAGTTTTTGTTGAAAAAGTTTTATTTCGTATTTATCAATCAGTCCCTTATTTGCAATAAATGTTAAAAGATTAAAAAATGAAATATCAAACCAGAAATATAAAATGAATTAATTAAAAAGAAAAGAAATTTGGGACACCAAATGACATTAACTGTCAACTATCAACTATAAGGAAAGATTTTCTGCAACGCCAACATGATAAAGTCTGCATGTGATAACATAAATCTCACACACACTCACACGCACGTATACATACTTATATAATAAAACATAAGGAGCAAATTTTAATTACTTACTTAAGTATCATATTGCCTAAAAGGGTTTCAAGGGAGAGGAGAATGTACTAGTACAGCATATTATATTTTTTCTCCTTTGCATTAAAACTTGAAGCGAAATTGGAAAAATTATTTTTTTTTAATTTAACAAATTTCTGTTAAAATATGCATGTATGTTTTTCGACATACATACCCATTAGGCCCAGTTGCTACCGACGATATTTTCTTCGATGATATTTGCAAGACAATCAATGATTTGTTGTCTATAAAACACATTTAGAAATAAGTGGGCGACAAGGTGGTATACGTTGTCATGTATACAGAGTTTGTTCTAACAGGCTTATGAAAATTTGTGTTATAAAACCATATTGCCGATAACAAGAGTAACAACTAGTACCTTCCACCGGATCCGGGATCTGGGTTCGAACCTACATGGGTTGGCACTGACGAGTGGAG
This sequence comes from Panzeria rudis, assembly GCA_956483635.1. Lineage (NCBI taxonomy): Eukaryota > Metazoa > Arthropoda > Insecta > Diptera > Tachinidae > Panzeria > Panzeria rudis. The sequence continues at coordinate 139,313,745 of OY101447.1, read as the reverse complement.
TGGGCTGTCAAAACGGAATCTTATTGATTGCTTGCGTGCATTAGGCAGCCACGTATACTAACCAACCAACCACCCAATAACTAGGGATGTCAAACGGGACTGGTTTTTGTAAATCCCGGAATTCGGGATACCAGAATTTAAAATCCCAGGATTTCGGGATTCGGGATTTTTCCGGATCCCGGGATTTATCGGGATTTCTTGATTTTTCGGGATGCAGTATTTTCCTTTTTTTAATAAAACATTTAATTTATAATGTAAAATATTTTCATTATGTGTATGTATTCATAATAACAACTACCCAGCAAAAATATCCGTCTACTGGAAGCAGGTTTGTAAGGGTGAGATTTCGGTACTCTCCCTTACCAACCTGCTTCGGTATTACATGATTTTTGTATGGGATGTCCCATACACCTCATGTCTTTTTTATATGTATAGAATTAAAAAAAATTTGCTCTTTATATTACAATTTCACCCACACTTGGATAAATTTTTCATTTGAAATTATTTTATGCTGTTTTTATATTTATTTATGTATTAAGTGGTACAAACACAATTGGCAACTATATTACACTAAAATTTACTTTTATTAAATAATTTTTGCTCGCGTATTGAATCAGGGCACTAACCACTAAGTTACCGAGGAACATTTATTTTCATACACAATTCAATGGAAGAATAAAAAATTAAATTACGAAGTAAAAATAACACTCGTATCCATATTTGTATCGACGTAAGCGAGAGAAGATGCACTATAAAAAAGTTTGAGTTGAACAAAAAACTTCGGGCTTAAAAAACATGAAAAAAAAGTTTTTTTTTAAAAAACATAAATAGCCGACCACCTTTCTCGTGTGTGCATTAAATTTCTTCTTTTGCGCATCTCCGAAACCCTTCTATTTAATCTTAGTGCATCCTTGTACCAAATTTATTTTTGCTGGGTATAAGAAATCAACAAAGAAAAGCTAATTTCAATGTATTTTAATAAAAATTTTAATATTCTACCGAATAGTAAAATATAAATTGGAAGAAACCACGTTACAAAATTCCAATTAATTAAGAAAGTTAATTAACTAGAATTATGAAAATAAAATAGATATACAGGCATGTTCTGAAGCTCGCACGATTGTTAAATCATAAGTGAGCTGCAAACCGCCAAACTTATTTTTGAATGTTCTAAAACTCACGCGTTTTACTTTAAGGAAACAATGAACAAAGATATATTTTTTTTAATTTCGTATTTTAAATAAAAATTGTAAACAAATTTTACTAGTTTTTATTAAAATAAAAAGAAAACATATTTAATTTATTCATCATTTTATTGTTTCTTTAAAGCTGAGTTTAGTGTTAATACATCAGTTGACTTTAGTGTACTCTTGCGATTTGAAGTCGCAAGAGTCTTGCGATTGCGATGTACAGCACACCTCTCTTGCGAGTTGAAGTCACAATCCCACATGTTATGCAATATGTAATTGTTAGAACATGCCTGATAACCTTTGCGGTCGAATTCCATTTCCCCTTATTACTATGTTATCCGTTGACCAAATGACACCACAAAAGTCTATGAAAAAGCTCTGAGCCCATTAACCCTGCTGTTAGGTTTGGACCATTTTGGTCAAATTTTTTTTCTTTTCGCTTTAACTACGGAACGGTTCAACATGTCAACTTAAAACGTTAGCTAGTGTGGTATTTTTATATGTTATTACTTCTACGAAATTTTTGATTATCTATGATGTAAAGGAAGATAACAAAATAAAAAATTACAAATCTTAGGTTCGGACCATTTTGGTCCGTTCATGTTTATTGATTTGAACAAAATTTACAAAACAAGTGCAAAATTTCAAATTTTCTCAGTACATGATGAGCAAATTATTTTTCGTTGTAGTTTGCATATGAATTTGCTGCATATGATGCACTTAATATCGCACTTAAATTTGCAGCAGCTGCAAGTCCCTCGTTTTCTAGCAGATGACATTTTTGGTAAACCGCTCGTAGATGCTGCACCATCAGAAAATGATGATATAATTTCAGTCAGAAGCGATCCCACAAATCTCGAATAGGTACTGACTTATAATTAAAAAGTCGAAAAACACATTTTAGTGCATTTATTGTTAAAAAAAACTATATAAACCAAAATGGTCCTATACCAAAGATTCGTAAGTTTTTGTTAAGTTAACAGCAGGGTTAAAGGGAGTAGCAGCGGTCCGGATGGATCTACACTATGACCATGTATTCAGTAAATAAACGTTTTGTTACCTATTTATTGCTTCTGTAGTTATTCAAAGCACTCTTGCATAAGCTCGGCTCATAATTTTCATGAAAAGAGAGATTACAGAGCTGCTTGGCTATCGTAAAAGGTAGATTTATGTGAGTCCTTAGGACTTTTATTTAAAATAACGATGGCACATGTTGTAATTGTCTGAATTTTCGCCTGAAATACCGTAGGCTATTTGACCATGGAAACAGACATTTTAGAATTGGGTCCAAGGACTCCAGCAGTAAACCCGTCATCGATTGGGATCTATCCATAAGCCACAACAAATTTCTGGAATGCGTAGGAGGACCAACAACCTCACACGTTGACCTGAGCGCCCTAAACGGGATGGTGACATAATCTTTTGCCGACCTCAGTTCACAGTTTATGCTGTCATTCGGCATACAGAATATTTAATTCCATAATCAAGATCGATGAATGCTCATTGCTTACACAATGAACAGAGTTTCCAAGACCTGTCCTGTAAGCAGCAGATTTTCCCATGAAAATCTGAACAGGCATTGGACTAATTAAGGCCTGAATAGTTAAGGCTTGACATATCCTTATTACACAGGTAGCAAGGGGATATGCCAACATCTGAAACTTGCATAGGCCGGTAGTCTCTACAACCTGCCGGCTTCTCGGTCACCATACAATCGCCCTATACGTGACAATCGGTCTGATTAACATTTTATAACGCCACATAATAATTTTAGGGCTCATACTCCAGGTGCATGCAACACAACTCTATCAGCTTACTGTTATAAGAATTGTTAATAAGGATTCCAAGTTAGCCTTCTGTGAAGAAAATCACATAAATACTTGACATTCATAGAATAAGTGGTATTGTATCCAAACATCATTCATGACGCCTAAGAGAACGCAGCCGAATTTTCCAGTTACCTATTCATCGGCGTATCCAGTCACTTTATGCCCACTTTCACTAAAAACGTGGAGAAGTTCGTCTATCACCACCGTCCAAGGGACTGGGGATAGATTGTACTCTTTGACAGCCATAATACATTTAGGGCCATTATTATAACTTGCCAATAGATAAAGTTAAGATGTTATCGGACAGATAACACGTTCTTCATTATTATAAGTAGACTTTAGGCAAAATCTTTCCGATAAGCTAAAGGAAAGTTATTCTTGTGTTTAAATTTAATGTGAGGTTTATGCTACTGGAGCTGCCATAGTTTTTGAAAGTATTCAAATAAAAGAAACATTGAAACAATTTTCGAGCATAGTTTTAGGAGGAAAAACACACATTTTTTTTCCTTTGCTGTGTGTATTAAAAGTATTTGAAAGCGACGCCTAGAGGTAGTAATTGATGTTTGCTCTAGTATTGCCATGTTTTGAAATAAGATACATTTTATTTTACAGGGAAGTTGTATTAACGAAAATAGTTATAGGTCACTGTATTCCTCATTTTAGCTATGGTTAACTTTTACAAATGCGTACTTTACAGGCAAGTTGTAATAACGGGCCTTAAATACATAAATTAATGTTACAAATTCTTACTTTTCATTACGAGTTTTGTATAAGAATTTTACTTAAAAAACGTAATTTAAATATTTCGGGACTTCCCAGGGATTTTTTAGACGACGAATTCCGGGATTCGGGATTTCTCAATCCCGAAAAATCCCGAAATTTTCGGGATCGGGACTGGCATCCCTAGTAACAACCAACTGCATCGAACTTACCGTGTGTACGGTTCTATTGCTGACAACAAGAGTAACAACAGCATCGAAGTTGTCGTGCTTTTCTTTATGTATATTAAAGGGTTTAAGTTGCCTACAAAACGGGTTTTTTTATAAAGTTTTTGAGTACCTCCATAGGCTAGTAGGTAGCGTTCTAGCTGAGTTCTGTTCTATTATTAAATTTCTGAATTTTATAATTATTTATTGACGACTACTTTAGTAGATTGCCACCAACGTTGCTATCAATTACTTTTTTGTTCTTTGTTCGAAATTGTCATCAATAGGTAGTTTGGACTGTCGTCAATTCGTCGTCGGCTTAGATACTTTTTTCGAACATGCATCGACGATATCTCGAAGACTTGGCCTACAGGGGGTAATTGTAAGTGTTAGTAGACGAACAAGTATGTGTGTGTGTGGGTATCAGCAAAGGCACGTTTTTAGCAATAATGGTAGACCAAGTTTCTGGTTAGTTGAAAGGACATTTTGTGTGCTAGAATTGGCGGTTGCTTGCTGCCATAAAATAAAACTTTGTACGAATTTTATACTCTACTTAAATTTCACGTTCTAATTGACTTTTAAGTGGCATGAGTTAACCTTTTTCTACTCTTCCTTTTATTGCACTAAAGAAGGAAGAAAAACTGTAAAGCATGTGGGCGGGCGTATGTTGTAATTTTCAGTTGAGTTGGGTCTGACTTAAAACAGACTTTAATCTAGGAAAAATAAACACAACAAATTAGATTTAATTCATGATTTTCTTTGTGTAGATGTAAAATTTTTTTTAAATTTTGTACCTATAAATGTGTCAGTCAAACAGGTGAGCTGTTTAATTAAATTTTCTTTACCAATGATTTTACAATTACATAAGCTAAAAGGTAAAGTCCTTCTTTTGGGTTTTTTTAAATAATATCTTCTGCTTACGAATAATTTTGTATCGATTCGTTCAGCGTTTTATACAGTTTTATTTCGTTTTTACCATATATTTTCCCCTTTCTATCTTATTTAAATAAGACCAATTAGCTTTATTACTTTTTTTTAATAATATTTAAAATAATAAATTATTAAGAGTTTCAATGTAAGACCTTAAATGCCAGTACCAATGTAGGCTTAAATTGATTTATATGTTTCGTTTTTTAGTCACGTTTGCTGTGCCATATACACCATAAATTTTTATTACAGATTTTTGTTTACAACAATTTAGTATTTCAACCTTTCTGGGTCTTCTGTTATTTTTATTTACTTTTTACTTATTTTTTTTTTGCAGAGACCTTTATTTCAGGTTTTCCAAATAAAACTGCTCAAAGACCATAAAATAATAATAATATTTTTTTTAAGTCTGAGATATGTTGAATCTCAATCAGGTAAGGAAATTGCTAAAAGGGTAAATTATTCGACTGGTGTAGCTTTTGAAATTGATTTATTAAATTTTATTTTATTGATTGACTTTAAAAAGGTAGAAAGTTATGTAACAGTTTGTAAATATTAAAGTGTTTCAATAACGAAAAATTTATATTGTTTATCTAAACTGTTTGAAAAAAAGCTTAAATACATAAGAGCGTTTTTCTTAATTTTCTTATTTCTTAAACCTTTTAAAAGCATTTAGATAAATAACTTACACTACACAACGGAACGCAAAATTTTGATCACACGTTATAACCACTTTATATATTATTAGTTACTAGCTGCTATCATGCGCGATGCTGCCGTAGACGAATGATACTTAGCTTCAGAAAAAAGTTGGTGCTGTTTAGGATTACTAATATTTGGTTTTTATGGGAGGTGCTGCACCCCACACTGGTTCCAATTGGAATAAAAATGGTAATAAATCTTTAGCTTTGAATCTTGATATACGTTTACAAAGCGATTTATGTAAAAATAATAGAAGAGGGAATGAAAAATCTTGTCGGCCTTAAAACTTTTATATATATTATCTGATCTTAGAGAATTTAAAGTTGGTGTAAAGTTTATAGATAGATAAAGAAAATCCAGTTTGCTTTATTGAGATATCTTTAATGTTTTCAAAGATATTTGACTTTAACTTTGTTCTCTATTTCGTCAATATCTCCCGTAATATAGCAGAGTCAACATTTTCCAAAAAATATTTTATGATTTTTAATACAATCCTTGATAACATGCAGAACATTTTTTTTAGTTATCTCAATTCATGTAGTAGTGAAAAGGACTGAAAGTCAAGACTTTGAAATGGGAGTGAAAAATGGCTAAATTTTGACAAAACTAGAGCTTAATTAATTGTTCGATGTTTTTCTTAAAAAATTTTTAAACCAAAAAAATATTTATTTTCAATATTTCAAAAGAGTAGACTTTAACAGTTTAAATACATACAGCATTGGACGATTTTTCTACGAAATTCTAACTTAATCGCCCAAGAAAAAAAAAATACCTATCGGGTTTTTCAAATAACTCTACAAATTGTGGTTGGTTAGTTGGTTGGTTGGCGTGGCTGCCTACTGTACGCAAGCAATCAAGTAGAATCAAAAGATTCCATTATAGGATCCGGTTGTAGGTACTAAATCCAACCTGTCGCATTAAGATACCTAATCAGGTCACTTAGACCAATTTCTGCTAGCTCTGATAGATCGTCTAGTATATTGCTGCCCAATAATTTTTCCAGGAGAGCAGATTTTCTAAAAGCGATAAAGTTTTCAGAAGCATGAACACTGTACTAAGCTTAATTTTTTTATTTTTATATCTTTACTACTTATTAAAAAACATATGTTTAAAAAATTTCAACGATACGATAATAAAAAAATTTATATGTGAAGAAAATGCGGATATCTACTATTTTTAGTTTAGCACGTATTAGTAATATGATGATACCATCATATCATACGTAACCTTTTGCCCTAATATTGGATATTCGCATTTTCTTCATATACATAAATTTTTTTTTAAATTAAAACTTCATTTTTTAAACATAAAACGATTGCTATGGATTTTTTTAATAAAGAACTTTAGTGGACTTTTCATGCAGGTAAATAAAATGCTTCTAAAAGCTTGACTATTTTTAGAAAATCTGCTTTCCTGGCCACATTTTTGGGAGGGCGGGTAACAATTAAAAGGCTGATGAATTATATTAAACAATTGTAATATAATTTGAAGAGAAATTCAAAAAACTCAATGCTAGATGCAGCGTTAATGCTTTCATAGAGTTAAAATTGCAATCACTTTTGAAGTATATTTTCTTGAAATATTGTCAATAAAAAATTTTAGTTTTACAAATTTTTTCTGAAAAACGTCGAACAATTAAGCTCTAATTTTGTCAAAATTTTGCCATTTTTCACTCTCATTTCCAAGTTTTGATTTTTATTGCTTTTCCCGACTACATGAATTGAGATAACCAATCAAGGATTCCGTTAAAAATCATCATATATATTTTGGAAAGTTTACACTATGCTATTATTGGAGATACTGACGAAATAAAGAATAAAGTCGAGGCCAAAGACAATAATTTTTAAATTCAAAGCCAAATATTTTTGAAAATATTAAAGATATATTAATAAAATAAACTGAATTTTCTTATTCAGTTTATAAAATTTACACCAAGTTTAAATTCTTTAAAATCGGATAATAATATTTGTAAAAGTTATGAAGCCGAGAATATTTTTCATGCCAGAAGTATTCAATTTTGAGACCCTGTAGTTCAACGTGTGTTTCAACAGGAGAGTCGAAACTTCATTATTTTGTGAGCTTATGTCCTCCTCTATGATTTTTATACACATTGTTTTGTAATCCGATTCCAAATTTCAAAGATAAAGATTTTTTACCAAATATTGAAGAACAATATAGAGTATAACCTTTCCGTGGCTGCAGAGAATATGCCGATCCAGCTTCATTTGCAGTTACGCATTTCAATATGGATTGGTTGTTGAACAGTTTGATGCCAGAGTTGCGTGTTTGAGTTTATGTTGTATAGTGTCGTATTAGAAAAAGAAGATTTCAATGCAGGTCGTAGTATAACGAAACACCAGTTAGCTTTTGAAATTCGGTGAAATACATTATCACTGCATCCACATGTATGCTTTAGAATTATACTAAAATTGCAAAACGATTTTGTTTTTCTAGCTAAACACTCTTGTTCCATGGAATATTAATCATGCCCAATTCTTTCTGAATATAACGTTACGAACCTTAGCCTAATAAACAATTTGGATTCACAAAGCAAATACGTTCGAAATAATCATATTAATAAACAATTAGCTACTGGCTTGAGCTTTTCACATGTTTACATGTTCATATATACTTAAGTATAAAATCAAACCAAAAAAGTTTGTCTTGAGTAGAACAAAAATCAGAAAAATGGGAATGAAGAAAAATAAACCGATGGCAACGCTAGGAAAGTGCCCTTTAATATAAGCTTGAGAGTGATTTAATTCTCGTATTCAATTTTCACGAAAAAGTTGTATATATAAGAATTAAAATCACATTCAACAGAGCCACCTGACAAGTGGTGATAGCAAATACACGCGAGCACTGACGATAGAAGTGTATCGGCTTCCGAAAGTGGCGCTACTCTGTTCTGCTGTGTACGTTGAAAAATTAAGTTGATGTTAATTTTTCCCTTGTTCCTTGGAATATTAATCATGCCCAATTCTTTCTGAATATAACGTTACGAACCTTAGCCTAATAATCAATTTGGATTCACAAAGCAAATACGTTCGAAATAATCATATTAATAAACTCTAAGTTTAATTTAATACATTTGACTTTATAAAATCCCTTGTATCCAACATTTTTTTTAAATATATAAATGCAATTTTCTTCTATCGTTGAACACTTTATTTCTTGGAAATCATGAGCAATTGAAAGTGATGAGCTTTTGACTTACAAAGTCCTTTGTGAATATTTTACTTTTTAACATGGCATATTTAGCATACTTTCTTTAAGAAGTAATTTCTAAAATTTTTTACAAAAAAGCAAAAGTTTTTATTTTTACCCTCTTCAATTTGATTGTAATTCGACATATATATTCTACTGTTACGTATACATCACATGGCACAACAATTAGTCCGATGCCACTTATAGTTTCTACTTAACTTGGTAGTCTCGGCCACTTTTGAGAAAAGTTCGACTATTATTATAAATTAATGATTTTTGGTGGATATATTTCCAGCTACGAATGCCCCTAAAATGCCAAAGTATCTTTATCCTTAAAATATCAGTATCCTTAAATAAAATGTTTGTAATTAATGAAACACATTTCATAATAGGAACGAAACACTACGTTCGATGAAAAGCAATGAGAAAATCATTACAGTAACGTAAAATTCAATGAGCCAATTCAAACTGAATGTCGTATTGTTTAGCCTACGTCTAAACCTGGTATAATTTTTTCATTATAAATGTCAAAATTCCGTATAGGAAAACAGGTAACACAAAATAAATTATTTTTCAATATAAAGTATGACATTTGTCAGGATAAAAGTATATCAGTTGTAGACGTAGGGTTAATTTGTAAAATCAAAAAAATGTTCATACATTTAAGTTTTACACTTTTAATTCTTAAAATTTTAAAACATAATAAATGTGTGGAAAATGTTTATGATTTTATAAAATAAACAATACGACATTCAGTTAGAATTGGCTCAATATATGTATACATAGTATACACAAAAGTTTTATATCATGTCGTTGCTGTTTTCAAGCAGGAAATATGGTTCCATTGACAAATATTTCTAAGTTTTAAAATGCAAGATGACTCTAAATTTTACTATTAAAAACAACAATAAAATGTTTTGGGGTAATTTTTCCTGTTTAGATGCCATTATTTATTTTTGTTTGGGGGCAATTTTTCATGTTTTAGTTTAGGGCCAATTTTCATGTAGACAACTTTTACTTGTTTTCTTTTAATTTATTTATTTTTTACATTTGCACATAAAAACGTAAATTTAAAGTTCTCATGGAAAATTTATTACAAAACAGTATTGGTCTTTTGTGGGTGCTTCAATTTTTCTCGTCTTGCGTTACAACAAATACGAAAAAAATTTTAATCAAACTTGAGCTAAAAAGCCAACACAGTCGTCGTAAAAACATGTTTTAAAAAAAAACTTTTATGTTTTTATTTTTGATGTTATTCCTTTTTTCATTTAGTGACAAAGTTGTGAACAAATCTTTTGACACTCAATGTTTGTAACATCATTTATAAGTTTTTTAAGCAGCAAAAAGTTTTACATGTAAAAATATTAAAGTAAGGAATGAAAAAAATCATATTAAATAAGAAAACTTTTATTTTTTTGTTAGAAACTTATTTTAGTTGTGCGACTGCACTATTAGGCTGATCTACTTGGTTTTTCTGAAAAGTGAGTTTTGGGGTTTCACAGCTGTGTTTGCACAATCTCGAGTTTGCAAAAGTTGAAAAGTTTAAAAAAGGGTGACAAAATTATTGCAACAAAAAATTAAAATTATGATTGATTCTCCATCGTTATTCATAAATAAACAAATTTTTTTTGATATGTATATTAAAATCATGTCAATGTTATCTTGCTATGCTATAATATTAGTTGCAACTCATTTCAAGTATAAAATACAGAAAATAAACTGACTATGAAAATGGCCTCGTCATAATCTAATTTTTGCACTTTTCTTACAATAAATCACGCTGTATTTCGAAAAGAAGCGCATCGAATGTTGACTTCGGAGTGCGCTAAGCAAGTTTCTATATCCATAGAGATAATAGTCGTCTCTAGGCATCAAATCGCACAAGTCGGCTGGCAAAAACATAACACCCAATCTAACCCGATATAAAGTAATTTATATTAGTGTTAAGTTAATAATAATGAATAAACACCAACGTACACGGCAGAACTTAAAAACGTGGTTTATGGAAATGGTAACTACCCTTAATCAATAGTGCACAGTGGGGACTTTTGCAAAATTAATAGTAAAAAATCAGGAACTTCTTTAGAGGAGGACTCAGCCTTCTGGTTGAAGTATAAGCGGAGTTACAGTGGGCCATTAGCATAGCCAGGCTCGTCTGGGGGTGCTAATCATCCCCAGAAACGCTCTAGCGCCCCCTAGAAATTCAAAATATTAGAGTAATTTTGATAATATAAGCGACATTTAGGGTCAAATATGGGCTTTAGCCCCCCCACCCCAGAAAAATTTCCAGCTACGCCAATGCCTGGGGCTTTTTTAACTGCTATCTGATTTTAAAAATCTAAAGCACCTTGAGTTAAACTAGAAAATAGAAAGCAAAATTGTCATAATTTCTTCTCCTATAGTTTAGAAGATATTTGACTTTAAGGAAAACAAAATTTTTCTCCTAATTTTTTTTAGTATTTTGCCAATAACTTTTTAGTTTACAGTTGCATTTTAAAGAAAAAGTGAGCATTTGGTTCATGACAAAACTCTAAGTAAATTTGGAGAAAAAAGTTTTTTAATATCTGAATTCTTGAAGTCGGAAAAAAAACTGCAAATTAAAATTTTTAAATTGACCAGAAAAAAGGATGTCAAAAAATGTATCTTCATTATTTTAAATTTTGTGAAGAATTTTGTTTAACGCATTCCCTCTTGATTTACATAGCATAAAAGGCAATCAATTGATAATGTGCTTAACACCAAGAATTTTATATTTTGGACATGTGCTCTACATTCAGCAATGCCGAATATCGTAAATTTTAAAAATATTTTTTGTGTTTAAGGGTCTATAAAAAATTGATTGTGACTGTCGATTTATAAAATTCCAAAAACGACGTTTTATAATGTAGATAGTTCTAAGAACTTTAGCAAAAATTGAAAAGAGCCTTTTCATATATGTGGCTATAACCGCAGATTTTCTAAAAAAACCAAAATTTACGAAAAATAATGTTTTGTACCATAAAAAAATATATATTAATATAATTTTATTTTCTCAAATGTTTTTCACTCATATATTAATCTCTTTACTACGCTTGAAAAAAAATTCGAATATCTGCTAAATATCTCTAGATATGCCGACTGTAGGGTATGCAATTCAAAGAATATACAGAATTCTCTTATCTACTTTCCTTTTATTCACACAACTGTTATAATGTCTAAGACTCTGCTTAATCCACATAAAAACAATAGAACTATATTTCTAATGGTATACACTCTTCATAATAAAAAAAAATATCCATCGTAATTATACAATAGCGGAGTTCAGTATTTGATGAAAATGGTCTTGAGAAAGGCCAAATTCAAAATATCGTAGCTTTTGTCTGAAGTCCAACAACAAGATAACCAAAATCTCATAAAAAAGCTACGATATTTTGGATTTGCACTTTCGCAAGACCATTTGCATCAAACACTGAACTCCGCTAATATGTCTTCCATGTAAGAGTACTAATAACGTTGCGCGGTCACGCTAATATATTTCATCATAACTCGCGAACTGTTCGTCCGATTTGACCAAATAAACTCTCAAAATATGCGAAATAAAATTGTCTTTACTTTTGGAATTATTAAATTACATTAATTTTAATTTTGTAACGTGCTTTTCCCCATATTAATATTTTACTTTTCAAGTAAAATATTAAAGTTTTATTAAAATACATTGAAATTTATTATGGAGGGGTATTAGCTAGTTCCTATCCTATAAGGAGTTTTAATTTAATATCTTTAGTTTTTCTATGAGATTTTTGGGTAAAGGTTCCCTGACGATTTGCATTAGCCCAATGAAATGCGCATAGGAACTAGTTAATACCCCTCTATAATCAATTTCAATGTATTTTTCTAAAACTTTAATATTTTGCTTAAAAAGTAAATTATTAATTTGGGGAAAAGCACGTAAAACAATTAAAATTAATGTAATTATCTTTAATTCATTAAAAAATATTTTTTATATACATATTCAACCGTTTAACAAATTAGAGGCGAAAAATTTTTTTTCATGCAATTGTAAACCTTTTCTGGTTTTCAAAAGCTCATAAAAAAATTAAGACGGCAAAAATTTTAGATCCTTAAAATTTATCAGAAAGCTAGGTTTGTTATGAATAAAATAAGCTATAAATGATTAAAATCGATAAAGTAATGTCGATTTTATTTGCAATTTAGTGAAGGAACTCAATTGATAAAAGTCACAATTTCCATACAACAGAAAACTTTTAATTTGTGCGTGCGTATGTGTGTTGTATGAAAATCGCAGTTCTTGTTAATTCAATTCTCACACATAATTGAAAATAAAATGGGAGGTTTTTCACAAAAAAGTTATATCGGAAATGTTGCTTGTGAAGATTGTAACATTTTATTCTCTAGCAACTTTTCTGTAGATATAATTGTTAATAAAATAAATATAAAATATTCAAGCAACAATAGCTTATTTTAATGCTTCATTCGTCCTCCCAGCTCTTGGCAACTAAAACACAAATTCACATGGTTTTGGAATGGAGCAACTTAAAATTGTTTCTTATTTAATTTCAGTTGCTTAATCCGAATCTGCATTCAGTTCTTTTTTTTGGCCTAGTTTTCGAGATATACGCTTTTTTCAAAACAGAAGCAGTTGCACATCAAAAGTTAACATAGCTGGATAACGGGTTGCCCTATTCATTTGAAACAAAAAGCCAAGTCGACATGGGAATAATCGAATTTTTTCAAAATAAGGATCACTATAGCGTACATGTGTTGAATACGTACATATATCTTTTACTTACAGAGATAATTGCGTTAAAAAAACTTTTTTTCTTATTTCTTCACGACTTTAATTTAGATTTTTTGATGTAAACTAAACTAATGATTGATGACCATTTCGAAGCAACAGCAATATTAAATTTATAATTGAGTTGTGAATTTTTAGTCGAACTGTATGGTTTTTATCCAAAGTTATTTAATTAGTTTGGCTTAAGTTCATTTTTAATTTAATCTTTCGATCAAACTATTTTTTATTTAAGAATGAAATTCTAAAGCATGTGAATATTGAATATTCAAAAAAAAACTTTTGGATGTACGGAGGGTTGAACTGACAGCTGTTTCGTGACCACCAAGTCTACTCGTCAGAGTGCTTTACCTACACGACCACTGACAGTGGCAACAACACTGTAGCGAAAATCCTACTAATATTAGTAAGCTCAATTAACAGACTGTCGCCATCTTGTGGTGAGTCGTCGCACCTATTAAAATGTTTCTTTGAATGTTCAATATTCACATGCTTTAGAATTTCTTTCTTAAATAAAAAATAATTTGATCGAAAGCTTAAATTAAAAATGAGCTTAAGCCAAATTACTTTCGATAAAATTTATAGCCAAATTCAGAAATTCCGCGGCGATATCGATTTTAGTTTAAAAGTTAAACTCATCCTAATATGGAAAATTTAAAAAAGTGAAATTTTAGTTTTTTTGCAGGAAAGGGGTTTTCCGGTCATATTTAATAAATTTTTTTCCGAAGCATACAAAAGTTTTGGCAATATTTGAAAGAAAAGCTATCAATAAAACGCTTCTAAGCAAAATTGGATCAAAAGAGATAATGGTTCTTCCTCCAGTCCTATCGAAGCTTGACCGATTTTGAAAGGATATTTATAATATCCTTAAAAATTCCCAAGAGTGCAAAGCAACGATTGCAGCCAAACTATGACTTTTTTAAGGCTTCGGGTGTGGCCTTCAGCTACCCTTAGAGATTTTCTCCTCTAGGTATATCGGATAGTGGCTTCGCTGAGTACAGATTTTGCGCCTAATCATAAATCTTTACTCAGCGAAGTCACTATTCCATATAACCAGAGGAGAAACCCTTACGGTATGCAAACAGTTTACTGGGGAATACTATTTCCATGGACTCTATATAAATTTATGATGGACATTATTTTCTTTTCAAAACGAAAAACATGTCCATGGACGTTATTGCATGCCACCAATGAAATGAATCAGTACTAAATTTATGTTTATAAAAAAATTGGAGTATTGATCATGCCTAATTCTTTCTGAATAACATGTTGCAATTTTGTTTTTTAGATTTGATTTTAGCAATACAAAAGAAATGCATAAGGTATGTATTATTTTTTTTGTATGGTGAAGGGAATTAATATCCATTTTCTTTCGCCACAGTTGAAACTTCATTAGCACTATTTAAAATAATCTGTTAAAAGTTTTGCCGAAATATAAACAGCTCTTCACAGAAAAAATTATCACCAAAAAATTTTCAAATAAAAGTTTGTCTAAAATAAAATTTAATTTTCAGTAAATGTTCTTTACTGAATCAGTAAAATTTTTGTTTGACTTTTATTTGGGACGCAGACCACAAAAACAACAACAACCAGTTTTCTTTGTCGTAAAAAGCAACCAAGATGATGTCATACACATAAATGACAACAACAACAACAACAATGGTAGCAAAACGAATGCGATTGTAACAAGTTTGTTTACTGAAGATTTCTAAGTGAATTAACTCGTTAGTGCCGTTGCGTTAATTCTCATTCATTTTTTTAGAGTCTTTAGATAAGCGGAGAGAGTTGAACACATTTAATGGATGATGATTCTATTAATTAAAAAATATTAAAATAAAGTTTTTTACTGACTCAGACAAAAATTTGATTGATATATAGCAAAAAATCCAGTAAATATTTTTGTTTGATTCAGTAAACTATATTGTTTAGAATTTATAAGTATTTTTAGAGAAACTGTTTTATAAATTCAGACAAATATATTGTTTGATATATTAAGCAAACTTCAGTAAATATTTTTGTTTGATTTAGGTAATTATTTTGTTTAGAATTTGTTAATATTTTTAGACAAATTGTTTTATAGATTTGGACAATTTGTTTAACGACAAAAATATTAAATGGGTGAGACAGTTTTCTCTGTATTTACAAATTTGTTTGTAGGTCCGTTTCTAGACAAAATATTTACTATTTCATTGAATTCCTTTACAGAAAATGAAATTTAGTTTTTCTGTGTTCTTACTCCTTACTGCAACGAATTAACAAAGTTTAAACAAATTTTATATAATAGAGCATGCTTAAAGATTGATATAAAAACAACACAATTCTATTGTAATTTTGACTCAAACTTGTGCTGTTTTTCGTTTTCTTTGCCGTAATTATGAACAAATCTTTTCATAACTTACTGGTTGCTCTCCTACCATGATGATGATATCGCCACTATATATGTATGTATCTTGTGTTCTAATTACTTGTTGTCTTCTTTGTTGTTGCTGTGGCTGTTTCAGCTTTTGCTTTAGCTTGTGTTGTGCTTACGGCTGGCTGTTTAGATTTAATTAATTAGCGGTCATATTGCAGCTGCCTCTCTTCCTTCATTATTTTATATTTAAAAAATTTGACAAATGAATTGCCTTTGTTGTTAGTTACATTTCCTCGAATAACTCTTTTAATTATTTGTTAGTTTTTTCCTTGTTTATCTGGTTTTAGCTACTTTTACTATCAACTCTTATATACTTATTGTAAATTGTTTATCGTATATTTCTTACAGATACACCTAAAACTATGCAAGTTTGTGTGTGGTAATGTTTTGTGTAATTTATTTCTATTCTTTAGCTGAGGAACGGTGGGGTTAATTTTGAAATAATTATGACTATTCCTCAATATGAATTAGACTTAAATATGAGGCTTAAATATGATTGTGAACTACTCTATAACTGACCTAATTGACATTATTATTCTAAACTATTCACGGAGTTCCCCCTAGTGAATAGTGAGCAAACAAATGAGTTTGTGTCCGTAGATTAGATTCGTGGAGTGCCAAACCAAAAATTAGTGTTTATGAAAAAATCATTTTGATGAATAAGAATGTATTTTGTCTAGTACACGCAGGGAAAAAAACATTGTGCCACAGTTATCACAACTATATTATGGTTGTAGCAAACAATTTATGATTCTATTAAACAAATTATAGTTTTTTCCAATATATTAAACATAGTTTAAATTACGATCAACAAATTCTTGTTAACATTGACCATAGACCTGAGAACATCCATAAAAATTGCAATATGTTTGGAGAATCAAAAAACATTTTATTTGTTTTTCTTCTTTACTTAATTGAAAATTTCTGCAAGACTAGAACTTTTCAAGAATGATGAGTCCAGGAGAGTATGGCATTCGTGATTTATGTGGGAACAAATTTCATTTATATATGACCATATCAAGATAATTTTGAATATATAGCCATATTATGTTCACCTATATTAAATTATAATATTTTAGTTATATCGACAAATCTTATTATTAAGCTAAAAAAATACTTATAATGGCTTTTTTCATCATTTGGATACAATCAGTATATGTAGTATATGTTGATTTTAGGTTATGGCCATTTTAACCATGTTTTTTTGTATTTTCGTGTAGGTATACTAAAATTTTCATCAATCTAATATACTTAATAAATATGTATATGTTAGAACAAGGAGATTAATAATAGCCAAAAAAAGAATGTACCGTGTCATAGAACACCAAGTAGGAACGAAGTTCCTTACATTTTATTTGCCTAGAAAATGCGAAATAAAGCTATATGTTATGTTACGTCATGTTCACAACATAACATGGCATGATAAGACATGACTTGACAAGACATGACATGATAGGACATGACACGATAGAACATGACATGATATGCGATGACATGACATGTACATCTGAGGAGGTACTACTTTACTTTCTCAAATTTTGCAGCACAACCCTTCCCCTTAACCACCAACAAATACGTTTCAACTGCGCTGGTGAATTGCCGGTCTCCAACCTTACACTCAAACGCCCCATAGTGGTTACAATTGAAAAAGATGTAATAAATCTGTATCTTTGAAACTTGCGATCGGATTACAAAGCAATTTACGTGAAAATCATAGAGGAGGACCTGAGTTTTAAGAGTAATGAAATTCGGACCACTCTTTTGAAGCACCCTTTGAGTTACAGTTGACTACATCGGGCATGAAAAACTTTGTTGGCCTCATAACTTGTACAAATATTATCCGATTTTGGAAAATTAAAGCTTGGTTTAAAGTTTATAAGCAGATAAAGAAAATAAAATTTTTTATTTTATAAAAATATCGTTAGTATTTTCAAAGATATTTGGCTTTGAACTTTGACATTTTGGTTTTTGTCCTCAACTTTGTTCTCTATTCTGCATCACCACAAACACCAACGAGTAGAAACATAATAATACGAGCTTCCAGATGATAAGAAGAAGACACTGATAAGAAGAAGATACTAAAACGATACTTATCGGAATTAGTTAGCAGAGATACCTTCAGCTAGAACGGTCCCGAGCCAGTTAGTCAAGTCATTAACCGTGTAACGTGGGAACATATCAGATTAGATATTCCCAAAAAGAGACCGAAAATCCCAGAAGTTCCCCGGTAATTCCTCCGTAAAACTACGGCAGCACTGAAAAACCCGATCATAAGCTGGAATTCGACCTTCCTGCATTTTTTTCATGTATTTTTTTTCATGTATTTTTTTTAAAGGATTTCCTCCGATAACTCCGCCATTAATAA
Organism: Panzeria rudis; assembly: GCA_956483635.1. Lineage (NCBI taxonomy): Eukaryota > Metazoa > Arthropoda > Insecta > Diptera > Tachinidae > Panzeria > Panzeria rudis. The sequence continues at coordinate 139,295,394 of OY101447.1, read as the reverse complement.
ACCGATTTGAGATTTTTTTCTTTATTTAAAAGGAAGCACTTCCAGATTGGTCCCGTTAAAAAGTGGGCGGGGTCTCGCCCATACGAAGTAAATACGCATGCCTTTTCATCTACTTCTACTCAACCGATTCCTATGAATTTCAGCACAAACATTGAACTTCTGTTTGAATACTACATCATGATACATTGAAAATAGTGGGCAGTGCCACGCCCATGCAAAGTAAATATTCTTTATCAACAACTGCTACTAAACCGATTCGTATAAAATTTTGCATACATATTTAGTTATTGTTACAATACAACGTTATGGCTAGAAAAGTGGGCAGTGCCACTCCCATGAAATGTAAATATTCATTTAAACTACTTCTACTTAACCGATTCTTATTAAACTTCGCACACAATTAGTTCTCAAGAAAGTAAATCATTATGATTAATATTATGGGCAGTGCCACGCCTATTTTGTAGTAGGTTCTGTTTTTGCAAGAATTATTTTATTTTCGCTACCAGTACTCTTTTTAAGTATGTGGTTCACAATTTTGTAACACGTATTTGTTTCATACTAAACATTTTCTTGCACCCCAAAGCATTGCTTTTTGCTATTCAAAGCATCTTCTGCTGTTGAAATTATTATGCAACATTACTTTGAACTGTTTAGTGTTTACGACATTATAGCGTTCCACTGTGTGTACGCCTGTCACGGTGTTGTAGTTGCTTTGTGAGTTTTCTGTTGAAGCTAGTTTTATATGGCGCTTTTTACTGCCACAGTTGAGGGGCTATTTAGAGAGTGAATAATAATTTTCTTATAATAATTGTAACTGACAACTTGACGACCCTTGCTGTTGCTGCTCTTGGCATATTTCTTATATTAAGAGTTTTACTGTAATTATGTTGTATTTTAATTGGTGGTAGTGTTTTATTATATTTTTTTTGTGTTACTTATTTTCAGTTAATTTGTCTGTTTCGTAACTGTTTCCTATATTTTTTTTAATTTTGAGATAAGCACGTAGAGAAAGAATATAATCATGTCATGGTTACGACAACTATATAATAGTTGTGGTCAACAATATAACGTTGTAGCAAACTTGCTTTTCTTGGTGTTGATATTTTAAACACAACGATAGTCACGTCAAATGAACAATTGACAACAGCCTGGCAGTTGCAGCGTGGGTGGAGTAAAACCAAAATTTTATTACTACTAACAAATATTTCTAATCTTTTGTAATCAGCATGTACATCAAATGAATGTCATGTACTAAACAAAGTTTTGATAGTGGTATATGCTATGTTGGGTTGTATTTCGATATATTTGTCCTATGAACAATGTCATAAAAAAAGTCATAAAAAGAAAATATGAAAACTATAAAATATAAGGAAACAATTTAAAGAAAACAAGAAAACAGTCGTAAAATTAACTTTGTATAGTCTAAAAATGCCTAAAAAGAAAAGCCAATCATTCATAAAACAAAGTACAATTGCCACCTTGAAGACCATGGGCTCTTTTATTTATTTGTATTGTGGTCAAATTCATTTTTTGTACATGAAGAGTCAAACAAGCAAAGAAAATTTTTTGTACATACTAACCCCGGGGGCTTAGTTGTTTTATTATTTTTTGTGTACAGGATATTTTTTCAAAAATAAATACACATACATTTATGTATTCATCCTATAAATAAAAAAATGAAAAATGAATGTTGACATGGCCTTGTACTCGTTTATGCTGTTTTATGTTTTATTTGGTCAGTATAATTATTGTTGTTGACAACTTTTCTGGTCATTTTTTTTAACATTTTGTTAAAATTAAAAATGGAATTATATTATAATTTCTATTTAATAAAAACAAAAAGCCAATAATCCTTTATATCAAAGTTAACGGGGGGTTAGTTAAGGAAGTCGATCGAAATTTCAATAGAATTGCAATGAAAATTTCGATCAATATCGAATGTTATGATTTGTCCCATGTTTTACTTGGGCCAAAAATAAGTAAATAAAATTTTTCACGTTGTTCTCTCTGTAGTGAGAAGAGATATTCTATATATATATAAAAGCACCGCTGACAAAAAGCAACTTTTCTGTTAGGCAGCAAGCTAAGTGATATGAAAATGCCTAAGATTATTTTCGTTTCACAACTATTTTATTTATTACTGTCGAGTTGTTATACTTACCCTCTACTTACATATTGCAGGAGCTTATTGCAAGCCATTGACAAAGTTACATATATTTCATTTAATTCTAATGGCTTAAGTTTTTGTAATGTTGCTCAGTCAATTTAATGATTGAGAATATAGTGGGTTAATACATTCTGCCCTGTAATAGAAATTGAATATTTTTTTATCTCAAAATATTTTCAGTAATTAATTTGAGTTTTAATGAGCCAAGTTTTTAAGTGTCAAATGCTTTGTAGAATCAGAAGTACATTCGTGCAGATGTGTTTAATTTTATGATTTTAATTTTATTCTCCTCCAAAAATATGCTGCGTTATAACAACTCCTTTTCCTTGATAAAGGGGGTCAAAAAAGTTTTGGAAATTAAAGGCTTCTTACAACAGTTGTGGTTGCAAAGGTACGAAATTTCCATTCAGCTGCAAACATATTTCTTTTGTTTTTTTTTTAGCAAAACGAGAAGAAATAAAAATTAATTAAAACCATACTGAAAGTGAATAAAAAGTAGACACTTATGAGTGTTTTCTTAATAAGTTTTTCTAGAATTTAAATTTATAGAAGGTAAGAAAATGATATATGAACAAAGGGGTAGAGAAGTGTATTTACATACAACTAGATATATGATATATGTATATAAATTTTAAATTACATACGCCAACGAAATCAAGTTTTGTGAAGACTTTTCAAGCCAATTTGCATTAATTTCATGAAATTTTAAGTGCTAAATCAAATCTGATATCAGTTTTTCTCTTTCACACACATATTTTTTGTTAATGGGGCTGTCTAATATTTTCACTAGTTAAATTAGCATATTCCGCTGTAGCTCCAGAACGTTATGCCAGATTTCGATCGAAAAACGCCAAAAGAAATACGACAAAATTACCTTTCAAATCGAAAAAAGTGTTTTCATGCTAAATTAGCAATTTTTTTTCTAAAAAACCAAACAGACTTGAAAACCGCAAAAACTCTACTTTTAACTATTGTTCTTAAAGACAGATCTCTTATGAACAAAATAAGCCATATATGAAGAAAATCTATGGGCAAATGTTGATTTTATTAGCAATTAAATGAATACACCCAGACGCTTACTAATACATTCATAAAACTTTATGAAAATTAATGTTGGTTTACTGTACGAATTTTGTATGGAAACACCGGTTTTAATGCACACATTAACTTTACTAATTATTTATGAATATGGGGACTAAAATGTACAAACTAAATTAGTAAAAACTAAATTTAATTTTCAGTAAAGGAATTCAAGGAATTAGTAAATATTTTGTTTAGAAACGGACCTACAAACAAATTTGTAAATACAGAAAAATATCTCAACAATTCGATTAAAAAGAAACCCCATTTTTTCAGTAAACAAATTGTGCAAATCTATAAAATAATTTGTCTAAAAATATTTACAAATTCTAAACAAAATAATTTACTGAAGGAAACAGAATTATTTACTGGATTTTCTGTTATATATCAAACAATATGTTTGTTTGAATTTATAAAACAATTTGTTTAAAAATACTTACAGATTCTAAAAAAAGTTGTTTGATGAATCAAAAAAAAAAAACACTACATTTTTTGTAATATATCAAACAAACTTTTTGTCTGAGTCAGTAAAACTTTCTTTTTTAATATTTTTAAGCTTTAAATAAGAACCTTATGAATCATCAAGCATTTATGACATTTAACTTTGTTAATTGTGTTCAACTAAAGACAAGTGTGTTTAGATAAAAAGACTCTAACAAAATGAATGAGAATTAACGCAATAATATTAACGAGTTTGTAAACTCAGAAATCTTCAATAAAAAAACTTGTTACAATTTACTTCTGATACTAATTGTATGAATTTCGACATCGCATTCCTTTTGCTATCATTGTTGTTCTTATTGTTGTTATGTGTGTGTCGTCATGAGGATTGTTCTTTTACGACACAAACAGGGTTTTGTTATTGTTTTTGCTGTTTGCGTCCTAAATTAAGGCCAAACAAAAAATTCGCTGATTCAATAAAAAACATTTACTGATAAAAGAAATTTTATTTTAGACAAACTTTTGTTTGAAAATTTTTTGGTTATAATTTTTTCCGTATCCAAAAAATTAAAAGTGCAAGTACCTTTCTGAAATTTAGAGGAGACGTTATGAATTATGTAAATTTTTGTTTTAATAAATATATGTATGTCTAGAAGAGATTTTCTTGATTTAAAAAAAATCTAACATGATGCTTAAAGAAAATATTTTTATCATAAATGGTGTAGTGCACTTATTTTGTAATTTCCACTAATACTTAGTGATAGTGCCAAATTATTGCACTAATTTTGTTGATGTTTAGTGCTGAATTGATATTAAAAAGGTTTGCACTAAAATTAAATTATTTTATAAAAATAAGTCTGCAGATTATTTTAACTTTTTTCTTCACTAATTTGAGTTCAATTTTGAAATTTCGCACTAAATATAAGGTAAAACTTGTTTGTCCGCTTCTAACAACAGTTTTGTTAGATTTTAGTTTTTATAGTAATGTTGACAACTTTTAATTTTTAAATCAAAATAGAACCGAAAATATTTAGGTGTTATTATATTGTAAAGAAATATAACGTTTTCAATATGTCGAAAATTTCTTATGCGTTTTGTTCTAGTAAACGACATTGTTTGCCATATACGAGTATGTACATTTTTAAAATATTTAAATTTGTTAAAAAATTTTTTGTGATTTTGGTTAAAATTTTGTTTAATATAATTATTTTAATTGAAAAAATCGGTGGATTTTTTGTGTGAAGAAATAAAAAGAAGATATTGTAACGACAGTTTTTAAGTTATAATATATGCTAGTTCTTTGGGTCACTTAACTTTAGCTCTTGAAGTGAATTTTCTGAGCCTTCAATGTTCGCGGGGTCGTTTGTTTAACGGCAATATGTATATGAATTCTGGCTCTCTTTTGTTCTTGTTCCATTTGTTATTTTTTGTTATTAGTTTTATGTTGTCGAAATGTCTAAATCTATAAAAGCCGGTGGTAAATGGTTGCTCTAGGCGAAAATGCAAACAACTAAATTAGAGTGGAACATATCTGCTTGTTTTCAATAAAGAGAATAGAGTCCTGTTTTAGATGGAGTTTATTTACGCATGTCTCTCAGATAAATGTGTAAAAACATCAAGTAAAAAAGATTGTAGCATGTAAACTAAAAAGACCAAAACATTTTTTATGTCATGCAATAGCCTTTTTAGTTTGGAAGATATTAAACTCATGCTAGAGTACTAAATATTAATCTCTTTATTATAAAAAACGTGATCTACTGGTGAAGTATAAAGTATATTTTCTAATTATGGAGCTGCTAACCGGGGTACCACAAAAATATTTTTCCTTTACCAAAATTCTCCTTAAAATTTAGCAGAGTAAGCCAAAAGCTACATTTAGATACATATCACTTGAGTTTATTTCATTAATTATGATAACTTTTGATATTTTATTGCTAAAATGCTTCGTTATATTCAATTACTAAAATTCTATTACCCAAAAATATTAAAAATTTCAATTTTGATCTCATGAGTATTTGATTCAATTACGAAATTAATTAAATACAATTTGCGTGTTCGATAAAATGTTTTAATTGAATTTTTTTTGAATAATAATTTTTTCTGTAGCATTGTATGTTTGGTGGATTTCTTAAAAACAAAAACTTTTCACTTTATAAATAAGCTAAATATTTTCAATGGAGATAGATCTCTGGTACCAAACTCACTTTGGACTTGTTTGCATAATCAAAATTACTGCGCGAATTTCAATAGGCCGAAAATTCTATAAACTAAAACGAAAAAAATCATTTAAAAGAAATTTTCTTTTATATTTAGTTTTATTTAATTAAATCGCTAGTATGTTAGTTTTTCAAACATCTGTTATCCGTTCAGCTTTTGAATTCAACTTTCCATTGTCCATTTTATTTTGATGAATCACATTGTCTTGTTGCATATAAATCATTTCACTATCTTTGTAATATCTAGCACTTTTCTTACGTTTCATTACTAATTTTTCAACAGACTCATTGTTTCTAAATTCAAAGCTTGCTGCTGCAATGCTATTGGCCTTCATCCAAGGTTCATTTAAAATCTTTGCCACACACTCTTTCATTTCGTCTTTTGAATCAACAAGAACACAATTGATTTCGTATAAAAATATTCCCGTTCTTGTGGCAGATTCCAACTGATAGATGATAAAGCGTGGTCCGCCATAAGTTTCTAGTGTTACAAGAGCATTATCTAAAACATTTTCAGCCTTTGCTAGTTGTTCACCTTCTAGTGTAACTGTGGACACGTATGCCTTTGTTTAAAAAAAAAAAAAAAACGATTGATTTTTATTTGTAAGCAATATATCGATGGTCATACGTTGACAACACGCAACTGACTTTTTTTTATTATTTTTCACAAAACGCAGAAAACTTTATATAAATCACTAAAAAAACTTTCCTATTCTAAAAAAAGCGGAATTAGTTACGATTATCTGCTAAATAGTTTTCAGTCATTTTATTTCGTTTCTATTACAGTTTTCAACCTATCTCTAATGTAATTTCTTCAACTCAAAATTTGTAAAAATTAGTTACGTATGACCATCGATATACATTTCAATACTTTTTTTAATATATTTTTATTACCGGCCATTTGATGTCCTCAGAAGTAAATTCAACTCTATAATTAGCCATTATAAAATAATTAGTTTGAAATTTAATTAAATTTATTGTATATGTTATTGTTTATGTGTCTTTCGGCAACTAACTAAACAAATGTGAATAATTGTTGTAGAACTTGTCATATAAGTAAATTCCACACGATAAACTTTCAATTTATAAATAAATACTTTGTGGTTAAAATAATTAAAAATAATCGTATGTACCAGAGAAATGAATAAATATATTCACGTTTTCTGCCCAATCATAAATTCATTGCTTTTGCATTGCCTTTAATCGACAACAATAACAACATATGCATTGCTATGTGTAAATATAATTTCATTTTCTGATTGTCTTCCCAGAATCTCTTATTGGGATGTCGTTATATATCAAGCAATGAAATAGCATGATGCCACATGAATGAGCTAAAAACATTCACACCATTCGTTCAGTATTCGGTGATATTTGTGTACAAACGGGTAGTTTGTAAACAACCAGTTTTTCTTAAGTTGTTGTATTTTGGTGCAATTAAAAAATACTGAATGAAGTACAAGGAAATTTAAATAAATTAATTGATGGGATTTTTCGCACATTAAAAAAAATTAAAAGTAAAATTTGACAAATATTAAATAAACAGAAACTCAGAAAAAAATTATTTGTCGACTTGTGCAATATCGTAAAACTAATGATTTTCGCTATTTCACTTGAGATTATTTCTAAAGAAACAGAAACCATTTTTAAGTTAGTTTTTTTAACACCCGACAAAAAAGAGGGGTGTTATAATTTTGTAGTGTGTGTCTGTGTATCTGTGTGGATGTACGAACCCTTATACAGACCAAACGGCTGGACCGATTTTGATTTTAGTCCATTGAAATGTTACACGAGCTTTGCATTTTTTAGAGGACGCAATTTTATTTTTGGGACATGTTTGGGGGGTCAATAGAAGCTTAACCTCAAGTTTGTGGGGTCGCCACCCTTGCCCCCGGCCACCATCTTGGAAAGAGGGGTAAAAAGACTTTTTTCGTGATATCTTGAAAACTATGCATCTTACAAAAAATTTGTGATATCATAGTTTGTAGTAAATTGTTTTGCCTACAAATATGTTTATATAGCTTTTTGCCCTAAATTAAAAATTAAAGAAGTTATAAGATTATCTACAAGATTGGTCTGAAGTAATTTTTTTGTAAAATGTATAAAAAAAGTTATAGAACAAAAAAGAAAATTTTTATAAACATTTTCTCACTTCTTTGCTTAAGATGGCGGCCGGGGGACAAGAGTGGCGACCCCACAAACTTGAGGTTAAGCTTCCATTGACCCCGCAAACATGTCCCAAAAATAAAATTGCGTCCTCTAAAAAATGCAATACTCGGTCCTTAAATTGTAACATTTCAATGGACTATTTAGTTTTTTCTGTTTGAAAGGTGACTTGATCGAGAGTGTTCTTAGCTATGGTTGAAGAAAATTGTATCCTGTTGAATCTGTGTGTCTTTGACATTGTAGCTCCCAAACGGCTAGCTCGATTTTAATTTAGTAAATTTTGTTTGAAAGGTGACTTGATGCAAAATCTTCCAACCTATGCTTAAAGAAAATTGGTCCAGCCGTTTTGAAGTTACCATCTATTTTCTTCGGGGGTTTTTAACATTTTTAATTTAATGTTATAATTATTATAAAACAACTTATAACATGTACGGTAATTTCCCAGCAAAAACTTTGCTTACTGGTAGTCAAAAAAGTATATAAGGATTTTAGCCGTAACTACCCTAGAGGGAAGGGAACTGACACAGAACCTGTCACGTGACTGGTCCTTGGGGGATAGGGACCGGTTCGAGTTCTAACACTTTGCATGGAAGGGACATAACACTTTAACATGGCTTTGTCATAGGAGGGAGAAATTGATACCTTTTAGACATTTTGTGATGGGTCACTAGACTGATCTAAAGAATCGTGGCAGTAGTAGTTTCTATAAAAGTGATCTCGGATATAGTTCCAAGGAAAGTAGGAGTTTATTTAGATTATATAATCCCCTCCCACTCATTGTAACTCATCTGGATTTAATTATGCTTTAATTAAATGCTTATAGCTTTTTTATTTTATTTATTTTCAATGACGTATGTATGCAATTTCTTTATATTTTTATTTTATTTTTTCTTTTGACAACCAAACCAATCGTCGTCTGATTTCATTCTACCAAAACCTAAAAAAGTAATTGCAAGTAATGAGGTGTGAAGAAAATCAGAGGAGTTCATTATTTGATGCAAATAGTCTTGCGAAAGTACAAATACAAATTACCGTAGCCTTAAACCCTAGCACATTTTGTTGATATATTTGATGAAAAAAGCTACGATAGTTTGTATTTGCACTTTCGCAAGACTATTTGCATCAAACACTGAACTCCACTATTTTGTTTTTAATAAATGCAATTAAATTGGCATTTACACCTGAGAATGCAATTTTTTTAAATTCAGAATATTTGTAAATACAAAAAAAAAACCCAGTCAATATTTTTTAATTTTACGCAGTTTCGGAACATTTATATCTCTTAAGAGATGGAGTCTAGTTTAACCGGTCACGGTACATTCCTATCTTCACAGGTACTCATGGAACAATTGACACAAATTTCCCGCAGGGTGGTATAAGTTTGTAGTGTGTGTCTGTGTATCTGTGTGGATGTACGAAACCTCGTACAGACCAAACGGCTGAACCGATTTTGATTTAGTTTCTTCTGTTTGAAAGGTGACTTGATCGAGAGTGTTCTTAACAATGTTTGAATAAAATTAGTCCGGCCGTTTAGAAGATATCACATCTTTCAACTATTTAATGTTATAAGTACATTTCTGGTTGAAGAATCGATCATTGCTGATCGAGTAAATATTTGCGATTCTGTTACTTCAATAATATTAGTGGAACATAGGGTTCTTAAACTTTTGATACAGCGTCAACTGCATCGGGGGTCTTTAAAATTTTTATTTTTTGTTATTATACATACAGAAAAAAATACCAATACAAAATAACGTGTTACAATTTTGAATTGGAAATCATATTCAATTTATGAGAAATAATTTGTTATTTAAGTTGGTGTTTATTTGTTTTGTTTATACCCGACTAGAAATTTTCATGCAAAAACATTTGGGATCTAACTGGGATCCCAGTTCCGATGTAACGCAGAAACGTATTTGGGACCCGATTGGTTTCCTGTGGGGAAATATCAAAATCTTGCAAAAATTTGCTCAAATTTGGAAAATATCAAACTCTAATATTGAATTAAAATTGCTGAAGCTATCCAAGGGACAAAAATATGTAACAATCACCTCTGTTGAAGATGAACAAAAAAATATCCCTTTCCGACCCAAGAAATTTCAAAATTGGAGTGCTTCAATGAAATTTTCGGTATGTGATTATTTGTCCTAAAAACCATAAAAATGTATTTTTTATGTCCATGCAAAGTTATATCCTTTTGTTGTTAAATTGTTAAATTTAAATTGTTAAATTGTTAAATAAATGTTGTTAAATTGTTGTTAAATTAATCTTGTTTTCGGCGATTTTAATATGATTTTTCTGTGTGTACACGCAAAGAAAAGACATGGTTGTGGCATGGTTGCGTCAGCAATGTCATGTTTCCCGATATAGTTTATGCTTGTGCCAAATAAGTTTTAATTGTTTTAAATTACAGTGAACCTTAATTAGTTTACGACAACAAACCAATGCTTACATTTAATCATGATATTATTATCATTCATAAAATTGGAAACATGGTTGCATTTAACAATTATACATTGTTGTGTCACGAAAAAAACAAAAACACGAAACGCGTCCATCTCTAATATCGACGGACTAAGATCGAAATGGCGTACGTATCCCAATTTCTTCCAAATAGCGCTCTTAATATTTTCTAAATAAACCCTTATGGCGTTTTCTTTTGTAGAAAAAAAATTGCTATTATTTTCACTGTTTTGTATTATTTAAGTTTGTTTTCCTATATCACTAAATAAAATAATAAAAATTTCTGTGTTTTTTTTTCAAGTTATTTATTACACTAACATGATTAAAATGTATCATATGTATGGTTAATTGGAAACATATGCATGGTTAAATGGAATCATGTGTATGGTTAAATGGAATCATATGTATAGTTAAATGGAATCATATGTATGGTTAAATGAACCCATATGTATGGTTAGTTAATTTTAACCAATTGTATGGTTAATTGAAACCATAAATATGGTTAATTGGAACCATATGTATGGTTGATTGGAACTACATGTGCAGTTAATTGGAACTATATGTATGGTTAATTGGAATCGTATGAATGGTTAAATGGAATCATATGTATGGCTAATTTGTAGCATATGTATGGTTAATTGGAATCATATGTATATTTAATTGAAATCATATATATGGTTAATTGGAATCATATGCATGGTTGACTGCAACCATATCTATAATTAAAAAGGCCCATATGTATGGTTAATTGGAGTCATGTATGGTTAAAGGGATCCATATGTATGGCTAATTGCAACCATATTCATGGTTAACTGGAACCATATATATAGTTAATTGGAGCCATATGAATAGTTATTTGAAATCATATTGGAACCATATGCATGTTTAATTGGAATCCTGTTACAATAATATAATATTTAAATTCAACAAAGGTTTAGTTATATTTAATAAAAATATAATAATCTACAATCTTGTTATGATGATGTACTTCATTATAATATGATTGGTCAAAACAAACAGCTGATAACTTAAAACAACTTTACGATTATACAACAATGTTATTGTTAAGTTAGACAGCATTATTATGTTTAAAACAAATTTATATTCAAAATAGTATGGTTCGACTGCAACCATATATTCATTCAATCATAGTATGTTGGTCTTCGATTATGGTTGCGTCAACCATGTCTTTTCTTTGCGTGTAGTAATTTTTTTATTGATATCTATTATTAATAACAAACACATCTTTGGACTACATATGTGGTTTATAAGATGTGAACGAATCAAAATGGCTTATAAAATTTAATACATGCAGTTTAATGACTAAATATTGAAAATAAGCACTTGTGGAATTCGGTATCGTTAGTTCGCTGAATAGGTGTGTAGCAACAATAATAAAAAAACCTACACATAAAATTTACGTGGGTTAGTATTCTAGGGTTAACAAAAGAAGTTAGCTCCTGCTACCTGTGTTGCATAGTGGTGTAAATTAAAAATAGTAGTAACATATAAGGAAGTTTTAAATTACTGAACGGGTTTGTTTAAAAATTAATGTAGTTGTAGAGGAGGACTCGAGCTTTTAGAATCTTATCTTTTCAAGTACGCAGTTGCACCAATGCGGAGCTACAGGTGATGAAATTTGGCTACATCGGCTGTAAAAAACTTTCTTCTGCTTCTAACCTTCTTCTGTTTGTAACTTTCTTAAATTATGAGTTTTAAGAAAACATGTGCTTTTGTTGCTTTATCTTTTTGTTTTTATAGCTTTATCTTTTTGCAGTTGAAATTTTTAGTTTTTCAGACATTTATGGGCTAAGTCTTAAGCGTCTTCAGTTTAGATGCAATTAAACAAAGGGTGAAGTTGCAATTTGTGCAATTTCTTTATGCATTTCATTAAATAAAATGTTACGCTAAGTATTTAAATGCTGCGGTACGGATTACATATTCACAAATAAAGAACATTGAAATAAAATGTGTTTAATTAAAAACATAGGAATATTCTTTTCATTCTCAGCCAGTGGTTAAGAATTAAACTTGTAGTTTTTATTTTATTTTTAGCCAATAGCAACCAAAATATTTTAGACTGTGAAGTATTTGTAATATGACTACGAGCACTTGTGCAATTTTTTATCAAACACTTTAGCACGTTTTAACAAAATTGCAGTAATTTTCACTACCACACAAAAACCATCTAATTTGCGTTAGACTTTCCGTTTGCGACAAATCAAATAGCTATTACAGATTTTGTAAAGTAAAACGATGCTATGAGTAATTAACGGAGTCACGACTGCTTTCTACGGCGATTATAGCTGTTTTACACTATCACACACGCCGTTCGACTTCTGTAAAAATGCAACCCTGATCTGATGATTTTGTGAACAGTTTTAAAACAGCAATAACAAAAGCAGAAGTCGAACAGCTTATAGATTAGTCTAAAAAAAGCTTTATAAATATCAAATTGAATAGAAAAACTCATCGAGAACCAGTTATATTTTATCACTGAAAAAAAAAACAAATAAAGCATGAAGATGCCCATTTCGCAACTCGAAAAAGATATTTCCCTAAAACTTGTTTTTAAAAATTGTGTATGTTTATGTCTGAATTATTGTTCAAGTAACGTAAAAAGTATATCAAATCTATAGATGACACTGCAGAACACAACAAAAAAAAACATGGCTCCAACGATTGATTTTGATAGTGGGCGCAATAAAAAGAATATATATGCGTATCGGCGTCTTGGATGTTTACGCGTGGGATTCATTTTAGGGTGAGTTGAAGTCCCCACTTTAGCAATTTGTTATATTGAATTGGCATAGGTAATCTTGTAATCCTTAAGTTAGGAATTAGATGTGCTTAGCACTTTTATGCAAAACAAAATTTTTGTGGAAAATTTTAACCCTCTAAAGCTTCTCTGTATGGGTCTTTCTGTATCTTCATTAGAAAAACGTCAAAAAATTCTCCTTATTGTTCTTTTAATGCAACATGGTCATATCAAAATAAAGTAAAATTTGTCAATATATGATTAAGGATTTTAAACTGATACCTGACGTGGTATGTGGCAGGAATTAGCAGTTTAGATGATTTGGGTGCCATACAGTGGTATCGTTTCATACATTTGGCCGCAAAAAATAGAACGAGTTATCGTAGAGCGAAAATACATTTACATATTTACTTATATGCTTATAGAAAAAGAATAATATTTTTTTGTGTTTTAATTGTATATTTATGTTTTAAAAACAATTTCTTTTATAAAAAAATTTAATTTTTAATATTATAAGTTTGTTCAACGGTTGATAAAAGTTGGTGGAGTTTTTTAAATAACTTAAAAGAATAGACTCTCACCTTCCCTTTTGTTGCAGTAACTAGACGGAAGTGGAGGGAGCTAAAATTTTTTAAAGGAAAACTGGAAGTGTTATATTTTATAAAGCCATTTTGTTTGTTTGTATTATATTTTATAAGCCACATATGAGTAATTCCATTTAGCCGGGAGTGACTAATTTACACACATTTTTTGTTATAAATCAAGAAGATAAAAATTTTTACTTAAAAAAACATTACGCTTGAAGTCGTTGAATAACGGGTAGAAACTGATAGAACATGATTTCTGCTCAGAATAGTCGTCGGAAAGCTGCGACGGGCGTGACCTTACAAATCTTAGTTTTAAAGAATTGGGACTTTCACTATAAATTCTGTAAAATTTTGACTATAAAGTACACGAAAATTTTGGTATAGATATCTGTTCAAAGTGCTTTTAATTTTAAAAATTACTTTTCTTATAAAAAAACTATTCTCAAAATGAGGCGGGTGTGACCGACGGGTGTGACATAGTAGGAAAATTTTAAAAACTCGAAGATGTTAAACTTTTTATTGATATAATTGATATAAATAATATAAAGATAAACTCATAAGAAAATTATAAAATTATATCATAACTTAATTTAAACGAGAATAGTAACAAAGACCTTTACTCGTTGTAGTGAAACGGACCAGAGTCTATGGCGGGAATCGAACCCACAACCTCCGCACTGATAGGCTAGCACACTACCTACTAGCCTACTGAGGCATCCAGACATTAAATTAATTGCTATTCGTTCTATTATAGACAGCAGAATACTCTAGTTGAATATTTGTTTAAATTCAATAAGAAATAAGAAAAGTATATTCTTTTCAGAGATAGCAGCTTTTATCAATAATGACAAAGGGAATAAAAGAAAATCTGAAATAAATATTAAACATGCAAAGAGGGAGAGATTTTTTATTAAAAATGAGAAAATTAGTTTTTCCTTGCATAGGGCCGTTTTACGTGGAATTACTCTTATGTAACTCATATAATTTTTTTTATATTAAAAAATAAAGTACTATTTAAGGCAGAATAGTACTACTGTGAACGACCTGTTGTATTACCATATGAAAATTGTCATAAACGTTAAAAGTAAAATAAAATAAAAGGTCCGTTTGTTTGTTGTTACACTAAAATGCAGTAAATGAGTAATTACTGAATAAACTGAAAAATTTAGTCTCACAAAAGCTGTTGCCCATAAAAATACGTGAAAGGAAAAATTGTAGGGGAACAACTGATTTAGAGTTGAAAAACAGTGACACTTTTGACTACTAAATTTTTTCTTATGCATACTCGATACAATACTTTTTATAACATGAAAGTTTTAACAAAATGTTAATAATTTATTTTGCGTAATCCCTCCCATTTGTTTTTTAAATTTATTCAAAAGTACATAATCATTTGTTTTTTCTAAACAAATGGACTTAAGGACAAGTGCGGTACCAAGTAGTGAAGTGCTTATCATTTTCACAACACTAAAAAATTAAAGTAATACAAATAAAACAAAACAATTGGTTTCTAAAAATTTTATTTTCTATTTGAAGGTACATATATAATTGTGTTAAAAAAACAAAAATTTTATAAAAATTATTCATTCACTTCTTATTTTTGTTCCAGTTTTATTTCAGTTTTTCGTTTTTCCATAATTTTTAAGAACGGAGCTAATATTGAAAATGAAAACTTGCGTTGAATTTGTAAAGAAAAAACAGCTGACTAAATAGCACACTGAAAAGTAACAAAATAGTACTGTCATATTATATTTTAATATGAAAAATAACAACAAAATTTTTATGACACTCATAAAATTTTACGAAATACTACAAATAGAATGAAATAGTACACTTTGTGAATTGGCTAACTGTATTACAAATTAAAATTTTAGTAGTGAAAATAAGGTGCATTACCTACTCAAGTATACGTTAAGTTTCATCAGTTCTCGTTGTACAATATTTGAGTAACTCGACTAAACTTTTTTCCAGTCCAAAATGTAGCTTTTTACGAAAAAAATGGATTTTTCTTAGTGAAACAGTGCTCTACAGAACTGCATCATTAGATTTTTGAAAAGTAATTTTCGAAAATTAGCTCTTTTTGCCACCAAAATTCCTCTATATGCCATTGTCGCTGATTAGTGGCGATGTTAGTTTATCAGCCCAGTTGTTGTGGTTGTTGTATTTGTAATTCAAAAAGGTACTTCTTGGATATGTATAACTTATGTTAAGCTTGTGGTGCAAGTACCAATGGGCATATTTAATTTTAAAAAAAATTACAGCTAAATAACGTATTGAACAGCACTTCCCAGCAAAAAATTGCGTAAAAAGCAGGCTTTTACTATTATTGCGTAAAAATCGCTGAAAATCAGCAAAATTATTAGAAAATATATGGAAAAAATGGTTTGAAGTGGTTTGGAGAGGATGATGGTAGGTAGACAAGTTCCAAATAGGCTAAAGTTATATGGAAGTTCTATTACTTCGTAACTTTAAGTATAAACTTTATATTTTTACTCACTTTTTGCTATTTTAATTTCAGTAAGCAAAGCTTTTGCTGGGATGTTTCATATTTGGCTATATCCCACCTTTAGTGTTCAATTCAATAGTTTTCTGTACTCCGAAATAAGCTTTTATTTTTAAAGAGTATTATTATGCGCTTTATTTTAAAATGTTACCTTAGTGCTTCAAAAAAAAAAATGAAAATTTCTTACTATTGACTTAGTTAAACATTTAGATTTCTTGAGATCTACTTATCGTCATATAAAAATTTTCAGGAGAGTTAAAAAATGAATAAAACCAAATTGTTGTGGTTATAAAAACAATTTTTTCTAGATAGCATCATTATTAAAGTCGGAATTAATGATACTATGCTGAAAAAGCTATTTTTATAATAACAATAGTTTATTATTATTAAGTCTTTTACCTCTTACCACTCAGCCACAGGGGCACCATAGCATTTAAAAAAATGTAGATATGTAGGTCCTTTTGCATTTTATATGACGTTATATTACATTAAACGAGCGACATACATAATAGTTTTGAGTTATTTTTATGTGATAATATATATCCATCTGTATTTGCAGTACAATGAGTGCATTCGCGAACATACAGACATACATATTTATGTACTTACTACATTTGCATATGCACGAAATGTTAATTCATAATGAATATCTGTCTATCTCAACTATTACAAACTAAAACTCATTGATTATGCGTTAGTTAGCAATTCAAATGTTACAAATTGTATATAAAATTGTTTTGGAGTTGGCAGGCAATATTTACTGTAACAACAACAATAACAACAACAGCAACAACATCAACAATAACTCTAATAGCGACCAAATGCAACTAAACTTCACAGAAATAATTGCAAAAGAACGAAAAAAGCAACACGACAATAACAATTGTCACAAATGTTGATTTCCCTTCATGGAAACTGTGCATTTCTGGAATGGCTTTGGTACAATTCGTATACACATATTT
Source organism: Panzeria rudis (assembly GCA_956483635.1). NCBI lineage: Eukaryota > Metazoa > Arthropoda > Insecta > Diptera > Tachinidae > Panzeria > Panzeria rudis. Next base: position 139,278,051 of record OY101447.1, on the reverse strand, counting down.
AATTTGAGACCGCTATAACTCAAAGAAACATATTTTGAGGAAAAAATGTAATAAAATTCTACTCTCAAGGGAAGATTATATAATATATTTTTGGAACTTTAGTTCCTTATTGCGCGCCATGCATATCAACGGTTTGAATAACAAAAATCAATGCTTTGGAGTAAAACAAACATTTTTTGAAAATGAGAAATACTGGCCTCGAATACTGATCACAAATAATGGTCACAAGTATTTTCTTAGATTTTCAGTGTTGCCGTAATCTTCCGGGGAAGTGCTGGGGAACTCCTGGGTTTTTGGGGATTTTCAGCATAGTTTTTTTGGGAATCTGCAATATTGTTTGTGCCTTGCAAAATGGTTTGTGGATTGGCTAAGTGGTTAGTGGCGGTGCAAGCTGAAGGTGTCTGCTAATAGTTATGTCAATTCTTGTAAATGGGAGTAAAAAAAAATTTTTTAAATGAAAAATACTGGCCTCGAATACTGGTCACAAATATTGGTCACAACTACATAGCATAATGGTGTTCCCGCTGCGGATTTTCTTAGATTTTCAGTGTTGCCATAACTCCTGGGATTTTGGGATTTTCCGCCTTGTTTTTGGGAATATCCACTATGGTTTGTGTCATTGCTAAATTGTTTGTGATATGGCTAATTTGTTCGTGGCAGTGATAGCTGAAGGTGTCTCTGCTAACTATCCTTATTAATATTATAAATGCGAAATAAGCTTGTTTGTTTGTTGCGCTTTAACGGTTTAACCACAGAACCGATTTTGATGAAATTTAGAGCACAAATAGATCTAATGCCTCGTACACATTAAACATTTCTGGTGTTGTCATTTTGTGGCGTCATATTTCAAAGTAACAGCTCAATGCGACAAAATGACAACATGCTGTCATTTAAGAGAGATTTGCTGCCGCCTCTCCGAAACTGTCTGACCAATTCAAATGATATTTAAAACATGGATAGATCTTAGTCTGGAAGGACACATGGGCTATATATATTTTTTAAATATGACAAGGATGGGTGGTAAGGGGCAATTGCTGCCTCTCTGAAACTATCCACCCATTTTAATGAAATATAGAACATGGATAGATCTGAGTATGGAAGAACTCATAGGCCATATATTTGTCCAAAAATAGGCACAATTTTTGCGTTTCTGAAACTATCTGACCAATTCTAGTGAGATTTAAAACACACACAAAAAAATATAAGAGGTACTATTAACTTAGACGGTATAGTTACTTTCTTTTTATATTTACTTGTATTAAGAAGAAACATCGAGAAATGGAAAAAAATTAATATTAAGGATTTATTGTATTAGCCTACGATGCTGAACATTTCAATAAATTCAGCTTGCGTATTAAAACTCCTAAAGATGGCAATACATTAATTGTAGTTTATTCTTGGAATTGCATAAAATAAGAGGTGTAGCTGAGGCCCACGATGGTCGGCGTACCAATCAGTGTTACTGCAAATTGCGCTATGCTACAAACAGTATAACTGAAGCTTTAAAGCAAACAAGAGATCCTACTGCTGTTACAAAGCACTTTGTAGTATTTTCCACCAATAAGGCCGAGTTTACTGAATTCAGCATTGATAGCAAGGACATGTTTGGTTTCTGGGATTGGGTTGGCGAAGATTATTCCCTATGGTCAGCCATTTGGTTGTCGATGTATTTCGCTTGAATACCCCTTATAGGGTGACCACTTTATGGACAAGCTCTTCAAGAATGCTCCATTTGAACAAAAGGCTCCAGTTATTTTAACGACAAACCGACGACATATATCGCCTTAGGGACAGGCCACAATGTCGCTTCCAAAGCGTGTGTCTTTGCTCTCTTGAACTAAATTTTAAAGTTTTATAATGGGTGATTTTATAAGAACTATCGGAAAGTAAAAAAAAAAAAACACATAAAATTCAGAAAAATGCATGAAATATTTATTTGGATCGATAGTTGGGTCGATATAATTTAATGTTTGAAGATTATTTCATGCAAATGTTGGCCGCGGCTGCGCCTCAAATGGTCCATCCGCTTAGTCCAATTTTGGCATACTCTTTCCAACATTTCGGCCGGTATCTCACGAATAATGTTGGCAATGTTGGCTTCCAGTGCGTCAATCGAAGCGGGCTTGTCGCTGTAGACATTAGCCTTAACATAGCCCCACAAAAAATAGTCTAGAGGCGTTAAATCGCACGATCTGGGCGGCCAATTGACTGGTCCCAAGCGTGAAATAAACTGTTCACCGAACTCGCCTCTCAATTGGTCCATTGTTTCGCGTGCTGTGTGGCATGTGGCACCGTCTTGTTGAAGCCACATGTCATGCAAGTCAAGCTCTTCCATTTTGGGCAGAAAAAAGTTTGTTATCATCGCACGGTAGCGCTGCGAACGGCGCCGAATCGATAATCACGGTCATCACCAACACTGGCCGATACGGCTGCGATATTTTCTTCAGTTCGCACTCTACGTAAACGTGTTGGTGGTTTCATGTCCAACAATGTAAATTTGGTGCGAAAATTTTTTACAATAGCCCGAATAGAAGCCTCAGTAGGTCGATTAAACTGACCATAAAATGGAAGAAGCGCGCGATGAACTTTCTTAACAGAGCACGCATTTTGGTAATAAAATTCAATAATTTGCAAGCGTTGTTCGTTTGTAAGACGATTCATGATTAAATTATAGACCAAACTGAAGATGTTTGACAGTGACACAAGATACAAAACGTGCGTGAGCTGTCAAAACTAGTGTTGCCAAAAAGATAATAGCAAAAAAATCACTCGTTATTTTAAAACTTTCAAATTTAATACAAAAAAGCAGAAACGTGCGCTTCAAAAAGTGTGTCCTATCCCTTATTCAACATTTCCAAGATACCAAGAAAAATAAAATAATGAAATCACAAACAAAGGTGATGTACATTAAAATTACTTTTGTCTACATATTATATATTATTTAGAAAATGTTTTTATTGCATAAATATCGTTTTTCTAACATATCTTTATGGATAAAAATCTCACTACACCATGTAATATTGGGTCTGATTACGATTCTCGAATCGAGTCCAGCCTGTAGTAGATTAAAGAAAAATCTTGTATTTTGATTACGGTTCTCGAAAAGATTCAACAGCTTGTAGAAGATTAAAGAAATATGCAAAATGTCTCTTCAATCTACCACAGACTTTCGAGTTGATTCGAGAGCCGTAGTCAGGCCCATTAATTGATCCGGTTTATCTCTTGTTTTTGTATTATATTATAAATAAAAATGCATTGAATAATAAAAATTCTGTTTAATTGTTATTAGATGTGCAATTTTGATAATGGGAATATAGGATGTATTACAAACCAATATATTTATCTAAAAAATAGCTAATTTCCCTAAAATAAACTTTTTTAAAATTGTTAATTTACATAAAATTAAAGAACAAATTTGCATAAACAATTTTAAAAAATTTTTAAGTAATGCTACCTAAATTTTTAGCTAATTTTTCGAACATGAAAATTAACTAAAATTATAGGCATATTGCCCAAGAAACCTAGTAACTGCCATTCTACCTATGCACTTAGTTAAATTTATACCAAGTTTTTAGGAAATATAACCTATAGAATTTTTTGTGTGCATGGATAGACCTGGAAGAATACAAAGGTGATATATTTTTTTAATAATAGGACCACAAGGGGGATTAATGGGCAATTTCTGCCTTTCGAAACCATCTAACCAATTTTTATGAAATTTAAAACAAGGATAGAATGGGACGACGTGTTGGGGAAAGTTTGATTTTTAGTAAAAAGGGATTATCCAAAAAGTTATTCAAAGTCATTTACTAACTATGGAGCTACATTCTGAAAAACAATTTTTTATATGAAAAGCAATCCGATGTTAATTGTCTGGTTTTCTGCGATTACAATGATATTAATTTTAAAGTTCTAAACCAAATTTAGAAAAGTTTATAAATATAACCTAGAAAATATTTAAAGTAGATTTACGGCTGCATTTTTATAAGGCAGGGCAGGGCGCCTTATAAAAATGCAGCCGTAAATGGTGTAGTAAAAAATTAAATCGATAAGTGATACGAAAGGCCCAAAGTTTAATAATGTAATAAATATATATACTTTGGAAGGGCCCTTGCCTAGCCGATATGAAAATATTCAAGGCGAATTGATAACAGGTGGCGTTAACAGCGCAGCTGACTGTTCAAGCAACTGCCAAATTTTCTTTATAAATTTATTAAAATCCTGGGTATTTGACATACAATTTTTAAGAAATAATTAATTAAATTATAAATTTTATTTTAATATTAATTTTCAAATGTTTTCAAAATTTTTTGCAATTCAACGACAAATTGTTCGCTGCATTGGTACCTTTACATCAAAAGAAACTCAATGTCCGTCTATTGATCGTGCTGCACTCGAAAGCGCTCTGAAAAAACTTTATGCCGAACATGCTAGTGTACCTGTGGCCATAGGAAATCAAATGATTTTTACAGGAGATGAGCAAAATGTACGTATGCCTCATAATCATCGTCGTATTGCTACAAAGTTTTATTATGCTACGAAAAATCATATAACTTCTGCCATAGAAAATGCCATATGTGTTCAAGAAACTTGGAGCAATATGGATGTTAAACAAAGATCGGAGATATTTTACAAAGCAGCCGATATATTATCAGTTTCGGAAAAAAGAGTAGAACTTATTGCAGCAATAATATTGAATCAGGCAAAAACAGCGGTTGAAGCTGAACATGATGTCTGTAAATTAATTTTAATGATAAGGAAATTTGCAGATGGTTTGCTGAATTTATCGACAATGGAACCGCCCACAGTGATGGATAACATTAAGAGTAGTTATTTGCTAAGGCCTTTAGATGGGTTTGTGGCAGCATGTGGACCACTTTATATGTCCTGGAATGCCTCTTATTTGGCATTAAGTCCCCTCATAATGGGAAACTCAGTCGTATGGAGACCGCCGCCTAACTATGTGTATGCAGCTTTTATTTTATTTAAGGCATTTATGAATGCTGGCGTGCCTCCAGGTGCATTTCAATTTCTACCTTCTAACTATAAACTCTTCTTAAATACCGTTGTTGAATCTGATGATTTGGCCGGCATAAACTATGCTGGTCGTGTTGATACATTAAGGAATTTATGGCACGACCTTTCTATACGTTTACCACACTACAAGTGCTTTCCCCGTCTAGTGGGTGAATGTGATAGTAAAGGTTATCATTTTGTTCACGAATCAGCTGATATGGATTTAGTGATAGAGCATACAGTTCATGCTGCCTTTCGAAATTCTGGCCAAAGAACTCATTCCTGTGGTCGATTATATGTACCGGCTTCAGTATGGCCCGAAATATCTTGTGAACTACAATCTATAATAGAGACATTGAAAATAGGTGATCCCGTAGATGAGAGTACTTATGCTTCAGCCATTATGCGCGAAGATGTGTACGAAGGTGTAACAGCTCTGCTTGATTATGCAAAATGTAGTGATAATTCTGAAATTCTTATAGGTGGTAATTTTACTAAAACCCATGGATTTTTCATTGAGCCAACCATAGTTTTATGTAAAGATCCTACTGATCGTATGATGATTGAAGAAATTATGGGTCCTGTGTTGTGTGTTCATGTCTACGATAACAATAAGCTGGATGATGCTTTGCAAACTCTGAAAATTACTCAGAAATTTGGTAATAGTGGCTCTATATATTCTAATGATAGTCAGGTTACTACCAAGCTCCTAAATAAACTGCGAATGACAGCGAGTAATTTGTATGTAAATGAAGAATGCTGTGGCCAAGACTTAAGCTACCTTCCTTTGTCTGGAAACCGTTTGTCGGGCACAAATGATAAAAGTAGTCCCGAATACTATCTGCTTAGATTTGCATCTCCACAATTGATAGAGTATTCACTTAAAGATGCAGTAAATACTATACAACTGGAAAGTGAATGTAGTTCGTTCTAACAAATATAAAAACTTTTACTATTTTAGAACTGCTAAAATGAATTGTAAAATATAGTTCAGGCTAATAAAATCTGCTGTAATATTTTAAAGCACACATTCGTTTCTTTTGTTAACAGGACGTTTATTGTGTAATTTGGTTTTAAAATAAAATCGCTTAAATTTGTATTATTGTAGTAAAACTAGGCCCTGGCGGAAAATAGAATACAAACGAATGGATAACAGACTTCTTTTTTAAAGAAACAAATATAACTACTATTTCCATAAAAAGTTAAAAATATATATTTTTTTTGGTAATTTATAACACGTTTTTGAGCTACTAATATTTCTTTGCTTTATGAAATACTAAATAGGAAGAGAATGAATTTATTTTAAAAAAATATTTAACATGCTAAGCACGTTTTCTAGCGAAGATGATTTTTTTTTCACAATACACAGATTTTATCAGAAAGTTTCCTATACAAAGTAACAAAAAGGCGAAATAATTGATCCAGTAGCAAATGTAGCAATAATTCTACCAGTCAACTTTTACGACTAAACCGCACTTGTTCTACATTTCTAATTTGTTTCAGAAAGAGATGGTTGTACAAATCTGTTAGTCTCATCACACAGTTTGCTTTAAAGTGTGATTTAATCAAAAGCAGATTTAAGGGACAACAGGAAAACCGGAAGCAATAAAAATTAAAAAAATAAGGCTTCTGAGCACGTAAATTATGTTTTTTTCTTGCAAAAAATTTTATCATTTAATTTAAAGAATTACGTATTTAAACAAGGAAATAAATATATAAATAATCTTTAAGGGGCCTGTGATATTTATATTACAGTAAGTAATAATGTTTTTGTTTTATTTGCTCAATTCATAACATATTGTAGGAGTTGTACGTTGTATAAGTGTTATTATTAATTTTCGCATAACCATTTTTATATAGAAATTAACAACAGCATTTGAGCAACATACAAACTCACACAATAGGTTACCATGATACAATAAAAACAGGTAGAACTGTCCATACAACAATAAAAATAGCAGGCATTTTGTTAGTGTAAAATGTTTCCTGAATATAAAAAAACAGAAACATTTTTCATAGACTTTTTTCTCTGATAAAGCGAATTTGATATTCGTGAAATATAAACCCACAACTACAGCTGCGCTGACAGTTTTACCTTGTATTATTGTATCATGTAGGTTACTAATTAGTACATAATTAATTTTTAAAATTAATAATTCGTGAAAAAAAACTGACTAAAAAATAGGCGTGGCACCGCTCCATAGTATATCATCATGTACTCTTACGAGAACTACTTGTGTGTGTGAAATTTGATAAGAATGGGTTGAGTAGAAGTAGTTAAAACGCATAGTTACCTTTCATGGGCGTGGCACTGCCCCCTTTTCTCAACATAATATTTTATTGACACGATAATTAAAGGTGTGTGCAACGTTTCATAAGAATCGGTTAAGAAGGAGTAGCTAAAATGCATATTTACTTTTCGTAGGCGTGGCACTACCCACTTTTCTAAACATAATATTTTATTGGAACGATAATTAAAGGTGTATGCAAAGTTTCATAAGAATCTGGTTAGTACTAGTTGCTGAAAATAAATATTTAGTTTGCATGGGCGTGGCACTGCCCACTTTTGTAATCATGGTGTAGTATTCAAACAGAAACTTAACGTGTGTGCAAAGTTTCATAAGAATCGGTTGAGTATAAGTAGTTGGAATGGAATGTCTATTTACTTTGTATGGGCGTAACCCTGCCCATTTTTCAACGGGACCAATCTGGAAGCACATCCTTTTAAATAAAGAAAAAAAATGTGCAATAGCTTCATAAATGGCGGAGTTTTGAGGGAACATACATAAAAAAGTGCATGAATAGTTGATAACCTTACTCCGTGTTTTTTGAACTCGGTTAAACTCTGAAGACATTTTACTGTAGCTTTTTTATGTTTTGGAGTATCACAAAAGTAAAACTCGTAGGAAAGTAAAAACAAAAACATATCGCTTAGCTGCTCTAGAAAACAAAAAATTCAGTAAAGTGTTACTTCGACTCGCACACGCAGGATTCCGTTCGAATTCCATATATGTACACTAGAGCGACTCGACTTGTATGAAGATGAAAAACGTGTTTTTTTACCCCGCTCAAATTAAAGATCGGTCTTTTTAATGAGGTTTCCCAAAACATTTTCGGTATCTAGTAGAGATGAGCGATATTTCAGTACCTGTGATTCAATCACTGTTACTGAAAAATCACGATTCACAGTTGTGACAAAATTTGCCAAGTAACTGCTACTTGCAAAGTTGTTCTTTTCTATTTGTTATATACAGAAAACTATGATAATTCACTGTTTGTGTGTTTAATAACGTTTTTTATTTACGTACAATAACAACAAACGAATAGTGTTGCTATTTCTTGTGTTCTCTTCTTAATTATTAGTATTTCTTTTTAAAATTCAAAGTATATTTTAAGGCGTATTTAAATCTGCCATGGTATATTAAAGAACAACGTTTTTGTTGTAGATATGCATGTGTGTTTTGATAATTACATTGCTATAAGAGAACTGAAAACAGTGATCACGGTCACTGTTCACGATGTTCTATAAAATCACGGGATCGCTAATCTCTAGTGTCTAGCGATGACCGCTAGCGTGTCACAAAAAAATGGTGTTTGGTTTTTCATAACGCAAGACCTCTCAAAATTTGCGTAATTGATCACAGATTACGAAAATGTTTTTTACAATTTTAAAAATTATGAGGGCACTTTTTTTTGGAAAAATAAAATCTTTTTAGCTTAATTTGAAATAGTTTTGAGCTTAGACCTTTTTTACGACTTAAACCTTTTTTACGAATGTATTGAAATATTTCATAATTTCGTTCTCTGTGTTACTTCGAATGTTACCAGAAATTTGATGGTGTGCTTAAAATTAAAATCAAGCACTTAGTAAAAAAGTTAAAACCAATAAATAAAAAATAAAAAAAAAACATAAGAAAATTGTGACGAAATATGAAAAATTAATGTGTTGTTTCCAAAATGCAAACAATCACTGCTTGTCTAAAATTTATATGAAAATCATTCAGTTTTTTGAGTCTAAAATTTATATGAAAATCATTCAGTTTTTTGAGTGATTTCCATACAAATTTTAGACAAGCAGTGCTTGTTTGCATTGTGGAAATAGCCCATTAAATGGCTAATGTGGTGTTTCTAGAACACAAACAATCGACATGAGTAGAAAAGTTGTATGGAAACCACTCAAAAAAGAGAGTGATTTTTATACAAATTGTTCACTCAATTCGATTGTTGGGGTTCTAGAAACCGTATATAATTGCAATATCCCTTAAACTATAAAATATACAAAAAGAATTATGAGCTAGTTTTTTTTTGTTTTGTCTAGTACAATTTAACGCACTTCAAATTTTACAAATCGGTCAATATTTAAGAAAGTTACAAGCCGCACAAAGTTTTTCATACCCGAGGTAGCCAATTTTCAACCCCTGTAACTTCGTCCCTGGTTCAGCAACAGACTTCACAAGAAACGCTGCTTAAAGTCTCTATAACCATCCAAATTTCAGGCAAATCCCGTTCAGCACTTTAGAACTTCCATACTTATTACCACCTTTTTCCATTTACGCCACTGTACAACGGTAATTTTCGAAAATAGCATGAACTTCAATAAAACCTATATTTGATTCAAATATAATTGGCCAATTCACAACCTGTTGTATGTGTTGTAGATCGTATAAATGTTGTTGGTAATTTCCAAATAAACATTTGCTTAGAAACATGTTTATGTGAAAATTACCAACAACATTTTTACGATCTACAACACTTACAACAGGTTCTGAATTGAGCATATGTTTGGTGTAAATACAAATTTATAACAAATCGTTAAGAAATAATAAAAATATTAACATTTTTTATTATCAAATATAGAAAATCGGCCATGTTCTGTATTTTATGTGAAATTAAAATGTGCGAAATTATCATTGTTGTTGTAAATTAATATTTATAACAAAAATGCTTTGATAATTCCACACATTTTAATTCCACATGAAATACAGAACATACCCGAATATCTTTATTACAGAAAATTTAAAAACTTTTTTTATTGAATGAATATATTTCCATAGAACAGTATACAAAAATGTTTATCACAGGAAATTCAGTGATTTCCTTTAATGTTATTAAATTTATTTAACTATAATTCAATTATTTCATTGAATTATTTACGGCCCTTTTCGCAATGTATGATTAAAAAAAGCTAACGACGATTTTAACGGCAACTTCGGCATACAAAACTCTTCGTTAAAGTCAACGTTAACTTCATACATTGTGAAAAGGGCGTTAATTGTATTTGTAATTTAATTTATTGAATTGTAATTAAATATATTTAAATCAATAAAGACAATTGCATTTAATAATAAAAATACTATTTAAAATAGCACAATTTTGTTATCGACTCTATGTTCATTTAGTACTAAGTATCCCGCAATGTTGAACAAGCAAAACATGTTACCGCAGCAATACCTCGTGCTATGCACCGACATTTAAATAATATGTATAAAGCAGATGGGCCTTAAAATTATGCTTCACTAAAAATCTATAATATTTCCTGCGCTCTTAAATTTTCTTTCCAATTGTTGTCAAGTGTAGAAAAATTTCTATCTTGAGTTTTCTCTAAATATTTGCTTACTTTGATGTAATACACAAAACAGTTGTAGGTTTGTATCGTTTTGACACTATTACAAAACCAAAATATATTTACCAGGACACATTTACACCCCAAATATCATTCTTACATAAATGAAAATAAATTTTGTGAAGACAAAAGCTAGACAGAAGTATGGTATGGAAAAGTAAAATGTCAAAAACAACAAAAACTGTATTGTTTAAAATTTTGCTTCTTGTTAGGGGTTCCTTTATATAGTTTTCCCATATCTTCGTCTTCCGTTGTACATTTAACTTTTTGCTATTTTATTTAAATGTAGCATGAATTTATAAAAAGCAAAAAAAAAAATCCATATGTAGAATATGTAAAATCTGACATCTTTTGCCTTTTGGGTGTTTCATACACTTGATCTATGTCATGCAACATATCTTGTATTATTTAGGACTTCATAAGTTATTCAGCTTTACTAACAGAAACATTGTCATACTGTTACGCACATACTTTAGCATACATTTGTTTATTGTTATATAGACCTTTAAGAAGACTGATAACACATAAAAACAGGCATAGGTGGACATACACATATATTTCTATCCATTAAGGGTAGCATTCCAAAATGATTATTTAAGTTAAACTTCGTTAAAAATATGACTTTTATTTGGAAAAAGAATGTTAAAAATAATCTTTACTTTAATAACACTTTAGAAGAAAATCAAAAATTTTTTAAGTAATAGGGTTCAAACGATTAATCGCGGTAGAGGGGACCAAAACAATTATCCACGTGCATCGGCATTTTGAAAGTTTACGCCTGAAATTTATTTTAGGTGGAGTTATTATAGGAAATCTTGTAATACCTACATATTTGGCATAGGATGTACTCAGAATTTTTCTGTTAAACACTACAAGAAACATTTTTGTGAAACATTTTAACCATCTTACGGCCCTTTTCATAATGTACGATTTAAAGTTAACGTGGACTTTAACGGCAATTTCAGCACACAAAACTTGCCGCTAACGGCCACTTTAACTTTTAATCGCACATTGTGAAAAGGGCCGTTAATCTTTTATGTATAGATACATCTTTTTTAACCCTCTCTTAAAATAAGGCGAGAAAACCCCTTAAAGAGAAATATCCTACGAAAAATATTTGTCATAGAATTTTATTATTAGTCTTTAAAGAACCGAATTTCATAATTCAACTTGAACAGAACCTCAGTTGGGTTGTCAGTAACTAAAATTGATATTTCCGGAGGTAGATGGGAACCGTCAATTTCAGTTGATATTTAGTGATTTTCTGGCAACCATGAATTTTTAGAATGCCATTTTAGGGATAAGACTATGAATTCGTTAGTATTTTTTTAAGTTTGCTCCCTCAGAGCTCTGCCATTTATAGGCCGTATTGGTCCAGTATTTAATATATTTTACACTGAACTTGTTATCTGGCTGACTGTCTCTTTGTTTTGGAGTCAGCTATAACCACCCATGTATGCATGTGTTGCTTAAATAACTCGTTAGAAAGTGGCGAACTTCATTGGTGCAGAAAACTCTTTCTTTTTTAGATAGAAGAAGTATCAACATTTATTCATTTTATTTCAAAAGCATTATATGCCATAGAAACTCATTATATATGTACTAGAATTTGGTTCAAATATTCCCTTTTTAAAAAAGTTGCCCCTTTAAAAAAAAAAAAAAAAAAAAAAAAAAAAAAAACTTCTACTAAAATAAATCCCAGATGTAAACTTTCAAAACACTGATACACGTTACATACGTTTTGTGATTTCTACCAGAATCAGTTGTAAAAACCTTGTTATTTAGAAAAAAATTACTTTGTTGTACAGTGTAAATATTTGTAACTTTTGCAAAAATTAGTTGACTTCTATTTAGTACAAATAAAATCCATATTTATCCTGTGATTTTCATAAAATAAAGCTTATTTTATTTGTAATATATGCTTTATGTTCAATTAATAAAAATGGCAAGTTTTTGACCATTTTCGACTTTTTATAAATTTTCAAATAATGAAAATCTCCTAATTTTGCATACAAAAGTAAATTTTTCACCATCGAGTATATCAAAAACAATTATAGAAAGTCTTAAAAGTTGCATCCTCTTGAAAAATCCAAAATTTCAGCAAAAATAAAAAGAACACATCCATAGAGTTTAAAATTTTTATTGTTTTTATAGTTAGGGAACCACAACACACTAAAAAAATATAGTGGTGATCAAAGCTTATGACAAAAGTTTCGTTTTGTTGCTTAGTGTTATTTATTAATCATACGGCTCAGTACGAATCCAAGTACCAATCACAATGATCAACAATACTGGAAAAAAAGTGCCTACCTTAAGTCAAATTCTGGACTTATACAAAGTGGCGCAAAATTAATCATCCAATTTTGTTTTTGAATAACTTTTTTACTAAATAAACATAATTCTTGTAAATAAAGCGACTACAAAATAGGCGTGGCACCACGACCCCATATTTTTCCAGCATGTACTTTTATAAGAACTAATTGTGAGTGCGAAGTCTCACAAGAATCAGATAAGTGGAAGTAGTTAAAATTAATATTTACTTTTCATGGGCGTGGCACTGCCCACTTTTCTAACCACATTGTTCTATATTAACGATAACTAAACGTATATGCAAAGTTTCATAAGATTCGGTTCAGCAGAAGTTGTTGAAAAAGAATATTTACTTTGCATGGGCGTGGCACAGCCCACTTGTGTATCCTGATGTAGTATTTAAACTAGGGATGTAACGAATACCGATACCGATATATCGGCGATACTTCAGATTTTCCGATACATCGGTATCGGCGATATTTTACTGTCGATACGACGATACTTTTAAAATTTTTTTCAGAGTTTTTTTAACAAGTAATTTATTTTTGTTCGATTTTACCATGAATTAAATTCACTTCCTTATCTTTTAAATCTTATTAATATCAATTTTAAAAATTAATAACATTTTATGCTGTTATTTTGTAAAAAAAATTATTTAGCTTTTGTTAATTTTATCATGAATTCAAATTCAAGTCGTTGTTTTTTAAATCTTATTCCAAAGAAGTCATGAAAATGTAGAATTCGCGATCTGGAAGTATTGCAAATTTTGATAATTTCTAGTTAGTTTTACATATCCTTGCCATTGCAAGAAGTTCTGTTTTTCGATTACCAATCACCGAATTGGAAGCGATGCTAGGACCAATTTCTTTTTCGGTATTCTATAATGATTTTTCCGCAAAGAAAAAGGATACAAAATTACCCATTTTCAAAATTTTTTTATGCGAATTTAAACTCAGAACTGCATTTTCATGTAAATTTAAGTGAATAAATATAAACTTAGAAGCCTTTTAATAATTAAACTATTAAGTTATTTAGAAGAATATTAGTTGATAAATCTCCTTTAAAAAATCGATTTTTTAAAAAGCATGGAGAGTATTTTTTAAAATTATAAAGGAATTAAACATTTTTCTTGCTTTTCTAATAATAATCTGCATATTTTTAACATACATTTTTTGGAAGCAAAGAAAATGTAGCTCCTTAAAAATTACTTCCAATGTTTTATCAATTTTAAATATTCTCTCTTATAATGTAATTTTGCATAATAAAAAAATTACACTTGAGTTTTGTTAATCTAAACTTGAACTCAATTTCAATATTCGTATCGGTATCGGAATCGGTATCGGCGATATTTATTTTTAAATATCGGTATCGGTATCGGATCGGCAAAACGGCATATCGTTACATCCCTAATTTAAACATAAGCTTAATGTTTGTGCAAAGTTTCATAGGAATCGGTTGAGTATAAGTAGTTAAAAACGAATATATATTTACTTTGTATGGGCGTAACCCCGCCCACTTTTCAAAGGGACCAATCTGGAAGTACATCCTTTTATATAGAGAAAAAAATCCGAAATCGGTTCATATATGGCGGAGCTTTGAGGGAACATACATAAAAAAAAATTAAAAATATATATGACGAATTGATAACCTTTCTCCTTTTTTTGAAGTCGGTTAAAAAATGAGTTTGAGTGATGGAAATCTTTATTTGGACCTTTAGAATTTTTTCTGTTAGGTGGAAAAAATAATATCGGCCAAGTGGCTGCCGCCCGTGTTGATATACATTTGTGCCCGTTTTATCGTATTTTCCATGAGTTCCGCAAGATTTCCGGTGATAACTGTTCGTATTCATGTCGAATATTCTCCTTAAAAGATGTGAGGGTTTGGGGCTTCTTGGTATAAGCGCGGGGCTTCAAGTGGCCCCAAAGGAAGATGGTTAAATCGGGCGATCTTGCTGGCTATGCCAAATTATCAAAATGGGAGATTACAAGACCAGGAAATACTTCCTTCACAATATCAATTGTGGCTCCTGCTGTGTGTGCGGTTGCACTGTTCTGTTGAAGCCACATGTTCACCAAGCCCCGCTCATTTAATTCCGGCAATAAAAAGTCGTTTATCATGGCCCAGTAGCAGTAACCGTACTGCCCATCGCCTCCTCAAAAAATGCGACCCAATCACTCCTTCCGCGTGAGCGCCGCACCACACAGTAGCCTTTAGTGGATGTAACGGCCTTTCGTGCCCCACACGCGGATTTTCGTGCATCACACGCGTATTTTCGTGTATCACTCGCGGATTTTCATGGAAATCCATGACAAACGGAAAGTCAGGGAAAATGCGATAAAACGAGCACAAATTCGTATCAACACTGTCGGCAGCCAATTGACGGTCATCATCTTTTCCACTTAACAGAAAAAATTCTAAGGATTCAAATACAGATTTCCATCACTCAAAATCATTTTTGTTTATTTAGTAAAAAAGTTATTCAAAAACAAAATTGGATGATTAATTTTGCGCCAATTTTTATAAGTGTCGAACTGAACACTATAATATCGCCGATGTCATCAGGAGTTCTTACCGTCCTACCGTTTTGGCTGATGAAATCAAAAATATAAACGACTAAGATTAAACCAATTCGATTTAAGCTTTCTACAAGTGTGGAAATTTTTCCGAACTTACTCAAGCTCTTTTGGTTGCTTAGAAGTTTTACAACATATTGCTTTTGTCTTAGCCAATCATTAGTTGTGTTTTTCCCTCAGCCTTGCTGAAAGCTTTCGTCTCTCGAATACTAAGTGTCTCGTGTGTGTCGCGGATGAAAAGGCATCTTAGCTTCCAGAGTTAGCTATATTTCCAAAAACTAAACTAAATTCTGAAAAGATTGCCGTTTTTTACTGCTAAATTCCAAAAGTTTACAGATTTTTGTATGAATTTTTTAATATTCTATATGTAATATAGTTTAGGAAAAATTAGATTTTAAGTTTGTCTTTAAAGGTGGAGGTTGCGAAAAATCTCCCTTTAAGCCATTTCGATTATTTAATTGAAAAATTAAATTCAACGAACTTAAAGCCTAAATAAATAAATATCTTGGAATTAATAAAAACCACACAGTTAGACAAAAATTCATAACTGCTATTGTTCAATTTTTTTCTTTTAAAAAATATTTTGCAATAATTTTTAGCATAAATATTTTATATACTCTCAAAGTTGCATATTTTATTTTACAACAATTTTATAAATAACAAAAAAGCAACTTTTTATAACATACATTTTGAGCGAAGCGCTATGCATGCTGCATATAAAAATAGACGTACATAATGATGAGATGTGGATATAAAAATACGGACTATAAAAATATATAAAAAAAAATCCAAAGTTTAACGAGTGTTAGAAAATAGTTCGCCTAATGTTGCTTACATGTTAAATTAAAATAAGAAGAAAACATTCAAGAAAAGTAAACAAAATCTCGAACGAAAACATGCATTTTAGCTTTTCGTTGTAGAAAAACTACTTAAGAATATTAGAGCACGTATTTATGTTATGCTAGTAAAGAGTTATTGTAGGAGTGAATTGCA
The DNA here is from genome assembly GCA_956483635.1 of Panzeria rudis. Taxonomy (NCBI): domain Eukaryota; kingdom Metazoa; phylum Arthropoda; class Insecta; order Diptera; family Tachinidae; genus Panzeria; species Panzeria rudis. The sequence continues at coordinate 139,261,536 of OY101447.1, read as the reverse complement.
CAAGAGGTTTTGCATTTTCCTCTCCTATACCCGAGGGAGAAAAATTTAATTTTGGAAAATTTCTTGCGAAGGTAAGTAGTAAATATTGAAGGAATGTTAAATTGCAGATAAAACCCGCTTTAAACAAACGATAGACAAGGGAACATTTACGAAATTTACTAAAATTTCTATAAAGTATAAGCTGACAGTTTTCAAAGACAGTCGTCTATAATTATATCATAATATTCGAAGAAAGGCTTTAGCTAAAATACTGAGTTTGTTTAAATGAAATCAAAATAGGCGTACAAATACTTAATTACGACAATCAGAATATTTTGTTATACGGTTTTTCCTAATTTTTTTCGTTGCTTAACAAAGTTGTCTAGCAAACACAAAAAAACTTTAGCTTAAAAAAAAACAAAACGACTATTACAAATATTAAACGACCATTACATGCTTAAAGCCTAGTATGCAGTTCTGCCCAAATTTCAGGTTCGAAATTTTGCATTTACTTCCACACGGAAAAATAGTTTTGTAGAGAAATTTATTTTCATTCATGTAAATTCACTTAAATTTATTAATTTTAACGTGCAAAACATAAAAAATTATTTACAACACCACACAAAAAGAATATATAACAAATTCCTTGAGAAACAATTGTCTGAACATTAATTTTTGTCTCAGTTGACGGAAAAAAATCTCCACTAATTGATACAACTTCCTGTAATAGACAACATTTGTGTTGATTCTTCTTTTCAGCTGCGTACTACCAAACGGAAAGTTGCCTGAAAATTTTTAGAATGTGAATTTCAGTTTGTTTTTTTTTACACATACTTCTTATGGCAGCCTTAAATTCAGGCAGAGCTGCATACTACACTTAACCCTCTAATATGAAAATGAAATAAGTTCAAACAAGAAAATATGATAGTGAGCTATTGTAATTTTATCTATTTATCTTATTTCTTTTATTTTAAGGCTTTTGTAAAATAAAATAAATAATAAAAATTCCAAATAAATCAAATTACAAACTAAAGCAGAGAATGTCTAGCAGTCGAGGGAAAGTAAGTCACTGTCACTGTCACTGTAATTTTTGCTAGAAATTTAACATTTTGATTGTTGTTTTAAATTATTTCTTTTTTGAGTCTGTGAGTATATTTTAATTTATATAAAATGATGATGGATATTGTCTAAAGCAGGCAGACGCAGCCGACCGAAAGAATGATAAAATTTGGATTCTTATACGTTTTATTTTACATCATCATTTTGAATTAGTGCTTAAAAACATTAACTACAAAAGAAAAATCAACACAAATTTAGATTTCAATGATAATTCTCATTTCAAATGATTTTTTTGTGCCCGTTGAAAATATAGTAAAATATTTCATAAAATAAACGCATACATTTTTAATGGAAAGCTGCTTTAGCATGATCTAATAGATTATAAATATATGTACCAAATTTTTTGTATAAGACTGTCCATTATGTGTTAAAAAAGAAGAACAAAAATACTGTTTTTACTATCTTCATACAAAATGGCGTGTCCGTAATGCATGCCTTAGAAAACATAGAAGCCTGACTGTTGGCAAATAGCTGTCATAAACGTAAGTCGGTTGTCAAAAAAACCTAAGTCTAAGAATGTAGTAGTAGAACGTTTTGTATTAGTATTGGTTTAAATAAAAATTTCACCACAGCACCAAAACCATGCGTAGTTGTGCAAAAAGTATTTTACAAAATTCATATTCTTAAACACGATTTTCAAGTTATTATATACAAATGATTTTGCATTCGATATTGAAAATATGAATTTAGAATCCTTTTTAACACATTTGGGCTCAAAAAATATTGATTTGGTAAAATTTTTGTTCCAACTGTTCTATTTGGTATTAACAACTTGTATCCCAAATGTTAACAAAAATGCAATACTGCTGAATGAAAAAAAATGGTTCGAAACATCGATAAATTTGAACATACAAGTGTCAACAAAATTAAAAAAATATTTTAAAATTACAAAAAGAAGAAACAAAAAATTTATTAAAAAACAAATAAAAAAAATAAATAAAGTAAAAAAAGTGTTTGTGTCTGCAAAAATATACATTTTAGTGCATTTTCATGTGCAACAATTATTCTCTCTGTTGTGTGTTGAATTGCCCCTCTCTAGTTTGTTGAATACACCCCAGTGGTAAATGAAACGAAGCATCTAGATAATAATCGATGATGTCAGGTTGACGTTCTAAGCGAGCAATCTAAGTACTTAGACTGTAATGTACGTATAATCTAATATGTCATTTACTAATAATAGCTTCGATTATTTTGCATTGTGTATGTCAGAATTTCGTCGTATTTCATGGAATTTATCCATTATATCCCAGTAAACACATTGATGTCATTCTGACGTCAGCATGATATCATGAAATGTCATACTTTACATAAGAAATGACTCATAACTGACTCATATATGACTCATAATTTCGCACTTAGGTACATCAGATAATGACATGAAATGACACAAATGTGATGTTAACCTGACGTTATAATGATCTATGTTTAATGAATTTTATATACGTCGTATTAATATTTTATTTTTTGTTTCTTCAAACCACATACATACATATAATTTCATTTATGTAGTCCAAAGGTAACCAAAATACATATATGAAGAAAAAATGGTAGATTTAACATTACGAAGTCCTAGGGCTGGACCATATAACCATATAACGAATTTCATGAGTACATAAGGTTGTGTACCCGTTTCTTTCCTCTCTCGTTTACAAAATAAGAAGCTGAGCAATAAGACTTGCATCGTCTGAACATTGACTTTGTAGATGATATGGTCCATGACTGCATTACATTGGAGTAGTCTCAAAACTACTCGACGTCACTATTCGTTGGATTACTTTATGCAGTCCTTAAAAGACGAACACTTGTCGGCTTACTACAACCGTTTGTTTGCAAATAACATGGTCCATGACTGCATTACATAGGACTATATTGTAGCTAGTACATTTCAGCTAAAATGGACCACGTCGTCCAATATTATCTGTAGGGATTGCAAAACATAATACATACTTATCTTCACTAAATTTGCACTAATATACATACATATGTACATACTTATACATCTTAACAGGGTGCATTTCCATTCATCTGGTTTCCCGTAGACTTCCTTTTATAATTGGCTTTTTTCGGAAATATTTATTTTTATTTTCACAATTTAAATTTTATTTTTGATGAAATTATTTTAGAGCTTAGAATTTTTATTTATTTAAAATGACATCATGTATCCATATATCATATTTTAGTCACAATGTATATCACTGGTAAATCAATATTAGGTAAAATTTTATTACCTATTTGTGATTTATTAGTGATGTCAAACCTAGGTCATGTGTTCACTGGGATGTACAAAGTAAAAATTGTGGCCTACTTTTGGGATACATTTTAATAACAACCTCACTTACAGTTCCACTTATGATGTAAACGCACAGTAGCGACAGTTACTGACCTCGTAGCTTACTTTTTAAGCGAGCGCTCACCGATTAAACAGCCTATGACACGCTTATGTTAAATCTAAGTGGGAAAATAAGCCAAAGCGTCACCGCTAGCTACTAAGTATTGCTTATACCACTGGGACAATATCTATACGTGAAGAGAGTTGTCAATTTTTTATTGACACGTTGAAAGTTGGAAATCCACGTATTTACCCAGTGGTAAAAATACCCATTTCATAATCGCGGATGTAAGCAATATTCACTAGCTACTAGTGATGACGCTTTGGCTTATTTTTCCACTTACATTTATCATAAGCGTGTCATACGCTGTTTAATCAGTGCGCTCTCGCTTACAAAGTAAGCTATGATGTCATTACCTGTCGCTACTGTACGTTTACATAATAAGTGGAACTGTAAGCGAGCTTGTCGTTGAAATATAGCCCAAAAGTAGGCCTCAATCTTTTACTTTTAACATATAAGGGATAAATTATATGAAATACAACGAAATACTCACATACACAAAATACTCACATGCAAAATAATTGAGGCTATTATTAGTAAATGACATTTTAGATTACACTTACATTACAATCTAAGTACCTAGATGCTTGCTTAGAACGTCATCCTGACATCATTGATTATTATCTAAGTACTTCGTTTCATTTACCACTGGGTATCTATGATGCATGCTGTTGTTTTCCACATGAAGAAACTATGAATTTTTCCCAAAACGAGATTGGATTTATAACGGTTTTAGAATATTTGCCATACAACTGACCATGTGAATTGAACATTTGTTCGCCAATGTTATTAAAATAAATCTTTTTGAAATAAGAGTTAGCCTACTTTTTGCTCATGTATAAATGTTTGTAAAAAATTATTTAAAAAATACAAATTGTTTATTTTTCCAATGTGAAACCAAGTCAAAATTGAAAAGTGGTTATAACTTTTAATTTCGGCCTGCGATTACTATAACTTTTTGTTTTTGGCGAGAAGATATACAGTGCCTTCAAAGCATTTACACACTTTTTGTGGAGTATTTTTTTCGCAAAAACTTTTCTGAGAATAACCGTGAAAGCAAATGTAACGCTCAATACACAAGAACATAAAAAAATCGAAATATATAATTTTATTGAATAAGGCGAAAATTATAATATGAATCCTTTCTTTCTTCTTATATTTCATTTAGTTGCATTCGGAAACGAAAAAAAATGTAGGCTTAGAGCCAAAATCACCCATATATACAATTTTTTTTCGTGAAAACTGAATACGAGAATTAAATTACTTCTAAATTGTATTAATTTTCTGTTTCACCACAGCAACGGCGAGTAACCGTTGGCTTATATTTCTTCACGCACATTTTTCAGATTATTTGTTCTACTTAACGCTGCTATTAAACTGTCTTGTTTTTCGTCTGATTTCAATTGAAGACAAAATAACAAAATTTTCTTGAAGACAAATCGTAAACCATTTTCGATTATCTTCACTTCAACAGAATTTGATTGAAGACAAAACGCACCACATTGTAGTTCAGCTTGTCCTTAACTAAGATTGATTCAAGACAAAAACGCTAGACATTGCCTCTTATCTTCAACAGAGTTTGGTTGAAGACAAAACTCAAGACATTTTCGCTCATCAAGTCTTAGAAAAAAGCTTGATTGAAGACAACAAAGTATGATTGAAGACAAAATCTAAATGATTGTCACTCATATTGTCCTCAACAAAAATTGACTAAAGACAAAATGCAAGATATTGTTGCTCATCTTATCCTCAAATGAGTTTGACAAAGACAAATCAAAAGACATTGTCACTCATCTTTTGTCAACAGAATTTGATTTAAGACAAATGTAAGACTTTATCGCTCATCTTTCATTAAAAGACAAAACATACGACATTTCTGCTTATCTTGTCGTCGACAACATTTAAATGTTGTCACTCAGAAAGTCGTGAAAGACGATTTCTTTTAAATTGTCGATTAGAAAACCCAATCGACAGGGAACAGAAAGTGCATGAATTGTCGAGGACAATGTAGTAAATGATAATCTGATCAACTAGGAATTATATTGATACAGTTACTCAAAGAGATTAGAAAAACAGATATCACAGTTCAACATATAATAAATAGCCAATTTTATTTATGGAACTCAAAACTGAAATCAAAATAATTACCGTCGTAAAATTATATAAAAATTTTTCTTTGCTTTACCCTTTAAAATTTTTACACATGTTTAACAAAAGTACATGCTACAAACACCGAAATATGCATCATAGAAATAGTTTGACATTCTTATTATGACCGTGGGATATTTGCTTAGATATAAACTGTCAAAAATATAAAATGAAATGCAATTTGTGCTGCATCAAACAGTAGGGCATTATTCATCTATTGGTATTTATTAAATACCAACAAAACCAACACAACACTAAATTTAGGATGAGTTTTTTCTCTCATGTTTTAATATGCTAATTAGCTTACGATGTTCACAGCTAAAGCCCGTATAAGTGCAAATAGCTGATCCGGTAAGCACTCTGTAACGGCAAAATACTGGGATGTCTTTTGCAGAATAAAGAGGGGGTACACTACCGATTTTCTCACCTGCTATATTATCCTTAGTACAGAATATATATTAAGAGGCAGATGTATAAATTAATACGTTGAAGTACTTTGTTGTAAAGAAGAGGCTATTTTCTGCCCACTGTTAACTATTATAAAGTTTGGAACTATTATGAAATGTTCGACTCCGAATATACTCGCATGTACATGTACCAGTTTGTACTTATATCCGTATGAAACAAATTCTCCTTATTTTAGCTGTGCCATTGATTTCAAATTGCTCTTGGTGTTAGAAAGCATATGATTATATACGTATGTGTATATAGAAGTATTTATGGATGTTCTTTTTATTACTTTTTCGAACGATGCACAACGATAACATTTTATTTTATAGGAGTTTTTACTTTCAGCATATTTACGAAATAATATTAAAGCATTTATAGTACAAAAGAAACAGTATCGATAAGAATTTCATACTGTTTTCGAATTGAATAAACTATTTGGAACTTTAATCTTATTTACTTAAAGAACTTTTTACTCAAAGGATATTTTTAGCTGCTGAAAAAGCAATATGCAACACATGCTCGATACAACTATTTGCTCGTTTATTTCTCTTCTATGCATGTTTTATTATTCTGTCGGTTTTCTTTGTTATTTATTTATGATTTATTGTCTGCAAGCATTACTTTTATATTTTCTTATAATATTATTTTCTATTCTTTTATTGGATAAATATAATAAGAAAATATAAAACTATAAAAATATTTCTTCAAGAATTGGAAAAGATGTAATATGTAGAAGATATTCTTGCATGTTCCGACCCATGACTAGAAAAAAGCGTAAGCACCAAGAAATAGATTTTACAGGAAAATTATTTTTTAGCTACACTCTAAAACACTTTGTTGAAAATTAGGTCGATAATAGTCAGCAACACTTTACAGATTATTATCGACCTAAAATTACACACGCATTATTTTTGAACAAAATGTTTTTACTAAACAAAAGCGATTGTCTGCGTGCAGGTTTGAACCGCGACCTCCTGACTGATAGTCTGACGTATCTACCATTTAGCCATAGCCGTATTATACTTTATGTTACATTTTTTCCACTTGAACTAAATATGTTTAATTTGAAAGGTTTTTTCTTTAATAAAATAAATAAAAAATCGATGTAATTTTAAACAGGAGAAATTTTCAACACAAATTTAGACAATATATGATCGTAAATTTGAAGTAATATTTTAGAGTGAAGATGTGCCTGCCCGCTTCACGCGCTTAAAGTTCGCTTTATGAGTACAAGGCGTCCGAATAATATGGTATAAAGTTCTTTAGATATGTTTCGAGATTCCCATTATCTATACATATAATAAAACTGTAAAATGTAATTAAAAAGAAAATGCAATAACAGGGTTGTAAATGAATTAAGCTTTCTCCCACTTCACCACCTGTTCTCTCTACACTATCCCTTTCCCAAAAAAAGGTAGCTCATTAATTAATTAGCTGGTAGGCATTAATTGCCTTATTGTGTTACTTACTTCTCTTCTTAAAAAAAATAGTTTGAACCAGAGCTCTAAAGTATATCCATACCAAATTTCATAAAAATCCGTTCAGTGGTATTTCCAGACAGATTTATTCTTAGATTATTCTTACTTTAAAGCGAATTGTAGTGGATTGATATTTGTATTGTTAATATTTTTAGTGAGTTTCCTATAAGATATTTTAAGAAAAAATCAGTTGATATAACTAAATTATTTTAAAACTAGCAATTATTATTCGTAGCAAGCTCTACTTGAAAAAGAGAATTTTAACTTAACTGTCACTTTGCAATTTCAACTCAAAATAAAAAAAATTAACGCACATATAAAAATTTAGAGGTAAAATGCACTCAAGCTAAAATCGCTTTTGTTGTATTTCCGTAACGGTACTTGACATGAGTTTAGGGTTTGGATTCGGGAAGTGCCGGGCAGAAATTCCCGGGAAAAGACTATCTAATATTCCCGGGAAATTTTTGAGATTTTCCTGGGAAAACGGGAAATTGAAAGTTTACGTGCACAAAGCTGCCCAAACTTAACCGAAAGCTCTTTTCAATACAAAATTTGTATTTAAAAAAGCTTTTGGGTAAGTTTGTGTAACTTTGTGCGCGTACGGGAACAGACATATAATTTCATAAATATATGAACTTTATTTTTACGTGATTTTTTTATTTTTTGAACTGAAAGGTATAAGTCTGAGAATGTTTTTATTATTTCGGCTTTCTAGTTCAATATTTAGAGTTAATGTAAATTCAAATTATTTTTTATTAACAATGGAGTGTTGGAATATTCAAATCAGATCAGCAGATCGGATCAGTACTAATGATTTCGACAGTCCGCTACACCGCGTCATCATAGTTCTTGTTCACTTTTACCACTTATGAAGGTGGATGCTTTTTACAAGGAAACGTCAGCTATTTAACTAATTTTTGCCAGCAAATAGAATTCAAGACTTCTTTTAAGTCTGTGCCATGCATTCTTTTTTATTGTGACTCAATTCAGTCTTTGCCGAATTTTCCCTATCTGATTAATAACTTTATTTGACATCTTTATAAACTGTAGTAAGTGACAATGTTTAAACACTAAAATGTCTATACACATTTTTTTAATAAAAAAAAAACTCCATGAAACTGAAGTCATGCAATTTTTAATAACCCAGTCTACGAGAAAAATTATTGCTTGATTAGAAAACTACGTGCAAGATGAATTTATTAGAGAGCGTCGTTAAATCACAATATCCGAACAAGAAATAGTTTGTATAAGTATCAATGATTGCAGTGCTCTAATCGTTTCCTAAAGTAAATAAATACTTCAATCTTAAACGAACTTTGAATGATTTTCCGCAGCATGAATGAAAACATTTTGGAAAGTTTATTGGACAGCTCATAGAAGCTGTAAAACCATTGAGTTGTCACGACTAAAATTTATTAAAAGTAAATGTAAAGTTCGGCGCAGCTGAGTATGGTACTGTAACTTGCTTGTACTTAGTCCTCGCGGAAATTTGACAAAGAAAAATAAGAAATATTACGGCAAGTTATTTATAAAAAATTATAATTACGGTAATAGTGGTTAATTAGTCTTTACACGGTCTGTTACTGTGTAATAACTAAACTGTTATTTACCTAAATTCACACCAACCTTCTTCAAAATTAGCTTTAGAATTGTTATTATATTAATTTTTATTTAAAACGAACATTAATAAAACATCAAAATTACGCCAATTGTCATTTGATAAAGCTAATTAATTCAGAAAATCAACTTTTCCAGGGAATTCCGTTAATTCCCGGAAACGAGTTTTTTTATTCCCGTTTCCCGGGAAATGCAAAATTCCGGGAAATCCCAAACACTACATGACTTTGAAACTTTGTCAGATAGCGCAAATTATCGTAGATAAGAAAGTATGTCAGCTAAAGTTTTTTTGCAGTTAGGCCTCGATATGTATGTGTTGTCTTCTGAATATTTAAGACGATGTTAAATAATAGATGAAACCAGCTGAAAATTACATTTTGGTATATACCATCAATGATGTATGAAGATCATCGATTATCTACAGGATACATTTTTAAAGAATTTTAAATTAGGGAAACTCATTGATCTTTTTTTTTGTAATATATTAAGATGAGATATTAAAAATATATGTACATTAGGGCCGCCCTATATATTAGAAAGTGCTCCAATTCACTAGCAAATAAGTTCGAAATAATCATTGTAAATATATGTTTTCTCATTTCAATAAATATATTAAAAGGGACATAGAAAAGTTTACACAGATGGACAAACCATGCTAAAGACATGTAATTGTGGCTGTTGACATGGTTCTGAAATAACGTAAATTATTTCTTCCTGCAGCAAACAAAACTAAAAGCATCATGTAAAGGTATGAAAAAAAACAAAATCTATTTTTATGGCGCATTGTTTGTGACAGCAACAAAACAGCATCAGTATCAGGAGCATGTTAATCCACGATCTGCAAAATAGACATTTCAACGTTATTATGTTTGCTTAAGGGAGTGTGTTGTCTTGTGTTGCGTGTATTGCCTGTTGTTAGTGCTAAGGTGCAATTAAAAACAACACGGATGGGTTGTAGTGAAGCATGTTTCACTACAAGTGCTAGTACGTGTGAAAGACAAAAGTTGGTGTATTATATTCTGCATACATATGTACATATATATTGAGAAAATAATCAAAATTGCTCATTACATAACTGCAGGTTACTTGGCATGAAGTTAGCATAAATGACGAAATTGAATTGTATATTAGTGTGTTTTTTCATATACTTTGAAATTATAACATAACGTCTTCACGAGACATTGTTTTGTCTTGACAAAAGTCAAAGTTGATATTGAAAAATAGCACTAAAATTTTTCTGATGTTCTTATGTATAAATTTTGACAAATGTTAGAACAAAATTATGTCTCGTGAAGACAGGGTGTAAGGCAGCGTAGAATATCGTCATGAGGTTCGACTATAATCTACAGTAATTTTTAACATCAAATTGTATAGTCTCGGTTCGCACTACGAAATTTTATTTCATGAAAGTGGCAGTTTGTCGGTGAGAGGGGAGAGAAGAATGGTGTCGGGTACACACTTTCATGTTCACTGAAATTCTGTTTTGTATTGTAATTCGTAATTGTCAACATGACCATTATTTTTGATTTTACTTTATTTTTATATTCTTTTAATGGTAGTGACAGTAAAAATGTGTTTTAGAGTGCAAAATAAGTGACAAAGAAGAAAAATAATGTGAAAGTAAACAAACAAACAAAAATATTAAGTTTCATGAAATTAACTTTCAGTGTGCAGACACGAGTGAAATTTTAAAAGAGAATTTCAGAAATTTCATGAAAGAAAATTTCATAGTGCGAACCGAGACATAGAAAAACTTAAACAGTAGTTACCCTGCGGAAAATTTGGTGACAAATGATCCAAAAGTACTCGTCCTATGACTTGAGAAAATGAGACTGGCACCAAAAATAAGGAGTAGTGAATGGCAAAAAAATACATATTCTGTAGATGGTCACATATAAAACATTTTCCGTCAATTTAGTTGGTACTCCGGCTAGTATTGTAGTAAACGACACTAAACACATTCGATGCACCTGGATCTAAAGCCTATCACATAGTATCTATATAATATTAATTGTCTCCCTTCAATGACACTGCCATGCCACTCAGGAATATAGTTACGGAACACTATATTCAGATATTAACTCCAGTTTAACTGGTATTGAAATATAAGTGCCCCTGTGGTCGAGTGGGTAGTGTACTAGCCGGAGGTTGTCGGTTCGAATTCTATCGAAGACACCGCTTAAAAATAAAACACAATTTCTACTTGGATTTGTAACAATAAATTAATCGATAATTACGGCTGAATTTTAGAATAATATTTATATAATCTATATTATTCTACACCGATTAGGACTCCATAAGATAGTTCAGAGACAAGTTACAAAGTGCATACAAAATATAAATTAACCCCATCCTAGGCCATTCACATGTAAAAGTAGCTGGTCTGCTTCATAGGAAATGCTAGAACTAGGACTGGTCCCTAACACCTGGGGACCGCGTCACGTGGCTTGTTTTGTGCCAGTTCCATTTACCGTAGGGTAATTTCGTCTCTTATGTTATCTTCATCTCAAGTTTTCGTTACGCATACGACTGTTATTTAAGTCTTCACTCTTCGGACAAGTCTTTTAAATATTTTTGAAAGCGATAGAACTATAACAATTGGGAACACTATTGAAAAGCATTGATGAAATTTAAACTTTAAAGTTCAAGATGGCGGATCGAATATTGTGGCCAACATAAAAAACACTTTTTAATTAAAAATATACATATACAAAGCTATAAAATATCCTGGTATTCCTACTAATATTATATATGTAATAGTTTGAATGTTTGGATGTTTATATGTTTGATCCACTATCACGCGAAAGCCGCTAAATGGATTTGGTTGAAATTTGGTAGACGGGTAGCGTATAGCCCGGACTAAAATATATATTACTTTTTAAGGTAAAACGGGTAAAAATTGGTACTTTTGGTACTTTTTATTTTATTTTTTCGTTCGCCGGCGAGGTCGCGGCTAAATGCTAGTTACTGTATAAAAATGCTTTTTAAATTTAAAATGGTAAAATCAGAATGGCTGCTGCTCTACTTGAAATATAAATGTGCAATTTTTCGTATTGTACAATAATATCGCCAATGTGTGTATTATATTCGAAGGTGACACAATATATTGGCAAAAATCAAAAGACTTTTGATTTTTATTGTACAATAATAAAAATTGTGTAATGTGGTGGCAACATTGTTTCGCCTTATGTGTACCTTTTCATGTCAGGAACATTGGGCAATATTTTCTTTGAAAATATTCTGCTATTTATTGCAGAGTATAGGTCAAATCGGCAATAATATGTACAATAACATATGCAATAATATCGTATAATGTATCGGCCGCTTAAGAGCTCATCTTTATTTTCTAATTACTTATTATTTTATTATTATTAAAACGAAGTTCCCTATGGCACGTTATGCATATGATATGCAGCATATAATTGTTTTCTATGCTGTGGGGTAAAACATTTTTTTTGTTGAAATAAAAAAATATGTGTAACAAAGACGTGTAACAAAGACGTGTAACAAATACTGGTAACAAATACGTGTTACGAATACTGGCAACGACAATTGAGGGGCTTAAAAGCAAAGGGGTATAAGTGCAAAAAAGGAAATTTTGAGTAATTAAGCTTCAAAGTTTTTTGTTTCCATGCATTTCATACACAGAGAAAACAGATCACTGGGAAAACAGTCAGAATTATTAAAATTGCACTCACTTAACTAATATTCTATTACAAGTACTCAATCTTAATAACCTCAATAATATTTCTGTTTTTATATCTGAAATAATATACTTTTGATATATGTTCTGTTCCAATAATAAATCATTATTATAAATATTCGGTTGTAGTTCTTAAAGTACTGCTTTGGTGTTTCCAACTGAATAGAAGTTTGGATCAATTAAAAAATTGGTAAAGGGACTGCTTGACAGCTAATATTAATTAATAATAAAAATTGTAATATTGAACTCAAAATCATTCAACCAATTTGAATCTTTATTATTGTTAAAAGGTAAGTTTTGCATTATCTAGTCCGTTTCAATGAATATTCATTTATTTCGTATATCTTCTGAAAGCTTGTAAGAAAATAATAAAACTACTTCAACAGTAGATTGGTTTGATTAACTGAAGCTGAAAGAAATAAAGAAAATCTCATACAACATATGTAAATAACCTCACCGTAAGTAAATTACAGTCATGATCTGAATGTATCGTTCAAGCCAATGGATATTTCAGTGCTGTATAATGAAAGCGTTTCATTTAATTCAAGTTTTTCTTAAAATGTGAAGGCTTATGAAAATTGGAAGTGGGCAGTTTACCTTATCTATGGAAAGCCAGCAACGATCCACGCTTTAAGCTTACAGTTATTGTAAAAGACACCCGTAAGTGCAAGAAACAGAACCGTCTGTGCTTGTTTATTTTTAGTATGTAAGAAATTAATCTTCTTTAATGCTCTTAATACGCATAAATTACAGGCAATCTGGGGAAGTCAGAAAGTGGAACACAAATCAAGTTCTGTCAATGGCTAGTTAGGGGACATTCACATATTATCTAAAATATGTAACGCTCAAAAGGGGGGGGTTAAAGATTTGTTACGGTTTGGATACTTTATACTGAATATTTTGTAAAAAGCGTTACGAGGGGGGGGGGAGGGTGTATAAAACCTTTGAAAATAGTGTTACGTAATATGTGAACAGGCCCTTAACTGTATTCATAATTGTATAATTTCCTTTACTATTGTATGTAGTTGTGTTTTTTATTTTTGGTACAACTTGGTTTTTGCCTGAACTAAAATAAATTAAAAATTTTAAAATTATATTCACAATAGTATTTTATTTTAATGGCTTTGCTGGTGTACTCAGTTCCTTGTATCGAATTCGATTGGAATATACAACTGAATTTCAGGATAGTTCGTTTAACCGACAAAATTTGACTGGCAACGAATTCGGTTATCACAATGAATCTGTTTTCTCTGTGTACATACCATTTTTGGTTTGTAATACATACAGTCTTTTAAGGTCAACGTACAGGTTCAAAATTTTGTAGAGTTATAGATATTGGTATTAAATGTTGATTCCTGCATACAACACAATTTTTATAGTTTTGGGATTTGTAACCCTTTGCTTTTCGCCCGTCAATTCAAAATGAAGGCAGCATGCCGGTGCGAGGGTTAAATTCTTTAAAAGCTCAATGTTGCGGCTTTGGTATTTTCGGAGTTTTCGGTGCTGCTTTTGAACTAGTTTTTGGTAGTCCGTTTAACTTTTGGGATTTTGGGGAGATTTTTGTTATATTTTTATAGTCCTTGGACTAGGTTTGTCTCTTGTATAATGGTTAGTTTCCTTGCTAAGTGAAGGTATCTCGGCTAAACACCAGGTGCTCGGCTAAATTCCTGAGAAGTCAAAGTATGTTCCAGGCGATAGTGGTTTTTTATTAACGAATGTCTTATTTTTTCATATAGTGGTTGAAATCGCTAACTTCATTTACTTGGTGTCATCGAGGTAGGTGAAATTTTTGTTTTTAAATTGCAATTTTTATTTTTAGCGGAGTTCATGGCGCCGGGTCCGGTGACTAAACGGAGTGTGTCGAAGGGCGGTAAATATAAGGAGGAGCCTGACATAGCGACCGCAGGTGGCCTGCCGAAGACTTAAGGCCGCAGACGGTAGTGCGAAGGTGACAGGAATTTCGTTCCAACCTGGGTTCTCTTGATACCGCGCGCTTTTTTTCTTTCGAATTAATCGCAGATGTACCACAAAGCTATAAGCATCAGCAAAAAATTGGTTGTGTATAAAATGAATTTGAAGATGTTAATTTATGTATTATGGAAAACTAAAAAGAAATTCTGACCTTAAGAGGTGAGTATACAAGATATTTGCATATTTTTTGCACAATATATATGTAGTCACTTAATTACTTTTATCTTTTAAGTCGTTCTAAAATTTTTTCGGTAGAGCAGTCTAAAGTCTCAAGAGCTCAATTCCAATAAGGCGCTTATTTTTCTTTAATTCAAGCGAATGTTATGCATTTTCCACTCAAGAACCTCATGTTTTGAGTTATGCCACTTTTATAATACATAAGCGATATGTATTCCTTATTTTTGATAGCTGATAAGATTCAACAAAACTATACACTTTACAACGTCAGACAAATAAATATTTAATTCTCTTCTTAAACTGCAAGTTTAAAGATATATTTAAACTTTAGTCTCTGTGTGTACCATTACAAGTTAAAAAAAGTTAAGTTGAAAGTTGTTAATTAAATATTCCCATTACGTTTCGAATACACATGATGCTGTTTGCTTATTTTTAAAAATCCAACTAATGTAATAAATTGATTTCTCGTAAGAAAAGTAGTAAAACTTTCTACATCCAATTTACTTTATTTCTTACGAAACATTACTTAACGTTATAATTATTTTAACAAAGAAAAAACTTTTACTTCTATTTTCAATTGAGAAACTTTTAAACAATACATTTGGCTGTACATTTTGAAACTGCCTGATAAGACTTAATGAAAACATTTAAGGGAAATGTGCTTTAGCAGCTCAAGTTTTTTTTACAATAACACACAATCAGTAAAGTCTGAACACAAACAAAATTGAATGATAGTTATTTGTAACTGTGCGACATAACTGGAGCATGAATGAATGCTATATATAATCATATTTTACGTACTACATTCTAGATATAATAGGCCAAATAGGGAAACAGCTGTTGAAGGGCATCTGCAGTAGCGTATAATTAATATGAGACGGTTTGAACAAGTATACGCCTATTATGCTCTTTGCTTTAATCTATTTTGTTACTTTCTTTTTCTGCTGTTTTTTAATTTCAAACAATATAACCGAACTGGCAGTATACCAATTTTTAAAAATTAAAAAAGTTTCAAAAACGATTTATAAATATGAGTGTTTTGAGGGAACGAACATAAAAACTTGGCAAAAAAAATATTACTCTATGTTCGTACTTTTAGAGAAAATTTGCATTCAACTTAAATATTACACTATTCAACAGGAAAAATGCCAAGAAGTACTATTATATTTTTTTGATATGTTATGGTCCGTCCCTTTACTACAAAAACAGTCGAAATTTTTAATTTTATGAAATTTTTTTTTTTAAATTTGGGATTTTAAAAAAGGCTGCACCATTGAGTTTATGATAACTTACAAATGAGTTGTCAAATTTTGTTAGAAAACCCCACACTAGTCTGGAAATAGAATTACATTTAAGCCGTTTTAATATAATTTTTTATATACGCAATGAATTTGCAATTAATCAGACCGTAGTGATGAAAAATATAATTTTTTATGGAAAATTGAAACATTTGTATTTTTAAAAATTTATAAAAAGTCGAAAATGGCTAAATGTTACCATTTGTAATCCTTCATCATAAAGTTCCATATACTAGAAATAAAATAATCTTTATTCCATCAAAATAGATCGATATATATTAATATTATTCACAATAAAGTGATATTAACTGGTTATTTAAAAAAAAACAAGTTTTGAAGAGGCCTCTCTATCGATATTATCATAACTTGGGAAAATTGTGTCATATTTTATTACAAAAAAACATTAAAAAAGTTTGAACGAAACAACCTTTAAGCGGCCCGTCCATTATACAATATTATTGCATATGTTATTGTACATATTATTGTCGTTTTGGCCTATACTATGCAATAAATGGCACAGCATTTTCAAAGAAAATATTGCCCAATTTTCCTGACAGTGGAAAAGTAAATATGACACTGAACAATGTGGCCACCACATTACACAGTTTTCTTTATTGTACAATAAAAATCAAAGGTCTTTTGATTTTTGCCAATATATTGTGCAATCTTCGAATATGACAAACACTTTGGCGATATTATTGTACAATACGAAAAATTGCATAATTATATTTCAACTGGGTGGGCCGCTTCAATATTATTATTTTTTTATTTTAATAGTGTTCGAATTATTCAGACCGCCATGATAAAAAAATATTTTTTTTAGGCTAAATTGGAAAATTTTAATTTTTTTAAAATAAAGCGTGGTTTAATTTTAAGGGCCGATGTTGAATGTGAACCACACCTAAACGTCAAGTTTTTTTCTGCATTTCATTGACATTTTTTAATTTCAGACTAATTCAATTTGGGTCATGGAAAGATACACAATCGAGCAACGCGTTAAAGTTATTCAGGCTTATTATGAAAATGGGCGTTCAAATCAAAATGCATATCGTGCACTTCGTGATTTTTTGGTAAATTTAATCGTCCAAAAATCGTGAAAACACTAGTGCATGCTGGTACAGCTCGTACTTGCAGAAAATATTGCTGCTGTACGCGATAGTGTGGCTGAAGAGCCGTCTACCTCAACTCGTCATCGTGCCCAACAATTGCGCCTCTCACGCTCGTTGTTGATGAACATTATGCATAAAGACATACATTTACACGCTTACAATGAGCAATTACTCAAGAACTAAAGCCTCTTGACCATTCCAAACGTCGTCAATGTCCAGAATGGTGGCAAGAAATGGCAACAGTGGATGATCAATTTTCGAAGAAAATCATCTTCACTAATGAGGCACATTTTCACCTCAGTGGATTCGTCAATAACGAGAATTTCCGCATTGGGGCAAATGATAATCCAAGAGTGATTGTCGAAAAACCAATGCACCCACAGTGACTGTATTTTTTTTTCAAAATTACGCCGGTCAGGCAGTTACTGTGAATGGTGTTCGCTATCATGAGATGATAACGAACTTTTTACGGCCCGAATTGGAAGATATGGATGTGGACGATATGTGGTTTCAACAGGACGGTGCCACTTGCCACACAGCTAACGAAACAATGTCTCTTTTGCGTGATAAATTTAATGGCCGTGTTATATGTGGTGGCGATGTCAATTGGCCTTGACACCGTTGGCCTTCTTTCTTTGGGGTTATTTGAAAGAAAAGGTGTACGCCGATAAGCCAGCAACAGTTCAATAGCTAAATGATGAGATAATTCTGCACATTAACGGCATAGAAGCTCAATTATGCATCAGCGTCATCGCGACTCCTTTCGATTTTAATGGAATTTCTTCAGATGTTTTCTTTAAGCCTATAACGAGCTTATGACAAAGGGAAAAAATAAAAATATTTATTTCAGAAGTTGTGACATATCCAAAATATCATTATTTCGCCAAATTTACCGAAAGTGTTGAGTTTAGTTTTTAAATATCTCGAAAACTATTTTATATACAAGATTGGTTTGTATGTCATTTTAAGCAGAATATGTGGAGCTACAAGTTTTGAAATTTTAAAACTGACTAAATCAAAAACCTATACTTTTTTTGGCTAATTTTTTTTATATAATATATCTAAAAGTCCTTAAAAAATCCTGAAATTTTTAAGAAGATGTTTTTTCTTTTTTGAGATATGACAAAAATTTACATTTTTAACACAAAATTTCCATTATAAAATTTCACCGAAAAAACAAATGCACAAATTTGTCAATGTTATTGCTTTTTCCCCTTCAAAAACTGTAAATTAAATTAAGTTTAATGCATATTCCTCGAAATTACAAATTTAAATTATTTTTTATACTATATTGTTGAAAGTTGCGAAAGAAAAAAAATCATATCTCAAAAAAGAAAAAAACACCTTCTCCAAATTTTCACGATTTATTAAGGTCATTAAGAGGTATTATGTAAAAAAAATTCTGACGAAAAAATATAGGTTTTTGATTTAGTCAGTTTTGAAATTTTCAAAACTTTGCAGTAATTTTTTCATAAAAAATTTTTGTTCTATGTATTTTTTGTTGCCCCAAATATCCTGTTTAAAATGGCATACAAAACATTCTTGTACATGAAATAGTTTTAGAGATAACTAAAAACCAAGCTCAACACATTCTGTACATTCTTCGAAATAATGACATTTTGAATATGTCATAACTTTTGAAATAAACATTTTCAATATTTTTCCTTTATCATAAATTCGTTATAGGATGAATGATTACATCTGACCAAATTTCATCAAAATTGAAAGTGGCCGTGTCTAACTCTTAGTTGATCAAATTGAAAGGGGCCGTGTCTAACTCTTAGTTGATTTGACGTGGAATTGCCCAACTTCTCATAAAGCCATTTTTACTTAAAACGAAATCAGATTTATTTCGTGAAAATCGATAGATAAATATTGATTTTATTCATTATAAAGTGAGTGAGTCATATTGACTAGGCATAATTTATATTGTAGGCATTACTTTTAACGTATACGTATTACTTTTAACGTATATAATATGTGTTCAGGACTTTTATGTAAAACATCATGGTTAACATTTTTATAGAACATTTTAACCCTACAACTAATCGCGGGATGGGTCTTTTTGGCATCTAAATAAATAAGGGACACAAAGTCCAATTCCACGGCATTATATCGGGCAAAATTGTTTAACAAAAATGTTGCTCTTGGTGCTTTACAAATATGCGTTGAGCACATCTTTTACCTTAAACATAAGTCCTACAAGATATTCTATGCCGAGTCTGTGTAACTATGTGCAAAAGGGCGGAAATTATACTCCCCCTAAATTAAATCCCAGATGTAAGCTTTCAAAACAGCGATGCGCTTATGTATTTTTTTTTGCTGGCCTCTACCAGAATCAGTAGTTAGACACTTTTTATTAAAAAAACATCAATTTTGTTGTACAGTGTAAATGTTTGAAATTTTTGCAAAAATTAGCTGACTTCAGTTTATTCTGATTAAAAGCAATATTTATCCAAGGATTTTCATGAAAAAATATTGTTTTATTTGTAGTATATGCTGCTTTATGATCAGTTAATACAAATGGTTAAATTTTAGCCATTTTTGATTTTTTATAGATTAAAAAAAACTTTTGAATTTTGCATTAAAAAAATACATTTTTCATCATTGAGGTCTGAATAATTCTGAAACCATTGAGTATATACAAAAATTATATTTAAACGGCTTAAATATAATTTTATTTAAAGTTTCCTTATGTTTTTGTAATTAAATTTAACTACCCCTTTCCAAGTTATGATGAAATCGGTGTAGCTGCCTCTTGAAAAATCTTAAATTTTAGAAAAAATTAAAAAAAAAACATATTTATAGAATTTTAAATTTCCACTGTTGTTGTAGTTACGGGACCATAAAACACCAAAAACATGTAGTGGTGATCAAAAATCATGACAAACGTTTCATTTTGTTGCATAGTGTTATTAATGTTGACAATATTACACTCTCAGTGGTCTTCAGAACTAATATGTTTATTTGCTATTAAAAGCTACAGTCTTTTAGTTTTACGTGTGAGTTCTTGCCTGAGCTTATTTTTTTATTGAGGAAAGATATTCACTTTTTATTATTATGGCACGCATCGACTTTAGTTGCGTTTCATTTCCTTTTGAAGTGCCCATTTCAATTGCAATTTGTTGAAGTGCTGATTAAATGATGCGTTTAAAGTTACGCATGATATAAGACAATTGCATGACACAAAAATCTATTGCAATAAACTGCGACTTTACAACACATTCTTTACAATGCAATTACAAATTGGCAATATGTATATAAAGTTGAAAATAGTAAACATGAAGAAGTCTTAACTTATTCTCACCTTAATTTTGGTCACGGTCAGTGCTGATGATTTTCATAAAATAGCTAAATAACTTGCAGATACCGGCTGCGTTGAATCTTTCTATGATAAAATTTTACACAATTATGATAATAAATATTGTGCATGTTTGATAAAACTTGCGTTCTATCTGTAAGGAAACACTCAAAGTATATTAATATACTTTGGAAACACTATTCAAAAATGATTGCTATGATGCAACAATCATTTTATTTATTTTTTGTTTTTCTCTTCATCCATTTCCTACCATATATTCTGAGTAATTATTAATATTTTTACTTGACAGCCGGGTTAAAATAAATTTTGAAAATTAGTGGCACTCCACAACAATTGTGGTGTCATAAAAACAAATTTCAAGCCACTATAAACTAGTATTTTTAAAATTTGTCGGTACTTGAGGTGGAAAACGTACAAAATGAAGAAAAATAAAATGAAAAATATTTCAAGTGAACTAAAATATGATATTTATGACAGGCTTCTTGTTAAGTCTTTTTAGGTTTTATTTGCTGCAATAAAATAAGAGGAAAAGAACAAAATTGCAATGAAAAATGAATAAAAATGCTGAGCAAATTATAAAAGCAGCAAAGCTATTTAGTTGATAAAAATATAAATTTTCCTTTATTATTGCTAATTGAGAAAGGCAGCGGATATATTAAAAATAAGTTATGAATTTTAGTCGAACGGTATGGGTTTAAATCCAAAGACATGAACGACATGTTTCGATAGCTCCCACTATTCTCGTCAGATCTATTTACCACGTAGACCACTCGACCAAAGTCGATAGTTTGTAGACAAGAGTTGAATATCAGCTACCGTTAATTAAGTCATACTGTAGCTATAAAGCGACCCACCCACTTGCAATACACAGAAAAAATATCATCAAACTGCAACTAACAATTTCAATTGTTAATATGTAATTTAGATTCAAACATGTATTTTGTTAATATAACAAATTGAGTTGATACGACAAACACAGAATTTTTTTTCAACAAACTGAAATAACCAAATTTTTTGATATGTATTGTGAAAAAATTTAACAATCACCATGAATTGCACACACGTATATGAAACAAATCAAATCACGTTTTGTGTGTCTTCAGTATTTGCGTATTTAATAATGCATTGCTCTGTAGCTGAGAGTTAAGAACGTTAGTCTACTAGTCCAGAAGTTGCCGGTTCGATTCCGCCCAAAGACATTCATTGTTTTTCGCAGACAAGCAAAAAGTCGTTTCGAGGATTGTGATTGTATGTATAAAAATATATTGTTAATACAACAATTATAATAGTTAAAATTTTTGTTCGGAAAATCAACAATTCACATTGTTGATAAAACAATATTCTTAATTGGAATAAATTTTAAATAAAAAAAAATATTGTTAAATAATTTTTTCGGATTTTCCTTTAACTTATAATTTCGTAATACAAAAACCGTTGTAGGTTCGAAATCAATTAATTATTTAATTCATATAACAAAAAAAATTAATTGTATTTACAAATTTTTCTTCTATGTATAATTGAGCAATTTTTCGTATTGTGCAGTCATATCGCCAATGTGAATGCCATATTCGAAGGTGGCACAATATATTGGCAAAAATCAAAAGAGCTTTGATTTTTATTGTACAATAAAGAAAATTGTGTAATGTGGTGGCAACATTGTTCAGTGTTATGCTGTACCATTTATTGCATAGTATAGGTCAAAACGACAATAATATGTACAATAACATCTGCAATAATATTGTGTAATGGATGGGCGGCTTTAGAGCTGTATTTCATTTGATATTTAGCTATTGATATTCAGTTTTTCCTTTATGTCTCGTGTTAATCTGCATGCTATTTCCCTATTCTAGTACCAATTATCATTGATAATTACAATTACTAGTATGTGAATGTTTGTTTGAACATGTACATCCCTTTGCTAGGTGCCTTTAGGGTTTAACAATTCAGTTATGAATTTTAGTCGAACTGTATGGGCTTAAATCCAAAGAAATTTAATTATTTTGGATTGAATTCGTTTTTAATTTCGCTAAATGTCACTATCGGGTATGTTCTGTATTTCATGTGGAATTAAAATATGCGGAATTATCAAAGCATTATTGTTGCAAGTTAATGATTATAACAACAATGCTTATATAATTCCGCACATTTTAATTCCACATGAAATACAGAACATAACCGTATATCTTTAAAACTAGAGCTGCTAGGGAAAAACTAATGACATCATCGTAAAAAAATCGACTAATCGAATTTTTTAAATTTTAGTCGCTTAATGGGCATTTTTCATTAGAAGAAAATTATGTATTATATGGCGAAGAGTATACGTATTTCTACACG
Source organism: Panzeria rudis (assembly GCA_956483635.1). Classification (NCBI taxonomy): domain Eukaryota; kingdom Metazoa; phylum Arthropoda; class Insecta; order Diptera; family Tachinidae; genus Panzeria; species Panzeria rudis. The sequence continues at coordinate 139,238,441 of OY101447.1, read as the reverse complement.
TTCAAAATTAAGGGAGAGGCATTCAAAGTTCAGTCTTAACATAAGTTTTGATTTTATCCGTCAAAAAAACTGCTAACGGTCAATCGTGGGCTCAAACTTTGTATTGAGAAAATGTTTCTTATTTTACTATGGGAAAAAAGTTTATAAAACTCAGGCAATAAAACCGATTCAACTGAAAATGAGTGGGGAGTGGAAAAAATAACACTTTTGCATATATGGGTTGTCTAAAGTAGAGTGATTTTATACAAGATTATATGTAAGTTTAATTAATTTAAAAAAGAAACAATTTATTTACTTTATTTACTAACATTAATTTACCTTTATATGTCCTTGTTGTTGCCAGATTGAAATAAAATAAACAATCCCTGAAGAAGTTGGAAAATACCAACGAAACGTTGGATTATATAAAAACGAGAAAATAATAATCTTTTATTTACACCAAAAAAGATATTAGTGACCTTAAAAGTCCGAGTACTATAAATAATCAATAGAAAAATGCTAAAGAGTTTTATTTATTCAATTGCATTACAAGAGCTATTAAGATTATAAGAAAATAAATACATTCTGCGGAATAGATAAAAAATGTTTGTCTAAAATTTTCATTTCCCTGCCCTGCTAGGATTTAAGTTTACAGTTCAAGTATATTCTGTATAAACTTATTAAATTTTAAACTTAAAGTTAGCCTAAATGTATAGAAAAGTAAATTATTTCTACATCCCTGATGAGTTGTATGCATGAATGTATAATATACATACATTGTATATACATACTTATACATATGCTGTTGATTTTACTCTTGTTTCATATCTTATAGATTTCTATATATACATACATATGTAGCATGTGTGTGAATATATGTGTACACATACATACATATATTACTCTTAGCATTGTATTTTATTATTTTTATATTGTTGTCAGTACCAGAAGTCTTATTTTTCAGTTTATTTGTACTCTTCAGTTGTAGACGTAGTATATTCATCATTATGAAGAATGTGTTCTTTCATTTGTTATTCAGTTATGAAATTGGACTAATTTTGTCCTTCATAAACAGTTTATTATTACACTTGTTACTTATACATTCTTAAAGTAAAAAACAAATTTAACTTTGTTTGTGTACTTTTATACATAATTACAATGTGCACATTGTGGCTCCATGAAAAATCGTCCAAAACCAAATCGCCCAAAAATAGAAATGAAAAATCGCCCAAAATTTCAAAATGAAAAATCGCCCAAAAAAAAAACGAAAAATCACCCAAAATTTAAAAATGAAAAATCACCCAAAAATATTAAAAATCGCCCAAAAAAATATGAAATATCGCCCAAAATTAAAAAACACAAAAAAAAATTTTTTAATTATAGTAATTTAATTTGTATATAGAAAAAAAGAAAACTTACAGAAAAGCATAAATAGTCTTCGTTTCTTACCGAATTGCAATAAAAGTATGATTAAAAGGCAATATTTTCCATTGGCCAAAAATTATAGTATGGCTCTCCAAGGGTAATTTAGATAATTATCATAGATACAACAAAAATTTATAAACATATAATACAGTAATGATCATTTAACGAAGGCCGGAAATTTAAGACGTCAAGGAAACTGCATCTCAAAATATTACATATCACATAGAGTCTAAAGTCCTTCCGTCCGCCAAAAGCGCGTTTCAAATTAAATATTCCAAAGGCAAGTAATTAAAAAAATTGTCGTAAGCGAAGCCGAGATTTGATATACTATGAAGTTTAAAATCCTTCCGGCCGGCCGAAGGCCGGCTACACGGAAATCGTCGAAAGCACGTACCAAATTAAGCATTCCGAATGCTCCTAATATTGAAAATTGTCGTAAGGCGGAAGGATATTAAACTCTATGGTATGTCAAATCTCGGCTTCGCTTACGAAAATTTTCAATATTAGAAGACTTTATGTGTAATTGTCGTAAGCGAAACCCAGACATGAGATACCATACTTTAAAATTCTTCCACCCGCCCGAAGGCCATCTAGACGAAAAGTAGTCGAAGCACGTACCAAATTAAGTATTTCGAAGGCTACTAATATTGAAAATTGTCGTAAGCGAAGCCGAGATTTGACATAACATAGAGTTTAAAATCCTTCCGCCCGGCCAAAGGCCGGCTACACGAAAAGTCGTGGTAAGCACGTACGAAAATTGTCGTAAGCGAAGCAAAGACTTGATTCCACCTGCACGAAGGATATTAAACTCTATGGCATGTGAAATATCCGCTTCGTTTTTGACAATTTTTGTATATTAGTGAACCTTGGAATGTTTACCTTGAGAAACGCTTTCGACGATTTTCCATTGGAGAAAATTTCAATTATTTAATATAATATAATATTTTAAATTTTATATTCGATTTTGATGATTACCAGAATTTTTGGGTGTAAAATTTTGGGCGATTTTTCATGTGAAAAATAACTTAAAATTTGTATGAAAATATTTTTGGGCGATTTTTCAATTTAATTTTTGGGCGATTTAGTTTTGGGCGATTTTTCATGGAAACATTTTTAATATGAAAAATCGCCCAAAATTTCAAAATGAAAATGAAAAAAAATGAAAAATCGGCCAAAATTTTTGAGCGATTTTTCATATGAAAAATCACCTAACCTTTGTATGGAAAATGTTTGGGCGATTTTTCATTTTTATTTTTGGGCGATTTTTCATGGAGCCGCACATTGTATGTACGTATATTAGCATTTCCATACAATTCAGTTTTTTTTCAAATAAAAACTCAAGTTTTTTTGTTACTTCTTTATGGAACCCCAAGTTATGTCAAAGGATCAATCATTTAGTTCTAAAAATACAAGCTTAATTGCTTGGTCACGAACGCGACTATAAGTGAAGTTTTTTTATGATAATGAACATATAACATAATTCTACCAAAAAACCGACTTGAATAAAAAGATCTTTTGGAACAGATTTTAAAACGGATGTAATTTAGCGTTAGATCAAATAGTTTGTTTGTCTACAAATTGTTTGTACATCCACAATTTTACGTAGTACCAATTCTTTCATTTCTATTCAAATGTAATATATTTAAGATCGGTCAAGATATGACGGAGTTATGCGATAATTCATATGTCGGGCTACCACTTTTTCCGCCCGATTTTTACTTCTATGGTATCAAACTAAGAGAAAACTATATCAAACATAACAAATGCCCCACAGATTTTCCAAAAAACTTTATGGGACCAAACTGCAAGTAAACCATTTCAAACAAAAAAATATTATTTTGCAAATCACTTCACATATGATATAGTCATATGTGAAGCAAATTTCTCCACAGATTTTCAAAAAAATTATGCAACAAAACTGCAGGCAAACCCTTCAAAAAAGTAAACTATTTTGAAAATCGAATTACAAATGACAGAGTTATGCGCGAGGGGGTGGCGTTGCAGTTGTAACCAAACTGCAAGCAAAACCTTTCATAGAAAAAATAAAAACATTTTGAAAAGGTCCTACAAAGAAATTTGTAAATTCAAATGTAAGAATTTGTAATAATATGTTTGAAAAATAAAATCTGTTTGTTTAATTAAAAAATTTTTTCAATAAAAAAATTTTGTACAGAAAATTAAAAAAATAAATCAAACAATGAGCCTATTCGGAAATGCATCACCGCGCTGCATCAGTGATTTTAAATGTTTTTATGTATATCAGAGAAGTAACGGGTGTTTTTTTTAGAGGTATAGAACTTCGAATTGAAATAAAACACAAGAAAATCGTTTTAATGTCCATCAATTTGGCTTTATTGGAAGAATAATTTTATGCCATTAATGTTTAAATATGATTTCGGGCATGTGGCCGCCGTGGCTGGCTCGAATAAAGCCAATTCTACAGGTCCAATTTTCAACCACTTTTTCGAGCATATGGGGCCGTATGTTGGCAATAACGCCACGAATGTTGGCTTCCAAGTCCCCTAACGTTTCTGGTTTGTTGGCGTAGACGAGCGACTTCACATATCCCCAAAGAAAATAATCCAATGGTGTCAAATCACACGATCTTGGTGGCCAATTGACAGGTCCATTCCGCGAAATTATGCGCTCATCGAATGTTTCCTTCAATAAATCGATTGTGACGTGCGCTGTGTGGCATGTAGCGCCGTCTTGTTGGAACCACAACTCATCCACATTCATGCCATCCAATTCGGGAACAAAATAGTCGGTTATCATGGCTCTATACCGGTCTCTATTAACGGTAACTGACTCTCCAGCATTATTTCGGAAGAAGTATGGCCCAATGACTCCACCAGCCCATAGAGCACACCAAACAGTCATTTTTTGTGGATGTAATGGCGTCTCAAGGGTTTCATGTGGATTCTCTTCACTCCAAATGCGGCAATTTTGCTTGTTGACGTAGCCATTCAACCAAAAATGAGCCTCATCACTGAACAAAATTTTGCGATTTTGCTTGCGGTAAACTTCGCGAACTGAACCATTATTTTCGAAATAAATTTGCACGACTTGCAAGCGTTGTTCTTTTGTCAACCTGTTCATGATGAAATGGCAAACCAAACTAAATATTAATCACTTGACAGCTGACAAAATGGCCGCCAGTTAAAAAAGTGATGCCAACTTAAAGTTCTATACCTCAATAAAAAACACCCAATAGATTTGAACCAAAAATTTGTCAAGTACTCAATTAAAACAATAGTCACACAATAAAAAAATCCCAATGAGATTTTTGTCGGCATTAAAAAAAAGTTTGTTTTTCTAATGCAGCGCAGTGGGCATTTTCGAAGAGGTCCAATTTCATAATTTTATCAGGGTACCAATATTGGCGATAGCAAAAATGAAATGAAATAATAAGTCAAACAAATATATTTATCAAACAAAATAGAGACAATATTAAAAATTTAAGGTCGGTTTCAAAAACATGTTTGTTAACAACAACCTATCATAATTTTTCGTGTAGCCATATCATTACGTTTTTGTTTTCTTTATATCGAATAAAAATTGTGTAATATTGTTTGCATAAATATTTTAAATTTCTTATGTTTATATTTTTATAACTCTCATTTCTTCTTTAAGAGTTTTTCTATAAGCACACAAGTTGGAAAACTCGATAAATATGATAGTTAAACATCTGCTAATGAGTTGGCTTAGCATCAATAAGCCGCAGGCATATAGATTTCCTTAACACACAACAAATAAATATTTTTTAAACACAAATTCCTGAGAATATCGAAATATTTATATTGCCAGAGAATACTTTTTATATTAACATGATATCATTCCTTTAAATGACACCTAATTTATTTCTAAAAAAAGGTGTTATATTGAAAGAAAAAACTTTTTCAGCTTGATTATACTTTGTTCTTGTTTTGTTAAAAACTTGTTGCGGTTAAATTAAGCTAACAGTGGTAAAAACACAAGCAGAAAAAAAGCTTGATTACGGCAACGTAAAAACTTACTAAGTAAATAACAAAAATACTACATTAGATTATCTACAGTTGGGAGTACATATACTTTCATTTTTGCACCTGTGAGTTCACATAAAGGCTGTGTTATAAAAAAAAAAAAACGAAAAGGATATACTTTTAGAAACTTTTTGTGGTTTGTATAAAAGATTTATAAGTTTTATAGCGACAAGTATTGAAAGCCATTGAAACTTTTACAAACCAAACTTCTTATTTGTTATTACCAAAAAAGTTCAGAGACTTCTTTTTGTTATGGGTATTAACAAAAATTTCTCAAAATATATTTTTACACCGTGCTACAAAACTTTGTGTACCTTCATATTTCGCATACGTGATATGATTTTGTCCCAAGATATTCATTATATTCATTATATTAAGCACGTTTAATATATCGTTAAAAGTTTTTAAGCTCAGGAAGATTGATATATTTTTTTTAAGTCGCAAAGAAATAGAAATGAAAATATATGGTTTAGTACAATTGTCTTTGAATTAAATGAAATGCTTTTTCCCCGGAAAGCAACATTTTTAAACAGGCTGTTAACAATTAAATTAATTGAAATATGCATTTTAGTCGAACTGAATGGTTTTTATCCAAAGTTATTTAATTAGTTTGGCTTAAATTCGATTTCAATTTATTCTTTCGATTAAATTATTTTTATTTTAGAAAGAAATTCTAAAGCATGTAAATATTGAACATTCAAAGCAAAATTTGGTTGTATGGAACGTTCAACTGACATCAGATGTCTCGAAACCACCACAGTCTTCTCATCAGAGTTTTTTTTTGACCAGCACTCCGGGGATGGATGACCACTATTTATGCAATGCATTGTGCCGAATTCCATTATTCCACATACGAACTGTGCGGCTAAAGGAAGAATTCTCCCTGTAATGCGTAGTGCGATTCATTGGTATATCGACCACAAAGGGATGTGCTCTTAGTGAAGAACGTGTTGTTCGCAAAAAAGAGCGGGTTTCGGGAACAAGTTCCCTGATTTTATCAGAGCAAATTCCATTATAGTATCGATAAAACAACGAAATATACCCCACATTGCGTCGATGCTCCAGCGAGTGAATAGAGTTGGCTACCCTACTGTCACCTATGAACTTCTTCGCCCTCTCTTGTACGCGGTCGAGTAACTTCAAAATAGACTTTGAAGCGCCGGCCCATACATGAGAGTTGTATTCCATTTTCTGACGGATATAGGTGGCAATACCACCTATATCCGCCTACTATATCCACCGTGGTATAGATATTGAGGAGATCAGATGGAGTGAAGTATAGTTTACACCGTCTTAATAAACCGAGGCACTTTAATGCTTCTTTTGAGACCTGCAAAATGTGTTCATTCCATCGCATGGGTCTTACGAGCATTAAAGTCGACCCTATTCGCACGACCCCACTCATAGATTGTTGTAAGATCGTTATTAAGCGTAACATTCATGTTTTGCCTCATTGCCCCAATTTCCGACAGGCTTGGTCTATTACTGAATGAATATGAATGGCAAATGCTGCTATCATCTGTAAAAGAGTAGATAGGATTAGAAGTTTGACAAAGGAGGTCATTAAGAAAAATAAGAAATAGGGTAGGAGAAAGAACGGAGCCTTGCGGTACCCCTGAACTAATCTTGAACTCGTTTGAAGATACCCCATCTATAACAACTCGTATATTGCGATTTAGAGGACTGCACGAATATACTCGAAAGTACTCGTATGTATGTTTGTGTGTGTATGCAAGCTTGTTTTTTGTATATATGTCTGTATATATGTATGTATATATGTATATTTGGTCGTGGCTATGTATGTACACACATATACATGCATGTATACATAAGTATATACGAGTACATTCTACGAATAGATTTGAGTACACTTTGCAAGCCTCTAGTGCGATCCCTGAGAAAGCTCAATATAAATCGAGAGAGGTCATCACCGACACCAAAAGCAGCAAGTTTCAACAAAAGTTCATCATGCCACACTCTATCGAATGCCTTAAAAATATCTAGGGCCACCACTCTCGCCGAAAAGGTGTATAGAGTGATACCAATTTTCCGAAAGGAAGGCCAGTAAGTCACCCGTAGAGCGTCCTCTACGAAAGCTATATTGGCGGTTGCTGAGCAAGTTAGATTACACCTAGATGACGCTGCCAGTGAAGGCAGCAACAACCAGCGAGTGAAAATCCTATTTCAATTTATATCAGTTGGCTATCATCGGAAAAAAAAGGTTTGGAACGGTACTATGTTTTTCTTATCATGTTCAACATTTTTAAGATTTTGATTTCTGTCGTTACCAGCATGTGTGTGGCCCTATGTTTCTTATAGGAACTGTAGGATATAATATATATTACCAGCATGATATATCATCGATATTTTCAAATGCTGGGGTTTTTTTAATGTTTACTACTGCTTAACTTTTTGAACAGTATATATTCATGTTTTAGTTAAGTTGTTATAGAAAAGAACTCTGAAAGATCTGATGTTAGTTTAACCTTCCGTACAACCAAATTTTTCTTTGAATGTTCATTCAATATTAACATGCTTTAGAATTTCTTTCTAAAATAAAAACAGTGCAATCGAACGATTGAATTGAAAATGAAATTAAGCCAAAAGTAATTCAATAACTTTGGATATATAAATTAATTTGTAAAGAAATATGAAAAATTCGATGGGCATTTTTTACATAAGCGATTAATTTAGAATATCGTAGAAAAATTCACTATATTCGCCCAATGCTGGATGTAGCCTGCATGCTTTAATTGATTTAAAATTTTAGCTGCAATCATTTTTTATTCTATTCTTTTGAAATATTGAAAAGAAAACGTTTTAGTTTTAAACATTTTTGAGAAAAACGTCTAATAATTAAATTATTTTTATAAAAATTTAGCCGTTTATAACTCTTATGTCTAAGTGTTGATTCGGATCATTTTCTACGACTATATTAAGTGAGATAATTAAAAAATTTTTTCTGTCTATTGTCCAGGGATGTCCTAGGAATCATAAAGCATTTTTCTGAATGCTGTTACCGGAGATATTTATGAAATAGGGAACAAAGTCGAGAGCAAAACCAAAATTTTTAAATTCAAACACAAATATTTTTGAAAATATTAAAGATATTAATGAAATAAAATGCATTTTCTTAATCTATTTATAAATTTTACATCAAGTTTAAATTTATTAAAATTGGATAATATTTGTAAATGTTATTAGGGCAACGAGATTTTTTATTCCAGAGGTAGTCAACTTTTATACCCTGTAGTTCAACGTGCGTTTCTGCAGGGTGGTCCCAATTTCAATATTCTTAGAAACTAGGTGCTCCTCTATGATTTAAACATACAGCGTTTTGTAATCTGCTCGCAAGTTTCATCGATACATATTTATTACCATTTTTTCAATTGAAACCACTGTGCAGCGCTTCACATTAAATTATGTGGTAGTCGAACATTTTATAAAGGCTTTGGAGAAAATAAAGCCATCAGTGTGTTTCCGAATCTTTCTAAACTAAAGTATAAGAATGCATATTTCTGGGTCGTCAAATTGGAAGCATTTTTATTGATTCAAAATTTAACAGTCTCTTTAGTCTCTTTTAAACTTGTTCTTCAAGAATTTTTAGGAATGAAACAAGGAGAAAAAATAAGAAAATAAATTTGCTAATTTATTGAAAATTTTCGAAATTAATTTTTCACATTCAGATTTGGACTTTTTTCAACAAAACTTTAGAAATATAAGTGACGAGAACGTTAATATAAAATTCTTTGATCGCAACTATCAAGGTATTTTTAGCCATCATATGCTAAGAGATTTTTTTCATCGAAACTATAAATTTTTTTTTGGACCAGCACCTATTAGACGACTTTTTTTTGAGTGTTATAAGCTTAATAGATGAAATTAAAAAAAGGTTTAAAGCTCTTCATTTTTAATAATTTTTTTCCTACACTGGTTTAATTAAAATTTCTTTAATTGCACGCCTCATAAGCGAAGCGTTGAGGTGGGTACTACTCTCACTTCACGCGAAACTAATGATTTTTCAAACTTAAAATGGCTCTATTATTATCATATATTGCATTTGTAACAAATATATACGCACACGTCGGGCCTGATTGTGTAAGTCGTTTTTTGTAGTAGATTAAAGAGCACGGGTAGTGTGTTACTTTAATCTATTACAAAAAACGACATAGACGTTTACGCCAACGCCTTACACAATCAGGCCGATTAAGAAAAAAATACTATTTTTAACACTCATGACATTTTTAATGTCATTTTTATTATTTAAACTAATTGAAAAACTGTTTAAAAAAGTTCTGTCTTCCGTTTGTCTGGATGTACGGATTCTGTATGTGGGCACGATAACGACCGAAATACTTCACTAATCGAGTCCTTTTTTTACGCTTCAGAATAATTAGGAATAGAAGCCTATTTAATTTCACGGTCTAAATGAGATTATGAGGCGTGCACTTTTGGATTTTCCAAATTATTCTTAATAAATACCTTAATAATATTAGATGCTAGATTTAATCAAAATTTACTCACAAAGTTCAAAAAGCCTAAGCTACCACCCTCATATATGTTTTAAATTTGTAAACTAATGCAGCACAAGCTCTGATTTTGACAATAATTTTTCCATTAAAATTTTCATTTGAATACCTAATAAAAATCATTAAAATATTAAATATAATTTAAAGAAATCATATTATTTTGCTACTGTTTTAATTTGCTTTCTTTTGTTATGCACAAGTTATGCGTTATTTTATGATTTTTCACATTTCGGCTTAGTATTAATAGCAAGTAATAAAAACAATAATAAAAATTTAAATGCACTTAATATTAGCAAATTGTTGAAAAATCATGTAAATAGCTTGGATATTTACATGATTTCAATTATATTTTGCATATTGTTTAATTTAATTTGTTTATGCGAATTTCATTTGCAGTTAATAATAGTATTTTTCTTGAACTATTTGCAATAAAAATTAAACAGTATTATGATTATAATTAAAATTTTAATTTTACAGCAATAATGTATTTGATGTATGCTTCATAATCCGAAGTTATGCAATAAGGATTTTGACATGAATACCAAAGTGAAATATTAGTTGTTTGGAATAAGTTGTTAACCGCAAATTTAATTAATATTGCATAGTGGTTCTAATTGGAAAATAAGCTATTAAATCTGTATCTTTGAAACCGTGGATGTAAAAAGAAGAGTTCCTGAGAATGTGGAACTTTGGACCACTCTACTGCAACACGTTGAACTACAGGGTGTCAGAATTGACTACTTTGGGCATGACCAGCCTTTTCGGCCTCATACATTTTTTTTTGTGTAAAGTTTATAAACAGATAAAGAAATTGCAGCTTATTTTTAAGGATGTATTTGTTATTTGGAAAGATATTCGGCTTTAAATTTTTGCGTTATGGTCTCGACTTTATTTTCAATATTCAACTTTATTTTCAATATTTCAAAAGAATATACTTTAGAAATGGCTGCAGTTGAAATTAAAAGCATACACGCTACATCCAGCTTTGGACGAAAGTTGTAAAGTTTTCAACGAAATTCTGTATTAATCGCTTAAGGAATAAAACGCCCATCGTGTTCTCCTAATTTCTCCACAAATCGTATTAGAAATATTTATGGCCATTATTACAACTTGGCAATAGTTAAAGGCAGGATTTTGTCGGGCGAATAAACAGTTTACCTTTATTACAATTTTACTTTAAAGGTGAGCGATAAGTTAAAGGCAAGTTCAACCTAACTGGTAGTTAAAGCAACTTTGTTATAATGATAAGCCCTTTATCTGTTTGACAAAATGCTGCCTTTAACTATTGTTAATTTGTAATAATGGCCCTTAATGTAATTAATTGTTTAATTTAATAGTTATCCGCCTGGACAAAAAATGTAGCTAGGAGAGCAGATTTTCTAAATATAGTCAAGTTTTCAGAAGCATTTTATTCATCTGCATGGAAACTGTACTTAACTTAATGTTTTAATTTTAATTTTTTTGCTAGTTATTACAAAAGATAGCAATCCTCTCTTTGCGTATAAGTACAACAAATTATGACTCAATTCTACTCACTTTTTCAATGATCATTGCTCACCACTGCTTAACACTATATTACTTGCAGGTGTTACAAATCATCTAATATATTTTATATGTCGTCAAAAAGTCTACGTTCAGTTGATTTAAATAAGCAACAAACATGCATTATATATATGTATAATTTTTATATCAGAATGAGTATACTATACGTATTGACGCGTATATATATGAATGTGTGCATTTGCATTTTGTCTGCCCATAATAATTATATGCAATTGGTGTTAATTTTGCTTATAATTTGTTATTGTTATAACGACAACAATAGTTTAAATATTTAATAATGCTTTTTAAAATTTATTATTATAGTTGTTGTTTTATTAAAAATTTTATTATGTAATTTTCCAGTACAAATTGTTTGACATATATTCATTAGGGTGGATCGATTTCTATGAATGGAAAAAAATATATATATAAAAAAAAAATCGTGGGGGGAACATGACTCTACGAAGAAGTCCTAACAACTTTGATACAGATACCATGGTCTTAAAATTGATTCTGGTCGTAATTTCAAAATATGTTTTGAGTTAGTTCGTATCAGTGAGCTGCAACATGTATCAAACTTTCAGGTATACTAATCACGTACTCTGGTTTTTTGTGATGCAACCGCATTTGTTCAACAACAAGTAATGATTGTAAGCTCAATAGCTCATTTCAAACAATCGGTTTTAATCACTTCTATTCGCAATGAATATCAATGCTTGTGAGCAGTTTTTTTACATGATTGTAACCGCAGCGGCTTGAAACGAACATGCTATTCGCATTATTCTTGTAAAACTCTTTATGACCGATGCGAGCTGCTTGTTTTAATACAAACACACACAATACATACATATATGCCATAAAATGTTCGTTCTGTTTTGGTTGTTGCGTATAATCCTCATTCGTGTTGTTTCTTCTGTACAAAGTGGCATAGAAAACCTATATACATACACACATATATATGTACGTATTTGCTCCCAACAACAATAATTTCCAAAACACAAAAATATACACGAGTGTTTTTGTTTCGATCACAATCAAATCATGCCAAAAACAACCGAGCTATAAGTGAGAGATAGTTTGTAAACCATTCAAGGCAAGTACAATGTTGCGAATAAGGCCTACTTGTTGCTGATTTTTTTGGTTCGTGTACTATACTATACCGAACAAAACAGCCAAAGGCTTCATTGGTTTGTAATTGTTATTTAGCGCTAGTGAATAAGACTGCTCTATCATATTTGTTGCATCTGTCTGGTTCGTATAAAACCAACCAGCGATTGTCGGTGGCGTATGAGTATCATTATTTAATGTATTGATAAAATATTAAGTACTCGCCGTTGTACCTGCTTCGCGCCTTTTTAGGGTTCCGTACACCAAATGTGTAAAGGCACCCTATTTTTTTCGCTACGCTGTCCATCCGCCTGTCTGTCTGTCTGTCCGGCTGTCACAGGCTGTTTTCTCAGGAACCGTAAGAGCTACGTACCAGAAACTTTCACAGAACATGTAAAACTTTGGCGTCTACAACAACAAATATATGACAGTTAAAAATTAAAGGGTGTTCTAAAGCGAGATAAGAAAAATGTTGAGATACGAATGTAGTATACAGAATGTAACATATACTCGTAGACACTATAAATTTCCAAAATTAGTGTTAATTTGTGTAGTGTGTAGACTAGACTACACCAATTAGCACTGATATTTAAAAAAATTAAATACTAAAGGGTGTCCTATCAGTTAATGTAATTTTGACTATGCAATTTATACAATTTGCTGTATCTTGGAAACCGTAAGAGACAAACTCAAGAAATTTTCAAAAACACTAAAAATAAAAAATTCCAAAATTAAAAAATGTCAAAACGAAAAATCGCCAAAATGAAAAAAACGCTTAAAGGAAGACAGCACCTAAGTTAAAAAAATCCCTAAAATGCATAAAATCACTAAAACTAAAAAGATCGCAAAAAAACTAAAAAAAATAAATAAAAAAAGCACTAAAACATAAAAACATAAAAACTCGGTAAAACTAAAAATATGGTCGAAAAACTAAACAAAATGCTACAAATGGAAAAAATGGAAAAAAATCACAAAAACGAGAATAAGCAAAAAAAAAGCGCCAAAACCAAAAAATCGCCAAAAAGCGAAAAAATCGCCAAAACAAAAAAAAGTGTAACAAAAGAAACAAAAAATGGCTGACTTATATAAAAAGTCATAAAAAACCGAAAAATCCCCAAAACCGATAAAGTGGCAAAAATGAAAAAAACGCTAAAACTTAACAAAAGTTAAAACAAAAAAAAAATCGTCAAAACTTAGAAAATTGCCAAAAACGAAAAATCTTCAAAAAACGAAAAAAACAGCAAAATTAAAAAAAGCGCCAAAGCGAAAAAATTCGCCAAAACAACGAAAAAAATTTAAAAATTAAAAATATTAAAATTAAACAATTAAAATTAAAAAAGGACAAAAATGAAAAGGGATATATGTGCGGAAGGGATATATACACATGAAGGGTTCCGTACTAATGCTGCATACGGAGGCCTTCGTGTGCGAGCCAAAGTCGCACTTTACTAAATTTATTTATAATTGTTCCTATAATAAAGGCGACATAATTTGGGAATTAAAGCGGCTAGTCCTTCCATTTTGTGGTCAAATGTGTATTGAACATGACTAAACTAGCAAACCAAATTTTTTGGAAGTTCTGGACAAATTACTAATTGGAATATTCGCAAGATCGAAATCCATTTTAGACCCATGTTTTCTAAGGCAAAGCTGCTTGGAATTCTTTGTAGAATAATATCCCCCAATAGTTTTTGTCAAACAAATCGAATCATCCTAACTACAAACGCAAATATGTATATTTTAGTGGAATTTGATAAAAACTCATGAATATTATTAAAGTGAAAATTATACCGAAATGTATATTTGTCATATATAAAATTGTTAAAATCATAAATTGTAATACCAGGAAAATTTGGTAGTATCGTTTTTAAAGATGTTAGACAAATTAGATTGCAGCCACAAGCCAAATAATTTATGCAGCTGGACACGGTGGTATGTGTATGTGAATTGTAAATATTAAACTAAATTTTTGTTAAAAAAAACAATTTAATGTATTTAGTAGTGTATGCGAAGTCATCAGTAAATGACTTATTAAAAGTTGTTGGTTTGGTTATACGAAATAAGGGATGGCCTATTCGACACATTGGGTGTTCTGCTACACACTTTGCCGAAATTCTTTGTGTAATCTTTATGTTGGTGTTGGCATGTTGTCCGCCTTGTACTGTTATAATTTTGAATATTATAGCTATCGTTGCTATCTTCACACATTGGGCAGAATAAATATGTTTTGGGAGTATATCAGCAAATTCTAAATATCTGATCCTGGCTGATTAATAATGGGAAGTAAAACCCTTGCTCATTTGTCCATATAAGAAAATCATTAAAATAAAATGTTCTTAAGCATGTTTACTATGTAGAATAATATATATCCAAGTAGAAAGATATATTCTAAAGAAGTCATGAAAATGTTCAATTTGCGATCGGGAAGTAGTGCAAATTCGGGCAATTTTCACATAGTCCTGCCATTGCAAGAAATTTTCTGTTTTGACTAATAGTTACTGAATTCGAAGCGATACTAAGAGATTTTTTTTAGTGTTTGATAATGATATTTTCTCTGGAAAAAAGGGTTAAAAATTATTAATTTTCTCAACTTGTTCTTTTTAAACTACGACTTTCATATGTCGGGATAGGTAAAATGTATATAAATACTTTTTTAACAAGTAGTTTAACAATGCATTTAGAGCTCACAGCAGAAATTTCAGAAAAAATAAAAATTTTTAATTACTTTTTTTAATATAAAAATTTTCTTCCTAAAATTTAGAGTTTTTTTTTAATACTTTTGCCCTAGCAGCTACATTTACAACCATGATGTCTTCAATTAAAGCCAGCACAATGCTAACTACTCGTACCTACCTAGAAAAACCTTGTTAATGGATTTTTAAGGTAATCAGTGGAAAGTTTTTTACAGGCACCTAAAATCAAAAATTATTTAGAAAATTAATTGATTTCGACCACTGCCAAATGTAGGGTACAAGTCCTAAATTAACAAAAATGCCCTTCAAATTCATCTCTAAAGCATGGCCGTGTATAAAAAATTAGCATTTCTAACAATTTTTTTTTACAATTTTAAAAATTATGAACACACTTTTTTTTTTGTAAAATTTACGATTTTTTTAGTTAAATTTCAAAGTTTTGACTAATTTTAATTTTGTAAAGTGCTTTTCCCCAAGTTTTATAAAAATACATTGAAATTGATTGTGGAGGGGTATCAGCTAGTTCCTATGCGCATTTCATTGGGACTAATGACAATCGTCAGGGAAAAACTAAAGATATTATGTTAAACATCTAATCATACGAATAAGAAGTTTATAATATCAAAGTTAGAACATGAGCTCCATAATTAAAGTTTTGAGCTTACACCTTTGTTAAGACTTAACGGCTCAAGATATTTCAAAGCTTTGTTCCAAGCGTTTACTTAGAATTTCATCAGCAATTTAGTGGTGTGTCAAAACTTTAAATCAGACGCTTTATAAAAAAAGAGCAACCAAAAAAAGCAAAAAAAAAAGTCGAGGCAAAAAATTTTAAATGTTAATTTCGAAGCTAAATATCTCTTAAACTACAAAAGATATTTTGTCTAGTAAAATCGAATGCGCTTGAAATTTTATAAAACGGTTAATATTTACGAGAGTTACAACTCGCATAATGTTTTGCATAACCGAGGTAGCAAATTTTCACCCGTTGAACCTCCGCCCCTGGTGGAGCTTAGAACTTCAAGAGACATGATTTTGAAAGCCTTACACCTTTTCTGTAACCGTTCCAATTTTTATGCAAATCCATTAAGCAGTTTGGAAGTTCTATACTTATTACCATTTTTTTATTTACACCACTGTGCGTTGTGGCTATTTTTCTAATCTTAAGAAAATTCCCTTTCCGATGGTGATACAATTTTTTGCTTACGGCAAAAAATTTAAAAAGGTATGGCCTACTGAAAACAAAAATTTAAGTGGTTTTAATCATTTGATTGAGAGTGTATGCCGAATAACTATATTAGTTTGTACTAACTCAGTTCATTGCAATAACATTTTTATTTTGGTCTGTATAGACTTTAATTTCTAAATTTGAGATTAGAGTATTGAAGGAGCTGACACTAATGAAAATTAATGAATGCAATTCTGATTTAAGGACTCTCATTTAATCAAAATGCACTTTGGTATTTATATAGCTTAAAAATTATGAAAATAATAAAACTGAAAATCAATATTGACCAAAATTTTTCTCTAGGCACTTTCTCTTTCTTCGTTACCCAGGCAGAAATTGCGAAATAATGGAAAATATATGTACCACCGCAACACTGTAAATACAAAATTACGACTCTACCAAAAGTTTTGTGTCACCATAGTACTGTATACACAAAAATATGATTTTACTTTTCCAATACTGTGTTCATAGTAACCCAATACCGCCACAACATTGGAAATTCAAAATTATGACTTAACTGTCGAAATATCATATTCACAATAATCATGTACCACTACAATACTCTAAAACCAAATATGTGACTTTAGTTCATAAATAAATTTAACTCTTTCTCAGATGCTCTGAGAGTAATTTTATGTTTACATTTACTTTGTGCTGTTAATATTTTATATGGCTCTGTGACTTAGTGGTACAGACGTTTGCTTGTGTACATGTAGGCGGCACAGGTTTAAATCCATAGTCATTCAAGTCGCACAATATAAATAAAAGAAATGTTTAAAATCACATGTATAAAAAAATTCCACATAAAAAAATAGCAATATCTTTTTTAAAATAAATGCTGCAAATTTGTATTTACAACATTGTGAGTACATATTAAATTTAAGTTTACAATGTTGTGACAACATTGAAAACTAGAGTCGGAGGACGGTCATTCGGCGTTATCATTTTAATGTTATACGTACATTAAAATTTTGGTAAACAATATGTTGTACTAATGTTAGTTGTACTCTCAGACCATGGTATCAACGTCGTGGTGATTGTCTTTTTCTGCCTGGGTAGTTATCTGTTTTTAAATAAAATTGTAGTTTCTTTTTAGTTTCACTTTCTTTTCCTCTCATTTGAGCAAACTTCATTGCCACCCACATAAATATTTGTATCTGCATTTTGCCACTGCTCATTTCGTTTAAACTTTCATTAATTTTCAAGCGTCCTTTTTACACAACATTAAATTTAGTTTTGTCAATTGAAGGGCTTAGTGCAATAACTCGGTAAGCCACATGAAATCAAAAATTAGTTGTATGTGCCCATTCTCTTGCTGGGTATTATAGCTTTAGATGAATTCTAGTATTTTAATAATAATTATGCAGCGTATTTGCAGTAGAAAATTCCAAAAACCGTACAATTTTAAATTTTGCTTAAACTTAAAAGTATATTTATTCAATATATTGTTTTTGTGGCTTACTGAGTTATTGCAGTAAGTCTTTGAATACTTGTGTAGCCCTACAGTTCATTTTGACTATTTATGTTCTGTTTTACCCCAAAGGAATTTTATGTTGTGTTTGCACAAATAAAACATGTTGTAATATTTTTTTTTTGGTTTTTGTAATCAGTTTATTTCCCCCCAGCATTCATAGAAATGCATCTGTAGTATTTCATTATTTAAGCCTGTTGGTGTTTTTCGTTTTTCGTATAAACATTTGTACTTTTTGTGTGTGTACAACAGTTATCATTTATTGCATCCTATTTTTCTGTCAAAACTATGGCAAGTGTACATGGTATAATGCTGGTGTTGTTTATTTATATAGAGAATAAAAATGTTTCGATAAATATGGGTCTGCAAGCAATAAAATAAATGGTAGTGAAATATAGAATATAATATGTTGTGCAATAGTTTTCCCATAACTAAATTTGAATTAAATATTATTTAATAAGCAGACACATTCTAAAAAAAAGAGCTTAATAAATGAAAGCATAGATTTCGCTTGCTCTTGCTTTAGAGCAATTAAAAAAGAAACTTCTTATTTCATCTTTTAAAATATCCTGTGAGAAAACAACCCTAAATCTTTGTTTCTTTTTTATGCTTAAAGCAAAAACAGTTTTACTGGACTTTTTTTTTAATGATATTTGTAATTCTATTTTTCCCCCATTTTCATACTTAAAACATCGTTTATCACTTGCCATTAAATGTACAACAGCTCTATTCTCATGCAAGAAACAATTCAATAAACAAGCCACTTGCTACTTCTTTTGATTTGAGAAACAATTTCTTCACGAATTATCAGAATACATAAGATAAATGCCACGAGTTTTCATTAATCATTGTAGATGATAATTAATGTTAAACTAAATCTCATTGTTATTTATTGTTAGCAAAATTAGTTGAACTTTTAATTAAATTTTTTGTTAAAGTTATTTTTTCGTGTTCCCTTTAAGCAAAGAAAACAACAGTTTCATTGAACAGATTTAATTGTAATACAGAACTTTAAGATTGTGTCTACTCACAATTAAAAAAAAAAAAAAAATTAGCACTAAAGATCTTAATGCTCATATAATGTTTTTTAAAATGATTGTTTTTTAAAATGAATAGAACACAGCTCAACAATTTTGATATTTTTCAAAGTTTCGGAGATCAAAATAAGTAATTCTTTTGAATTTTCTTTCATCTGCTGAATTCAGAAATCACCATAAAAATATCCGATTAGCTCTAGCTTTAAAGATATAGCGACTTTAATATTTTCACATATGAGAGAATTTCTTCTATTCTACGCATCATATATCCAGACCGGTCTTGAAAATCATAAAATAGATTATACTGTGCTACACTAAACATATTCAGGGGTTCTTATGCACCAATTCTGTTTCGTAGGAGGCCATATAGAAAGAAAATACCTATGGTTTTTTTAGGTAACTCAATTGACAAAAATTGCGACCTTCATACAACACCCACACACGCACACATATTCAAATTTGTCTGTTATATGGAAATTGTGAGTTTTATCAACTGAGTTACTTCACTTAATTTTTAATAAATCGACATTTGTCGAGCGATTGTAATGATGTATGGCTTATTTTATTCAAAATACACCCAGCTTTCGTATTTTACGGTTCATCCCTCTTTATTTTATTATGAGCTTTTGAAAACGAAAAAAAAATCTGTAATTGCATGAAAAAACTAGTTTTTCGCCATTGATTTCTGAATAACTCCGAAGCAATTAAAAATTATTTACAGTTGATTTAAATATAATTTTATTCCGTATCTTCTCCTATTTATAGTTTCAAAATCGACTTAATCGTTCTCAAATTATGATGAAATAGATTAGCGTGACTGCCCTATTTTTAAATAAGAAGCCAAAAAGTCAAAACATGAAACATACCATAACTCATTTATTTTTTAAATCGATTTTAATGTAATAACACATTTTAGAAAGCTATTTTAATGTTGCTTTTCACAAAAGTTCATTCGTATAGTGGCTTAGTATCTCATAAGCAACTTAGAGCCGGCGAAAAGTTAAATTTTTTTGAAAAATTAGTTTTTTTTATACTTAAACCACCATAACTGAGCCATTTAATAGCTGATTTTCAAAAATTTTGATGAGAATAATATCTTTAAAATTTGAAAAAGACCGTAGAAATCTGTTTTGAAACAAAGAAGTAATGATTGTTTAAAATTGAAACTTTAAGAAAATGGTTTTTCCCCTACATTTATTGTTATAAAATCACTTTACGAAGTGACCTAGAAAAACTATAGGTATTTTCTTTCTCTATGGGTGTCCAACCAAACAGAATTGGTGCATGAGAAGCCCTGAATAGTTTTAGTGTATCGCAGTGTTATTAATTAATAAGGAAGTTGAAAGAAGATAATACACATGATTGATTATGAAGCTCGTGTTAAAGCTTTGATAAGGCTTTGATCTTCTTATTCATATGATTTGAAGTTTAACAAGCCCCAATGAAATGCATATGGGTACATGGTATTTTAATAAAACTTTAATATTTTACTGGATAGTAAAATATTAATTTGGGAAAAAGCATGTAACAATATTAAAACTAATTTAATAATTGTATATTGTCTAATTCAGCAAGAATATTTTGCTGTGTATCTAACAAAGAAACCATTCTGACAATCGACCCTTATTTGGATCCGAAATCTTGAAAACTCTGAACTAAAGTTTTGAAAAATTGAGAGATTTAAAATTAAAATAAGTATTTCTCACTAACTTTACGAGATAATTGTTTAAACAAAAATATTTTTTAGAACCTTATAAGGTATATAAGAATACAAACATTTTTTGGAATTGGGCGAGAAGCAGAGATATGAAAACCGTTTAAAAGTTTTACGTGCCAAAAGTACACTACTTTGCGTTTCATTCTTCTGCTCCTGAGTAATATAGGAAACTCATCTTTCTAAATTAAATCAAAATACTTCTCTGCTGGCTTCAACAGAAATTTTATGCTGATTTACTTATCAGATTAGGAATGGTTTTTTATTTTAAAAATATTTTGATTCTGCCACTCTGGCATTGTATGGAGTATGAGTATGAGAACTCATACTCCATACAAGCATTTGTTTATTAAAATTCAAATTAGGATGTGTTCACTAAATATGTTGTGACTTACTCATTTTATGCCCAATGTTTACAATTTTACGCTTCGTACGTTAAGAACAAAATTAGCTTTAATATATGGGTCCAAAAAAATGATTTTTTTTTTTGGAATTTTGGAATTTTTTTCGATTTAATGGAGCAAAAAAACAAAAACGTAAAATATAATTGTGAATCCAAATTGATTATTTGGCTAAGGTTCGTAACGTTATATTCAGAAAGAATTGGGCATGATTAATATTCCAAGGAACAAGGGAAAAATTAACATCAACTTAATTTATAAACGTACACAGCAGAACAGAGTAGCGCCACTTTCGGAAGCCGCTACACTTCCATCGTCAGTGCTCACGTGTATTTGCTTATCACCACTTGTTAGGTGGCTCTGTTGAATGTGATTTTAATTCTTATATATACAACTTTTTCGTGAAAATTGAATACCAGAATTAATTCACTCTAAAGTGCACTTTCCCAGCGTTTGAATCATAGTAACAAGATGAATAAGTACCACTCATTATTTTGTAAATCAGTAATAAAGTACTACCGATTACAAAGGTGACAAAGGTTTTTGATGGGATATTTTGGAGATAGTTTAATATATAAACACGCAAAATTTATTTGTTTTCAAGGCAAATCAATTTATGCCAAAACATCTAAAAGTTAACTTGTTTAGCACCTAAACACATAAAGCTTAAAGACGATATTGTGAAATTAATTTTTACACTTTCATTCATAGACAATTTGAAATAAATTATAAATCGTTTTATGGCATACAATTGAGAATGTTTGTGAATTAATAAACTAATACATGAAGAAATAAATTAAATAGAAGATATTTGAAATCATGAGCCATTTAATTTTTACACTTCATTACAGCTTATGATGGAATATAAATTCCCATAAGAAAACCTATCAAGCCAATGACGACAAAATGGATACTGCATGAAAAAAGGAAATAAATGAGGGTTTATTATAAATACTTTATATGTATAAAAATTTTTATGTTATATATCCACATTGTACATATAAATATACCTTTGAATAGTTACCTGTACAAATAACCAGCTTATAAAATAATTCACACGTTAAGTTTTATAAAAATGTGAGATGGTATGCTACTAATGACATATTACACTTCTTCAACCTTTTTAAGCATATAAACATTTATTTAAACATACATATGTATATATATGTGTGTATCTGTGCACATACTCTAACGATTGAGCAAGTGTGTCAATGAAGGAAAAAGGAAATAAGAATAAGTAGAGCGAAGTAGGTTGAATGTATTTACAAATGGCTAATTTTAAATGGCACAACATAAATAGGAAGAAAAGATTTTAATAAATAATTTCATTTACTCAAATGTCAGTCAGGTATATGAAATTTTTCTTTCAAATTATAGCAAGCAAAAGCTTACGCTTTAGGACTAAAAGTTAATGACAGGAAATAAAGTGAAATGATGTAAGAGCTTAAAAAAGAATACGAGCATGATAGCGGCTTTAGTGCAACTTGATTAATAACAAGACTTATGAGGTTTGTATGTAAATAATTTTGCTTAAGATTAAGTAAGAATTTGTTTAACTTGATCTACTTTTTATTATCGTTTTTGTTTAGAATAATGTTTTTAGATGTCCTTTTGGCTATGAAGTCAAAGAGCAAACGACTAGGTTTGAATCGCTTGAAGCGCAAAGTTGCCTTAAATTAAAGTTTAGTATAAGTCATTCTGTAAAATGTCGTGTTTATCTAAGTGAATGTGATATCGTACTATGGGCACTCTGGTGCTTTAGTGGTCGAAATTTGGACACACGTTCTCCAGATAAGGCGTAATATACTGGCGTACCTTGTGGAAATAATAGATATGCCCATAAAAATATATATAAATGATAGGAAAAAACTGAGAACACAATATTTTTAGCGCATCAAAATGATTAAAAAATTTTAGTTCTGTTCAAAACGGAATTTCACTATAAGTCTGTGTTATTTATGAAGTTATTAGGGCCTTTTCAGAAGTATAAAATCCATAAAAATATATTTATATTGACCTTGTGTTGTCGATGTGTTAGATGGTGGCATGGCTGATATGGTAAAGTGATAAGCTTATAAAACTTTAGCGAATTAAGAAGCCAATGATAAAGACCCACCTTATTAAAAACTAATAAAAAAAATACAAATAGAAACAAGTAGATCTATACCATACCACCTTCTTTAATTGTTGACATTACAATGATGAAAAGTGCGATGGGGCCAAAAAGAAAACATTTGTAATAGTATTGATGTCATATTATATCAGCACTATGATAGTTTTTCTATCAGTGCATAATTCATTTTCTCTTTTCATTAATACGCATTTAATTAACTTAATCAGGCTTTATTAGCAACAATAAATATGTAAAAACAACTAATTAAATGCATGATTTTTCAATCGCAGCCATTTCATTCACCTTTTATTACTGTGCACTTAATAATTGTAAAAATATTTGTATTTAATGACGCATTTTATGTTTGTAATTGATTTCAATTATATACAATTAAATATGTAGTTGCAATAACTGTGCATCGAATGGTGTACATATATCTGTGGCAATAAGGAAAAAGTGCTAAAGTCATAATTTATAGTTTTGTAGGTGAGGATAAGTTCTTTCTTATTGCACTTAATGTTGACAAGTCATTATTCGATTGTTTTAAGCTAGGAATATATGGTTCTATCTACTATCATAACTTAATTTAAACGAGAATAGTAACAAAGAACTTCACTCGCTGTATTAAAACAGATCAGAGTCTATGGGGGGAATCGAAGTCACAACCTCCACACTGAGGCTAGCACACTACCCACTAGCCTATCTAGACACCCAATTTGAAATTTAATATATTATAAGTTGAATTGAGCAATTATTCCATATGAGATTATGAGTTGAAAATGGATAAGCTATAACTTCCTGAAAAATCGTACGAAATATATGAAAATTTACCCAGAGCTACTTTCGAATATGGAGCATACAATTGGAGATCAAAATTTGTTTATCATGACTTAAGCACTTGTTCCTTATTGCCACATATGTTATCATTGGTAGTTCAAACCAGAATAGAGAAATAACAGGAAGCTTAACACAAAATATAAAGAAAGTGAGTATCAAGAACTATCAAA
The DNA here is from genome assembly GCA_956483635.1 of Panzeria rudis. Classification (NCBI taxonomy): domain Eukaryota; kingdom Metazoa; phylum Arthropoda; class Insecta; order Diptera; family Tachinidae; genus Panzeria; species Panzeria rudis. Next base: position 139,214,176 of record OY101447.1, on the reverse strand, counting down.
TGAAATACAGCTGTAAGAGCGACAGTATGAATTGATTAAAGGTAAATGATATTCACCTCTTGACTGGAAACCACCGACTTCCCGACTCCCCCAAAAACTCATATTGGGACCCGATTGGGAATTCATGTGGCACACCCAAAGGGATTATCCCATTTGTGATTTAATCGGGAACTTGTTAGGATAGCCCATCTACAAATTAGTGGGACACTATTGGGAACTTGTTGGGAAAATCTAACGCAAATTTTTAATCGTATATTTTGCTCATCTTCAACAGATGTGATTGTTACATACTTTTGTCCCTCGGATAGCTTTAGCAATTTTAATTCATTAATAGAGTTTGATATTTTTGCGATTTGAGCAAATTTTTGCAAGATTTTGATATTTCCCCATAGGAAACCAACCGGGTCCCAAATACGTTTTTGCGTTACATCCGAATTGGGATCCCAGTTAGATCCCAAATGTGTTTGTATGAAAATTTCTAGTCGGGCCCGATTAGAAATTTTCCCAATACTCATATTGGATCCCACTTGGGAACGCATGTGCCTAAACCCAAAAATTATCTCATTCGGAGTTCGATCGAGAACTTGTTGCGATAGACCGACAACAAATTAGTAATTTAACATAAGTTCTTCCCATGTGGGTAACTGGACAGTCTCAGCAATTTTTAATCAATATTAAAGTTTACTGTTTTTCCGATTTGAACAAGTTTTTGCAAGTGCTCGATATTTCCCCACAAGAAACCAATCAGGTCCCAAATACGTTTCTGCGTTAGTTGGATCCCAAATGAGTTCGCATGAAAATTTCTAGTCGAGCCTGTAAACAGCACTAGCCTTTTTAATGTTGTTGTAAAACTTAAAAATATTTTCAAAAACCTAATGATATAAAAAAACATGTCAAAATAACCTTTTATTTAAATGCTCTAGGACTGTGTATAGGTGCGGCACTGCCCTTTTTTCTAGTCACAATATTGTATTTTTAAGTCATAAGAACTGGTTAAGAATAAGTCGCTCAAAAATATTATTTATTTCAAATGGGCGTGGTACCGCCCACTTTTTTCATCATAATTTTTTATTGTGATGGTATCTTAAGGTATGTAAACATTTTCACCAAAATCGGCAAACTATAAGTAACTAAAAGGAAGATTTACTTTTTATGGGCGTGGCCCTGCCTACTTTTCTAATCATAATGTTGCATTGTCACGGAAACACATTGTGTAAAATTTTATACGAAACGGTACAGTGGAACTAGTATAAAAAGCTTTCGTGAGAAACAAACTAATATTGCCAGCTAGATAAATTGTTTTAACGAAAGTTTTTACTGACTCAGACAAAGATTTTGTTTGATATATTACATAAAATACAGTAAATATTCTATGTTGATGAAGTAAGTTATTTTATTAGGATTTTGTAAATATTTTTAGACAAATTGTTTTATAAATTTAAACAAATATATTGTATGATATATTACAGAAAATCCAGTAAATATTCCTGATTGATTCGGTATATTATTTTGTTTAGAATTTGTAAATATTTTTAGATAAATTGTTTTAAAAATTTTGTACAACTTGTTTACTAAAAAAATTATTATTTGCAATGAAATTGCTTAGGCATTTTTTTAGGTCCGTTTCTAGCAAAAATATTTTCTAATTCATTGCATTTCTTTACTGAAAATTAAATCTATTTTTTTCTGAGTGGCATTAGCACCAAACGAAATGTATTCTTGAAACAAGTCCGGAAGTTATTATTATTCGGCTTAAGTTCAATAAATGAATTAATGTAAATTCAAATTATTTTTAAGGGTGGACAATTCTGTCTGTAATTACGTACAAATATTTTTAAAACATTTAGCAAAGCTATCAACAGACTTTGAACTTATATCAATTCGAATGGATGCTGTAGAATAAATCTGTTAATTGAACTATAATATCGGAATATAAAATTCATATAGTAAACCAATGAAAATGTAATTTAAACTATAGGTTTATTGAAAAAATATATAGATCAAAGCAATTTTTCATATACACAAAGATCCTCACTTTGAGTTCCCTTTTCCTCACGGAACATAAAAAGTAAATTTAAAACCTAAGTTCATGGATACTTTATTAATGTGTGCAGATTTACTTCAAAGATTTTTCAATTCCCAAACCGTTCGATTCTGCAACGTATGAGCGATATGTAGTATATAACAACAGATATACCACATACGTCATGAAAACTATAAAATGTTAATTTTTCCTTAAATATAAAAAAAGACGAGATATGTCTTGGGGACAACGGGTTGGAGTATGCTTCTTACCTATATAAAAATAAAAAACCGGGAATATAAATTAATTGAAAGCAAACGAAAACTTCAAGTAATTTTTCAATGTGTTATTTCTATTTTTGATAATATATATAGCTGGACGTCAGGGCTGCGTCTTTGGTCTGATTAAATAAATTCAAAGTTTCGTTAGTCTGTTGAGTTTTTTATAGCTTTTGGTAGAATAAAAGGTTCTAAGCTTTAAATCCTGAATACATTTTTTTAAGAAAAACTCTCTTTATAAAATACTACAAATGGGAGACCTTGGCTTTTACATATTCTTTGAGCACCTGCCCGTATGGATTTTATTCAGAATCTCATATATGCCTCTGTATTATTTGGGCTTTGAATATCAAATCGCTATTGGATGCAAGTATGTATTTGCAAAATTGTCCAGATTTCTGCAGACTATTATAAGAGTTATCATAATAAATCAAACATCATTTACGTTAAAACATTTCTTAATAAATATAAATTTGTTTTTTGAAAATAGTCTCCACCAAACAAGACATACAAAAGATTTATTTTTTGAAGGCTAAGGCTGAGGCCACACGGGCGTTTTTAAAACGCGGCATTTCTGCTTTTATTATTAAATTTGAAGTTTTAAAAAATTGAGAACTTTCAAATTTAATATAAAAAGCAGAAACACCGATTTTTAAAAACGCCCATGTGGCCTCAGCCTAAGCAATGTCTGTATGCATTTCATTGGTGCCTTACCAAATTATCAGTAGACTTTAACCATACTTTTGAGAAAAGTTTCAAATGCTTAAGCCACAAAAAATAAATCTTTATTTTAAATAAAATTGGGAGCATGTCTCCAATAATGAATTAAAAAAATACATACAAATATATTTTTATGACAAAATCCATTTTTTTAAATTGTCGTCTTGTTATACTTTTCCCTTTTTAGCCTCTTATCGCAGCGTGCTATAAGGAGTATAGCTCTTAAAATAAATCAATTTAAATCATTTCAATATATTTGCATTAAAGATAAAATATATATTACAAACTTTTATTTGAACAAATTTAAACTCGAATAATTGACAACCTTAATAGTGTCCAGCAAAAATATCTAAAGAGAAAATTCAATCGCATATATACGAACAAAATAATAATCCAACGGAAACTGTCAAGTGCGCGGAAGTGTACTTTGCATTAAATAATATTTTGTTTACAGATTTTTCATGGTAGCATTGTAGTGGATGTATTTAAAAATGTCTGCAGTATCCCTAAACACAAATATACTTGTATATATGCATAAATATCCTTATACATATGTTTTGTACAAATATGAACCGCATGAACGCGTAAAACTTTAGTAAGGTTGTAGTGTTTGTGTTTTGTTTTTTCCTTACTTTATTTATTTATCTCTTGCTGATTGTGTCGCATGTAGAGGTAATAACAATGATGTTGGCGTTGCTGCCGATAGCACCGATAGAGATTATTGAAGTGTCACGCATGCATAAATTCACATGTGCGTATTGATAAATACCGTGATTTGTGTATTAGAAGAATAGTTTTTTCTCCTTTAATCTTTTGTGTAAAGTATTGCGAATTTGGTTTATGAAAATTGTTCATTGTTTTGCTTTGTTAAATTTAAACCTGATGACTGAATATTATTTCATAAACATATAGACATTATTATCGGATAAATTATTTCGCATTTTTATTTCAAAGCTATTTGAAAGTTTGTCATAAGCAATCACAACCTCATCGCGGCCTCATTATGCCTCAAGATAGCTGCAATAAGGCGCATAGTCCGGACTAAAGAGACAAGAAAAAAATTCAATCTGAAGAAAATGATATTGCCAGAAACTAAATCGTTGTTTATAAGCGAGTTAACACCATAGGGTACATAGAGGCCAAACAGAAACTTCAAAAACCTAAGTGTGCTGTCAAAAACCTAAGTCTAAGGATGTATTAGTATTGGTTTAATATAACAATTTCCGCACAGCACTAAAACCGCACTTGGTTGTAACAAAAAGTATTCTAAACTATTTATATTTTTTATACATGAATTTTTAGAATTTTATGCAAATATTGTTGTATTAATTAATGAAAATATGAATTTAGAATGCTTTTTAATACATTCGAGCTCAAAAAATATTGATTTGCTAAACATTTTTTTTGCAATTTTTCTATTTGGTACCAAACATTTTTATCCCAAATAGGAACAAAAATACAATACTGTTCAATGAAAAAACGTTTTAAAACTTTGATAAATTTCAACACACAAATGTCAACAAAATTAAAAAAATATTTTAAAATTACAGCAAGAAGATATATAAAATTTATATTAAAACAAATAAAAAAATTAAATAAAACTAAAAAGTGTTTGTGCGTGGAAAAAAGTTACGATTTAGTGCATTTTCAAGAGGAAAAAATTATAGTCTCTCAAGTTTGTTGAAATGCAAAAATGTTGTCCTCTCATTTTTGTTGAATTCACAATATCTATATGTGTAAGGAGAGTTGTCATTATTTTATTGACAGTGCGAGAGCTTGCTATCTATGTTTATCAATGGTTAACACCATTGCCACAAAACGTTAGATCGATCTGATCTTCTGTAAAAGCTGCATTCATAGACGCAAGCAACAAAATACGTGGCCCCCAGCCACGGCGAATGAAAGCTTGGATGTGTATAGAAACATGTGAAATTATCCTAAAACGCCATGCAGCCAAACAACGACGAGGCAAAGCCAAAACAAGAAATGAAAAACTACATGCTTCGCAATCATACAATGAGCTGAAGAGAACAGCACAGCGGTCGTGTACAAGGGATAAGTTCTGCTGGTATGAGAACCTGGTAGAAAGGACAGAATCGGCAGCTGAAAATAAAAACATCTGATTCTCAGCCGTCGCAGATGGATGAATTCATAAAAGCTATAGCAGCTATGAAGAGCACAAAATCCGCTGGAGTCGACAACATATCGGATGAGATGTTAAAAGCCTGGAATTATCATCGAGAAGCTAGTCGAATGTAAAGCAGTCCTGCAGCTTGTATTCGTCGACTACAGTACGTCATTAGACAGCATAAACAGAGAGTGAATCTGGGATGCATTACGGCAGAGAGGCATTGCTCCAAAGCTGCTAAGGCTAATAAGGGCAAAATATGGTGACTTTCGTTGCAGAGTTCTCTATAATAACAAACTATCCGATCAGTTGAACATCATTTCTGGAGTACGTCAACGTTGCCTCATTTCGCCCTTACTATTCCTTATAGTTCGGGATGATGATAGTGAAAATCGAGGAATACAGTGGAACTTCCAACATCATTTGGAATATCTGCCATATGCTGATGATATTTGGCTGTTGTCTTCCAGGCACAGTAATATGCAGAGCAAAATCGGTGATATCACTAACGAGTCACATGCAGATGATTTGAAAATAAACCCTATGAAGGCGAAAGCAGTGAAGTTAAATTCGCTCGACCCAGCATCAATTTCAAAGTAGGCGAAGATTCAAGTCTATCAATTACCTTAAAAGTGTAATTTCAGCAGATGGCGGTGCTGCCAGTGACATTCTATGCAGGATATCTATAGCCCAAGGCAACTTTTTACAGCTGTAGAAAATATGAAGATCATCCTACTCGTACAAAAATGCGTTTAATCAACTCTAACGTAAAATCAATTCTGTTGTACGCCTGCGAGACTTGGTTAATGACGGAAACACTCACGAGGAAGCTTCAAACGTTTGTCAACAAGTGTCTCAGAAAAATCCTCAAGATCTGGTGACTGAACACAATTTCGAACGAAGATCTATGGAAAAGAGGGTGCTGTTGGCTGAGTGGTTAGCGCGTTTGACTACAAACCCTGAGGTCTTGAGAATCTAAATTGATTATTAGGCTAAGGTTCGTAACGTTATATTCAGAAAGAATTGGGCATGATTAATATTCCAAGGAACAAGGGAAAAATTAACATCAACTTAATATATCAACGTACACAGCAGAACAGAGTAGCGCCACTTTCGGAAGCAGCTACACTTCCATCGTCAGTGCTCACGTGTATTTGCTTATCATCACTTGTTAGGTGGCTCTGTTGAATGTGATTTTAATTCTTATATATACAACTTTTTCATGAAAATTGAATACGAGAATTAAATCACTCTCAAGCTGATATTAAAGTGCACTTTCCCAGCGTTGCCATCGGTTTATTTTTCTGCATTCCCATTTTTCTGATTTTTGTTCTACTCAAGACTAGTTTCAGGCAAGCCAACAACATCATGCATTTTTCTCATGTGCATTGCTGTGTTATTGTGTTGGTTGTTGTTGGACTGTTAAATTGATGAAGGCACATCACTGATCACCTTGGCAGTACCTGCAGCGATTAATACTAACATTTCTAAATGCACTTCAAAGCATCCTCCTTCGTCGGTATTGTAGCAGAACCGTCAGCGAAGTAAAAGAACTTAAGGTGAAGGTACATAGCATGCGTTAAATACGCTAATGCGTTACAGATTTCTGTCAAACAATTTTAAATAGTGTGTTTCCATAAGGCAAGATACAAAGCGAAGTTTGCGACGCGCGTAACTCGCAAAAAGTTGAACAATCTTCAACTTTCACGCGTCGTATACAAAATGACAGGTAGTGATGCCAGATTCATATGCTAAAATGTTTGTTTAATGGAAATAAATTATTAGAAATTATTTTTTTTATTAAAAAATGGATGAAAACTGCATTAAATATATAAAGAAAAATAAAACTTAAAGGCAACACAAAATATAGCCGGCAAAGGCTTGAAATCGTATAAGCAGAAGAGCATCAAAAGCGTGGTGTTTAACTTGCCATTCTTAAAGCGTTAAAAGTTCGAAAAGTAAGAAAAGCGTTGCCGCGTAACGCGTGGTATGTACCTCCACCTTAATAAAATGGCTACACTGCTTAAACAGCCATGCCTCTACTTGACACTAGAGTGGCTGGCAACACTGCTCTACAAAAGACGAGCAATAGCAGGGTTGCAAATGAATTAAGCTTTCTATCTCTCTCCCACTTCACCACATATTCTCTCTACACTATCCCTTTCCCAAAGAAGGTAACGCATTAATTAATGAACTAATAGGCATAAATTGTCTGATTATGTTACTTCTCTTAAAAAAGAAACAAATACCGATACACCTAGCGATCAAAATGAGGAGGTGGATATGGATAGGGCACACTCTACGGTAACAACCAACTGAAATCTGTAGACAGACTGTCCAAGAGAATCCAGAAGGCACTAGAGCACGAGGAAGACCGAAACATACGTGGAAGTGTATTATAGAAAAGGATATAAAAAACTACGATATTCTCTCAACGAAGTGAAAAATATAGCAAAGGATCGGAATAGATGGCGAAGTTTTGTTGAGGTCCTATGCTCAACCGGGAGCCAGAGGATATAAAAAGAAGAAGAATCCCTTTTATTGTACATATACTGGTAGGCAGATCGATTAAGTAAAGTCACCTTTATCGCCAAAAATTTAAAGAATTGGAAAGACATAACATAAAATCACTTAAACTGTAAGAGATGCTAAGAAGGCTCGACAGAAAATTTTTATTTTGAAAATCACGAAAACTTGCAACTAATTACAATAATTACAAAAACAATTCATTTAGATTCACTAAAAATGTAAAAGAGGTTTAGGACTCCTGAAAAATAATGCCCCTATATCGCGAATATGATGAAAACTTGTAAACAAAATTGGAATTAGCTTTAAGTTTAGCTGAATCAAAATCGCAACATTTAAAAAAGTTTGATTCACTCCAGATATTTGAGAATAAAACATGAAAGTCAGGTTCAAGAAACAAAGATTTCTGAATACAAAGAAAAATTATAGAAAAATTTGAAAAAGCATCACGTAATATCTGTGGTCACAAATTATATAAAATTTTTATGTTTATAACTTTCCTTTATAACTTTATAACAGTAATTAGCTGTAAAAGAGTTAAAAAAATATATATATCAACGCCTGATTGGCAGTGACTTTGTGAGACTTTAAACTTCTCCTACACCGAAAAAATTTTAAAATCACCTAAACAGTTATGGCTTATGATCCAAGATATACCACATCATTGGAATTGTTTATGTAATTTTTTCTCTTTTTAAATTTAAAAGCAGCCCAGGATATTGTACTGAAAAAGTTTCAGTCTGAAAAATATATGTATGTATGTACACACAAAACTTAAATTTAGTTAAAATGTATAAAAAAAACAGACAGATAAATTCATTGACTTGCATATCTGACATTCTGTTTGTTTATTCACAACAACCAAAACTATTTGCTATAAAATTTTGTGCAATTTTTGTTGGCAAATTTAAAGTTACCGCTTCAGTGCTTTTATTTATTGCAAATACCCGCATTCACAAAATAAAACATTAAAATAAAATGTATTTGATAAAAACATAAATATTTTCTTTTCCTTCCCAGTCTGTGGTTCAAAGCAAGCATAAAATATTTTTTGTTCTTTTTTTTTTAGCCAACAGCAGCAAAAGTTATTAGTAGAGTGGGAAGTATTTTAGCACGTTTAAAAATACTACCGTAGTGGTAGGAGAACTGACACACAGCTACTCACATGAGCGGTTGCTAAATGATAGGGACTTGTTCTAGATAGATCTAACACTTCGTAAAGAGAAGCTTCCATTTTTATAATGCGTAGTCGTTGGAGGGGTCAATTTGTTACGCAATATGTTGCGAATCATAATTCGTATATTTTGTTTTTTTTTTAGGTTAAGAATAGGAGAAAAAATATACAACTAAACATGATCAATACCCTTCCCAGCATATAATTGCAGACGTACGTGCGTGTAAAACTGTACTCGTATGTTTAAAAATAAAATAAACATCATTCACGATGAAAAATCACAGGTTAATCTATGAACAAGCAGACCATCGACAGTTCAAATTAAAGAACGGTGCGTATGCTATTGTGTGTATATTTACGGCCATATTCATAAAAAAATTGATTTGGGTTTAAGGCACAAATTAGCTTGAAAACACTTACAGCTTACAAAAACTATGCCAAATAGTCGTAGTAATAGAGTAATAGCGTAATAGAGTACATTAGCTAGAAATCACTTTAACCAAAAATTAAAGGAATTTTAAGGCACCCGTTGTCATGGGGTTAGAAAGTAGTTACACGGACGTGCGGGTTGTGTCATAAATACCTACTTATCAAATTCCAGCTATTTCATAATATTTACGGAAAAAATATAAAATTTTTATTTTATCTGACTTTATTAAGAAAATAAAATATTGACTTCATTAACAAAAGCATATTTATTAGCTTAAATAAAACAAACATTTGTTGCCTTTATCAGTCTTTCAATTTAAATCGCACTTTATGAATCTTACAAATTAATATTTGTAAAAGAAGTATAACGATTAATGCTATCAGTGCAAAAAGGTATGATATGTTTAGGACAAATATATTTACACAGTAAGTGTTCTTTTAATTTACATTGAGTATGACGATGCGTTATATTAACATTTTTTAACTTTCAGCACATATAGCTCGCAAAGCGATCGCCGTCCGACCGATTTGAAAATAACGAATAGAGATATGAAATATCTCCATCTAGTGAGAAAAACGGTGTCGAGATCAAAAGGTTATGGTCATGCCAGAATCTTGGAGCACTTACCACAGATACTGAGGAAGCCTACCGATTACATGGTAGCTCATCTGAACTTTAATACTGGTTTCAAAGTTTTACTTCTATCTAGACGGGAGTGGAAGAGCAGTAACATCGAGGGAGACTGCGATTTCAGAGTGTATACTGATGCATGAAGAATGATCTTCGGTGTTGGCTCTGGATATTTTTGGATGATCTTGGCGTAAGACTAGCGTTTGGGAATCGGGAATACCCGTGAAAATTCTACTTTTAATTTCCTGAGAAAATCTCAAAAATTTCCCGGGAAAACAAGAAATTAAAAGTACACGTTATTTCATAAATAAATGGACTTTTTTGACATACATTTTTATAAAATGTCGTAAGTGACCGCCAAATTTATTCTGATTCATATAAGAAATTTGTATTATAATCCTGTTTTTTCTTTGGTATCAAAATTTTCAATGTTTTTTTTTTAATATTACAAAAGTTCGTTTGACTGACTGTGCGAATAAATTTACACGATGAAATTGACTAAGTTTTCTTTTAAAGTTGCTATGTTTTTCATCGTCTGCTTAAATACTAATACCCTGTAAAACGATGTCGAAGGAAATTTCTCATTCTTAAAAATTAATTTGAAACAAAAATAAATTCTAAAACTTTGCCCTTGTTTCAAGTGTAACAGTAAGAAAGAAAGAATTCCTTCGACATCGATAAACAGGCAGTAAAATGTCCACACAATTTTTTTTAATACAAAATAAAAATGTGAATGGTTCAAACTTATGCAGAAATTTCATAAAAATTGCATGAAATTGAAGTCATACCATTTCTCTTAAGCCGAGAAAAATTTTTGCTTGATTCGAAAAGTACATGCAAGATGAATTTAGTAATCACTATAACAGAACAAAGTTCCGAAAGTAAATAATTCGATATTAAACGAACTTCTAAGTGATTTTCCGCAGAATTAGTGAACAAATTTTAGAAAGTGTAGTGGAAATTTTAAGCTCATAGAAGCTGTAAAAACTTTGAGTTGACACTACTGAAATTTATTATAAGTCCACGCAATTATTGAAACCCTCAAGGAATAACCAAAGACATGCAGACAGACTGTGACTCAGGATATGTAAAATTGAGCTCAGGTGAGTATAGTACTGTAACTGTAGCTTGTACTTAACGGTAAAAATCGTCCTGGAAAATTTGCAAGAAAAATAACAAACATTACGGCAATTTCTTTATAAAATGATTTGGAGGCATTAAAATAAAATTTTAAACTAATTGCGATATAGTCGTCAATTAGTCTTTATAGAATCTCCTACTATGTAATAACTATAAACTCTATTTGCTTGAATTCACTTAAACATTCTTAAAAATTTGTTTTAGAATTGCTTTTATATTAACTTTTATTTAAGAAGAATGCTTATATTAATAAAACAATCGAAATTTCGTCAATTTTCATTTAATAAATCTATTTAATTTAGAAAATTAACTTTTCCCGGGAATTCCCGGGAACTTGATTTTTTCATTCCCGTTTCCCGGGAAGTGAAAAAGTACGGGAAATCCCAAATAGACAGCCAGGTCTCGTACTGTCAATAAAACAGTGGCAACTCTCTTTTTTGTTCCTATTTGGGAAAAACATTTTTAGTACCAAATAAAAAATTGCAAAAAAAAGTTTACCAAATCAGTATTTTTTTCAACTCGAATGTATTAAAAAGCATTCTTTTATTTTAAACCAATACAAAATGTACTACTAAGACATTTTCAGACTTAGGTTTTTGACAGGACACTCAGGCTGTTGAAGTTTCTTTTTGGCCTTTATATACCCTATGGCTCATAGTTCCGCTCCTGAGCATTTTGGCAAGTTCGTATTCAAAATATAAAAGATAATGTTACTCTGATATGAACATAGGAAATTTTACGCCAATAGGATTATCCGTTTAGAAATGCCTGATTTATATCCCAAATTTTTTGAATTTGCCCCACTGTGCATTGCAGAAAACGATGGAAAGTTAGCATCAAACCGATGGAAAGTTAACATCAATTGTGTTATATTATAAATAGAAAAAGAGAATTAATTGTTAGAGTATGGAACCGTAATTTTGAATGCGTAACACAGAAATTCATTAGGGCAATCTGGGCGGTGAAGAGTTGCGCCGGGTGCACCTGGGCCAGGAACCCAAGTGATCACTTGGATCTATGCAATGATTGTTAGGCCAATCATTACGCACGGCGCGATTGTGTGGTGGCAGAAGACACACAGGTTGTGGCGATAACCAAACTTCAGAAATTGGGCTGTATTCTTATTACAGTCGCTATGATGTCATGTCCAACTTTGGCCATTGAGGCCTTGATTGGATTAACACCCATACATATTTTTATAAGATCCTCTGCGGCAATGGCTGTTTATAGGATAGGCCTAGGGAACTCTGCCCATCGTATCGCCAACGGGAACTCATCAATCCTGCGTACTATGCTCGGCAGAAGGCTGCTAGGAATGCCTAGTGACGGGATAAACTGTGAATATAGGTTCGATGTGGGAAGAAAACGGCCCCACTGTGGATTCCAGAATTTTATGCTGTTATACGGATGGATCCAAAACGGAAGATGGTTTTGGCGCTTGAGTCTGTGGATCCATCGTGAAAATCTCGGTGCCATGGGCAAATGGCCTATGGTATTTCAAGCGGAAATACTGTCGATGACTAAGTGTGTTCATATTAATTTAAGGAGGCACATTAAGGGCGCGTATACAGCTATATTTTCCGATAGTCAGGCTGCTCTTAAGTCCTTTTTTCTTGGGAATTCTATTCTAAGCTTGTTTTAGACTGCTTTGCCTTACTATAGGAGATATCGTTACGAAACAAATTTTCCATTTCCTGGATACCTGGCCACAGTGGTCATCTCCGAGTAACGAGGAAGCGGATAAATTGGCCAGGACAGCCTCTGCTACTCCTCTTATGGCCCCGGAGCTCTTTTGTGGCGTAAACTGGTCGACTGCCAAGTCCCTAATCAAAGGGAATGACACAGTGACCGCAAAAGAAGTGTGGCTGGCTTCCTCTGGTTAATTCAGTTTTCACGAAAAAGTTGTATATATAAGAACTAAAATCACTTTCAACAGAGCCAGAGTGGTGGTAAGCAAAATTCACGTGAGCACTGACGATGGAAGTTTAGCGGCTTGCGAAAGTGGCGCTACTCTGTTTGCTTTGTACGTTCAAAAATTAAGTTGATGTTAATTTTTCCCTTGTTCCTTGGAATATTAATCATGCTCAATTCTTTCTGAATATAATGTTACGAACCTTTGCTTAATAATCAATTTGGATTCATTAAGGCCATTTCCATATAGTGGCATCCTGAATTTCAACAGGAATGATTTACGGCTTGTTTCTGGTTTTCTCTCTGGTCACTTTGGACTGTGATATTATCTGTGGAAAAGTAACCAAGTTCGTTCACCCTTGTGCCGTTTGTGCTGCGAAGAGGACGAGTCAACGGCTCACATTCTCTGTGACTGTATCGTCTTATGTAATAGTAGAAGGCATGTTTTCTATTATGAGTTTTTGTATTCGGATGATATTAAGCGGGCTTCTCCAAACTCTGTGCTAACTTTCATAAGCATAGTCATGCAAAACTTGATTTAATTTATAAATCTGTCGTAAAAAGATCCATTAGGTGGGGCAGTGCCAGTCTTTGGACCAGATCTTTCCCCTATTCTATCTATCTATTTAGGGTATGAAATTATCAACATAAAAAGTTTGAATCACTAATGAAAGAAATTATTATTTAAATTTAGTTCTTAAATTAAATTTTTTTCCAGATTTCATCTAATCTAGAACTTAAGAAGCATTAAAATATGAACTTAAACAGACTGTTTACAAACTTTTTAGTTTTATTTGATCCAATATCTTACTTTACATCGGTTGGAAATTTCTGAAATTATTTCTTCAGTGTATTTTGCCATATATTGTGAAATACTTTTGTTTCACCAAGTATTATCTGCAACATAGTTTTAATTAGTATGAGTTTAATTTAGCAAACAAAAGTGTTAGAACACAAAAAACAAAACTTAGTTAAGCATTTGGGAGTATGTGTGTGTGTGTGTGTGCAAAATACTCAGTTTTCATATACATACTTTGTTAATTGCTAGTGAGAATTAACTGTTCGAAGTTGTTTCCTCAAGGAATTGTATCTGTGCGTGTTGAACTCTACACATAAACTTGTAAATACAAATTACTCACATACAAATAGTTTTACACATTCGTAAACTGTTTTTGTATTATATTTTTGTAACATTTGCAGCAGGAATTAATGAAATTAAAATTTTTCACCACATTACTTTTGACTTTTAATGGGCACGATTTTTTAATGCTCAGAATTTTTAACTAAAAATATTTAAGTTTTTGTAAAGTAAATAGATTAAAATAATTATGCCTGGTCCATTTAAGAGAGCTGGCTACAAAATTCTAAATTTTAATTGTGCTGCTGTAAGAAGTTGTTTGTTGTTAAACTGTTTGGTTAATAGAATATTAAAGAAAGCCTTAAGCATCTTTTTGATAGATATGAGCTTAAGTTTACAAATTAAAATTGTAAAATACTACCCGACTAGAAATTTTCCCAATACTAATATTGGGGTCCGATTGGGAATTCATGTGGCACACCCAAAAGGGTTATCCCATTTGTGATTTGATCGGGAACTTGTTGGGACAGCCCATCTACAAATTAATGACTTAACATAAGTTCTTCCCAAATGGGAAACTATTGGGAACTTGTTGGGAAAATCTAACACAGATCTTTAATCGTATATTTTGCTCATCTTCAACAGAGATGATTGTTACATACTTTTATCCCTTGGATAGCTTCAGCAATTTTAATTCAATATTAGAGTTTGATATTTCCCCGATTTGAGCAAATTTTTGCAAGGTTTTGATATTTCCCCACAGGAAACCAATCGGATCCCAAATACGTTTCTGCGTTACATCGGAACTGGGATCCCAGTTAGATCCCAAATGTGTTTGCATGAAAATTTCTAGTCGGGTAATAGTCCAGCATGATTTCATTAATGCTCCATTAAAAGAAAATGTAGTCATTAATTCGGTGCCGGATTTAAAATGCCAAAATACATATCTTGCTTGTTAAAAACCTTCATGCCATTTTTTAGAGAATCAAATAAAATTACAATTTCATGACTGAGCAAATAGAATACTTTTTTTTGAAGATTTACTTTTTGAAAGCAATTTTAAATAAAACACTTATTTTTCGTTCAAATATTTGTTATGAACAGACATGAATATTAAATTAATTCAATAGAGAACATTTCTTTAGAAATATGCCAACAGCAATCATTTTAATGATCTGCTTTATAAAAAAGTTTTTGGCGTTATTGGTTATCATGAATTTCTTTTCTTTTTACAACGCTTACTCTCTTCCCTACTGCTATTGTTATTCTGATTATTCCAAACGTTTTCTAGTCCTTTTGGTTAACTTGTACTTTTTTTTTTGTACACTTTTTAACTGCCAGCGGATATTTGTTTTCTCCTATTGCTACTTTTTCACACAAAAAACGTAAATTGTTTTATTTCGTTTCATATACAATTTGCAGTATGAATATTTTTGAAGGAATTTGGTAAAACATTTCTTTTTTTGTTATTAATTTAATGGCATTTTGTTTATTTATTTGAATATTTGTTACTGTCGTTTTTATAGCTCCAGATCCATCAAGCACGTTCTTTTGTACCATTTCAACATATATATGTTTTCTGAATATACTTTTTGCGCCTTAATATTTTTACACTGCATATAATTTAAATTGATTATTCATATTTAATTTTATTGGCGTAAATTAATAGCAAATATTATAAAAGAAATTGTAAATTTTTTATACGAATATTGGAGAGACAGGTTCAGGTGGAGCCTGAAAAACAATGTTATCAGTATTTGGCCAACAGCTATACCCAGAAAAACCATTGTTTGGAAAATGGTTGGCCAATAAAATAATAGTTGAATATACTATATTTAAACTCACGCTACAAATTTTCCATAAATTCAAAAAACAATCTTTATTCATTACTACAAGAGCATAATTGTAAGTCTGACAATTCTTAAATTGATTAGATCAACCAATCGTATGGTTTTGTCATAACTAAGTAAAGAATATGATGAGCACAACTGAATAAAATATTATGAATTTGATTTTAGTACCAACTAACTAGTATTTAATTTTATTATCATTGATACATCTAACCGATTAAATGGTTCGCATTAGCAATTATTTATTATTGTAAAATAACTGCTTTTTCAATAAAAATTCTATGATAATTGGCGCAACTGCGAAAATTCGATTGTCAACAAATTCGGTTGTCTCAACGAATCTGCTTTCTCTGTATATTTCAAACTTAATGATACCGCTTAATATATGACAATAATGTAGCTAAGAGTCCGATTAAAAGATAATTTTTAATGTTTATTAAAAAAAATTTTTTTTCGTGAACTTTTTGTTGCAAAATTTAAGTAAATTTTTTTTTTCAAAATTTTCAGAATAACTTACATGGACTCGTAATTTCTTACTAACAATATTTGACAAACTTTTAGTTACGGTTGGGCTGAACAACTTTCGTGAACATATTAATAAAATCTGAGCGGGTGTAGGACCCCTAATAGCTCACGCATACCACTTTTTACCTTAAAAATGGTAGTTATCCCCTATTTTTTGATGCTAAAAAATATTTTTTTTTGAAAATAGTATATTCATATACGTACTTTGCTGTTGTGTTATGTTGTGTTTCATTAACATTTTATGACAAGAAAAATTATATTTTCCTGCACTTTTTTCTTTGAAAAAATATAGGAAACAAATATTATATTAATTTTTTTCATCATAACTTACGGGTACTCCAAATTTTTCACTACCAATATTTGGCAAAACAACAACAAAAATAGTAAATATCAAAATCAGCAACATAAGAAGTGGAACAATAATAAAGAAAGTAAAAAATGCAATAAAAAAATGGTAAAAAAAACTAAAATTTTTTAGGTACAAATGAGTTATTTTGGCTATTTAGGGTGCTTAGATACGTTCAGATTGTGAATAGTGTGAAAAAAGTGAAAAAACTAGTTTTTCTTAAAAAAGGGCACAAAAACACTATTTTTAGGCATAAAAGGTTAATAAAATCAGTTTAGCGAACTCTTACTGGGGGTCTCCACGAGCAACAAGCTTAGAAATAATTATGTTCTCATATGTCAAATTCTATTTCCAGCACCATATGTTCAGGTGTGGACCGCAGAAACATTTATTTGCAAATAAATTGCGGCATAATTGTTCAAAGTTATGTTCAAGAAATAATGTTGAACATAAGCTGGCAAATTTGATCGTCATTTGTTGTTTACGTGAATTAAACAAAAATACAATGTTTTTTTAAATAAAATAAAGCGAATTAGAATAAAATAGTTTTAAACAAAATTAAATAAATTAAAATAATGACAAAAGCTTCGATCCATTCACAGTGAATTTTTTAAAATTTTTGTGCAATACCACAAATACGTGCTCTATAGCTCAGAACATAAGCCTGTACATTAGGGTGGAGCGTCAGACTTTTTTTTTGCTAATTTTAATTTCGAATAGCAAAAAAAGGTTACATTTTTTTTAGATACATGGGAAAAATAATGAAAAAAAGAGCATAGCTCTAAAAATATTGGGACCTACTTTTAGACCTCTATCGCGGCATCAAGATTTTGAATATGGGATCAAATTGATCAATTTGTGAAACATCATATGATGCAACATTATAGATTCTTTATAGCTGTTATAACAGATTACATTCAAAATATCCACTATTTTATACATACATGGTCAGATTTGAGACAAACATAAGATGAAATAATGAAGCAAATTTTCGAACTTTTGAGTCTTTGTCATATCTTGCAAAAAAAACATTTTCTAAGATAATTTGAGGTCTCAGAACACGAAAATGATATTCGTTTATTTTTCTTTATGTGAGTTTTCCCGATATTTGCGAAAACAAGTTTTTTTTTGGTTTTTTTAGTTTTTTTCGTTTATTGGCAAAAATTCCGAGCATTCATTCATTCATTCACTCATTCATTCATTCACTGATTCATTCAGTACACTGATTGTGCCGATAGTATAAAAAAAGTATAGTTACAAGCTTTAAAAATTTAAAAAAGTATATTTTAGACCTTTCCCAAAAAACTATAATTTTAAATTGCTCCATTAAGGTGAAAAAATATAATAAGTATTTTTTTCGGGCTGTATTTCAAAGACAATTTTGTGACGATAACATGATGCATGCAATCGCAAAATTCTGATAAAAAGTTATTAGCCTTTAAGCGAAAACAGCTCTACTACTTTTTAGTTATTATTCATACAAAATTAATTTAAATCAGTTTGTATTAAAAAATTTTTTTTGATTGAAAATAATTTTGTATGGAAAATAAAATCAAATTTTTTCACTTAATGGCTTATAACTTTCTTAGATTTTGTCAGATCTCCTCGATCTTAAACTTTTTTCGTTCGGCACAAAAATGTTTTTTACGTGAAAGCGTAAAAAAATTATAAAATTTTTTTCTATATTAATGAAGCCAATTAAAATAAAATCCCTATAATTTCTCTAGCTTCCAGCCGTGGTAGAAGGCTAAGAGATATGTCGCAAACTGTTTTTGTATATAATTTAGCTAGATGCATCATTCCGGAGGTATTCGAAATTTATTGGATGACTTTTTTTCTTTCATACACCAACGCTCCACTCTACTGTACATGAACATATTTGTGCTTTATTAAATATTGCGCGTGGAGACGCCCAGTTAGCTACATTATTGTCATATATATAATTAGTTAAGCGGTATCAAAACTTTTTATTCTGTAATCAATTTGTACAAATCTATAGGCTTTATCTAAAAATATTAACAAATTCTAAGCAAAGTAATTTACTGAATTAAACAAATATTTGTACTGGATTTTCTGTAATTTGATATATTTTTATCTGAATTTATAAAATAAGTCTGAATTTATAAAATAAGTAGTTTAATGAATCAAACAAAAATATTTACTTGATTTTTTGTAATATATAAAAGAGAAAAACGTTTTGTCTGAGTTAATAAAAACTTGTTTGGAAATATTTTTAGGTTTTAAGTAATAACATCATCATCCAGTAATCATTTATGAAAGTTTACTTTGTTAAATATGTTCAAATCTGTATGTTTATCTAAAGATTCTAAAAAAATGAATGAGAACTAATGCAACGACATTAACGAAATCATTCACTCAGATATCTTGAGGGTACTGTTGGCTGAGTGGTTAGCACGTTTGACTACAAACCCTGAGGTCTTGAGCTCACGACTAGTTTCAGGCAAGCCAACAACATAATGAGTTTTTCCGATGTGCATTGGGTTGTTATTGTGTTAGTTGTTGTTGAACTGTTAAAGTGATGAAGGCATAGCACTGATGACTTTGGCAGTACCGGCAGAGATCAATGCTGACATATCCTAATGCACTTCAGAGCAACCTCCTTCGTCGGTATGGTAGCAGAACCGTCGGCGAAGTAAAATAACTAATAAATGGCTACACAGCTTAAGCAAATTAATACCACTATTTAACACCAGAGGGGCTGCAACTCTGCTCTACAAAAAACGCGCAATAGCTGTAGCAAGAATTAAGCGTTCTATCCCTCTCCCACTTCACCACCTCTTCTCTCTACACTATCCCTTTCGCAAAAAAGGTAACACATTAACTCATTAACTTGTAGGCATTAATTGCCTGATTGTGTTATTTCTCTATAAAAAAAAGTAAACAGACTTGTAACAATCGCATTTCTTTTGCTAGAATATTTGTTGATATTTATGTGTATGTCGTCATCTTGGCTTTTTACGGCACGGAAAACTGGTTTTTGTTGCTGTTTCAGGAGTTTTTACCCAAAATAAAGTTCAAGAAAAAAATTTACCGATTCAGTAAAGAACATTTACTGAAAATTTAATTTTAGTTTAGACAAACTTTTGTTTGAAAATTATTTGATGATAGTTTTTATTGTGTAACTAGGGTATTAATTTCATTCTACCTTTTAATTCGATTAACCAAATATTTGAAATTGAGGTTTTAAAATTACTCGAATAATCTAGTAAAACTTTTATTTCTGTCGAATTAATCGAGTAAGTTTTACTTTTAAAAACAATTCGAGTTATTCGGAAAATGTTGAAATTTCACGGTATTTTAAATGGTTTTGGCCAAAAATAAGGCAAATTATGTTTTATTAACGATTTATATGTTTTATTAATACAAACAAAATAACAAAACAATATTTCTACATAAATTTGTTCACAATGTTTCGGTTTGGGAAACTTTTACAGCACCAAAAATTTAATTTAATAAATGGAACACGGAACAGGTCTGTGTATTTTACAGCGAAATCCATAAACAACATAATGCTTTTTATATGTTTCGGAATATTTTTTCAAATATCTTTTCACTAATCCAGAACGCTGGAGAAATTGACAGAAGTGAATTAAAAAGCATGCCCAATTTATCGCACCTGTTCTTTCTAGATGCATAAAGTAATATGTTATATCAAAGTAATATTTTATAAAAAGTAATTTTTTAGGTTTTGTGTTTTTTTTTCGACAGGGTTTGTTTGAATTTGGAACGATTTTCGGTCATCCCACGTCAAATTTTGGTTGATAAACAGACCGTTTTCGGCTATGTGCCATCTTCAGTGTTCAGTATTCAATAGAACACTGAAGATGGCACATAGCCGAAACCGGTCTGTTTATCAACCAAATTTGACGTGGGATGACGGAAAATCGTTTCAAATTTTTTAGGTCTTAGATTTGGAGAATGCTTTTAATTTTTTAATTTTAACTCCACTATTAAGTCACATTCGACATTTTCAATGAACTCCTTGTTAACAATATATCATTCGCTTTGTTACCGTTTTGGTTTATTTTAATACGAAAAATCTAGTTAAGCAGTTACTCTCGAAATCGTCTCTTTATTTCAATATTTTGTACAATATATTTGAAATTTTTTCTATCATACCCAAAATGTTCAATACAAAATTTGCTTAATTCTTTGATCATACGCCCTCTTAACATCATATAACTTTTGTAGTAATTATCAAATTTGGCACAATAAAAAAAAACTTGCACGTTTTTATTAAGAAATCTGCAAAAACGCATTCCTAAAAAATCGACCTAAGTTACTCGAATAAATTTTTACCCGAAATTGAAAATGTTTGTTTGATCGAACATTGTTTGACTGGAATTTTTCGATTAATCGAGCAAATATTCTTCGAGTGAACACAACAAGTATTTACAAAAAAAAAAATTGTTCTTCTAAAAAGTTGTTGCTTGCGATGTTTCCAGCAGCTTTTGCCTTTGCCGACTTTTATCTAAATCGCATATGTGGGCCTGCGACGCGCCTTAATCTGAACTGATTGACCTGAAATTTTTTAGGGTAGTTTTTTTATAAGTACCCATCGATTTGGGTAGACTTGGAGAAATCAAAATATGTTGTTTTTAACAACCACTCTATTGTTAATTAATTTGCATATTTTGCATGTTTTCACAAACATTCTTATTAAACAATGCAGGAGATATATTAATTATATGCAAACTGCATAGCTTAGGTATGAACATTGTGTTTTCTTGAATATATTAGTATACCATATTCATGAGCAAGTTTGTTCTTTTACAATATACATAAGAATGTATATATTAATTACAAAACGATAATAATATACTACATGACGATTTGTGTTTATATTATTATTCATATGGAAATATTTTGTATACAATTATGTATTTACTTTGTTTGATTTCGCCATAGACCCTGCTTAAAATATATATAAAACTAATATATTCCCAACAAGCACAAAGATAAACATATAAAAATTTTTTCCAACGTTTTTTAAACTAACATTGAATTTTTAAATTCAAACAGCAATTTAAATTGATAATGAAAAAATATATATATACACATAAAGTATATAGATGAAACGGTTGTCTTTGCAGGCCACTACTGGAACTTCCCTCTAATTTAAAGGTCAAAGCACTTGAAATTTTTTTTAGAAACACAACTCAAAATAGTCAGATGTAACTCAGTTCATCACATCCGAGTTTGTGCAACACGTATTATTTATTACAGTGGCTATTTATTAAACAGCACGAACAAAACATAACAATAAAGGCACGTATACGAAAAAGGTTGGTCAAACGATAAGTTTCCGGTAATTAATTGATGTTTTTAGCCATTGTTTGGCTACTGGAAAGTTGGAGAAAAGAAAAATCAATCCATCCGGATTGATCCCAAGCGGTGTTAAAAGTATGGTAATCCTGCTTTTTTTGAAATCAAGTACAGAAACATTGATTCACGTCGGAATATTCAAGTGTATAATACCTAATTTTAACTTGATTAGCCTTTATTCATGTAAAAAAAATTCTTATTTTAAGTACGAATATGTTTATAAACTTTATACAAAGTCGTACTCATACTGTGTTGCTGTTTGTTTGCTTGATGATAGCCACAAATCACTGTTGTGTTCTTGTTGTTGTTTATATTCATTGCTCGGGCATAGCCGACAAGTAGCTGACAGACGTCGTAGTACATGTAGATTCAAGCCCGCTGTATACTTGAATCAATCCCGCCGCCTACTTGTATCAATTCTTAGCTGCGTACTTTAATCAATCCCGCAGCGTACTTGAATCAGGCTAACTTTTGCTTATTATTTAATCCTGGAACAGACTTGAGAATTTATATTTTTACTACTTATATAAATTTAATATTTTTACTTACTATTTTTAAATTAAAATTTATTTGTGTTTATTCTTTGTTCATTTTGTTTGTAAACTAACGCCTTAGGCTGAACCCACACCGAATACGACAAAACTGTTTTTTGTGACGTATACGCCAACAGAACATTAGTTCTTATGAGACAACACACAAACAAATTTTTTTATGCGAGTGTGTTTGACGTATAAGACAGCACCGTTTTGTCGTATGTGGTGTGCTTTTAGCATTAGAGCAATCAGTTAAGTCAGTATAGAAAGAACGACAGCTAAAATCCAGTGTAAGCTAGCAGCATGTAATACGACGCTTGTAGGCTATTAGTCGGCACTGCACAAACAAACAGAATAACCAACAACAAAACAACAACATAAGCACAACATGCGATTGAAGCTATCAACAAGCAAACAAATACCAACGCGCAATGACTGTGTAAAAAGTTTATATTAATAGTAGTAATTAAAATAAGAATTTTTGTACACAATTTAAGAATTTTTTTATTGATTTTACGTGATTATTCAGTTTTCTTCTAGATTTAAGTACATTTTAGTGTTATTTCTACTTAAAATTTTGAGTACGACTCGTCATCAAAGTCAGTGGAAAATACTTGAATTTAGTACGGCGTTTTTCTTGCTGTGTATAACTATTTCAATGCTGGCCATCGATAGAAATTAGTTTTCAATTTAGTATTAGTGCTTATGAGTATATATCAGAAGTATACCATTGTGTGTCTATTAAAAAGAAAAACAAATGTATAAACAATAACAAAGTCGATTTAAGATTACGATGTCCTAGGGTTGGACTATATAACCCAGCTTTGCATTGCATCGGACTAGTCTCAAAACTACTCTATGTAACTACTTGATGGAGCACCCAAGTGTTCGTTTTTTAACGATTGCATATAAATTTGCAATCGTTAAAACGCGAACACTTGTCGGTTAACTACAAACTCTTGTTTGCATATGACATGGTTCATGACTGCATTACATAGGACCATGTTGTAACTAGTCCACTTCAGCAAAAATTTACCACAAACAGAGAAAACAGATTGATTCTAAAACAGTTCTCATTGCAAAGAATCAACAAAATAAACCAATATTTTACTATAAATATTGAAATTTAATAAATTCAATTATAATTCCTTGCTTATATCTGAAATAGAATACCTCAGATGGATTTTCAATAACAATAAAAAATATAATAAAATTGCCGTTGTAGTTTCCCAAATACTCGTTTGGTCTTTCCAATCGAATAAAGGTTTAAAGTAACAAATAAATTATTGGAAGGACTTGACAAGTATAATAATAATAAATAATAAAATAATTAATATTAAAAATTACAAATTGAGCTCAAAATGAAGCAATCAATCATCCTGGCCGTAATTTTAATTCCGGCTTTATACATAGTTCTTTCTTTCGTGTTTCAATAGAAATCTTCTAAAACCACCGGACGTTTTTCCTAAAATACTTTTAGAGTATTCAGCCATGAGCTGGCCTGTTTTCCTCTGCTGGCGGAACTAAAGGATCGCGAAAGGTAAGTAATCTCTAATCATAAGCCGGATGTACTATTCCTGTCAAGACAATATTTTAGTGCACTTTCATGGCCAATAGGAGAGGTAAGATAGTTCCGATGGCGATTCCTCAAGGAACCTATTCATTCTTGTATATGAAGATTTGTTTCATGATTCCACAGAAATTATGTGGATAATGGTTGCATCAACAAACAATTAGTGTATCATGAGCAATGTCTTCTTTAACACATCACTAACTTGTCAAGGTAAGTTTATCAAAATTATCTGCCTGTAGTACGAAGGTTTTATGCATTCAATATCTTTACAGTCATAAATACAAGATATATCGGGTATAAAGATCCTCTAAGTAGCAGTATGGACTCTTATGATATCATTTATAAGCGAAGAATTTGGATGAATGCAGTTTTAAAAATGTGTATTTTATATTAATATGTATTTGGTTTTCTATGTTTGTGTGGCTTTCTGACTTCAATAAATAATTTAAAATTTCAAAAAAATTTCATTCACAATATATTTATTATTCATCAATGAGTCATACTATGATATTCAGTTCCCTACAGCGAATTTGGCCAGTACTAGCAATCGAGTTTGACGATAGTACACAGAACCGACAAAATTCGATTGGCTACGAATTCGGTTACCACAATGAATCTGTTTTCTCTGTGCATAGTCCAAAATTATCTATAGGCTATGAACTAGATGCTAGTAGCGCCTTGCGTTGTTACATTCTGCTGTGTATCTTGAAAACTAAATTGATTTTTATTTTTCCCTTGTTCCTTGGAAATATTGATCATGTCCAATTTGTTTTAAGTATAACGTTATTAATATTAGCTTATGAAATCATGTTGGACTAAAAAGCAAATAACTTCGAAATAAATTTAAGTTCAAAAACTTTTGCTCGCTAGGTTATTGTGAGAAGCAGCATAGCCTTTGTTTCCTCGGAATACCTATCATGTTTGCCTATTATTACAAATGTGCATGTGCATTTCTCAGAAATATTCCTTTAAAAACTATGTTGTAGTATGTTAAATACTTGTGTTGATGTTGATTATCCTTTTAACATTAATTCCTTTATTCACATTAGTAAATATGCATACGAAAAATTTTAATAACATTAGGTTTTTCGATGCTCATAAAATATTCAAATTCATATTCTATTATTAAAACAAAGAATTCATGCTGAAAATTCTTGTTATACAATTTTAATCAAAAGATAGAATTTCTAAATATTTAATTAAACATAAAATTTATTTTTCTTCATTAAATTAATATATTATTAAAAATTTACTAAAGAGTGAGACTTTATCAAAAATTTAAGTTTCTTAAATAATCGGAAACCTACAAAAGTACACAGAAAAAAGTAATTTTTCACTTCAAATACCAAATTCCCTGAATCAAATGTAAATTTGTTCAATTTAGTTCCTATAAAGAAATTTGTAAATTCAAATGCAAAAATTTGTAATAATTTGTTTGAAAAAAAAATTCTGATTTTTTCAATAAACAAATTGTTTCAATCAAAAAATTTTTTAGAGATATATAAAAAATAAATCAAAGAATTTCATAATTTTATCAGGTTGCCAACATTGGCGGTAGGTAAATGAAATGAAATAATAAGTCAAACAAAATTATTTGTCAAACTAAATAGAGACAATAATAAAGATTTAAATTCATTTTCAAAAACATGTTTGTTTAAAAAAAGCTATCATAATTTTTTCTGTGTATTTAACAATAAATTTTTCAGAAAAATATTACATTAATACTACAAATTCCTTATTTAAAAGATAAAACAATCACTAAAGTTTTTTATTAAACAAGGTAATTTAACATATAAAAATTTTTTCTACTCTTTTAGCATTTGTAAATCAATCGCAATCATGTTTATGACTTTGCTTTTTTAGCTTGTTATTTATTGCAACAAAAGCATATTGCCATTCAAAATCAGTGCATCTCACTCATCTTAATATCGATAAAATTCGCTGATACACATGCAAGGAAATCAGAGCAAACACCAGTGAATACTTATGTAAGCGTGTTTGTGTTTAAAAGAGTTTTTTAATAATGGCATTAAAAATAATAAAATTCTATCTCGAATATTTTGTTCAACAACGGCAGTATGAAAAATAAAGATATGCGGAAAATATTCTGCATTTTTATTATATTTTAATAGATATAAGAAACATGAGAATTTTTTTTCGCAAATACGTAGAAAATAATAAAACAAAATAGTCAAAGTTACAATAACGCAGACAGCATTTTTTGAAAATTTTAATCTGGCAATGATTTTTGCGAAAAAAATGCACTACAAAAAAATGAGTATACGGTTTGAGAGCACTATACCTTAACTCTTTAAAAACAAAGAAATTATAATAATCGCAGAACGAAATTAAAAGTTATGACCACTTTTTTAATTTTGACTTGGGTTCACACGGAAAATTAAATAAATTTTTATCTCTTGAAAAATTCTTTATAACATTTATAAATAAATAAAATATACAACCTACTTAATACATTCTTCGAAAATATTACAACCAGCAGTGCGGTAGAAGCAACAAATTTTCAAAGCAAATCAGAAATTTCTAAACGGATAACATTCTCTATATTGTTGCTACCCTTACGTTGCTGTTAGCTTTTTTTACCGCCATAAAATTTATAGAGAAATTATATTTAAGAATATTGTTAACGTAACGATCAATACATTTTCTTACGAATTCACAATATTTTTTTTATAACACAAACTATATTTTGAATTTAAAGAATTCAGATGTATAATCGTCGATGAGCTTTTACAGAAATTGTTTAGTTATTCACAACAAAATTTCAATTAAGTTAAAACTAGGGATGTAACGATATGCCGTTTTGCCGATCCGATACCGATTCCGATACTTAAAAATAAATATCGCCGATACCGATTCCGATACCGATACGAATATTGAAATTGAGTTCAAGTTTAGATTAACAAAACTCAAGAAGGGCAATTTTTTTATTATGCAACATTACAGTGTAAGAGATTATTAATATTTAAAATAGATATTAATACAGTATATAAAATTGGAAGTAATTTTTAAGGAACTACATTTTCATTGCTTTCAAGGAATCTATATTAAAAATATGCAGATAATTAGTAGAAAAGCCCGTACAAATTTCTAATTACTTTATAATTTTAAAAAATACTCGCCATGCTTTTTGAAAAATCGGTTTTTTAAAGGACATTTATCAACTAATATTCTTCTAAATAACTTATTAGCTTAATTATTAAAAGTCTGCTAAAAGTTTATATTTATTCACTTAAATTTACATGAAAACACAGTTTTGTGTTTAAATTCGCATAAAAAGAAACAAGTTCTGAAAATGGGTAATTTTTCATCATTTTTTAACCGACTTCCAAAAAGAAGAAGGTTATCAATTCGTGTGTGTTTTTTTACTTTTTTTGTACACGCATAACTCTGTCATTTGTGAAGCGATTTTAAAAATTCTTTTTTTGCTGGAAAGTGTTTGCCTGCAGTTTGGTCCCATACTTTATTTTTTTTAAATCGGAGAGGGAAATTCGCTCCCCCTATACTGTCATTTGTGAACCGATTTTCAAAATACTTGTTTTGTTTGAAAGGGTTTGACAAAAACTGGTCCCAATTTTTTTTGTCGAAAATCGGAGAAGCAAGTTTGCTCCCCCTCCCCACCAATCCATAACTATGTCATTTGTGAACAGCTTTTCAAAATTCTTGTGTTGTTTTCATGGGTTCGCTAGTAGCTTGGCCCCATAATTCTTTTCGAAAATGGGAGGGGGAACCATGTATAACTTTGTCATTGGGAACCGATTATCAAAATTTTATTTATTTTTTTTGAATGGGTTTGACTACAGTTTTTTTCGAAAATCAGTTGTGAAATTTGCTGCAAACCCCCCTTCAGGTTGGTACCATAATTGTTTTCCAAAATCTGTGCGGGATTTCCCCTTGCCCCAGAAATATTGATTATCGCATAGCTCCTCCATTTATGGGCCGAATTCCAAAATTTATTTTTTGTTTGGAATGGTTTGCCTAGAGTTTGGTCGCATAATTTTTCTACGAAAATCTGTGGGGCAAATCCTCCACGCCTCTACCCAAAATATTTATTAGAGCACAATTCCTCCATTGGCTTACCGATTTTCAAAATTGTTTATATGGAAGGCCATCAAGTATATTACTCTTTATACTGAAGTCGGCTTATAGAACACCGAAAAAGAAATTCGTACTAACATCACTTCAAATTCGGTGATTGGTAATGGAAAAAGAGAACTTCTTGCTATGACAAGCAAATGTGAAACTAATTAGAAATTATCCAAATTCGCAATATTTAAGGATCGCGACTGCTACATTTTCATGATTTCTTTATAATGTCTTTTTTTGCTGGGAATAAGATTTAAGAAACAACGAATTGAATTTCAGTTCATGGTAAAATTAAAAATAAATAAATTATTGTTTTTGCAAAATAACAGCGTAAAATATTATAAATTTTTAAAATTGATATCAATAAGATTTAAAAAATAACGAAATGAATTTAGTTCTTGGTAAAATTAACAAAAAAATAAATAATTTGTTTAAAAAAACTGAAAAAAATTTTTAAAGTATCGTCGTATCTACAGTAAAATATCGCCGATACCGATGTATCGGAAAATCTGAAGTATCGCCGATATATCGGTATCGGTATTCGTTACATCCCTAGTTAAAACACTCAATTGATTTTTTTTGGATACAATCCATGATAGATTGATGAAACGTTTTGCAATATAATACTCACAAAACTTTTAAATATTTAGAAGAACAAACCTACGCTGTTATTTTAGTGCATATTGTTAATTCAGTTTCAATAATTAAACTGGGTAATGAAGCGTACTAAAGAAACATAGAGTTGAATACACATAAACTGCGGACAACAACAGTTTTTAAAAACATATTATAAAATAATTTTCTCATTTTTAATACAAATCTCTCAATTGATGTTTTTCATAGAATGACAATTATAGAAAAAATAAAAAAATAGACTACTTAATATTTTTTAGTCAATTTGAGGCACTTTTAAATGATCATGCAGAAACATTTTGCTCTCCCTCTTTGTATGTTTAATATATATTTCAGATTTTCTTTTATTCCCTTTCTTAGTATTAATAAAACCGTTATCTCTGATATGAATATACTTTTTTTTGCTTTTTATTGAATAAAAAAAAATATTCTGCTGTCTATAATAGAACGGATAGCAAATAATTGAATGTCTTATTATATTCTTATGAGCTTATCTTTATATTCTTTATATTAACTAAATCAATAAAAACTTTTATTTCTTCGAATTTTTAAAATTTTCGTTTTAGATCACACCCGTCGGTCACACCCGTCTCATTTTAAAAATTGTTTTTTTATAAGAAAAATAATTTTTTATCATACAGTAAATACATAATACAATTAAAAACACTTTGAACAGATATCTATAACAAAATTATTGTGTACCTTATAGTCAAAATATTACAGAATTTATACAGAAAGTCATAATTCTTTAAAACTAAGATTTGTAAGGTCACACCCGTCGCACATTTCTAACGAACATTCTAAGCAGAAATCGTGTTCTATCAGAGTCTACCCCGTTATTCAACGACTTTAAGCTTAATGTCCTTGCGAGCCGCAGCGTTGTTTTAAGTAAAAAATTTTATATTCTTGATTTATAACCAAAAATGTGTGTAAAATGGTCACACCCGGCTAAATGGAATTACTCATCTATTATTCTTAAAAAATTTAATTTGTGAAATAAAAGAAGCAAATGCAAATATTTTTAGATCGTTATAAATTTTATCTCATTTTGGGGAAAAAATCATATTTTATTAATGCGGAAAATCAATGCATGCATTACGGACACGCCATTTTGTATGAAGAGAGTATAATGGACAGTATTACATAACAAAAATTCATGTACACATGTATTATATTTAATCATTCTAAAGCAGTTTTGATTTTAAAATTTATGCGTTTATTTTCTGAAATATTTCACTAAACTTTTTTTTTCAGTTCATAATAAAATTTCATAAAAATAATTGTTTTACTAAACTTTCAACGAACACGAAATATATATTTCAAATGAGAATCACCCGCATATATATTTGTGCGTTAAATTTTTTTTGTCAACGAAATGGCATGTGGTATAACTTTTAAAATTTTTGCAAGTGACTTTTAACTTTACTTTATATCAAGGAAAACCACACAACTCATTAATCACTTTTGAATAGCTCTGTATGAAAGAAAATATTTCGGTGAAGTTAAATATATACCACTCTATGAGGCTGCCACCAACACTAATGTTGTCGACGAAAAAATTATTACTAAACTTGATACTGCATTCTATTTTTTCTTTCTCTAAGACCGCAAACTCCTTCTTATGCGACAGTATTGGATGGAGCTAATCTGTTTCTTTAATGAGACTCAAAGCTGTCAAAAATATATTAAATCACTCTATAAGAGTATATAAATCTGAGCACTTATATAAAAAAAACCAAAAATTATACACATTTTATTTTATCGTTATACAGGGTATGCCATTAATCAACGTTAAGTCGAAAGCGGATGATAGGGCAAGTAGTGACTGCTCCAAAAAATTTAGAAAAAAATCTGTCACTTATTTATATGCCGTTTTTTAAACACGGTTTCAATTTAAATAAAAAAAAAAAAAACGTTCGAGTAACGACTAAAAATAGATATTTTTGTTGGAAAAAACATTTTTTTTCGCAGTTTGAAAAACAAATCGACCTAGTATTATACCATTTTGGAATTCTTACTAAACGCGCCAACTTTTGATGTCACTTGCCAAAAGTATCTAGTACATTTTTTTTAAGACGGCCGGTTAAAGTTGGGAGCAGTAATAAATTTAAGTACGTCGTTTCGCAAAATATAAGATTTTCTTTGAAAATCCGCCCACTGCAGTATGAATTTTTAACTGCCATTTACAGAAGGACATCTGACAATGATATAGGAGAAAAAAAATAAGAAAAGAGAAGATTTGTACTCACAGCAATAGAAAGATCATAACAGGGTGATTTTTTTTAAACTGGCACACCTTTTATAATAAGTGAAATAGATTTTTTTTCTAATAGGGCATTTTGTTCTCTACATCGATTACTATTTACGCCACCATAAAAATTTTCAAAAATATTTCATGTACAGACACGCCCCTTTTACAGTTTTATTATATGTAGTATAGATAAAAGGTCCCTGTACAAACGTGAATTGACGGCAAACTAATAATTAAATTTTCTAATATAGTTGGATCTGGGCACTTCCTAATACGATCTATTTTAAATCGAAATTTTGAATTTAGTCCACATGTTCTAAAATCCTAAAGCAGGGATTCCAAAACCATTACCATTTTTGTAAACCATTATGTGTATGTACTTATTTGGCAAAGTATTAAATGGGCCTTGTATCAAGTGTGGACGCTATGTGAAAA
This sequence comes from Panzeria rudis, assembly GCA_956483635.1. Classification (NCBI taxonomy): domain Eukaryota; kingdom Metazoa; phylum Arthropoda; class Insecta; order Diptera; family Tachinidae; genus Panzeria; species Panzeria rudis. The sequence continues at coordinate 139,182,542 of OY101447.1, read as the reverse complement.
ATTGTTCAGAATTGCATTTTGGATTTCTTGGAACTTTCTTAAGTATTCTTAGATTCTCAGAGGGAAATTTTATTATTATTTTTTTCTTGGTACTAAGTTCATAAATTTCTATATAAGTGCAAAATTTCATTCGCAAATATCAACAATTATCGTTTTTATAGCAGTAGGACAAAAATAATATGCAGAAGACACCACATAACAACATTTTTCCCCTTGTGTTACAAAAAGTCTTTCAAAAAGCTTTATTTTGTTCAAATATTATATAATTTAGTAAATTTTGATATGTGATACGTCTACCTTTCTCTTTTATACGTGTAAAATATATGGACTTATAAGTATAAAAACCCATGCTGGAAAAACATGAGAGATAATGGACAACATGGCGTATAGCTAATATTTAGTATTAAATGTTGCTCATACGCAAAAGTGTAATAGATCTTAAGATATTTTTTATATGTATTAACTTTTTGTTAATGCTATAAAATAGTTTATTGTTGATATTTTCGAATAAACTTTTGCAGTTATATAGTAATTTATGTACTAAATACCAGGAAAGAAAAAAAAATTATAAGAAAGTTGCAAGAAATCTAAAAAGTGCAATTCTTTACAATTTTGCCATATCGTCCACACCTGATCGAAGACCCATTTAACACTTTGCCAAATAACTACGTACACATAAGGGTTTTTAGGCATGGCAATAATTTTTGCCCAATTCACGTCTATATAGATACCTTTCAGATAAGTATACATTTGCTATATGTTCTAAAAGAATTTTTTATATATATGTATAAAGTGATGCTACCTTCTATATAGAGTGATGCTACCTTCTTTAGTGAACATTGTCGAAAATTCAAAATTTTTTCAAATTGCAATTTAAAAATTTAATATTTTATCTAAAGTTATTTAATTAGTTTGGCTTAAGCTCATTTTCAATTTAATCTTTCGATCAAACTATTTTTTATTTAAGAAAGAAATACAGTTCGACTAAAAATTCATAACTCAATTATTAAAACTCTAAATGCACTTAGCTAAAACATGAATGTGTACTGTTCCAAAAAAAACTTGGGCAAAATAAACATTCAAAAAATCCCAGCATTGAGAATATCGATGATATTCCAGGCTGGTAAGACTAAATTAAAAAGCTTAGAATAGTTGAACATTCTAAAAAAAGACAGTTAGTGAAGTTCCGAACATATAGAAAAGGTTAATTAATAGGTGCGACTCGCCACAAGATGACGGCAGTCTGTTGCTTGAGCTTACTAGAATTAGTACGATTTTTGCTACAGTGCTGTTGCCACTGTCAGTGGTGGTGTTGCTAAACGACTCTGACGAGTAGACTTGGTGGTCACGAAACAGCTGTCATTTCAACCCTCCGTACATCCAAAATTTTTCTTTGAATGTTCAGTATTCACATGCTGTAGAATTTCTTTCTTAAATAAAATATAATTTGATCGAAAGATTAAATTAAACATGAACGTAAGCCAAACTAATTAAATAATTTTGGATAAAAACCATACAGTTCGACTAAAAATTCATAACTCAATTTAATATTTTTCAATCTAATTCTTTGAAATTTTATTTCCTAACTATAAGAGAGAAGTAGACTAACAAACATGTGTCTTCAAGATCTTAGTAAAGGGCTATAGTACAACAAAAAGTTTTGAAATTTGATGAGAAACAAAAAAAGATGTCAAGCAGTTAAAAATTTTACATGGCCAAAAAGCCATACTTTGAGACTTCATAGCTTCACTCCTGAGCAAGTAAGAGAGCTGCTATCGAAAACGTAAATAGAAATAAATACTCCTCGGCTTTCGAAAGTGTCACCATTCAACGATTTTAAAGCATTTACAAAAAGTTAATACATATGAAAAATCTATTAAGATTTATAATCCTTTTATCCAGTATGATCTATATTTAATACTAAATATTAATTATACGCTACGTTGTCGATTATGTTACAGGGCATGTGAAGTTTTTTCAGTACATACGGGGTTTTACTTATAAAACTTAAATTTTACACTTATAAAAGAGAACGGTAGACATTCGGCTATTCACTCGAATAATGTTTGCTGGATTAATCGAATAATTGAAGTCAAATAATGTTCGATGAAACAAAAAATTTCAATTTCGAGTAAAAAATTTATTCGAGTTATTTAGGTCGATTAATCGAATACCTTTACTAAAATATTTTATAATCAAAAATTTTTTTTTGGGAATTATTAAATTACGTTAATTTTAATTTTTTAACGTGCTTTTTCTCAAATTAATATTTTACTTTTTAAGTAAAATATTAAATTTTTATTAAAATACATTGAAATTAATTATGGAGGGGTATTAGCTAGTTCCTATGCGCATTTAATGTAAAACGTCAGGGAAGCTTTACCCAAAAATCTCATAGAAAACTAAGCATATTATATTAAATAAGGAAATTATATTATATAAGAATAAGAAGTTTGTAATATCAAGGTTGACTGAAATATGAGCTGCATAATCAGTCATGTTTTTTATTTTCTTTACTTGCGTACTACAACCGGTTGGTTTTTCAACTCTGCCCCACTGTGCAACCTTTAATATACTTGCGTTCTGTTAATACATATGGAATGTGTGCAAAGTTAGCTAGATACGCCCTATTGAAAATCTTGTGTCTAAATGGTCTTGCATTATAATATTTGGAAAATGGTACCGTATATTGTTACATTTCGGTCTATATTATTAATTTGGGGCTACTAAATACTGTACTATTTTGGAAATTCTATGATGCAAGGGTAACTAGGCAAGATTACGAATAGGGCTATAATATTTAAAAAGAACATTATTTATAAAAAAAAACTTTGTGAAACAAATTTTGTATGGAAATTAATTTTTTAACCAGTTTTAAATTGAAAAATATTTTTTTTATGAATAAGACCAGTAGCATATAACTTGGAATTTGATTGAATTCAATGGTAATGAATTCAACCTATGAAAGTTTACTAACATTTGGTTTCAATTAAAATTCTCTGTGTGTACCCGTGTGGCCCATTTTAGAACAAATTGAATCTAATGATTCAAGAAGAAGAACTAAAAGCAAATATGTAAAATATGTGTAGGAATTTAATATGTGTTCAAATATAAGTCAAGTAATGCACACATATTTAAATTAGTTTGATTTGTTCCAGATGTGTCAAGATCATACACAAGTGGAGGCAAAGTATTATAATATATGCAAGTCGAGTATGCAGTTGTAAATAGCATTTTAAGCTGTTAGTAGTTTATAAAGTTAAACGATGCGACTGTTGAAATTATGTGATTTAGGCATTTATAATGAAATCAAAAATAAAATGAAATAAAGATACAGTACTGAGGTCGAAACAAAAATAATTGTATAAAAAAAACTTACTGAGCTTTGAGGCAAATAGTCAGATGGTTGAAGAAACTAAATATTTTGTTTACTCTTCAACCCTGGTAAAAATACTGTTTTTACACAAAAAAAAGGGTCAGTTTTGTGCAACTAGCATTTGACCAGAAAAATCAGAGGAGTAGCACCAGTGGTTCTGAAATTATGACTCCTTTATTATATGAAAAATTACAAAAACTTCATGAAGGAGTTTGTATCAATACAGGATGGCGTATGAGTATCACTATTTAATGTATTGAATAAATATTAAGTATACGCCAAGCTGCTTGAAGTACTTTGTGTATTTTTCCCAGTAATAAAGGCGTCATAGAACATATTTTTGAGTTGCCGATGCAATACATATTCCTGCAATTGTTCGATTGCTTCTTGTGGACTTGCGCTTACGCTTACAAAAGCTATATCGTCAGTAAATGTTGATGTGTGAATGGCATAGCCTGTTGGCATGTCGGAGGTATATATCAGTTATAATACAGGACCCAAAATGCTACCCTGAGGAATCCCAGCTTGAATCATCTGGGGTGTGCTTAGAAAATTACCTTCCTTGATGATGAATTTTCGTCCAGTTAAATCATTTTCTAATAGCTTCTGAGTGTTGTCTTCTGAAGCCAAATTGTGCATAAGTTGACCCCCAGCTTATTCACAAGCAGTTTCTCAAATAGTTTTGATGTATTTGAATATAAGCTTGTAGGCCTATAAGATTTCACTTAAGCATGGTCTTTTTCAGGCTTAGGTATCATGGTGATCAATTAAGTCTTCCATTCCACAGGATAGTATTCTATTCGTAAAACTGCATTACAAATGAATAGAGTTAACCTTTTTGCTATATGGGATAGCTCTAGGAGCATTTTGTTACTGATTTTATCAGCACCTTGGGCTTTCTTCGAACTTAAGTCAGCAATAAAATATTCAATTTCTCGAATGTTAAATCTCAAAGGAATGTCAGCTTAAGCGACAACTTTCGATAGCTCAACTATATCAGATGGTGTGTTTGGTGTGAATACATTTTTCAAGTGGTTAACGAACAGCATGCTTGTTCCAGCACCAGTTCTTGTCCAGTCCCCATTCGATCTTCATAATGCAGGTTTACATATCACCGGCCTTTTAAGGCCTCTTGCTGCTCGCCATAGCGAATAGTCCGTTTGTGGTGTTGCGTCAAGTTCGTACAGGAATTTTTGCAAAGATGCAGTTTTTTGGAGTTCTAATAATTTTTTAAGCTGCTTGGTGCATTCTTTCAGCATAATTTTTAACTGCGGAGATCTGCAGCATTGCCATTCTCTACGAACTCTTCTTTTTTCAGATAATAGTCGTTTCACATCCTGAGAGTAAGTTTTGTTAAATCTCACCTGTCGAAAGGTAGAAGTAGCATTTTCAGGAGCTTGCTTTATGTTTGCCTCTAACTATGTAATAGAGGCCTCTTTGTTTTCAAAATTTCCGTGCAATGCGCACTTAAATATTTTTTATATTGTTGTTGGGAGGGAGTATATAGTTATAATAGTGGGTGAGTGATCTGAAGATAAATCTAAGGAGGATTCAACTTTAATTATTTCGCTGGGAACTCCTTTTACTACTCCGAAGTCAATAACATCAGACATTTTTCGGCGATCTGTTGGCCAGTAAGTTGGCTGTCCACTTAAAACAACATTCAATCGCCTTTTAGAAATTATGTCAAAGAGCACGCGACCTTTAGGGGTGATTAGCCGTGTTCCCAGAACGTATGCTTAGGATTGTAGTCACCCGCGGCCAGAAAGCGTAGGCCTAGTAAATTAAAAAATGTACTATATTGACTTTCTTTAATAGAATACTTAGGAGGAGAGTAAATTGATGAAATCACAATTTTTTGATGAAAATTTCAATGCAGATGTTGGTTGCTTGAATATAGTCTTTAAAATGATCATCCATTAGATAGTGCTTTAGTCGGGATGTTATTAGTATAGCCGATCCACCACAAGCTCTACCTTAGGGGTCTTTTGTGTCGTACAGAGTATATCCGCTGATTTTACAAAACGGTGGATGCCGTTTGTGTTTCAGAAACAATTTTTTAAGATCATGGTTTGTTTAATGCAGCCTGCAATAATGTAGACTGCATTTTCAACATTTCCTGCATCATGCAGGTCATGTTGGCTGTAAAAAATTTACGGTATGAATTAAATTAGCTATTGAAGCCTCAATTCTATTAAAATTGAAACCAATGTTATCGTTGGCAAGATTCCGTTTTTTAACTGTGGGCAGGTTAGACTTCAACGCGTTTACGTATGAGAACTGGCAGCTAGGTATATTTTATGCTATGGCCTGGTTAGCTTTAAAAATGTTGGTGTATGAATTCCTGCTTCAAGCTGGTTGGCTCAACTGGGGATAATTAGGGTTTCAAAAGTAATAGGTTGAGCATAGTTATGATTATGTCTTTTGGATAAAGCCTGCTTGACATGAACATAAACAGGGCTGCCTCTGTAGTTGGCGGTGTGGTTTTCAGAGCAATTGTTAGACTTTTTAATTTTCAAATTTTTGAAAAAAAAAAGAATTGCCTTTTAGTTTATCACAATTGGCGGTGCTGTGTAGTTCTCCACACACGACAAAAACAGTGCGCAACTTACAATATATTTTTTTGTGGCCATATTCTTGGCAATTCTGGCATTGGCTAGGCCCGGCTCGCTTATGCGGTTCCTCTGGTATTTAAAAAAAGTATTTAATTAAAAAAATGTTGTCCTTCATGATCAAAACCGATTATCACCAATTGAAACGAAATTTGTTCTAACTTTTTATGTATTATTATTTTTTTTTACCAAAATTAGCCCTCATTATACTGTGAAAGTTTGTTAATGGGATCTCCATAAGTCATTGTTAGTCCTATTGGTAATTGTTATAGAGAATCGGTATAAGATATCGTGTAAGATTTACTTTTCATGTATTAGGTGTGTTCAGCTCTTTTATGTAAAACTCCACTAGACATAAAATCATGGAATATTTTAACCCTCTAGCGCTTCGCTGTATGGGTATTTTTTCCCCGTTTCTTAAAAAGGAGCAAAAAGTCCCCTTCGATGGCGAGATAGCGGAATAAAATATCCTCATAAAATTTTATTTTAAGCCTTTTAATACAATAAATTTCTGAACTCAACTGGAACGCCAGAAATCAGTAAAAACTTAAAATGTGCTTGAGGGTTACTTTCGTATTTATTCAGAATTAGTTTTTAATGATTTCTGGCGTTGCAGTTGAGTTTAGAAATTTATTGTCGTTAACAACTTTAGGATATTTTAGCCCGCTATCTCACCGTCGAAGGGGAGTTTATCCTCCCCTTTGAAGAAAGGGCCGAAAAAGACACATACAGTGAGGCGCTAGAGGGTCAACATTTTTCACGATATTATTTCTCGTGGAGTTTTACATAAAAGTGCTCAAGACAGCTAATACATTAAACGTAACTTTTACACGATATTTTATTCCGATACTCTATAACAATGTGCAAAAGGTGGGGTTCATGTAAAGAAATTTGCATAACTTTTAAACTTATGGAGATCCCATTATCAAATTTTTACGGTATAATAACGACACTCTAACCTAATTTTAGTAAACAAATAAAAGAAATTGGATGCCTCGAAGCTAGAAAATTTTTAATTTCAATTGATCATATCCGTTTTTGATCCTGACATTTTTTTATATTATATTCTTATTTTTTATATATTAGACGATTTCCTATATGACTCACTTATTTTAGTTTTTTTGTGTTATTTTTTTCTAGTTCGAAGCAATAATAAAATGTTTTTCTTTCAAAAATGGCAACACTTACGCACCCAGAATTCGACAATAAAACATCATACAAAAAACATATTGTATACACATTCACACTTACTAGAGCTATAGTTATGCCAAATATCAAGGAATTTCGGAAAAAAAATTTTTGGGTGGTCCGCTTCAAAAATAATGCGTCATAAGTATGTTAAAATATCACACTATAAATTTATTTATAGCTTTTTAGTTTTTATTTTTAGCTTAAGCTTAATATGCATTTAAATTTATTTATTTAATTTCATGCCACAGAAAAACCACATTAAGCAAACTCATGCGTTCAAATGTATTATTTAAACAAAAACCTTCAAATCGATTTTGGTTTTAATGAAAGTAAAATTAAAAAAAACATACAGACACACAGAAACTATAGATTATTTAGGAAAAATATATGAAAAAGAAAAAAAGGTTTATTTGGTTACAAAATTGTATATATTGACAGCTACAACCGAGAAAAAATTGTATGAAAAAGTAATTCAATTATTTTTATTTTAATATAATGTGATGAAAAAACTATAAAGTTTTAACATTGTATGTACCCTACTTTTAGCGCTAAGCAGATTTGAAAATTATAAAAATAATACGAGTAATACACGCAAAGAAAAGATATGGTTGTGGCATGGTTGCGTCAGCAATGACATGTATCCCGACACAGTTTTTGAATGTGGCAAATAACTTATTATTGTATTAAATGACTGTGAAACTTAATTAGTTTAAGGCAAAGAAACTAACGTGTACATTTAAATTATTAGATTTCATGAAAATTGACACATGGTTAGCTTGAACAATATATATTGTTAAAAAAATTCTGACTACAATCATGGCTTATTTAAAAATTCTACAACAGAATGGTTCTATAATAATAAAATATCGTTCTTATCTATAGTATTTTATTTGCAATAAAGCTATAATTGTAAAATATACATGGCTCTCTGCTTCTAAAAAAGTTTGCTATCCCTTTGTTGAATGCTTTTTGTTAGTTTTATGTTTTACTTGACAGCGTTTGGTTTATTTTTGTGAGCGGTTGGTGTGAAGCAATAAAAAAAATTAATATAACAAAAAGTGATATATTCCTTCAATTAATGTTCGGCCATGTTCTGAAGACCATTTAGTTTTGAAATAGCAAAATGCATTCGTATCTTTGTTCTGATAAAATATGTGAAATATCTGAAACACAAAAACCAACTGAAAACCTCCAATAAGTGAGCTTTTTAGTTGGATACTATGTTTTTCAGAACATGCCCGATTACAAATATAACATATGTTAACAAATATGTATGTATCATGTGAAAATAGATAATAATTTTTATTTCAGATTCAACACATTGATCAGTTGAAAAATTTTGTTTTTGATTTAAATTGAAATAATAAAATCTTTTAGGTCCTGTCAATTTTTTAATCAACTTATGGTTAAGAAAACAATATATATATATATATATATATATATATATATATATATATATATATATATATATATATATATATATATATATATATATATATATATATATATATATATATATATATATATATATATATATATATATATATATATATATATATATATATATATATATATATATATATATATATATATATATATATATATATATATATATATATATATATATATATATATATGATTATATAGAACAATATATATGGTTATTTAGAACCATTTGTATGGTTAATTTTAACCATACATATGGTTTTTTCAGACCATATTTTGTAATTTTGAACAATATATATGGTTGTTTTGAACCATATATGGTTGCTTGAACCATGCATATGGTTGTTCTTAACCATATATATCGTTGTTTTTAAACATAGATATGGTTGCTTGAACCATGTATATGGTTGTTTTCAACTATATATATGGCTGTTTTCAACCATATATTCATTCATAGTATGTTCCTCTTCGATTATGGTTGTCTCAACCATGTTTTTTCTTTGTGTGTATTAGTTTTATTTTGTGCCTTGTTCTAAATGCCACATTAATTCATAAAGTTTTTAAGCTAGACCCATGGAAACACTTTGTATGAATATGAATATTTTATACTATCAAATCATAGCTTGCTTTGTTCTGGAATGTTTCCCAGAATATATTGAGTCTAGTGATGATCGATTCTGACAATATCGTGCATAAGATTAATGTTTTTCTTTCAGTTTTATTTAAATATATTTTTGTGTTGCTTTGATCAAGATATCATTTTCAATTCGTATTTTAAGCCGCGTCCAGTGGTGTATATTAAATGTTAAGAATGCCTTCAGCAATATGATATGCCGATTTATAATTTCAGGAGCTAACAAAAATACTATTTTTCTTTAGTCGGTCTAATGTTTTGGTTTTGGTTGTTGGGTGTATAACATTCGGCATGGACTAACACTTGTGTATGCTGTTTTAGTCAAAGTAATTAAAAAAATCATCATCACTGTCCTTATCGCCAGTGGTTTTGTCGACAGAAATATCACTAACTTTTTATGTTTGAATACGGCTTCGCTATGATTGTTATAATGGGGTTTGGTGTGTTTGTGTGTATGCAATCTGTATAGTTTTGTGTTCTAATTGCTCAAGTGTTATCGCCTGACTGACTCCTTTATTAAATTTTAATAAAAATTATTTTAGCATATTAGTATGTTTGTATGCATTTGAGTTTGTGTAGCGACAATATTGCATCGAAATCCACAAACACCACAATACTAATGAAATTGTACCCAACATATCGTCATCATCATATTATTTCACATCATAGATTAGAACACCCATCACAAAACCAAAATCAACTTGTTGGGAATGAAAGAAGGCTGTCAAAGACCAATGTATCCCGATGTGTTGACCACGCAAATAACTATACAACAAACATGTTTGCAATTCAGTTGAAATGCAATCAGCCATGTTAAACCACAAAATTAAAAATAATGAAAATCACTTGTCGAAAATTTTAAAATGTGGAATGAGAGTTAATGTATAAAAAAAAGAACTCTTAAGGAATTTATTATTTTATTCCTTTAAAAATTAATAATTTTGCTGTACAAATACAAAAGAAATAACATGTTTCTTATGACCGTTTCTGGCAAAGGGTACGAAAAAATATACATACATATATATCGGCATTTTGAAAGCTTAAATCTGCGTTTAATTTTAAGAAAACTTAAATACACCCCTTTTGCACATACTTATAGTGAGTCGGCATAGGAAACCTTGTAAGTCTTACGTTTAAAGTATAAAATTTGCTCCACACTTTTCTATAAATTTTTGTTAAATATTTAGATCTCTAGCTCTTCGTTGTATGTGTCTTTTTTACATTTTCCTAAAAAAGGGCAAAAACTTTTCTTTCATCGGCAATATAGCGGACTGAAATGTTACACAAAAAAATTTGCCATACAATTCTACTTCAGATTTTACGTATTTATGAACGGCAGGCTTAAGTAGAACGCCAGAAATCGATCAAAATTTCAAAACTTGTTTAGAGGTTAATTTCGTACTTATTCATAATCAATACGGGGTATAAGAAAGCTAGTAGTCCTTACGTTAAAATTATAAGACGTGTAGTATTTTTACCTTGTCTTTACAATTAAAATGATTTACATTTTTGTAGAATTTTTTGCCATTTTTTAAAAAAAGGTAAGAAAATACTCATAAAGCGACAACTTAGAGAGTTAAAATGCTCGACAAAAAATTTCCTTTTGGTGTTTTACATAAAAGGCTGGAATCTAGTTTATACCTTATACTTAAGGGTTACAATATTTCTTATGCCGATTCACTATAACTACACGTAGAAAAAATTTCATTTTCAAATCGTCGAACCCTGTAACCCTGTTACTTTAAAATTTTTCGGTTATGATATTCTCAATATTCGTGAGATTGAACAGTGTATTGCGGGCTTAACTTCCAGGCGCTGATAAAATAAGTAATGAAATGCTCTTAGAGCTACCCTATACTGCAAAACGTAGAGTTCTATTTATTTCTAACAGTATTTTGCGCCTCAAATGCTATCCCGCAGAATGGAAGGTTTCGCTGATTACCATGATACCTAAGCCATGCAAAGATCATACGAAGGTGGAATCCTATAGGCCTGTAAGCCTATTGTCTAATATGTCAAAGCTATTTGAAAAGCTACTTATGAGTAAGCTAACCCCCATGCTAAATTGTACTGGATGCATTCCAGACCACCAGTTCGGTTTTAGAAGACACCATATCACGATTGAACAAACACATAGACACGTGAACGTGGTTAGAAAAACCTTCGCTATTCATCGATGTTTCTCAGGCATTTGATAATGTATGGCACGAAGGTTTAATACATGAACTTAAGCAAAGCTTTTAGAAAGCTACTCAACTGAGCGAAAATTTGTAGTTAAAGAAGCCCTCCGTAACCCATTGAAGCCGGAGTTCCTCAAGGCAGCATCCTCGGCTGTGTATTATATCTGATATATGCCTCTGACTTGGCAGTAAGCAGTAACATACACATATCAACATTCGCTGATTATACAGCTTTTCTAAAAGTTCACAAAAGCCATCAAGAAGCTTCCCGCAAACTGCAAGATTATATACCCCAGTTGGAACAATGGCTAAAACAATGGCGAATAAAAGTTAACCAATAAAAATGTCTACACATTAGTTTTACATTGTGCAGAAAAACCTGCCCACCTATACAAATAAATAACCAAACTATACCACAATACACTGAAGTAAAATATCTCGTTGTTGATCTTGATCGTCGTCTAACATGGAAGTCCCACATAAATGCAAAGGTGACCCAAATGAAATTAAAATCAGCACAAATAAATTGGCTCATTGGAAAAAACTCTACTCTAAGCTAGATTGCAAACTTCTTCTATACAACTTCATTCTAAAACCAATATGGTCCTACGGAATCCAGTTATGGGGCATAGCTTCGGCATCAAATGTAGAAAAAATTCAAAGGCAACAAAATAAAATACTCCGTACGATTACAACAGCACCATGGTATGTCAGAAACAAGCGAATTCATAAAGATCTAGATGTGCCGCTGGTTAAGACAGTATTTTCTAAACACGCGACAGGATACATAGAGAAACTTGAGTTGCACCCAAATCGCCTAGCCCGAAACATCATTAACTTTAGAGGCTACACTCGGCTGAGAAGGAGGGTTCCTCTTGCTCTCAGCCGAATACGAAAGACGTAAACAACCAAAGAAACAACCGATGAAACAAATATTTTTCTCTAACATTGGCTGGACTTAAAAATTAAAATTTTAGAGCTAAATTTGATTACTTATTCTTAGTTCAATTTTATTGAAGATACACAGAAAAAACTGTGATTCGTATTCTATTACTAAATTCATAAATTCAAATATTTTTTTTACGGAAATGGGACCTGTCACAAAATTCGTAAAACTAAAAACTAAAATTCGTTAATATTTAATAAGAAAAAAATCGAATTTTTAAAATTAAAATTATCTATTGGAATATTTAAAAATTATACAAAAGTATAATAAAATTTAAAAACAAATTCAAACACATGCGTGTTAAAATAAAGAGCTATGATAATTTTTTCTGTATACAATAAATAAATATAACCGGGTGTTTTATGTTAATTCAACATGATTTTACAATAATCTTCAAAGAGCATTTTTGCTTTTGAAGTAACTATAATTCATGTTGATTTAATATTCCAGTGCAGTTAAATCAAATTGAAGTTGATACTTAAATTATACGAAGAATCATGTCAAATCAAAGTTATTTCAAGTTAAAACAACGTAAATTCGACACTGAAATATCACAAAAAATCATATTGAATTAAAGTTATTTCAAGTGGCGCCAATGTGAATTTCATATTGAAACAACACTACGAATCATGTTGAATCAAAGTTAGTTCAAATTGAAACAAAATGTGAGTAATGTAGTTTTATTATTTATTTTAACTACGCAATACATATGTACTTGAATATTCATCAGCGAAATTTTGTGTTATAGTTGGCTGCCCCAACGCTAACCACTGCACCCAAAACAGCTTCAAACTTTATTTTAGATATAAAATAGACTAAATAAATTCATACACAGAAAAAAGTATTACAGTTTTTTATTTTAACACATATCTGTTTGAATTTGTTTTTAAATTGTATTATTTTTTCATTTCATTTGAGTTATTCCATTTATCCGGGTGTGACCATTTTAAACATATTTTTTGTTATAAATAAAGAATATAAAATTGTTTAATTAAAAAAAGGTAGCGATTCGCAAGGCCATTAAGATTAAAGTCGTTGAATAATGTGTAGATAGTGAAAGAACACGATTTCTTTTAGAATTATCGTTAGGAAGCTGCAACGGGTTTGACCTTACAAATCTTAGTTTTAAAGAATTATGACTTCCAGCATAAATTCAGTAAAATTTTTACTATAACGTACACAATAATTTTGTATATTTAGCTGTATTACGTGTTAACTGTTTGACAAAAAATCAGTTTTCTTAATAAAAAACTATTTTTAAAATGTGACGGTTGTGACCGATGGGTGTGACCTAATACAAAAATTAAAAAAAAAAAAAAGTTCGAAGAAATAAAACTTTGCAGTGTTCGAAATGTTAGCTGCGGAGTAGCAAAAGTACGTAAATTGTGCTATACTACACTATAAATGTTTAAACTTTTATTGACAATACTATCGCTTATACTGTGCTATTGGAAATAAATGAAACATAGCAAAAGCAAATGTAAAAAACTAAAAAAATTTGTTGCCACAAAAATTAATTGTTTATATTTTAATTTATTTATGCTTGTTTGCTGTTGCTGCTGAATAATATAATAGCAGTAGCGACCGTTTTATAAGAGCTTTAGGATGTTTCTCAAAACTAATTTTATGTAAAATATATGTAAGTACATATGTTTGAATTTTTATTTTAAATGTTTTTAACCATTTTTTATAAAAGTCAAGAGTTTTGCAAGATATGATTAGAATTAAATGAAATGATTTTGCAAAGATCAGAAAAAGTCCTACAAATCACTAAAACTATAAAAAGGAGACAAAACACGATATCAAGTCCTGAAATTGATAAAAATTTCGAAATATAGCAAAAAAATTGCAACTTGAAAAACAATCCTCGCTAACACGGCAAGGAATGCCGAAAATGTAAAAGAAATTGTAAAATTTATTAAAATTTGCAAAATTTTGTTAAAAGTGAAATGATTGCAAAGTGTAATATTGGTTAAAACTCCAAATGGGAGAAATTCAAAAACTTTATAAATTGCAAAAATTTACAGAAGCCATAATATCGATTAAAAAGCTCTAAAATTGTAAGGAATGAAAAAAAGTTGGAAAAAATCGCGAAATTGGCGAAAATTCGCAAAAACTTGCTGAGAGCGACCTGATAGCACTATCTAATATTGATTAAAAATCATTTACATTTTAAAGACGTTAAATACCCACAGAAAAAAAACTTTATCGCGAACATCCCAAAATTCAAACCGAGCTTTAAGAGATATTAAAAATGGCAAAACCGTATAAAGCGAAAGCCTCGGAAAGAACACAAAAAGGTTGCATCGCATATTTGCAAAAATTTTTTTTATAATTTTAAACCAATTTTGGCATTTCTTCTCATGATTGTAATCTATTGGGAATTTCTTAAATTTTTTGCAATTATTTCCGAAATTTTGACGTTATTGTGATAAACTTTTTTTTTGCAAAGTTTTACACTCGTACTTTCAAATTCGTCCGGCTTGCAACAATCGAAAATAGACCCAAAAAATTTCGTTTTATCATCAAAGCTAAAGGAATAAACAATTATAAACAACAAACAATGTGATAAAAATCATTTGCTATTGCTATGCTGTTTCAATTTTCAACAGCATATAATAACAAAAGCAATATCGTAAATAGTTTGCTTTTGCAGCTGCTGTATGAAAAATACACTTATTATATTATGTTTTGCTAATAGCATGTTGTTGAAAATGGTTATAACAAAGTATAATAGAATAGGGATTGCTTTAACATTTGGCATATTACTATTGCTACTGATGTTGTATTTTCTGAGGAAGCTATCAGCAATAGCAGCAAGAATTTTCACATAGTATTTTTTTTAAACCCTGAAACTTTGAATTGATTTCATTAATATAAATAATATAAAAATAGATCATAAGAAAATAATAACACATTATAGACAGCAGAATACTCTAGCTGAGTATTTTTTAAATTCAATAAAAAGCGAAAAAAGTATATTCTTTTCAGAGATAAACGTTTTTATTAAAAATGAGAAAGGGAAGAAAAGAAAATCTGAAGTAAATGTTAAACATAAAAAGAGGGAGAGCAAAATGTTTCGTGGATGATAATTTAAAAGTGCCTCAAATTGCTTTAAAAATATTAAATAATGTATTTTTTTATTTTTTCTATAATTGTCATACTCTAAAAAACATCAATTGAGAGATTTTTATTAAAAATAAGAAAATTATGTGGAATCAAAATTTTGTATTGGAATATTGAAAAATTTTTAAATACATATTCCAATACAAAATTTTAATAGAAAAAAAATTCGTTTTTTTTCTCATTAAATATTTACGAATTTTAGTATTTAATTTTAAGAATTTTGTGGTAGGTAAAAGTTTGGTAAAAAAATATTTGAATTTATGAATTTAGTAATAGAATACGAATTATAGTTTTTTTTGTGTAGCATCATAAGCAACATTAATGTTATTTTAATTTAATACGATTTAATTAATGATTTAACAGAAAATTTATTTAAAACTAAAAGTTTTAGTCATATTAATTTAAAGTGAAGTGTAATGTTAATAAGTGTGGAAAATTTAACTTTCCCTAAAATTAATCCCAAATTTAAACGTTCAAAATGCCTATACAAATGTATATTTTTTAGTGCTTTCTGCCAGAATCTATCGTTAGAATCTTGTTATTATGAAAATTTGATTTGGGTAATTTTGTACCTCAACTCCCCTAAATTAAATAATGCAAATATTTTATCAATACAAACAAATATAATTCAATTAGATCTAAAATACTATATATTCTAATATCAAAATTTTATTTATATAATAAAATTCTTAGAACATTAATCAACATTGAAGTAGAGTGCTAAAAGTTTTACCATCATAATCAATACTCTATTAAACTTTTCTTTATGTGTATGAAAAGTAATTGAGTTTATTCATGTATTTCAACTATTTTGTTATTCCAACGCCAGTGGTTTTGAAAATTCAACGATTTTTCATTTAAATTGATGAGAGCGTGTGTGAAGATAAGTTTCCTTTACATTGACATCATGGTTTTGATGATTTCGTTGATACCATGGTATAAGTTTTTGTATATCATGGTTGATACTATTTTATTGTCAATGTTTTTCAACTACATTCTACATTAATGTGTTGGATATCATATTAATATATTGTAGATTTGATTTCAATTTGGATTGGATTTGTGTCGGAAGCCAATAAATCTATGTTGAAAAAAGTTAGGAGCATATTTGTATGTAAGATAAAACATATATTCAACTAATCAGCAATACTGAGAGAAAATGTACGAAATTACAATATAAATAAATGTTATTTATAGCAAGTTATTACAGTTTTATTTCTTTAACGGATTGACTATGCAAATATGAACAAAATCAAAAATGAAAACACATACGTACGTACTACACCCGAAATTATAAATAAATTGGCAATAATTTTTTTCTTATTTCATATTTTACTTTTAAATAATAGCAATTTTATGATGGTTGAAATATGAATTTTTACTATTATAGTATTCTGTGTGCTTGCCTGCCTGAAATTTTATTTGATGAAGTATCTTTCTGGGTATAAAATAATAATTTATTTCCAACAATGTGTGAGTTTGTCAATATTGATATAAATACTTATGTTGGTGATAATTTTATTATTTATTTATTTAAGTATTAATGTGAGTATAAAATAACTTATGGGTGATTATACGGTAAATGGACAAGTAGAAACATTGATGTTTTCGATTACTATAACATTTTATTAAGTTATATAATACAAAATAGGTTTTTAGAATAGAGTATTATTATCGAGATATAGAATCTTGAAAACTCTTGACAATATGGGTGAGTAATTTAAAAAGTTTTCGACAATAAAACAAGAGTTTATATATTTGATGTATATATTCTACAGAATTAGCTTGATACCTCTTATGATTCAATTCTAAAGCCGCCTAAGCTTCTGTACATCGACCATTTGATCATATTTAAGACTGATTAACGGTAGAGTGCATTATCAGATATTAATAGATTTGTTGTCATTCGAAATACCAGTGTCTTCTTAACAAGTAGTTATTGAAACTGACACAGGTTCCTGTTCCAAGTGCTTCTAAAGGGCCAACATAATCTTTTTCATTAAATATCCTGAAAGATCGTAATATAATTCAATTCTTTTTTTTAAGGAATGCAGCTATCTGGTAGGTCTTGGGAGGAAAGCAGATTCAAAAGCCATAGTGGTTCCTTCATGTTAACTCGATAAACTCAGCGAGCCGAAATAAATATGTTCATTAAAGATGAAATTGTTACAAAAATCTTATATTTTAGTAAAAGTCGTTCTTAAAAATTTAAGAACGAATAAAACTAAATTGAAGTTCGTAGTTTAAGTAAAAAATTCTTACTCCCTCTAGCTACATTCATTTCATGTAGATATTGATATGGCGTTATCGATTTTAAATGGTGGCATGCGGTGAATTAAAAATCCTAAGGTCAAAACTAATAATTAAAAAAAAATTAAAAAGAAGTAAAATGTAAAAGAGAAATAGTTTAGGTTATTAGGTTGCTGCATAAGAGGTAGACAAAATTCCAGTCCACTTGCGGCCAAGATTGTGCTCTCTTTGTGATACCTGTACGAAAGAGAGAAAATATAGAGAGGAGTAAAAGGAGAACGGTAATTCCGTGTAGGAAGGGTCGTTTGGGAGTTAAACTGTCTTTGGGTAGTCAACGAGGTATATACCCTGTGCTCCCATTAAAGGTACTCATGTTTCTGACATCCGTTTCTGACAGCTCGGGGAAGGTCCACTGAATATGTGAACCGCTCAATCCCTTGCTCACTGAGAGCCTGGATGATTCTCACCGAAATAATATTGTTGAAGATACTTTCAATATCCTTGAAGGCTACCAGTGTAAAATTTTTGTGCTCGAGTGACTTTTCGGTATGTTCTACGAGCAAGTGCAAGGCTGTCTCAACTGATATCCCCTTAGTGTACGCGTGTTGAAAGACTGAGGAGAGAGTGCTGTCGACAATTGTTCTTATATGTCTCTCCAGTGTATTTAGAAGGAGGGAACTAAGTGTATTAAGAAGGAGGGAACTGATGGTCCTTCACCTTAGAGTGCGATGCGTTACGTCCTTTCGTGATAAAAATTACATCGCAATTAGTTCATCGGTGGGGGATATATGATTAGGAAATTATGGTAAGTAGCCAAGGGCTGGCTGGATCTACATTGTGTTGCAGATCTGCGGGGTACTGCCATCTCGACCAGCTGATTTGTAGTGATCGAAACTCCTTATTGTCCATTGTATTTTGTCCGTAATAATCTCTATGGATACAGGGGACCGGCTAGTAGCGTCGCGTTCTATGCTGCCGTGTAAAGTTGATAGCCTGGAAAGTGGGTGTCCACCAGGACCTCTAGGGACTCTGAAGAGCTAATAGTCCAGTTGTCTTCAGGTTTCTGGATATAACCAGATACAGATGGCTGCTTGGATAGGATAGGCTCGAAGTCTGCTAGTTTTGGAGAAGGATTCTACTTTGCTGCAGAATTTTTTCAAGATTTGCTGTTTTCGTTCCTGACTTGGTTCTTGAATTTTTTCAAAGAGGATTTGTATAGTAGCCTCATTGAACAGTCTACGGCAGTTCTTACGAGATTATACTATACTGTCAGGCAATCGCATATAGAAATAAGTCATATGGGACTAAGACGAAAAACTTTTTGCTTGACTTTTTTTTAAGTTTAAGATCAAACGCGGCATAAGGGTGTTTAGCGGGATATCAAATCCAAAAGAAATTTACTTTCTTTTAGATATGTTACTCGTTTAAACGTATTTTTACCACCGACTATCAACTCTAAAAAAATAAAGCTAAAAAGCCTTCGTCTAAATCCCGTATAAGTAATCCTTTCAGTATTGCTAGAGCATTATATAAGGTTAAGTAAGCTCGATGGAGCTTGATTATAAGTATGAACGAACATTATTTCATTCTAATTATTATATTTTACTAATTAATGAAATAATTTTCATACCAGTAATGAAACCTTACGTTCGTTGAGTTGAAAAACAATAGCAAAATTATTACTGCAACATAAAAAAATATTATATATGCGAAGCTTTTTTCTATTTTACTCTATTTTAGGATTACAATTTCAAATTTGTCTTCATTTTAACACACATATATAAAATAGTATTTGCCTAAATTCAAACAAATCGCTAGAAACCATTTTTATTTGTAAAAATTAATTGCACAATTAATGGATACACATTAAATTTTGTGATAAAGCATTAGCTATGTCAAAATTAATATGATTTTTATTGATTTTTAATGTTTTTCGTGACTTTTGATTTTGGCTTTTTAAGCTCCCTTTAAATGTTTGGACTTTTGACAAAACACCTTAAGTTGAGATAAGAAAATTTTTATATATATTTACAAATGAAGATTTTTAATTTGTGTGCTTTGGTTTAATTTTCATAATGTATGAAATTTCACAAATAGAATTTGAATAAAATTTGCTTACCTACTTACTTAGATGGCAGGAGTCTGATTTAGAATAGTTTTCGATGCATTTCTCTTCAAGTTTCTAGCACCATCTTTTAACAGATCTTCTTCAGCTTTTCTGTAATTGTGTAAAGAAAAAGTTTTATAAAGTAACTCAATAGTATTTTGGCTTCACCTAATATATTAAAATTTTACTTAAGTTGTTTTGCAAGAAGACCACAAAATTACTTTCTACAAACAAATAGCTATAGAGATTATATCATGTTGAATTTTTATTAGATTTTCATTATTCAAACACTTAAAAATTAACGAAAAAATGATAATTGTTGATGATACAGAACAGTACAGTACGAATGTTGTAACTTAAGCGTAAAAACATGAGTTATGTTTATTATAATTAGAGAAAATTATTTATTTATTCATTAAACTTATCGTTAAAATTATTAGCTAATTAAAATCTTGTTTAAGGAATTTAAATAAGGCTCAAGCTCGTTAATTAAATTTTATTAATTAAGGTAAATTATTGCTCATAGTACTATATTGGAATAAGAAGGGCTAGGCAAACGTTCGAATGGATCAGAATATTTTATACCCTGTGTATCGATGTCGAAGGAAATTTTTCATTATTATAATTTTATATGAAACAAAACAAGATATTTAAAAATATGTTTTTGTTTAAAATGAAATTGTAATAATGAAAAATTTCCTTCGACATCGATAAACAGTCAGTTCATATTACGATTTTACAGTCATACGTTTTTGAATGTTCAACAAGAAATTGATAGGGTTTGGTAAAGAAGGATATGTAGCTCTTATAAAAACCTAAAAACCCCTTCCTCATTTTGTTTGGTATGTATAATCTGTTAATAACTTTAAGAAATTTATTATTTGACATATTGTCAGAATTATATTTTAAATGAAATTTATTTCTTGATGGTTACTAAGCATTGATGGTTATTAATTTGTAACTGTTCAAAGTTGTGGTTGAAGTCTACTGAAGATTTGGTACAAGCGCCAATGAAATGCATATAGAAAAATGCTTAATAACCATCAACAAATAAATTTCATTTAATCTGTTAATAGATTTTTAATTATTTATGTCGATTTTATCAATTAATTAAAAGTATTACTTTAGCTTTTCATTGTTACTTTTGTAATTATGAATCATTTAAAACAACATCAGTAACTACAACTAATCAAACGTCAAACGATTTAAACGTTGTAAAAAAAGAAACTATAAACGTAAGAAAAAAAGCTCACGTAATCTGGATCAACTAATGAAAGAGCGATTAAAGGCCCATTAAAAAAATTGCTTTTAATTTTAAAGGTATCGTACAGTAGTGCTTTTTTATATAATTTTAACCAGTTTGATTTTAAAGTACACCTGCATCTTTTAGTATCTGCACATAATCGAAAAAATGCGTGCTTATGTTTTCGAATATTTTTTTACTCGTTCGAGTACACATAACACGCAAGAATGTATTTTAAATCAGGTATCATGGCGACTCACAAATTACCTATTGCTTATTCTACTTTTGCTTAAAGAAAAAAGAAAACTCTTTACTTGGTTTCTTTTTCCTAAAAAAAAACAAAGTGGTCTTTGTTGTTAAGCTTTAGCCAAGAAGATTAAACAACAACTCCCAATAGAAATCACAATTCTTAAGAGAATATAAGCAAAGAAAAATTTTTTATTGTAGATGTGCGAACTTTCGCGCAAAATAAATGTTACAAAAATTTATACAGTATAATTCGTTTATAAGCCACACCGCTTACAATAGAATTTGCGATATATTCCAAAATTTTCACTTTTATATCATCTACTCGTATAAGTAAAACACCTGCAAAATATATTTTATTTAATCCATTAGCGTTATAGTCCATTTTCGCTTATACGCAACTTAGATATGGTTTAGAAGCCCTTATATACAAGTTATTGCAGATATAATCCAAAATGCAAAAATCAAAAATTATAGATTTTTTAATGATAATTTTATAAAAATATTACTTTTATTAAAGAAGAAACTTTTTTTTATTTTAGCAATCTTAATTTCAATACTATTGAATTAAGTAAATAAAGCAGTAATTTCTAAAGGAAAGTTTTATTTTCTTATTGTCAAAAGAAAGATTATATGGAGATTCGCATATGAGCCAAAAGCTGGCTTACATAAAAATCAAGATATAATCCAATTCTCCTTATAGTCCACAAACAGTGTGCAAATGAGGCATTGGCCTACAAGCCAAAGAAAAATCAAGCTATTTATATATTTAACTTTATTGGTTAAAGGACTTGGAAATTTTGAAGTAACATACAGGGAAACAAAATGAAAATTTTGATTTGTTGTTGCAAAAACTATAATTGGTAAAATATATATAGCACATACCTTAATTATTTTTTTTTTGTCAGCACTGGTTTTTAAAATATCGCGGATTTTATATTTTTAGTCAATCATTTTTTCATTCTTCGTCTAACTTTTCAATTCAATAAGGCTTCCTAGATAATAATTTTGTTGGTATACGTTCAAGGATGTTTTGGCGAAACTGCGAGGATATTGAAAACTAACTACTTTCAGTTTTATCCTTATAAATCTTATATTTGATTAAAATTTTAAAATATTTTTACCAAGCACATACAATATAATAATACTACAATAAGCACATTTTGTCGAAAAAATTTAGAATAATATGTTCTAAAATAAGACTGAAATAAGACAAAATTAAGCACTAAATATTCTTAAAATACCACCAAAGATTAATGCTACAATCACCTGCATTATTAAAAAATACTAGAAAGAACGATTTTAACCAGGGACATAACAGTTATAACGTATGCTTGAAAAACTCGTCAAATAAGGATTTTAAAAACGTGTTCCCTGAATAACAATTAAAAACGAGCACACATTTCTTAGTCTTCTTATAACAGTTATGAAAGCTTTTTACTTTTTAAGTCGTTAAATAAAAGTTATGAAAAATTTTTATTTTTTAGGTCTTCTGGAGACTTTTATAAATGATTTTTATTTTTTGGTCGTTAAATAACAGATATGAAGCTTTTTATTTTTTAGGTCTTAAATAACAGCTATGAAAGATTTTTATTTTTTTAGATCTTCTCGGGACTTTATCGGGCATGTTCTGTATTTGACGTGAAATTAAAATGTGCGAAATCATCAAGGCATTGTTGTTGTTAATTAAGATTTATATAATAACAACATTATTTATAACAAAGATGCCGCAAATTGCATACAATTGATAAACGAAGATATGCATCATATTAATCTTTGGGCATCTGCAAATGGCATAAGCTTAAACCCAAAAAAATCAGTTGCTATGATTATTGGTCCATCAAAAGATATACCCGCGTATCTTCCATCAATAAAGATTAATAATATGGCTATTAATTATGTTGATACTGCAAAACATCTTGGTGTAGTTTTTAATAAACAACGTAATTGGTCAGACCATGTCAAAATAAACTGTGGGAAAACCTTTTCTATATTAAGAAATCTATGGATGTTACAACATCATACACCGATAGATATCCGAATGCTACTAGCCAAAACCTATTTATTGCCTACGCTAATGTATGGTTGTCAGCTATTTTCCAGTTGTGATGCTGTTAGTAGGCGAAGGCTCAATGTAACGTACAATAATATTGCTAGATATGTATTTGGTATATAAAGGAACAGGAGCATCTCACAATATGCAAAACAAATATATAACGTTACCTTTGATAATTTCTTAATTTGCCGAGCGCTATTACTTTTGCATAAGATTACATATAGTCAACAATATTCCTACTTATATAATAAAATAATATTTTCTAGGTCGAATAGAGGTAACAAGGTTAACAGCATCAGATATAACAAAGCAATCTCTGAGCAACACTTTTTCATTAATTCGATTCGACTCTGGAGCCAACTACCCACTCAAATTCAAGTAATGAGCAATGCAAGTCATTTCAAATCTGCCATATTTGAGTACTTTAGTTAAAACTATACACTATTTTCATATTCATATCTGTGCACAAAAATGTACCTGTAATTTTATTTTCTTTCTTTTTCCTTGTTTTTTAAACTATTGATTATATTTAAACTTAGTTGCCAAAATACTACCCAATACTGTAATATAAGACTTGTTCTTGTTGTATTGTATTGATCAAATAAATAAAATAAATAAATAAAATAAAATAGATAAAATAAATAAATAATTCCGCACATTTTAAATTCACATGAAATACAGAACATAACCGTATATAAGATTTTTGTTTTTTACGGTCGTCTTATCTATCTACACATACATACATATAATTCTATAAAAGAGTAACATCAGAAGCCAAAAATCGTGAAACATCACCTCTATCGCGAAAAGCCGCGAAAATATGCACATTCGCAAACAAACTCTAAAATTGATTTAACATCGCTATAGTTGTAAGGAATGCCAAAAGCTCGGAAAAAATCGCGAAAATGACGAAAATCGCAAAAACTTGCTAAGATTAAAAATATATTGATTAACTATCGGTGAAACTGCAAAAAAGATAAAAAAAGTGACAGTGGGTGCTCTTGTGGCCGAGTGGTAGCGACGCTATCCTGTCAGTCCAGAGGTCGTTTTTCCGCAGACAAGCTGATTGCTTCGCGGGTTGTGTTTGTTCTTTAAAAAAAATCACTTCTATCGCGAAAATAGCGAAAATGCGCGAAAAATTGCAAACAACCGATGCTTAATCAATTTTAGATCTGGTTTGCAGTTTTGCAATTTTTCGCGAATTTTCGTTATTTTCGCAATTTTTTCCAAGTTTTTGGCATTCCTTACAACTTTAAGGATGTTAAATTAATGTTAGAGCCTGTTTGCAATTTTGCATTTTTTTCACGAGTTTTCTCTTTTTGCGATAAAAGAGGTTTTTTTGCTAGTTTATGGCTTTTTTACACTTCTACCGATTTTTAATCAATATCTGACTGTGATATCTTTTTGATGTTGTCAATTTTTCGCAAGTTTTTGGCATACCTCCAAATTTTTGATATTTTTAACCAACTTGGTTAGGGCTTGCTTGCAAATCTGCAATTTTTCGTGAATTTTCGCTATTTTCTCGATACAAGTGATTTTTGGCTTCTTTACAGTTTTGCCGATTTTTAATGCATATCGGACCCTGATATATTTTTGATCTTGGCAAGGTTTAGCAAATTTTCGTTGTTCTCGCGATTTTTTCAAGTTTTTTGCATTCCTTACAACTTTAAGGATGTTAAATTAATTGCAAACAGGCAGTACAATTTTGCATTTTTTCGCGAATTTTCTCTCTTTTTGCGATAAAAGTGGTGTTTAGCGACTTTTGGCTTCTTGTTCACCCATGATAGATCCACAGATTTAATGTTACTCCTTTATATAAGTATGTCTGTATATGATAGATAAGAAGACCGAAAAAATATAAATCTTATATAAACGCCTCGAGAAGACCTAAAAAATAAAAATCTTTCATAACTGTTATTTAAAGACCTAAAAAATAAAAATCATTTATAAAAGGCTCAAGAAGACTTAAAAAATAAAAAGCTTTCATAACCGTTATATAAAGACCTAAAAAATAAAAGTCTTTCATAACTGTTATAAGAAGACCTAAAAAATAAAAATTTGTTTTAATAGTTATGGAAGGAGTAATATTTTTTTTTGGTTGTTTAGCAATTGTTATATTTGTTGCTTGTTTTTCTGCGACCAATCGGATATTAAAAAAAATAATAGTTATTTGGGGTCCCTGATATTTACTATAAAAATTGGGTATATCACATTAAGGCCCTATTCACATATGTATTACGTAACGCTAATTTCGGAGGTTTTATACCCCCTCCCCACCACTTTGTAACGTTTTTTTTTACAAAAATTTCAGTATAAAGTATCTAATCCGTAACAAATCTTTAACCCCACCCCCTGGAGCGTTACGAAATATGTGAATGCCCCTAATATAAAATTCGCGATATTTGAAAGGCAGCAAATAATAGATTTTTTTTGGTGTATTTGGACACAGAATACCAATGAGTATTAAAAACTAAGAAGAATAATATATGTTATTACTTAAAAAATATGATAGCTACCCATTCCTATCTTTAGGACGTAGAAATTAAACTAGAATTTCGAACTAATCTCTAAATAATTCGCAACATTTTAAACTAATTTCTTATTTTAATTAAAAACTTTGTTCCTTGTAACGTCTTGTGCGTGGTGTGTAAGATTTTTTTGTGGGAATTTTGTGTATTAAGGTTAAAACCAAAACAACTAAATAAAAAGGATTTTTATGGATTTTTACAAAGAAACTTTCCTTTATCTCTGTCTAAATAACAACTACAAGCGTTAAATGAAATATAAAACAAAACTTCGAGGAAAGCAAAGCGTGTTATAACTAGGGATGTAACGATACGCCGTTTTGCCGATCCGATACCGATACCGATACTTAAAAATAAATATCGCCGATACCGATTCCGATACCGATACGAATATTGAAATTGAGTTCAAGCTTAGATTAACAAAACTAAAGTGCAATTTTTTTATTATACAAAATTACAGTGTAAAAGACTACTAATATTTAAAATTGATATTAAAGGAGCTACATTTTCCTTGCTTCCAAAAAATCTATATTAAAAATATGCAGATAACACAGTGCAACAGTCCAAAAAACTCACGGACTTGACAGTATAGATTCGATTGTACTACCACGGGGTAGTAAAACCCTATACTTAGCTTGGCGAATTTGGTGACCAATTTCGTTTTATGGACCTCCAAAGTTTTGGAAAATCAGCGGGCCCTCAAAAAAAGGTGTCATCAACTTTTGGCCAACAGAAAATTCAAACTTGGTGATACCGCTTAACTATATATGGCAATAATGTAGCTAAGAGTTCGCTAAACAGATTTTATTACCATTTTATGCAAACAAATTATTTTTCGTGCACTTTTTTTTAAATTAAGGAAAAAAAGTTTTGTTTTCACTTTTTCCAGAATAACTTACATGGACTCGTAATTTTTTATTAACAATATTTGCTACGATAAAGCTGAACAACTTTTGTGAACATGTCAATACAATCTGAATGTATCTAGGCACCCTAAACAGCCCAGAAAAACTAATTTCTACCTTAAAAGTTTTCGTTTTTACGAGTTAGGCTATATTTTTATTGCATTTTTTTGCTTTCTTTGTTATTGTTCCACTTCTTATGTTGCTGATTTTAGTATTTACTATTTTTTATAGTTTGTTGTTGTTTTGCCAAATAATGGTAATGAAAAATTTGGAGTCCCTATAAGTTATACTAAAAAAGTGAATAAAATAATTTTTTAAAATTTTAACAAAAAACATTTTTTAGCATAAAAAAATAGTGAAAAACTACAATGTTTAAGGTAAAAAGTGGTCTGTGTGAGCTATTAGAGTGCCGAGATATGTACGTGCAGATTGTATTGATATGTTCACAAAAGTTGTTCAGCTCTACCGTAACTATAAGTTTGCAAATATCGTTAGTTAAAAATTACAAGTCCCTGTAAGTTATTCTGAAAAAAGTGAAAACACAATTTTTTCCTTAATTTTGTCAACAAAAAGTTCAGGAAAAAAATTTTTTGGCATCAAATGTTAAAAAAATCTCTTAAACAGGCTCTTAGCTACATTATTGCCATATATAGTTAAGCGGTATTATAAAATTTAAATTAGCTGTTGGCCAAATACTGATGACACCGTTTTTTGAGGGCCCACTGATTTTCAGAAACTTTGGAGGTCCACAAAAAAAAAATTAGTCACCAAATTCGCCAAACTGAGTACTACCACATTGTAGGAAAATCGAAGCTGCACTGTCCAGTTCTTGTGTTTTTCCATAAGTCTTTATTTGTCGCATAGTGTAATTAGTAGAAAAGCTAGAAAAAATTTTAATTCCTTTATAATTTTAAAATACTCGCCATACTCGCATAAAAAAATCGTGAAAATGGGTAATTTTTTATCCTTTTTTCGTGAGGAAAAATCTTTATAGAACACCGAAAAAGAAATTTGACCGAGCATCGCTTCCAATTCGGTGATTGTTAATCGAAAAACAGAACTTCTTGCAATGGCAAGGATATGTAAAACTAATTAGAAATGATTCAAATTTGTAATACTTCCGGATCGCGAGTTCTACATTTTCATGACTTCTTTGGTGTGTCTTTTTTTGCTCGAATAAGATTTAAAAAACAACGAATTGAATTTGAATTCATGGTAAAATTATTAAAAAATAAATATTTTTTTTACAAAATAATAGTATAATATATTATTAATTTTTAAAATTGATATTAATAAGATTTAAAAAAATAACGAAATGAGTTTAGTTCATGGTAAAATTAACAAAAAATAAATAATTTGTCAGAAAAAAAACTCTGAAAAATTTTTAAAAGTATCGTCGTATCGACAGTAAAATATCGCCGATACCGATGTATCGGAAAACCTGAAGTATCGCCGATATATCGGTATCGGTATCGGTATTCGTTACATCCCTAGTTATAACCAACTTTCACGCTATTATTTTATAGCATTGAGTTAAAAAGTTTAGCCATGTTCTCGTTAATAGTTTTAAAATTTTTCTTCATTCTATCAAAGACTGTGTAGAACATTTGTTCTTTTCAAGTTTTGTGTTTTGTTTGATACAATTTTCTTAATGAACTTAAGACGCTACTTACAATAATGTTTCTTAACGCACTCCAAATT
Source organism: Panzeria rudis (assembly GCA_956483635.1). NCBI lineage: Eukaryota > Metazoa > Arthropoda > Insecta > Diptera > Tachinidae > Panzeria > Panzeria rudis. The sequence continues at coordinate 139,153,998 of OY101447.1, read as the reverse complement.
ATAGAAGCATACTAATGTTAGAGTGTTAATATACATTTATACAATTTAGTAAGTACTTACATATGTACATTTTATCCATTTAATGTAAATTCTGTACAAGTTCATGTATATTCTGTAAAAGTTCATGTGTGTGTTCAACACACGCAAGCGTAAGATAGTGTTGAAGTTTAAAATTAACAAAATTTTAACGTTCTTATTTATTTTTCTTGTTTAATTTATTTTAAAGTTGTGTATTTAAAATTCTTATAGAAGCGATTTTAGATTATATCTTAAGGAAAAGACCTCGAAAAATGTTTTGAAATTGCAAAATTTATTTTTTAAATTTCAACTTTTGCAATGACACAACAAATAAAAAAACAAAGAGCAAAAAATAAATTAGGTTCAATAGTGCCACAAATTGAAAATAACTGGACGGCCATTAATCATTGCCTCTAATGCTTTGTTTTAAAATCCAAAATAGTATGCAGTACTTTTTGTAAGTGGGTACGTATAATTAATATTCGTATTGCGAAAACTGAGCCTGAATATTGCTCATACGACATTCGAAAAATTAATCCTATTTAGGTTAATGTCTTAAAAATTTAGCTAAAGAAAATACCCAATTCCCATGCTCTCAGTATTGTTTATGGTTTACTTAAAGTATAGTACACATTGGCGAACATGAGTGACAGTTTTGATAAAATTTTTGCTTGATCGATAATGTGACCATAAACTTCGTCAGTCAACAGTCAACCACAAAAATTTTTGCGGTTGAGTGACAGTCAGCGGCCATATTGGTTTTTGACTGATAGTGTGAACCAAATAGTGTCAGCCAAGAGTTATTTTTTTTAGCATAAACTTCACAGCATGGACGCGGATAATTATTTTTTTAAAGAACTCAAATATTTTTATGAAATGCAACGTTGTCTTTGTGAGATGTTAAGACAAACTCGTGCGAGGAATTGTTATATAATAAAAAATTAAATATTAGAGTTAAAAAAAGTCATTATAAAAATTTTTGTTATCAATAAAGCGCATCCAATTTTATTATTTTCTATGCTTCTTCAAAACCGATGAATTTTTGACTGTTACCAAAGTTCGCCAATGTGTATACTACTTACAGTACGTTTACAACTGACAACGCTGTCTTGACAATAAAGAATACGTATTAGTTGTCAAAAACGCTGATAATTGTCTTCGTGACGTAGGCGTCCAGACAATAATTATGACAAGTAATTTTAAATTCCCGAAATTCCGTGTTTTGCGAGAGCTTTGTAGGTTAAAACTAGGGATGTAACGATACGCCGTTTTGCCGATCCGATACCGATACCGATATTTAAAAATAAATATCGCCGATACCGATTCCGATACCGATACGAATATTGAAATTGAGTTCAAGTTTAGATCAACAAAACTCAAGTGCAATTTTTTATTATACAAAATTACATTGTAAGAGAGAATATTTAAAATTGATTTTAACCCAGTATAAAAAAATTTTAAGTAATTTTTAAGGAGCTACATTTTCTTTGCTTCAAAAAAATCTATATTAAAAATATGCAGATAATTAGTAGAAAAGCAAGAAAAAATTTTTAATTCCTTTATAATTTTAAAAAATACTCGCCATGCTTTATAAAAAATCAATTTTTTAAAGAACATTTATCAACTAATATTCTTCTAAATAACTTAATAGCTTAATTATTAAAAGTATTCTAAGTTAATATTTTTCACTTAAATTTACATGAAAATAGAGTTTTGAGTATAAATTCGGATAAAAAAAAATTTTGCAAATGGGTAATTTTTTATCCTTTTTCCTTCAAAAATCATTATAGAACACCGAAAAAGAAATTTGTCCTAGCATCGCTTCCAATTCGGTGATTGGTAATTGCAGTGGCAAGGATATTTAAAGCTAATTAAAAGTTATCCAAATTTGCAATACTTCCAGATCGCGAATTATACATTTTCATGACTTCTTTGGAGTGTATTTTTTTGCTGGATAAGATTTTAAAAACAACGACTTGAATTTGAATTCATGGTAAAATTAACAAAAAATAAATAACTTTTTTTTACAAAATAACAGCATAAAATATTATTAATTTTTAAAATTGACATTAATAAGATTTAAAAAATAATGAAGTGAATTTAATTCATGGTAAAATTGAACATAAATAAATTATTTGTTAAAAAAACTCTGAAAAAAATTTTAAAAGTATCGTCATATCGACAGTAAAATATCGCCGATACCGATGTATCGGAAAATCTGAAGTATCGCCGATATATCGGTATCGGTATCGGTATTCGTTACATCCCTAGTTAAAACTTAAAAAAATAAAGAAAATATCAAAACTATAATTATTATAAGCTTTTCTTTTTGAATATTTCTTTTTTATTCACAAAAACTCAAATTAATATCGGCATACATCAACACATTGTCCGATTTATTGTCTTCAAAATATTGAAGACAGTAGTGAAGACAATTAAAAAGTGTGTATGTATTAGTGAACAAACGTTATTGTCAAGACAGCATTGTCTAGTATAAACACAGTTAAATCAGAGCGAGGTAAAGAGAAAACTAAATGAATGAGAAAAAATTTGCTGTTTAAGTGTATTGGTGTTTCATTGCATTGTTGATAGGTACAAATGACTATTGTGCTCTTGTTGTTATTTATTTTGATTGTTTGTGTTGTGTACATGTAAATTGTCGGCTGTGTATATGTAAAATTTAAAAACAGCCGAAAAGTAGTCGGAAATCGTCGTGGTTGATGGCTACACATCGCCTGCGGCTAATTTAAATAAACCTTTGAAATATACCTTCTGATCAGTTACATTTATTTCCTCGGTTTGTATCTTGTATTAATGCATAACAGAAGAATAAGATACATATAAATACTCTCTGAGAATTTCTCTCTAAATACGAATTTTTCGAAACATCTATACATATAATATAACTGTAAAGGGGCGTGTCTGTATATAAAATATTTTTGAAAATTTTTATGACGGCGTAGACAGTAATCGATGTAGAGAACAAAACACCAAATTTTGGAATTTTTGTTTGTCTCACTGTCTGTCTGTCTGTATTTCTGCCTGTCAGAACACGCTTCACGCAAAAACTACTAAATTGATTTTCATGAAATTTGGTACGGAGGTACCTTAGATTCCTGGCTCGAACCTGCGGTACTTTCTATCGCGATAAAATGTCTCATTACTAAGCTAAAATAGAAAAAAAGGAAAATATACCCAATTTTACTAATACGAGGGCGGTTCGGAAACTTCTTAGCTTAGCACAAAAAGCGCGGTATAAATAGAAAAAAGTTAAGTGTTTTGGAAACTTTAAGTTTTGTTTCGATCTGGCAACTCCTTCATATAGAAACAGGTGTTCACAAAAGACGCATCCGCGATTTTTTAACAATGGAAAAATTAGAAATGATTGGTGTCATTAAATATTTACATAAAAAAGGTTTATCGGGACAAGAAATTCATAATGATATGGTGAATGTGTTAGGTGAAAGTGCTCCTTCATATGCAACAGTAAAAAATTGCGTTGCTGAATTTAAACGTGGTCGTACAAGCATTGAAGATGAACCACGTAGTGGACGTCCAAAAACAGCAACAACAACAGAAATTGTAGCCAAAGTGCATGATATGTTATTTAATGATCGGCGAATAAAAGTGCGTGAAATAGCTAATATCATGGGCATCTCAAATGATCGAGTCCATTTAATTTTGCATGAAGAACTACAGATGAAAAAGCTTTCTGCAAGATGGGTGCCGCATTTGTTAACAGTCGACCAAAAAAGGCATAAGAATGAAAATTTCTCAAGCTTGTTTGGATCGTTTTAAGCGAAATAAAATAGATTTTAAGCGTCGTTTCATAACTGTTGATGAGACATGGATCCACCACTATACTCCAGAGACAAAAGAACAATCCAACCAATGGAGTGAAGCTGGAGGAAGTGCCCCAAAAAAGGCAAAAACAATTCAAACGGCTGGTAAGGTTATGGCAACGGTTTTTGGGACTTCAAAGGTATTTTATTGATTGACTATCTGCAAAAGGGTAAAACAATAAATTCAAAGTACTATTGCAACCTTTTGGTTCAATTAAATGTACAAATTCGAGAAAAACGTCCTGGCTTACAAAAAAATAAAATAAAAATAATTTGAAGATGCAATTACAGTTGTAAACCACTATTTTGAAGACCTTGAGGAAAACTATTTTAATCAAGGGATAGAATTGCTAGAAAAGCGTTGGACTAAGTGTATTGAAGTTTCAGGAGATTATATTGAAAAATAAAAATATTTTTGAAAAACTAACTATTCTCTTTCATTGATAGGCTAAGAAGTTTCCGAACCGTCCTCGTATAAATATTGTTGGAAATTAGAAAGATGTTTTTGTTTTATTTTAACGTTGTTAGCACTGTTTATTTTGCATAGCGGGAACTTTTAACAATATGCAAATAACGTTATATTACTATATTTTACAGACACCTTATAGTCATAAAGCAAACTTTCAGCGCGCGAAGCGGGCGGTCGAAATAAAAGTATATAAATGTATTTAATTTTTATATGAAAAATATCAACGATAAATATACACTACTGTAAAAAAAAATACAGAAATACACATGATACAGAGATACAGCTGGCTAGTAAATTGGACAAATATGAGATAAAAGACATAAAAACATAAAATAAAGAAATATATATATTTATATATATTATTTATAATTAAATAAAGAAAAATGCAGAATATTCGAAATTTGATTAGACTTAATTGCAAGTTTGTTATAGAAGGTCAACCCTCAGCTATATTGCACTTTAATATCAGCTTAAAAGTGATTTAATTCTCGTATTCAATTTTCACGAAAAAGTTGTTTATATATGAATTAAAATCACATTCAACAGACCCACCTGACAAGTGGTGATAAGCACTGACGATGGAAGTGTAGCGGCTTCCGAAAGTGGCGCTACTCTGTTCTGCTGTGTACGTTGAAAAATTAAGTTGATGTTGATTTTTCCCTTGTTCCTTGGAATATTAATCATGCCCAATTCTTTCTGAATATAACGTTACGAACCTTAGCCTAATAATCAATTTGGACTCACAAAGCAAATACGTTCGAAATAATCATACTAATAAACAATTAGCTACTGGCTTGAGCTTTTCACATGTTTACATGTTCATATATACTTAAGTATAAAATCAAACCAAAAAAGTTTGTCTTGAGTAGAACAAAAATCAGAAAAATGGGAATGAAGAAAAATAAACCGATGGCAACGCTGGGAAAGTGCACTTTAATATAAGCTTGAGAATGATTTAATTCTCGTATTAAATTTTCACGAAAAAGTTGTTTATATAAGAATTAAAATCACATTCAACAGAGCCACCTGACAAGTGGTGATAAGCAAATATACGTGAGCACTGACGATGAAAGTGTAGCGGCTTCCGAAAGAGGCGCTACTCTGTTCTGCTGTGTACGTTGAAAAATTAAGTTGATGTTGATTTTCCCTTGTTCCTTGGAATATTAATCATGCCCAATTCTTTCTGAATATAACGTTACGAACCTTAGACTAATAATCAATTTGGATTCACATATTGCGAATTGTTTTTTGGGAATTACATTTTAGTACATACATGCGTTGATGTACCACTTTATCTTGCAATAAAATTCTTTCATCAAAAAGTTGTATGAAATTATTAAAGCAATAATTGTTTTGTAAAATATAAAGAACAACGTGAATGAACTCTTCCTAGCTTTCTTTCAAACTCATAAAATGTGTTATTTATTTTCCAGGGTAGAAAAATGCTTTAATAATTCTATGATATCATTTAATTGAGCAAATAAACAACTATAAATTTATTCATAAAATACCATTTAAATAAAATAACAAAAACATAAACAATATTTCTGCAAGTCAAGCCAATCATGGCACACAAAAAAAAATCTCCTACAAATTAAAGGAAAACATACAGCACATTATTTTAAGGTTTTATTTGTGTTTTAAATGTAATTTTAAAGAAGAAAAACAAAACAGGCAGCAAGTTTAGATGATCATTCACATTTTAACCAAATTTAATATATACAAATTTATGAGTATCAGTATTTATACGACAGCTGTTATACACAAAATTAAAGTAAAAACAACAGCAATAACAATATCACCCTCACAAAATACTCTAACGGCCTAAGCCCGACAAATTCATATATAAAAACCAACACTATCTGATACATGGAAAAGGGAAACGGATATGTATATAATGTATTGTTATTTTCTTTTGCACATTCACATACACCAAGCGAAAATTGTTTGCATAAATATATTTAATGGCTTTGTTTTTGTTTTTAAATTATTCCATTACAATAAAAACGATATTAGGAAAACAGCTTGAAATATGTTTAAATTAATGGCATGAGAACTTGACAAATAAATATCAAAATAAATGGAAAATTTATAACACATATTTAATCACAGCAAAAAATTATTATACAAATCATTAGTACTATCATTGTTGAACTCAGCTCAAAGTTGTTCTATTTCTGTTCAAACATCAATGAATTTAACACGAGGTTGTTATATGACGAAACTGATCCGAAGAACTTAATGGTATGCGTTTAAAAAGTTCTCTAGAACAATTTTCGATATAAACAACAGCCTTAGAATATTTACTGCCTATTCCACAATGTCGAAAAGCCGATTTTGTTCTCATATTTATATTGCAAACAAAAACAATTTAAAATTGTTTATTATTGTCTTCAATATAAATATGAGAACGAAATCAACTTGTCGACATCGCGGGATAGGTAGTTAATTCAGTATCTGTAGTTAGTAGTATGCAATGAAATTGGTAAACCTTTGGATCATCTTCTGACCTTGTTTGCTGAGACATGTGTTTTAGAAGTTTAATTATTCTATAAATTTTATCAATAGTTATAGTTCATTATTAAATATTGCTTAAACATTTTCCATCATATCATTCTTTCAATTATGATTAGGGGTTTTCGCTTATTTTCGTTTCCCGCTTTCCCGGGAATTTTATCCGGAAATTCCCGGCGTTAAAAATCCATTTATTTACATAAAAAAGTACCGATTTTGGTAACCAAAAATCCTTTTTTGTTTTGTGAAATTGTTATCGTTTATCATAAAATAGTATCTATGTAAGGGGAAAGAAGCCAAAGAAGGCTCAAAGTGTACAGTTTAGATTTAACTTCTTTTTTTTATTCGCACTTTTGACTTTTTTTTTTAAATATTATGTTTATTTATTCATACAAAAAGTTAATTTAAAAATTCAAAATGTCTCAGCGTCCTTAGGACATTATTGAGACGAGTTGACAATATATAAAAAAAATACATACATAAGTAATAATTTAATTAACTTCATTATAAATAAAAAGAAAAGTAAATAATATTATATAATGATAGTTTTAATAATAATTGATAGTACTAAGATAAGAGATATTATATCAATAGCAGTTCAAGATTTTCCAGATTGCTAAATAGGAATTCTTTTAAGGAAGCTTTAAAATGTGCAAGCACATCAATGTTTTTTAGACTTTGAGGCAAATTATTAAACATTAAACTACCAATATATTCAACTCTTTGTTTCCTGGTTTCAAGTCTAGATCTCGTTGTTCTTAAATTTGAGGTATTCCTCGTATTGAATATTGACTGATTTCTTTGAAATTTTATCGTATTATGGCCAATGTTATGCATTGACTTAAATACAAATAGAATTAATTGCAGTTTGTAGAGTCCGATTATTGGCAAGATATTTTTAGCAACTTCTTTGTATAGAGATAAGGTGGAGTACCTTAGCGGTAAATTAAAAACTGTTTTCAATGCTTTGTTTTGCACTCTCTGTAAAGCTTGCAACTCAGTGCTATTTTTGCTGCCGTATATTATAACTAAGTTATTTAAATGACTTTGGATCAATGCTTGGTAAAGTATTAGTTTTGTTCTTTCATTAAATTTAACTGCACAAAATTATTAATTTGTGTCATTATTCTTTAAAATCCCATACAATTTCGTTTGTTAACTGCACTTTCTATACCTGCACTTTTAGGATAAACGACTTTAATTTTTTAATTTAATTAAAAGCAACTGCAATGTTTTCAATGTGCACCAAATTGCACGGTAATTTGATATTCAGAAAATCTTTATGCACTTTTTTTTGATGCATTTAATTGCGAAGAAAATGGAAAAATAGATATTACTTCAGATAATATTGATGAAAGAGAAGACTTTCGAGGAAACTTTAAACGCTGCTATTAACAAAGCAGCTGAAATTATTTGAAGACAGATGAAAAAGGACGAAAAATACATATTGATAATTTATACAACGCACTCTTCTATCCGAGCAACTTCTGTGTTACTTGAGTAAAAAGCCGCGTTAGAGATGAAACAATTAATGTATCAGCGGAGTTCAGCATTATATGCAAATGGTCTTGCGAAAGTGGAAATGCAAAATATGTTAGCTATTTATGAAATCCAACAACAAAATACACTAAATCTCATTAAAAAGATACGATATTTTTAATTTTTACTTTCGCAAGACGATTTGCATCAAACACTGAAATCCGCTATTGACTGTTTTAAAAAGCCATTTGCAGCAAAGAATATAAAAGTAGAAATTTTCTAAGGGCAGATAATTTTCATTGTATACCAAGAAGTAAAGGACTGAATTTAATATTCTAAGACTGCAACATTCATCTTATACAACTTTTTAATCCCCCTTTTGATCACTTCCGCCCTCTGACAACGTGCTAAATTCATGGATGAATGATCAGAAATAAAACTACTTTGATTTCAAATCATTAATGATTTTACTAGTGATTTGTATGTTCTCTTTTTGTGGGTCTAAAAATAGTTTTTAAATACAAAGTTTCCTTAAAATTGCGATAAAAAATTTTTTCTTGTTCTAAATAATTTACTTTGAATCTTTTTAACCGCCGACCAAAAAAGAGGGGTGTTATAAGTTTGTAGTGTGTGTCTGTGTATCTATGTGTCTGTACAAGCCATCGTACAGCCCAAACGGCTGCACATATTTTGTTTTAGTTTTTTTTTCTGTTTAAAAGGTGACTTGATCGAGAGTGTTCCTAGCTATGTTTGACGAAAATCGGTGCAGCCGTTTAGAAGATATAACATCTTTTTTAGATCTATCCTGTTGAATCTGTGTGGCTAAATCGATTTTAATTTAGTATATTTTGTTTGAAACGTGACTTGATCTAAACATCTTCTAACCTATGTTTAAAGAAAATTAGTTCAGCCGTTTCGAAGTTATCATCTATTTTCTTCGGGTGTTTGTAAAATTTTTAATTTAATGTTATTGTTTCATATCTTCAGAAACTGTTTTGTTTGTAAAATACTTTTATAAGAAAGCCCAGCTTAAAATAAAGAATGATTACATGATTCATTTTGCTCATATAAAAATCAATGGATTTCGGAAATTAACATTTTTCGTAAATATATTATTACGTCGTTCAATAGCCGGGAATTCCCGGGATACCGGGAATTAATTTTTTATTTCCCGCTCTCCCGGAAAACACAAAAAAGTCCGGGAATAAAAAAACCCTAATTATGATTCAGCTAATGTTTTTACGATAGTGATTTTTACATATAGATTTTGCCAATAAATTTGTTGTTGCTATTTAGCTTCGCAAAATTATTTCACAAATTTAGGAGCAACTACAGTAAGATTAATTTTTGTAGCAATATGAATCCTTAATGGTCTTTATATCATTTTACTAAGTATAAATGTATTACACAAATACATAAATATATAGTACTGTAATATTCTTTTATTATCTCGTGCAAATGCTATTTTTTTATACTTAATATTTTTTTGTACTAAAAAGACTGAAATATTTGTGCTTAAGTAATATTTGTATGAACTAAATGTCAGAAACAGTATTTGTACTCTTGAAAATAACATCATTATCAACATAATCTTCACATAATTCATATTTCTTTTCTATGTTGTAATCGTATGTATTTATCTGCGACTGGCTGTGAGTTCTTATTTCAAATTACGTGAGCCCTCTTATCCAAAAACTAACATCGTTCAGTTTGTCACATAATAAGAGTCGTTGTTATGGCTAAAAGTAAGAAAGATTTAGACAATTTCTTACCTAATCTTTAAACATACTTATGTATATATGCACAAAATAACACAAAAATAACACAAAGAAACACTTTTTATTGCACAGAACTTACTACTTTGTTCTGATATATGTTCGAGAGCTTCCATTGTAATCAGCGGATGCAAACACATAAGGAATGAATCTGAGTCTAGAAAAGCACATAGGCAATACATTATTTCAAAAATTGGAGCACAAGGAGGGGCTGGGGTGATTTCTGCCTCCGAAACTATCTCAACGACTTTGATGAAATTCAAAATATAGATATATCTGAGTCTTAAAGACGATATAGACTATATATTTTTTTTAAATAGTAGGGACACGAAGGGAGGTAGGGAGAAATTTCGTCCTCTTTGAAACTATCTATCCGATTTTGATAAAATTCAATTTTGTAAAAAATAGGACCATGAGGGGAGGTAGATGGAAATTTCTTCATCTTTGAAAATAACTATCAGATTTTGATGAAATTCAAAACGTAGATAGATCTAAATCTAGAAAAGCACATAGGCTATACATATTTTAAAAATTAGGAGCACGAGGAGGGCTAGGTGGCAATTTCTGCCTCTCCGAAACTATCTAACCGATTTTGATGAAATTTAAACATGGTAATATCACAGTCTGGAAGAACACATAGGTGATATATTTATTTCAATAATTGGACTACGAGGGGGAGTAAGGACCAATTTCTGCACCTCCGACATTATCAAACCAATTTTAATTAAATTTAAAACATGGGTAAATCTGAGTCTGGAAGGACACATAGGCTATATATTTTTTTTCAAATATGGTACCAGGATGTTGGGGGAGGGATAAGGGACAATTTCTCCCTCTCTGAAACTATCTAACCAATTTTAATGATATTTAAAACATTATTAGATTGAGTCGGGAAGGACAGAAAATCTATATAGTTTTTCAAAAATAGTCGTAAGGGGGGTAAGGGGCAATTTCTAAGGTAAGTTTATTATAAGGACCTAAGTTGCAACACACCGTGCTTTCTGTTTTTATTGTTTTTTGTAATAAAATTGGAGAACCACTACCCAAGTTATGATAAAATCGGTGAAGCAGCCCCTTAAAAAATTATAAATAAAAAAAAATGTAAAATAAAAAACGTATCCATAGAATTTTCAATTTCGACTGTTTTTGTAGTTCCATTCATAAAAAAAATAAAAAAATAGTGGTCATCAAAGCTTATGACAAAAGTTCCATTTTGTTGCATAGTGTTATTGATGAGAACACTCTTCATATGGAGAAAACAATCGAATTGATTTTCACAGTACGCATTTCTCCGCATGTATGAAAAACATCATGCTCAAACATTGCGTGAATGTTGGATAATAAGAATAATGTTTGTTGCAAGTACTATCTACAATTGCACTGATTGGCAAATTAACAATGGCGGCGTGCAGAAAAAGCTGCATGTCATTATACTAATTCGTATAACAAGCACATTTCTATAACACTAAGGCATAATGTGACTAGTTATTTTGAAAAACAAAAAAAAAAAGTGTTTTTGCCTCTTCATTCATTCATTTATTCAGTCACTGTATGAAATTATGTATGTTGTTTTGGTCTCAAGTATTCAATGAATATTTTGTTGGCAAAATGCCTTCCAGTAATCAGAAAAATACATGAATTGCAGTGGCATTAACCATCACTGCCAACGTCACCGCCATGTTAATGATGATAGTTTAAAGTCATCATTCATAAAGAATGTTGATTGTTGTTGAGTTTTCTTTTTTTCTTTAAAAATATTGGGGAAATTACCATATACTACATATACTACATAGAGCGCATTTTAGTTTAGAGAAAATTTTGATATTTTCAAACAGTTTCTTAGGTATTATACGACGTTGATTTCATTAATTATAAAAACATAAAAACTACATGAAACTAAACTTTGAAATCATACAAAGCTAAAAAGTTGGATCCCGGTTTTGATTAAACTGTACAACAAAATAAAATTTTTTCTAATGATTGAGGAGAGGAGAGCTTTAACTCCCCTATAATTACGGTGACCATTAATTCCATTCAAAAATAGTGTACACATTTTTTTTATTTAAAAATCATAACGAAACTAAATAATTATTAGGCTAAGGTTTGTAACGTTATATTCAGAAAGAATTGGGCATGAATAATAGTCCACGGAACAATGGAGAATTTAACAGCAACTTAATTTTTCAACGTACATAGCAGAACAGAGTAGCGCCACTTTCGGAAGCCGCTACACTTCTATCGTCAGTGCTCACGTGTATTTTACTTACCACCTCTTCTCAGGTGGCTCTGTTGAATGTAATAATATCAAACGCTTTGGGTTTCCAGCTAGAGTTTTTATACAAATAGCGTACACAAAAAATAGTGGACAAGAGACTAAAATAGAGTAATGGTCACTATAATAGTGTATGGTTGGTCACCGTACCTATAATAGATACCGGATGCAAACTTTCAAGACACCGATACAATTATATTTTTTCTGATGCCCTCTACGAGAATCAGTCGTTAGAACCTTGTAATTTTTTGTGTCGTCCAGCGTATTTTATCAAAAGTTTATGTGGGTATGTGTGTTATAGGGAAATATCAATTGAATTCCTTGATTTAATTGTGAATAAAATCCAAGGTTGCTGATCGATTTGAACGAAATATGAATCGCTTTTATTTAAAACATATGCAGGTATTTAGTTCGGGAATAAATTTTAATATTATTTAAAATTTTGCTTGAAAAAAATATGTTTTTTTTCCCAAAACTTTCTCAATATCACCAAAACGATAATGCTAGAAAATAATTAATTAAAACTTAATTTGAAGGTAATTTTAATCCCAATTTTTATGCATTTTATTTAATTATATCGATCAAGCAGTTCTCGACTTACAGCAAATTAAGTGGTGCAGCCTGCATAATTTTCTATATAACGGTAAAACTCGAGAATTAAAGTCTATTGAAAAAAGTAATTTATAGGCATTATATCTCAGTACAATGTGTATCTAAATTGACAGAGAGTTCCCTAGGTTACACAAAAAAAACTTTACTTTGTTGGCCTGTGTAATCAATGATAAAATAGATATTAAAGTCTTTAACCCTATAATACTAATGCTATTAAATACAAAGTTAATACTATGGCCACGTAATTTTTACGTACTTTAGAATTTTCCCTAAAGCGCTTCAATTAATCTGGTTATTTCTGTAATTTTTTTTATTTTATTTTATTTTATTTTATTTTATTTTATTTTATTAGTTATTGTTTACTAAATAATAATAAATTAAGTAAAGTGCGACTTTGGCTCGCACACGAAGGGTTCCGTACGAATACATATATGTATATCCCTTTTTGTTTTTGCCCCGTTTGTCATTTTGGCAGTTTTTTCATTGTGTTTTCTTGTTTAATTTTAGTTTTTTATTTTTTTAAGTATTTTTCGTTGTTTTTTAAGTTTTTTATTTTGGCGCTTTTAGTGATTTTTTTTTTATTTCTTTCTGGCGATTTTTCCTTTTTTGCAATTTTTTTTGTTTTTTTGCCGATTTGTTTAGTTTTGGCGATTTTTTGGTAATGGCATTTATTTAACGTTTTCACTTTCTGACGATATTTTTAGTTTTAGCGATTTATTTTAGCAGTGGCGATTTTTTCAGTTTTGGCGCTTTTTTCGTTTTTGGTAATTTTTTCGGTTTTTTGTGGTTTTTTAATTTTAGCTATTTTTTTTGTTTTGACACTTTTTTCGTTTTGGCGATTTTTTTGGTTATTGGCGTTTTTTTCGTTTTGGTGCTTTTTTTTTTGGTTTTTGCGTTTTTTTCGTTTTTGTGATTTTTTTTAATTTTTTGGCGATTTTTTCATTTTTTGATGATTTATTTAGTTTTAGCGATTTTTCGTTTTGAAAACTTTTTCGATTTTTGACGTTTTTTTTATTTTTTTTTGGCGATCTTTTTAATTTTGGTGATATATTGCCTTTTAGCGATTTATTTAATTTTTGCGCTTTTTTCCTTTAAGCGCTTTTTTCATTTTCGTTTTTTTCATTTTGAATTTTTGTTTATTTTGGATTTTTTTAGTTTTATCGTGTTTAAAAATTTCAAGATTTTACATCTTACGGTTTCCAAGATACAGCATATTGTCTCAATTACATAGTCAAAATTACAATAACTAATAGAATACCCTTTAATTTTTATTGTTTTAAATATCGGTGTTAATTGGTGTAGTCTATTCTACAGACTACACCAATTAGCACTTACTTTGAATATTTAAAGTGTCTATATAATGGGTGATTTTATAAGAACTATCGGAAAGTAAAAAAAAAACACATAAAATTCAGAAAAATGCATGAAATATTTATTTGGATCGATAGTTGGGTCGATATAATTTAATGTTTGAAGATTATTTCATGCAAATGTTGGCCGCGGCTGCGCCTCAAATGGTCCATCCGCTTAGTCCAATTTTGGCATACTCTTTCCAACATTTCGGCCGGTATCTCACGAATAATGTTGGCAATGTTGGCTTCCAGTGCGTCAATCGAAGCGGGCTTGTCGCTATAGACATTAGCCTTAACATAGCCCCACAACAAATAGTATAGAGGCGTTAAATCGCACGATCTGGGCGGCCAATTGACTGGTCCCAAGCGTGAAATAAACTGTTCACCGAACTCGCCTCTCAATTGGTCCATTGTTTCGCGTGCTGTGTGGCATGTGGCACCGTCTTGTTGAAACCACATGTCATGCAAGTCAAGCTCTTCCATTTTGGGCAGAAAAAAGTTTGTTATCATCGCACGGTAGCGCTCACCATTCACAGTAACGTTGTGATTCGCATCATCTTTGAAGAAATACGGCCCAATGATGCCGCCAGCCCATAATCCGCACCAAACGGTTGTTTTTTGTGGATGCATTGGTAGCTCTTGCAATGCTTCTGGCTGCTCTTCACTCCAAATACGGCAGTTTTGCTTGTTCACGTATCCATTCAACCAGAAATGAGCCTCGTCGCTGAACACAATTCTTCGATAAAAAAGTGGATCTTCATCTAACTTTTCAAGAGCCCATTCACCAAAAATTTGGCGTTGTGGTAGGTCGTTTGGCTTCAATTCTTGCACCAGCTGTATCTTATAAGGCTTCACACCCAAATCCTTCCGCAAAATTTTCCACGTAGTGGAGTAACAGAGGCCCAATTGCTGCGAACGGCGCCGAATCGATAATTCACGGTCATCACCAACACTGGCCGATACGGCTGCGATATTTTCTTCAGTTCGCACTCTACGTAAACGTGTTGGTGGTTTAATGTCCAACAATGTAAATTTGGTGCGAAATTTTTTTACAATAGCCCGAATAGAAGCCTCAGTAGGTCGATTAAACTGACCATAAAATGGAAGAAGCGCGCGATGAACTTTCTTAACAGAGCACGCATTTTGGAAATAAAATTCAATAATTTGCAAGCGTTGTTCGTTTGTAAGACGATTCATGATTAAATTATAGACCAAACTGAAGATGTTTGACAGTGACACAAGATACAAAACGAGCGTGAGCTGTCAAAACTAGTGTTGCCAAAAAGATAATAGCAAAAAAATCACTCTTTATAAGTGTCTGTATATTACATTAGTATTTCAACATGTTGCGTTGCTCGCTTTAGAAGACCCTTTAATTTTTAACTGTCATATATTTGTTGTTGTAGCGCCCGAAGTTTTACATATTCTGTGAAAATTTCAGGTCCGTAGCTCTTACGGGTCCGAAGATAAAGCAGATTGTCTAAATTACATAGTAAAATTACATTGACTGATAGAACACCCTTTAATTTTTATTGTTTTAAAAATCGGTGTTAATTGGTGTAGTCTATTCTACAGACTACACCAATTAAAATGAATTTTGAAAATTTAAAGTGTCTATATATAAGTGTCTGCATATTACATTAGTATTTCAACATTTTTCGTTGCTCGCCTTAGAACACCCTTTAATTTTTAACTGTCATATATTTGTTGTTGTAGCGGCAAAAGCTCTACATATCCTGTGAAAATTTCAGGTCCGTAGCTCTTACGGTTCCCGAGAAAACAGCCTGTGACAGACAGACGGACAGACGGACGGACAGCGTAGCGAAAACAATAGGGTTCCTTTACACTTTTGGTGTATCGGAACCCTAAAAATTAAATAATAGTTCATGTTAAGGTAAACAAAAACAGTTTTAAAAGCAAAATAAAAATTCATGTTTGAGATGAAATTATAGCTGCAATAAAATAAATGCTTATATTTACATATATTTTACGTATAGCCTTTTAAGGTTCACGTTCTTAGTGCAGTGTAATGACTAGATATGCTTTGTTTATGTTTTTGCGTTTGTTCAAAAACTAGTGAAAAAAACACTTGTGGAATTTGGTACCGTTAGGCCGCAACAATAATAAACAAAGTACATGTAGCAGTTACGTGTGTTAGTATTTTAGGGTTAAAGATTCCCTCTTTTATAACTAAAAATCTTCTACAGCTGTTTTTAGACAAATATGTTGTTTATGGCATTTCATCATTTGTTGTTTTCCCTTGTTATTGATGGATTGTAAAATTTATGGCTACATAAATTTTATAGATGAACTCTGAAAAGCAGAGAAACATTTTTTATTATTCAAATATTTACAAGTTTTATTGCTTGCAAAATGTCAACATCGCAACTTAGATTTTATAGTTTAGGCTGCTGTTGCTTTCTTTCCCACCACCATGTGTAGTTTGTCGGTTATTGTCCATTAGTTATTCGTTCTTTTTATGTTCATTATATTGTTGTTTTTATGTTGCAGTTTTAACAAAATTTTTTTTTTGTTGCAAGTTATTTCCTCTAAAGAAGCAGAAAAGGTTCATTAAAGTTTCTGACTCTTTTTATATGATTTCGTTGTGTATCTCTGTAAAAGATAGGTAGAAAATTTAGTTCAGTTCACTCTTAGACGATGCCACTTTTTTGTAATTATAGTTTGAAAATTATAAAACTAAACATGGGACGCGGTATTTTTAAAAAAAGTGTTTGAAGGCTTTGGAAATAATTTTTATTTTCGATCAAAGGCAATGCACAACTATCACTGGTCTGAAAAAAAAGTTTGGTTGGAGCCACTAAATAAAAATTTGTGGAATATATAAAGTTTAATGCGGTAAATTCAAATCCATGTTAATTTTTTTTATCTGGCTCAGATTTTTTTATGGGCCTGACTATTATGACACTAGAAATATAGCGGTCACGCTAATGTATTTCATCATAACTCGAGAGCTGTTTGCTCGATTTTACTAAGCTAAGCACCAAAAGATGCAGAATAAAATTACCTTTCAATTTGATTCATGCAAAATTTTTTTTATATTCCCAACTGTTTTGGAGTTATTCAGAAATTGGCGGCGAAAACAAATTCAATTTATGCAAAATTAATTTTTTTTTTCGTTTTCAAAAGCTCATAAAAAATATTTAGAGGGCAAATGATTTAAATTTCTATCATTGGAAAGCAAAGTATATTAGGGATAAAATTAGCCAAATATTATTGAAATCGATAGACATATGTCGATTTTATTTGCACTTAAGTAAAGGAAGTCAATTTATAAAAATCACAATTCCCATATAACAGAAAAAATTTAATTTGTGTGTGAATGTGTGTTGTATGAAAACTAAAATTTTTGTCAATTAAGTTCCCTCACTTAATTTTGAATAAAATCGACATTTGTCCATCGATTTTAATGATTTATGGCTTATTTTCTTTCTGGTAAATGAAAAAAATGTAAAATATTTACCTTCTTAGTTTTTTTATGAGTTTTTAAAAACAGAAATATCTATAATTTTACATGAAATAAAATCTTTTCGCCACCAAATTTCTGAATAGATCCGAAAATAGTACTAAGCTTCCTTTTTTTATTTTTATTTCTTTACTATCTATTAAAAACATAGCAATCCTCTTATATATTCATAAATTTTTTAATTTGCTTGCATTTTTTTGTAACTGCAAAGTGTCGCTTAAGCCAAAATTCTCCTTTTCAAATAGAGGCAAACTGCAAGAATATTAATGATACATTTAAGGAACAGCTTGCTAAGGACAATAATTACTAGTCTTAAAATAATTTGATTAAATTAAGAGATTTTTTATGACACCAAGAATATCTTAAAATATGTTAGCCCCTACAAACATTCGTTGTCTTATAGCAAATTCATTAAAACTATTGAAATTTCATATAATCAGGCGCGGATCAAGCTTGACCTTTTGGGGGGAATTTCTAAGTAAAACATACTATTTTTCCAAACTTCTTTTAGAAACTCTATAGAAATTTACTCGTCTTGGGGGGGGGGATATCCCCTTTCCCCCTTGTATCCGCGCCTGCATATAATAGTCCACTACAATCCTATATATCCAATATTAAGACTCTACTTCGACTTAAACCAAGCATAATTAAAAAATACTTCTCCTGTAAAATTTTATTTTTGGCTCTTAAGCTTTTTTGGTGGTTATGACCGATATTAATCATACGTAATATAATTCTTTCGGCACACCACAGAAAACGTCGCAAGAAAATAACTTTAAGTTTGGATCTAGAACCTATCAGTGAGTGACTTAATTATATCAATTGACCCCTTTCAATAACAACACCATGTTAAATTGGCAGGCACCTCTCATATAAAGTTCAATTCAAGAAATCCGACCGGTTTTTAATCCTTGGGAACCAGTCATGTGACTTTTCTTGTGACAGGTTCTCTTCATAATATGTTGAATCAAAATTATTTTAGGTTGGAACAACGTGAGTTTGATAATGAAACAACATGAAGAATCATGTTTAATCAAAATTATTTCAAGTTGCAAGAACTTGAATTTAATATAGGCGTTTAATTTATTATTATCCTTAGCATAGGCATCAGAAAAATTCGCGTGTTAGTTGGCTGTACCAGCCTAGATTTGAACTCGCACCTATTGCTTTGTAGTCAACGCGCTACCCTGCGGAAAATTTGGTGACAAATGATCCAAAAGTACGCGTCCCATGACTTGAGAAAGTGAGACTGGTACCAAAAATAAGGAGTAGTGAATGGTGAAAAAAGACATATTGTGTAAATGGTCACATATTAACCATGTTCAGTCAATTTAGTTGGTACTCCGGCTAGTATATTAGTAAACGTCACTGAACTAATTCGATGCACCTGGATCAAAGGCCTATTACATAGTATCTATATAACATTAATTGTCTCCCTTCAATGAGACTGCCATTCCACTCAGGAACCTGTTCCGTAACTATATTCAGATATTAATTCCAGCTTAACTGGTATTTACAACATTGAAATATAAGTTCCTCTGTGGTCGAGTGGGTAGTGTACTAGCCTGTCATGCCGGAGGTTGTCGGTTCGAATCCTGTCAAAGACACCGCTTAAAAATTAAATACAATTTCTACTTGGATTTGTAACAATAAAAAAATAAATTAGTCGATAATTACAGCTGAATTTGGGAATAATATTTATATATAATCTATATTATTCTACACCGGTTAGGACTCCATAAGATAGTTCAGAGACAAGTTACAAGGTGCATACAAAGTATCAATTAACCCCATCCTAGGCCATCCCCATGTAAAAGTGGCTGGTCCGCTTCATAGGAAGTGTTAGAACTCGGACTGGTCTCTACCACCTGGGGACCAGTCACGTGACTTGTTTTATGCCAGTTCCATTTACAGCAGGTTAACTACTGCAGCCACAACAGCTACAACAGCCATAAATATACTTTAGATATACAGTACTATAAATACCATCATAAGTAGAATGAATTTCATTTTAATGTAACATGATTTAATTGATGATTTAACATAAAATTTATTTGAAATTAAAGTTATAGTCATGTTGATTTGAAATGCAATGCAACCTTTACAACAATGTTATTTTAACAGTGAACAATTTTAATCCAAGAAATTTAAGATTAGATTAATAACTTATCGTTTAAGATTAATATGAAAAAATCGCAATTTTAAATCAATGGCAGAAAATTTTCGCAGGTAATGTGAAGTTTGTCGGTTAGTTGACGGCTATTTCTCGGCTAATTTACATTTATACAACACGAACTTGCGTGTGTTAGAGTATTTGTTGGGAAAAGTTTTCATCAATATTATTTTAAGATTACAACTTTATTTGTCATTTCATTACATCATTTAATTTATGAGATAATGACCTCTAGACTAATTCAACTGATTTTATATCCTGGCGACCACTTTAATATTAAAATCTAGTACAGATTAATGAAACATTTTTATTATAATTTATTTCATATTTCATGGGAAGTATCCTAATATATGGTGCTTAAAAACATGTGACAATTAGCTAAAACACACTGCCACCATTGTTGAGTGACAAATAAAACCTTCAATGATAATCGTTTGGTTTCAAAAGTCATAATACATTAATTACCTAATATAACCAGTAGAATACAAAACTAATACTGTGGCTTATTTAAAGGACAAATCCGTCACCCACTTAGCCAACTACATACACAGAAAAAATACTACTTATATTCAAGGAATTTTTTCATAAATGTTATGAATCGAACATGATAAGTTTTTTCAAAATTATTTTCATTCTATCTAGGAACTTTTACATAAATTAACTCATATGTGTAATTCCATGTCAAATTAACTAATAGTTAGACACGACCCTGTTCGATTTTGATGAAATTTGTTCAGCTGTTTTCTTTAAGCCTATAACGAACTTATGCCAAAGGGAAAAAATTAAAAATGTTTTTTCAGAAGTTATGACATATCCAAAATATCATTATTTCACCAAATTAACCGAAAGTGTTGAGTTTAGTTTTTAAATATCTCGAAAATTATTTCATATACAAGATTGGTATGTATGTCATTTTGAGCAGAATATTTGGAGCTACAAAAAATGTATAGGGCAAATATTATTTTTTTTTTGGAAAATGACTTATCTGCAAGGTTTTGAAATTTTCAAAACTGATTAAATCAAAAACCTATATTTTTATTTGGCTGCTTTTTTTTATATAATATCTCTAAACGTCCTTAAAAAATCCTAAAATTTTTAAGAAGGTGTTTTTTTTCTTTTTTGAGATATGACAAAAAATGTACTTTTTTAACACAAAATTTCCAACATAAAATTTCACCGAAAAAACAAATGCATAAATTTGTCAATGCCATTACTTTTTCCGCTTCAAATCTTTGAATTGAATTAAATTTAATGCATATTGCTCAAAATTACAATTTTAAATTATTTTTGATACTATACTGTTGAAGGTTGCGAAAGAAAAAAATCATATCTGAAAAAAGAAAAAAAACACTTCCTCCAAAATTTCACGATTTATTAAGGACATTTAGAGGTATTTATAAAAAAAATTTTGACGAAAAAAATATAGGTTTTTGATTTAGTCAGTTTTGAAATTTTCAAAACTTTGCAGATAAGTCATTTTTCCAAAACTAATTTTTGTTCTACATATTTTTTGTTGCCCAAAATATCCTCTTTAAAATGGCATACAAAACATCCTTGTACATAAAATAGTTTTAGAGATAATTAAAAACTAAACTCAACACATTCTGTAAATTTGGCGAAATAGTGACATTTTAAATATGTCATAACTTTTGAAATAAAATTTTTAATATATTTCCTTTAATGTAAATAAGTTATGGGATGAATGACAACATTTGACCAAATTTCATCAAAATTGAAAGGGGTCGTGTCTAACTCTTAATTGATTTGACATTGAATTACCCAGTGTTGAACTTTTATAGTCTGTTGTACTAGGCATAACTCTTTTTTTTCTGCCAAACAGACTATTTGAAATTAATTGTGTTTTTATTTTATACAAATAGAAAACCATTTTAGAATTTGTTGATAAAAAATTTGAAAACTTTTTTCAAAGCAACTTTGATTTCACAATTTGTTAAAAACTAAATTCATACTGCGTATGAAATAAATAATTCCTGTTTTTTATTTATAAATTAATAAAATATATGAATAATAGACTATGAACTTTTTTCATACTATTTATGTTGAAACTTTTTCTGTGTATACTATACAAATATGATATGTATTCATACATTCGCCACACAAATATCATTATCTCATCAGGAGAAAATTCGTTTGTTCTATGAATGCTTTACGAAAATTCATTATAAATTCTCATTTTGTCCATAAATATCAGTATGCTTCATTAATTCCCATACTATTCGTTAATAATGTCACACGATAAAATATACATTCTAATTAGTTTTGATTGTTAAAGATAAACTTCAAATGTTGTAGACGAAACCATACAGTAGGAAAAGATCAAACTATTTTGGAGATATGTATGTTAATAAGCCGTATTTAAATGTCATACAGCAAGTCATTTCAAAAAATAATAAACTACAAATAACACTGTTGAATACAATCAATGTCACTATAACTATGTGCAAAAAGGAGGAACTTTGACTCTCCTAAAATGAATACCAGTTGTAAACTTTCAAAACGCCGATATACTTAAATATATTTTTTTCACTTTTGTTACAGAATGAATTTTTTATAGTTTTAATTATCACGGGCCGTATATAAATTTTTTTTTTAAAATTAGCTGCCTGTTTCTTTTTAGATAAACACTTAGGTGCCAATTTTCTTGGTCCCCTTTTAGTGACGCTATCTGAAATTTGCAAAGGGTCACACAGCTAACAAAGCCATGGGGACAATTTAATTTTTGCCACAGCTACAATAATCATAGTAATTAAAAAAGTAACAGCAACAAAAAGTTAATGAACTAGCGAATTTGAAGTGCATTGGAAATAACCGTAGAGGACAGCCAGCAAAATAAAATGCAATACAATATAATGTAGATTCCAAACAATTGAGTTGATGATGATGGTGTTGATGTTGATGTCGAAAAATAAAAATGCAAAAAAGTCAGCAATGAAGATGAAACAACAATGTTAAGAATAATTGGAAATTAAAAAAGGAAAACTTGGGACGCAGTACATGTACATTTAAAACGATTTATATATTTTTACTATATTTCATGGTTTAATTGTAAAACATTTCTCTCAGTTCCATTTATTTTAGGTAACACATTGCGATTACTTAAAATACATATAAAACTTTCGTTCAGCTAGAAAACTACTCGTGTATAGAAAATATTCTTATTTAAGTAATTTAATGAAGAGTACTTTAATAAAATCCTTGTTAATTATAAGGAAGCAATCCTTTAGAAAGCAATGGCTTAGCCATGTCAAGTTGTATAGTTAAGGAAAGGACAAGATTGACATCCTTTTGTTCTGATACAAATTATTAGTTTTTTAGTGGCAGAGTTTCTTCTAGTTTATTTGGTTGATATTTCTACATTAAATAAAAAAAATCATAAATGTCTTATGAATATTTAAGAAAACATTTTAAATGGCATCCATACCAGCGAATAAACAATTGTAAAAGTGAGCGTAGCCCACACAGAAATAATTATCACCAATAAATTTTTAACCAAAAAAAAATTTAATTTACAGTAAATGTTATTTTATTTGACTTTTATTTAAGGCAATTTTTATATAAATTTAAAAAGTTTAGGAACCATTTTTTTTGCAAAATCTGCCTATTAGGACTAATCACTAAAAACAGCAGCAAAAACCTGATTTCTCTGTCACAAAAAACCCCCCATGACGACATACACACAAATAATAACAAATATGACAGCAAAACGGAGGCGATATTGCAATTCATACAATACCAGCGGCCTTTTTAATGTTGTTGTGGTAATTCTCATTCATTTTCTAAGAGTCATTATATAAACATAAAGAGTTGAACAAATTTAACAAAGTGAAATTTCATAAATGCTAAATGGATACTTTTAAATAATATTCATAGATTAAAACTAACTGCCAGGCCCACTATGTCGACACGATTCTTTCTTTCTTATAATAACATATAAAACAAAAACAAAATTTTAGAATTTGTTTTTGTTTTAAATGTAATTGTGGCGAAAGAAAGAACATGTCGACATAGTGGGCCTGACAGTAAATGTATCCTGATATAATACAAAAAAGAAGCTAATGTTATTATTAGTTTCAGTTAATGTTATTATTTAAAACAAAAAGTTTGTTTGATATATTACAAAAAATTTAGAAAATATATTTGTTTGATTCAGTAAACATTTTTTGTTCGATATTTGAACATATTTTTAAGCAAATTGCTTCACAGATTCAGTGACTTGAGTTCCCATGCAAAATTAAAAATTTCGTATACATATTTCAAAATAATATTTTACAAATATTTATACACGATTAAAAGACAGGATAATTTTTCTTTAAAATAAAATTAATTTTAATACAATCGACCTATAATGTTAAATGTAATGTCAATTTCAAATAATTAATCTTACCAAAATACGACGTCACACGGTATCAGTATCGGTATCGGTTTCGTTTCGGCAAAAAGGCGTATCGATGCATCCCTAATGGAGTTTTTTCTAAAATGATGTTTATGAAGATTGCGTTTTAGAGCCATATGCAATAATTGACTGTTCTTGAAAACAGTGCTATTTTATATAAAAAAGAATGATGGCGCTCTTTAAGCAAAAAATATATATTTTATAAATTTTAAAAATTAAAAGTGATATATTTCCTACTCAGAAATAATATCTTTTTAACTAACGACGAAAATATTGCGACAGTGGGTTGTGATTTGGATCCGATATCTTCAAAATACTGGACCGAAGTTTGAAAAATGTATAAATTTAGAGTTTCAAATGAGTATATCTCACTAACTATAAAAGGTACTCACTTAACCCAGCATAATTTTTTAAAAACTTTATAAGAGCTATGAGGACACAGCCATTTTTTTAAATCGGGCGTTGAACAGAAATATGACAAGCGATAAGAAATTTTACATGCTCGAATAATATCTGAAATTGGCATGACTTATAATATAATTTGTTTTAACTATGTAGAAATTTTTGTAAAAAATTATTTTATAAGACACGAAAATTTGAGTTTTCCAAGGGAGCCCAAGTCATAAATAAAAAAATTTTCATAACTCTTAATTTCCACCTACGACTATTTTTCATGTTTTTATTTTAGAGAATTTATATATAGTGCTTTCAAACCCTATACGCACTTTTCATAGAACATTTTTTTTCGTAAGATTCACTCCCATACTACCCGTAGCTATCTGAGTAGGCCGCTATGATAATATAAAGAAAATTTTAAAAAATCTATTCAATCTTCAGACAACATATAATATGATGGTTTTTACTGAAGTTTTATTTTTTTTAACTTAGCGGGTTTTGCTAGTGGACATACACAGAAAAAATAAAATTTTAACATACACAGAAAAAATAAAATTTTCAATTCAAACACCAAATTCGCTTAATCAAATGTAAATATGTTCAATTTAGGTCATACAAAGATATTTGTAAATTCAAATGCAAACATTTTTAATAATTTGTTTGAGAAAAAAATTTTTGATTTTTTCAATTAAACAATTTTTTCAATAAAAATATATGTTACAGTAATTTAAAAAAACAATTCAAATAATTTCATAATTTTCTCAGGTTGCCAACATTGGCGATAAGAAAAATGAAATAATAAGTCAAGATAAAATAATACAGGTAGTGGTAAAAACACAGCTGTTTATCTTTTTTCATTAGTTGTTTTTTTATTTTTTAAAACCTGTTGAATTGATGAAAGAAGTGCAATGAAAAAACTAAAAAAAAAATTTAAAAAAATCAAGACTTGGGCAGAGTTGGGAGTAAGGTACAGAATAAATGTTTTCCTTGTTATAATGTTAATTTCTGTAGAAAATTGTTCCACATCACAATCGCTATTATTTATTGCGGCCTATTTTTTGCAATTCATTACTTAATAGCAGTAGTGGAAGTGACAAATTTTTCACTATCATTAGTTTGGTGAAACTGAAAGTTTAGTGCAGTACTCCCACCTTTGGAATTTCTTTTGTGTTTTCGGAAATTTTTCTTTTGTTCAGACTTTCGCTTGTTTGAAACTTTCGGCAACGAAACAACAATTAAAACCCATGTTGTTTTTGTCATGTTGTATTTGTTTTAGTATTACCACTACCTGTATTAATGTATCTTGTAATAAGTCAAACAAAATAGAGACAATAATAAAAATTTAAAAACATATTCAAAAACATATTTGTTAAAAGAAACCTGTCATAATTTTTTCTGTGTACATATAAAGAAACATAAATGAAAATTCAATGCAGACATACATTAGCATTTTCCTTTAAACAGCGTGATGTAGAAGGCAACCAACAATGGCAAACCAAGAATTAACACAGAGAATAATAGCCGCTGACAACTGCAGATGAAAACCGCCACAGGTGGGACAAATGAAAATTAAAAAAAACCACGACAGCAAAAATCTTTAAAAATAAAACAACAAACAGGAAATCAATGACAGTAAAACAATAAAGTGCCAAGGAGACACGCAAACACACACTGAACTAAAAAATACAACGGAGTATTTATTAAAATCTGAAAAATGAAAAAAAAAACTAGAAACAAACGGTAGCACGGGATTTCCTGTGATAAGCATCAGATTAACATCAATTAAGTAGTCGTTTCAGTGCCATTTTCACGAAATGTTTGTATATCGTGGGCGCGCAGGAAAAAAGGATATCTCAGAAGCACGAAGTTTTGGAAAATCAAGATGTAAAGTTTGATTGCACTTCCAAAATCTTCTATTATTTCTATTTTAATGAGTGATTACATTAAAAATTTCCCTGGTATCGTGCTAAGTCATTTATAAGCCATTTTTAGTGGTCCAAACAACCAACCCCCTCAACTATGCAAAGGTGAAAACATTTTTTTTTTGGAAAAAACTTGACTTATCCCCAGGCTTGGGGGGTAATGATTATATTTTGTAATTAATTACATGTTCGAATACACATTACATGTAATTTGTAATTGGTACACTACAATTACAATTACTTGTAATGTGTAATTGTCTGAAGAGCAATTAAAATTACATGTAACAGGTAGTTGATATATAGCAATTACATATTATTTTAATTGTAATTGAAGATTATAAACTACAATTACATGTATTTGGGCAAAAGTAGTATTAATAGCTCAGTTCTTGTATTTATAACAGTTTTACCGATTTTTAATCACTCTCAGACTTTTTAATGTTAAGTTTTTGCGAATTTTCATCATTTCGCTTTTTTTCCGAGATTTTTGCATTCCTTACAATTTTAGCGATGTTTAATAAATTTTACGGCTTGTTTTCAATTCGGTATTTTTTCGCGTATTTTGAGAGAAAGTGATGTTTTGCCATTTTTTTGCTGCTCGTCAAGCTTATGAGTATAAAAAGATTTAAGGAATTGTTTCTTATTCTCATAATCAGCAGAAAATTTTCGTCATTTTGGCTATATAAAAGTCTGCAAAAAATTTGAAAATATAATTGAGTATATTGTAATTAAATTAAATTTTCCTTGTAATTGTAATTGCAATCATGCCAACACAAATTACTTGTAATTTCAATTGATATGATTGCATTAACAATTACATATAATTTGTAATAGGCGTCCTACAATTAAAATTTTTTATAGTTATAATTGGTGCTACAGCAATTACAGTCAAAAGTAATTGTATTTGGTAGTAGTCCAATTACAATTACAAGTAATTTGTAATTGCACCAAGGCAATTACAAATTACTTGTATGTAATTGAAGTGAAAATCTAATCATTACTCCACAAGCCTGCTTATCCCCTTTTTCCCATACGTCCACGATACATAAGAATTTTAATTACATTCAACAGAAGCCGCCTAACAAGTGATGAAATCAGATTAGACATGAAAACTGACAATGGAATACGTAGCGGTTTCTAAAAACAACGCTGTTCTGTTCTGCCATGTATCTTGAAAATGAAATTGATGTTGATTTCCTGAATATTCCTCGGATTATTAATCATATCTGAATCTTTCTGAAAATAACGTAACGAGCTTAAGCCTACTAAAGTTAATTTTTTAATTTTTATTTCTTTACCATTTATTAAAAAACATAGCAATCGTCTTATGTATGAAAAATGTTAATTATATATTTAACGGGCATTTTTTTACTAATTTTTCATTTAAAAACAAGATGTGAAGGAAGTGTGAATTTCCAATTTTTTAGCGCAAAATTGTATACGTATGTGTACTATGATATTACTTATACGTCTATAATAATACATACTGTCATATTACGAATTTATTTTAAATTTAATATTTTATGTGTTAAATAATTCCCCTAACAATAGTTTTGGCTTTTGTTGTCATTTTCATTGTACTTTTCAAACACCAAATGTTCATATCACTTGACCCGATTGCTGTTATTAAACAGACGAGTGCACAGATTCTCTAGTATAGTTCATTGTGTACCAATATTATATTGTTTGATATATTTTGCTTGTGATTCTGTAACTTAAGCATTTTATCGTCTTTTTTCAATTGTATCCTTTTAAAATTTCTTACAGAATAAATAAGAAAACTTAAACCATCAAACTAAACCGATGGAAGCATTGTGAAAGAGTAAGTTCTAAGAAAAAGCTTCATCTTTAAAATAATATGAAGCAAACAATTTAAAAGAAATATAATAAAGCACATAAGCAAAATAACGAATATATGTGACACAAACTACTCAGCTGCATTCTAGAGAACGTGCACAAAAATACTTGTAATACTTTGAAAAAAAACATAAGATATTTTTTTGAGTTTAATTTACTAATAAATTGGTATTTATTCAGAGGAGGCCTTCGGAGGAGGTATGTCTGTAAAAAAATTTTTATGCAAATAGTTATTGTTTAGGTAATTTTAAAGTTGTCTATGTATTAGACTATGATTAGGACGTGTGCACAATAGGGTGGTTCGATTTGTATGGGTAAAGCCAACTTAACGATAGTATGTAGACATGGCTAACCCGAAATAAATAAAAGCATTTTAAAAATAAAACTGAAAAAATATCTCAAATAATAAATTTATTAAATATACAAAGAAAAATGTTATTCTTCTTTCAAGATTTTAGTATACGAAATAATTGTAACAAAGTCTTACGTAATATCAAGAACGGTAGGGCGATTAATTTTGAATTATTACTCAAAAATCATATGGCTCTATTTGAGCAAAGGCTCGATATGAACAAGTTTTTCGCGGTTTTAAGTAATGATTAATGACTTTCCATTTTGAAGCATTTCAAAGGAACAATAATAATCTGTGTCTTGATTACGTAAGCGAGTTTGAGATCTGGCTAAGTCGCCTTCAACAATAATTCCATGAATGTTCTTGTCTCTAGGCAACTCCATATTTGCTTGTATCGCCATCTCGTATTGATACGTCCGGCATTAACACGCTGGTGTGGACACACGATAGTGATTTCGTCACAGCTTTGATGTCAATATATATTTAAATATCGTTGCATTGTTTACCAAGTAATTTAGTCCTCTAGAAGCCATTGTGCTACAAAATATATATCAGTAGGTGGGAGTTAAAATAAACCAAGTCATATTTAGAAAAATTTACAGGAGACCGCAATAATGCTGATTCCAGCATTAAAAAAAATTTGACTTAGTGTAGTTTACTTTCCACTTACAGATATAAAAGGAAGTATAAAACAAGTACGTAAAAATTGAAATTGGTTGAGTTTAACACTGTGTATTTGACACTGAACTTTGTAAAATACACGAATAGCTTAACGCGATGTAACCACTCACTATTCTTGGCGATATTTCCTCCTCTAAGTTTAAAAATACACTGAATCACTGTCATCCGGCAGCCCACCTTATATAGTAAACTACAAAACCTTCTGGTGAATTCTCCGACTTTCTGGAATGTTGTTGTCTCTTTTTATTTTTAACTATACTATAATGCTTGTAACGGTGTTGTATTTTTATCTATAACTATACTGCATGCTCATGCTACGCTGTAATATATGTGTGTGCGTTGGTATGCATGAGATTTTACTTATGAATGATATACTACACATTACGCAGCTAATAAGTCTACATTTCTTGAGGTACGTTCAAACTTGGCAAATATTTGGCCAAAAAAACGTAACCACTACTTTTGCTAAGGATTAGTATGATCTAAGTTGCTTTTATAACACAAAATAAAGTTAATTATGCTGAAAAAAAAATCAATTTATATATTATTTTCAATAAATGCGAATCCATATTTAAAAATATATTTGAATTAAAGCAAATATAATTTTAGCGGGTCTGTTGGTCATATTTTTTTCGGCAAATATTTGCCAAGTGTGACCGTACCTTTACACCTGAAGTTTGTTCAGTTTATTTTGTCGCTATGTATATTGTCTTTTAACAGTCTCGACTAATCTCTTAGTTCTCGGCACTGTCTCCAGAAAGTTGCATATCCGCTATTTTGAATTCTAACGGCTAAAGCTACACTGAAAACACAAAATTAAATTTTCAGTAAAGAAACTCAATGAAGAAGTAAATATTTTGTCTAGAAACGGACCTCCAAACAAATTTGTAAATAATGACAAAAATATCGCAACAATTTCATTGAAAAAAAACGTGCTTTTTCAGTGAACAAATTATTTAAATCTATAAACAAATTTGTCTTAAAATATTAAAAAATTGTAAACAAAACAATTTATTATATCAAACAAAAAAAATTTCTGGATTTTCTGAAAAATATCAAACAATATTTTTGTCTGAATTTTTAAAACAATTAGTCTAAAAATACTAACAAATATTAAACAAAATATATTACTTAATCAAACAAAAATATTCAGTGGATCATCATCCATTAAGCATTTATGAAATTTCAGTTTGGTAAATGTATTCAAGTCTGAATGTTTGTCTAAAGGCTGTAAGAAAATTAATGAGAATTAACAAAACGACATTAACGAATTGATTGAACTGGGTACAATTGAATTATTTTTGCTATTATTGTTGTTGTTATTTGTGTGTATGTCGTCATCGGGGTTGTTTTTTTACGATACAGAAAACTGGATTTTCTTTTTGTTTTTGATGTTTGCGTCCTAAATAAAAATCAAACAAAAAATTCATTGATTTAGTAAAGAACATGTTTTGAAAATGAAATTTATTTTTTGACAAACTTTTTTTTAAATTTAAATTTAATTGCTCAATTAAAATTAAATTTTCTCAATTAAAAATCCATGTCCGAACTGGGTATAAACCGCTTAAAAAAGACGGCTCTTATAAAGCGGTTTTTATAAAATAATTTTGCTGTCTATACCCAACTTCATGCTAAAGCATTTTAAATATTTTTTGTGTTAAATTTTCCTTTCGGTGTTCACTTTCAACTCTAGAAAACTATGTGCTTTATCTTGTGCCAGTTTCTTCTTCTGCTGTTTATGTTGCTCCTTTTGGTCAACGTAATTGGGGTTTTTGCTTTATTAAACAACATATTTTCACATATTTCAAGTTTGTGGTATCTTCTAGTACACATTCATTGTTAACCAGACAGTCAAGTCTTCCTTTCCAAACTATTGCAACAACAGCAATATGGTAAGTTTTTGTAAACTTATAAGCCTCAAATTATACCACATTTTCTATAATACTTTAAGGGGCAACCTGAATGGAAATGTAGACTTAAGGTAAGTGAATTTTGTTATAACAGCTTGAATGCAAAGAAGTTTATTGCTGCAGACTATTTTGTTTTAAAAAATTCTTAAAGTTTATAATATTGCTTTGGAAAAAAAATTTGGTTTTAATAATGTTTCTAATATTTCCTTCTTTATTTGAAACAATTAAAGCAATGTTGACGTGTGTATCAGGACATTTCGATGGTGTCTTTTGTTCTTAAAGCGACAAAGCGACTTACAAAAAATTTTATTTAATTTTTGTTCGAAGAAATCTAAAACTTCTTGCAGAAGCGAAATTAAAAATATATTTCTAGTTCTGAGAGTGAGTGAGAATTGGCTTCTTTATCTAGAACCTCAAAAGAAATAATGACTTCACTTAAGATAAAACTTTGAACTTTCCTAGTGGATATGTATTTTTATACATTTATTTCAACTTGTGTATGGGGTAATTTACGAGTGCATGTCGGAGTAAAATAATGTATGTTTGTGTAAATTTACGTACTTATATTATTCTTATATGCATACATGTATTATTCTGTATGAATGTGTTGTAGTTTATTGCTGTTGCTACTATTGTTGTGGTTGAAAAAAACCTCATTTTAAGATTTTTGTTTAGACATCCTTTCATGCAGTTTCACTAAACTCCAACTACACTACAAAACCACTACAAAAAGCTTTTGGAAATATATATACATACATACTATACTAAATGGGCATATTCATATGTATATCGACCCCTTTGCGCGGAATGATCGTAAGCGACACTTTGTAAAAAAAATATTTATTGAAATCCAAATTTTATGAGCATACCCATAGTTTTAAAGCGTCAAAATATAAAAATTGTTGATAACTTTTGAAATACAGGGCTTAAAATTTGATCGTAAGCGAAAGTTTCTGAATATAAATCATATTTAAATATAATAAAAACCCATTCTGCTGATAAATTGGGTTTTTGTCGCTTACGATCATTTGGCGATAAGGGGTCGATATGCCTATTTAAAGGTGTAATTTTAAGGCATATATTAAAACAAGTGGTTAGTGAAATTGGTTAGGAGACTAAGATTACCAAAAATATTTCTAAGATTACCAAAAATATTTCATATTAACAAAAACAAAAATGTCATTCCAATATAAATACATACATATGTACATGTATTGTACATACATATGTATGTATATGTATTAGGATATTCATTAAATATGGTTTTTGCTTTAATCGGTTAATCGCTCGATTGATTAATCGAGTTTTGGCTTAATTGGTTAATAATCGTTTAATTTCTGTATTAATCGGTTAACCGATTAATAAAGTTTTTCATAAATCAAGGAATTTCGACAAAAAAAAATACATAAATTATTTATTATTTTGAGTTTATTAGTGAAAAAAAAAAAACAAAAGCAAACAAACAATTCTTGAGCTAAAGTAAGCAAAAAAAGTTTCCATACATATATATGAGCTACAAAATAACAAGTGTTTGAGATGAGTTTGTTAGTTTAAGGAAATCTTCTAAAACAATCATTCAAAACAATTATTCAGTTTAAATGTTTTTATTATTTAAGCGATTTTTTTCTTTAGTTTTGATAAAACTTGACTTGGAGAAATCCTTTCACTAATCGTAGATGTTGAAGAAATCGAAAGAAATCCATAATACAGAATATCTAGTTTCTCAGTCCTTTCTTGGATTCCTCTAAACATATTAAATCTTCCTTTATGTCCTATTTTTACCCGACAGAGAAGGGTATTGTGTATATCAGAATCTGTATGTATGTATTTATGTATGTATGTGTGTTCCTTTGCGGCACTATATAAGCCGAACGCGTATACCGATTTTGACGATTCTTACGTCAATCGATTCGTCTTAATCCTGGGAGTGTCACAAAAGATGTGACAGTAGTCAAAATTCAATATGGCGGCCAACAGGCGCCATTTTGTTTACACGAAAAAATAAGAAATCGGCGAACTATAACAAAATGGGTATCAATCGACAGGTGTTTGAAAATCATCTTTAGCTTTCTCTTATCATTTTTAATTTCGAATGACTATTTAGGATCCTTGACGATTTAAAGTTGTTTTATTTTATTTTTTTTACGCAGCCGGGTTTTTTGATTTTTTAAATTTATGTCTTGTAATTTTTTCAACTTCTTAACACCTCAACTGTTTCGGTTAATTCTGTTAAAATATTCCTTGTACTACTATCGATAGTTTCTTCTTTTGCCAGATGATCATGTGACTCATACAGGCAGATCTCAGCACCGAACATTCCGCAAAAGAGTTTGTTTCCGAATTAATTAGTTTTCTTTTTTATACTGTATTTTAACACACTGCTGCTAGATGGAAATATTCCTGAGTGGAGGTATAAATAATCAAGTAACTGAATTCGTCTCTCATTAAATCTAATGCTTAGATTTTTAATTAAATTTTTGGAAATAATATTATTGGCTTTTATTAAACTATTAAGCAAAAGCTTAATACTTCCCTAAACTTCAATTAGAGTAGCAGAGTCTTTACTAATCTCTTTTATAGCCACGTCCAAAGGTTTTTTTTTTACTGAAGTTATGATCTTTGTTTGTATGAATAATAATTTCAAAACTCATACGTTTTGTATGTGAGACGAAATAAATAATTCAACGCACAAAAAATATGTTATAATACTACAAAAACTGAATAATTTTATTATGTCGGCTAATCGGTTAATCGACTG
Organism: Panzeria rudis; assembly: GCA_956483635.1. Classification (NCBI taxonomy): domain Eukaryota; kingdom Metazoa; phylum Arthropoda; class Insecta; order Diptera; family Tachinidae; genus Panzeria; species Panzeria rudis. Next base: position 139,119,718 of record OY101447.1, on the reverse strand, counting down.
AATTTAGCCCCACAGAAACAACTAAATTTCATTTTCTGTAAAGGAATTCAATGAAATAGTAAATATTTTGCCTAGGAGGGACCTAAAAGCAAATTTGTAAATATAGACAAAAATATCTCAACAATTTCAATAAAAAAACGTTTTTTTTCAGTGAGCAAATTGTTTAAATCTATAAAACAATTTGTCTAAAAATATTTACAAATTGTAAACGAAACAATTTACTAAAACAAGCAAAAAGATTTCTGGATTTTAGGAAAAATATCAAACAATACTTTTGTCTGAATTTTTAAAACATTTAATGATGAATCAGAACTAAGTCTGCAACTTCAGGCAAAAACGCTGCCAAATAAACGGGGCCAAAACTAAATCGATGGCAGTATCTTCAAAATGCTCTCATATTATTGTTTATTTTCTTTTGTTCATATATTTCCTATGAAAAATGTATGAAATTTTATTAAAACACGGCAACATTGTAGAGAGAATGAGTGGCTAAAACTGAGAGCATGAGAAAAATCGTTCTCAAAATAAAATAGATTCTATCCAATGACTGCTTTTTACGGCGTATGATTAATGACAATTTGTATGAAAAACCTCGTCTAGCCCCAGTTCTGTTTCATCATTTAGTCTAAAAATACTAACAAATTTTAAACAAAATAGTTTATATTAGTTTAATACAACTATTAAACAAATTAGTTTGGCTTAAGTTCATTTTCAATTTAATGTTTCGATCAAATTATTTTTTATTTAAGAAAGAAATTCTAAAGCATGTAAATATTGAACATGCAAAGAAAAATTTGGATGTACGGAAGGTTGATCTGATAGTTGTTTCGAGACTACCACAGTCTACTCATCAGAGCCCTTTACCTACACCACCAGCGACAGTAGCAACAACACTGTAGCGAAAATCCTACTAATTTTAATAAGCTCAATTAATAGACTGTCGCCACCTCGCACTTATTAATGAACTTTTTCTAAATGTTCGGAACTTCTCTAACTGTCTTTTCTTAGCATGTGCAACTATTTGAAGCTTTTTTCATTTCAGTCTTACCATCATGGAATATCATCGATATTTTCAATGCTGTGATTTTTTGAATGTTTATTTAGCCCAAGTTTTTGGAACAGTACACATTCATGTTTTAAATAAGTGGCTTTAGAGTTTTTAATAATTGAGTTATAACTGTATGGTTTTTATCCAAAGTTATTTCATTAGTTTGGCTTAAGTTCATTTTCAATTTAATCTTTCGATTAAATTATTTTTTATTTAAGAAAGTATTGAAAATATCGATGATATTCCATGCTGATAAGACTGAAATGAAAAAAAGCTGAAATGAAAAATATTTGTGCGCATACAGAAAAAAGTTTGAACATACATATTATGAAAAGTTCATAATCTATTGTTCATATATTTTATTAATTTATAAATAACAAACAGGAATTATTTCATACGCAATATGAATTTAGTTTTTAATAAATAAATTTATGAAATCGAAGTTGCTTTGAAAAAGAATGTAATATTTTGTCAACAAATTCTGATATGTGTTTTGTTATTAATATACTGTACAAATACAGTCCGTTTCAAATAGTATGTTTGGTAGAAAGGGAAGAGTTGTGCCTAGTACAACTGGCTATACAAGTTCAATAGTTGAATTTTTAAAAATATTTTTATTAAGAAATATGGATTAATTTAGGTAACAGTTCCTAAAGTGAATATAAAAAGGTATGGAAAAAAATTTTCATGTTAGATTCATAGCATTTATGAAAAAATTCCTTGGATATAAGTAATTTTTTTTTTCTGTGTATATCTTCATCGGGGTTGTTTTTTTACGACACAGTTTTTCTTGTTGTTTTTGGTGTTTGTGTCCTCAATAAGAGCCAAATAAACAATTCATTGATTATGCAATGAACATTTACTGAAAATGAAATTTATTTTTATACAGTTTTGTTTGAAAATTTTTTGGTGATAGTTTTCTCTGTGCGGTTTTACCGTTAATCGAAGAAAGCCAATTTTAAATTAACCGATCAGTTAATCGGGAAGTAATTAATCGAGTAACCGATTAACGTTTAACCGAATGAATACCCTAATATGTATGCTAATTTAAAACACAGATGCATCGTATGCCTTATAATTAAACATTCTGCCTTGAGGAAAAATATCTTTAAATATGTACCAATATATAAAAATGTTGTAAATAACTGCAAGCAGTGCAGTATTTATGCTGTAGGGTATATAAATAAAGCAAACACTTTTTAACAGAAAAGTCTACAACAAAGCATATTTACTTTGGAAAATGCTTGAAGCACTATCTTTAGCTAATTAACGTCATGCAAAGTATTTTGTGGAATCTTTTTATTGTACTTCTTGTGATATAGCAGAAGACTAAACAATCTTTTTACTTGTATGGTATATTAAAACTGACTTGATGATGAAATAATGTCCATGGATATTATTTTCAAGTCGGAAAGGAAATAATCACCCGTATTATGTACATCGAAGTCGAACTTGTGACTACGACAAATTGTTATAGAATAAAGAAAACTTGGACAACATTTCTATATTCTAGGACAATTTGTCGTAGTCACAAATTCGACTTCGACATACATAATACGGGTGAATGTCTACAAAAAAGGCAAAATAGTGTTCTCTTGGTATCCCAGCAAAAATAAATCTGGTACAAGGAAACAGGTAGATTAATAAGAAGTGCCTCGGAGATGCGGAAAAGCACACAGTGCATCCCCTCTGCCTCACGAGGATGCAATAACGTAAGCGAGCGAAGAAACGTACCACACACCCGATGAATTTGGTCGGCTATTTATGTTTTTTCGTGTGTTTTGAACACCAAGTTTTTTATTCAACTCAAACTTTTTTATAGAGCATCATCTCTCGCTTACGTGGGTACAAATATGGATGCGAGTGTGATTTTTGCTTCGTAATTAATTTTTTTTATTCTTCCATTGAATTGTGTATAAAAATAAATGTGCGTCGATAGCTTAGTGGTTAGTATTCTAGTCTACCATGCGGAGATCGTGGGATCGATTCCTGATTCAATACGCAAACAAAAAGTATTTAATAAAAGTAAATTGTAGTGTAATATAATTTAGAATTATATTTGTACCATTTAATACATAAATAAATATAAAAGCAACATAAAATAATGGCAAAACAAATATTAATCCAAGTGTGGTAAAATTGTGATATAGATAAAAACATTTTTTAATTATGTACATATAAAAAAGACATGATGTTAATGAATCTAGGATGCGCAGAAAGAAGCTCATGCCTCCAGACCTACCAAGTGAGACATCCCATACAAAAATCATGTAATACCGAAGCAGGTTGGTAAGGGAGAGTACCGAAATCTCTCCCTTACAAACCTGCTTCCGATGAACGGATATTTTTGCTACTATTTGAACTACACAGAGGAGAAAATGGTTAAGCCCAGCTGGAGGCTAGAAATTCAGAAAAAAATTAATCAGAGAACCCACTATGTGATACACACAGAAGATGAAACACTTATGAGCGGTCGAAGATGTTTATCCTATTGCGAGCCTCGGTGCACATATGTATGTATACCTTAAAATATTTCCAGTTTAAGCAAATAGACAAATCTTGCTGCCATTGTGGACACTTATGTTACATTAAATAGACTGTTGAATCTTAAAATTCATCAACAGAAGTTTGTTTAAGCTATACGTAGGAATTTTGAGCACATAATTAAAAAATATCTCCTTTTTGGGGATTATTGAATTAGAATTAAGTTTTAATTTTATAATGGGCTTTCTTCCCAAATTAATAATTTGATTATTCAATAATATATTAAAGTTTTATTAAAATACATTGAAACTGATTATGGATGGGTATTAGGTAGTTTCTATACGCATTTCATAATGCAAATCATTAGGGAACCTTTACCAAAAAAGGTCATAAAAAACTAGAGAAATTATAAAACAGTTATTAATTTTTAGTCGAACTGTATGGTTTTTATCCAAAGTTATTTAATTACCCTGCAGAAAATTTGGTGACAAATGATCCAAAAGTACTCGTCCTATGACTTGAGAAAATGAGACTGGTACCAAAAATAAGGAGTAGTGAATGCTGAAAAAGACATATTGTGTAGATGGTCACATATTAAAAATTTTCAGTCAATTTAGTTGGTACTCCGACTGGTATTGTAGTAAACGGCACTGAACAAATTTGATGCACCTATATCTAAGGCCTATCACATAGTGTCTATATAATATTAATTGCATCACTTCAATGAGACTGCCATGCAACTCAGGAACCTGTTCCGTAACTATATTCAGATATTAACTCCAGCTTAACTGGTATTTATAACATTGAAATATAAGTTCACCTGTGGTCGAGTGGGTAGTGTACTAGCTTGTCATGCCGGAGGTTATCGGTTCGAATCCTATCAAAGACACCGCTTAAGAATAAAATACAATTTCTACTTGGATTTGTAACAATAAAAAAATAAATTAATCGATTAAATTAATCGAATTACAGCTGAATTTGGAACAATATTTATATATAATCTATATTATTCTACACCGACTAGGACTCCATAAGATAGTTCAGAGACAAGTTACAAGGTGCATACAAAGTATCAATTAACCCCATCCTAGACCATCCCCATGTAAAAGTGGCTGGTCCGTTTCATAGGAAGTGTTAGAACTCGGACTGGTCCCTACCACCTGGGGACCGGTTACGTGACTTGTTTTGTGTCAGTTACATTTACCGTAGGGTAGTTTGGCTTAAGTTCGTTTTTAATTTAATCTTTCGATCAAATTATTTTTTATTTAAGGAAGAAATTCTAAAACATGTGAATATTAAACATTCAAAGAAAAATTTGGATGTACGGAGGGTTGAACTGACAGCAGTTTCGTGACCACCAAGTCTACTCGTTAGAGTCCTTTACCTATACTACCACTGACAGTGGCAACAACACTGTAGCGAAAATCCTACTAATTTTAGTAAGCTCAATTAACAGACTGTCGCCATCTTGTGGCGAGTCGCACCTATTAATTAACCTTTTCTAAATGTTCGGAACTTCACTAACTGTCTTTTCTTGGAATGCTCAACTATTCTAAGCTTTTTCATTTCAGTCTTACCAGCGTGGAATATCATTTCAGTCTTACCAGCGTGGAATATCATCGATATTCTCAATGCTCAATGGATAAAAACCATACAGTTCGACTAAAAATTCATAACTCAACTATTAAAACTCTAAAGGCACTTAGCTAAAACATGAATGTGTACTGTTCCAAAAACTTGTTCAAAATAAACATTCAAAAAAATCCCAGCATTGAGAATATCGATGATATTCCACGCTGGTAAGACTGAAATGAAAAAGCTTAGAGTAGTTGAGCATTCCAAGAAAAGACAGTTAGTAAAGTTCCGAACATTTAGAATAGGCTAATTAATAGGTGCGACTCGCCACAAGATGGCGAAAGTCTGTTAATTGATCTTACTAAAATTAGTAGGATTTTCGCTACAGTGTTGTTGCCACTGTCAGTGGTAGTGTAGGTAAAGGACTCTGACGAGTAGACTTGGTGGTCACGAAACAGCTGCCAGTTCAACCCTCCGTATATCCAAATTTTTCTTAGAATGTTCAATATTCACTTGCTTTAGAATTTCTTTCTTAAATAAAAAATAGTTTGATCGAAAGATTAAATTAAAAATGAACTTAAGCCAAACTAATTAAATAACTTTGGAAATTATAAAAAACTTCAAAGTTAAAACATGAACTCCAAAAACAATAAATTTTTTTATTTTCTTGCATGGCTTGTAAGTTGTAAGTAATTCTAGTTGTTAAAATAATGTTTTAATCTTGATATTGTGAAGTTCTTATTTATATGATTTGAAGTGTAATATAATATATCTAGTTTCTCTATGAGATTTTTGGGTAAAGGTTCTCTGATGATTTGCAATGAATAAAACTTTAATATTTTACTAAAAAATAAAAATATTAATTTGGGAAGAAAGCATGTTACAAAACTTAAGATAGTCCCCTTTTTGTTTTCATTAAAAAAGTAGGTTTTGTTACTTTATTTAGAGATTAGAAGAACGGTTTAAACTTTGTTTTACCCCTTAAGCAAACACTAAAGTGTACTCATACAACCGAACTCCAGGGCCTGGCTGCGACCGGTTATATTTTGTATGAAATTTTATGGCTACCGTAAGAAAATCAATAAAATATACTCTTAGGTTTTTAAAACTAACTATTTCTTATTAATATTTAGAAGAAATTATATGTTCGTGTAAGAAAAAGCAACTAAATAATAACTAATTAATAAAATATTGCAAACAAAGAGATTTTGCTTTTTAAACAAAAGTACAAATATGACTATAATACTTTGCTTCACTAACAGGAAGAAAATTTTGTTGCTAACAAGCTCAATTCTTCGAAATAAAAGTAAGAAACGAGTTCTTATGTATTTCATGTGCTTTTTTATATGTTTTGTTTTGATGTACTATAACCTATTATAATAGTGCAAGGCTTGGCCAGGACCTGGTGGTACAAATATGAATAAACATTTCTTAAGAAGGATTGATACGCCCACTGATAGAAAAATTTTAATTTTTCTCACTTTTCCCGCACCTTAGTTGATGTCTACTTAAGGGTTAAATTAATTTAAAATGACTCAACTCAACAAAAATGTTCACATTGTCGACAAATAATAAAAATAGTCTCAGTAAGGACAACATTTAAAATTTGTTTGTTTGTTTTTTTTTTGGTTATATTTATTTATTGTATCTTCAATAAAATTGAACTAACAATAAGTAATCAAATCTTAACTCTAAAATTTTAATTTTTAAGTCCAGCCAGTGCCAGACAAAAATATTTGTTTCAGCGGTTGGTTGTTTGGTTGTTTACTTCTCTCGTGTTCGGCTGAGAGCAAGAGTATCCCTCCTTCTCAGCCGAGTGTGGCCTCTAAAGTTAATGATGTTTCGGGCTAGGGGATTTGGGTGCAACTCAAGTCTTTTTAAATAATTAAAGTCATTTTAAATAATTAAAATATTCCTTATAATAATGACATTATTTCAAAATTATTATGAGTAAACTAAACTCAAAATTTAGATCTTGGCAGAATAAATTGATCTATAGTTACAAAGTGAGAGATGTTTCGTTAAGTAATTCTTACACTATGAAACATAAGTATAGGGTACTATAAAATTTAGAAATATAGGCATACAAATAAGAAATATAAAAAAAAGGTATAAGAAATTATTCATCACGTAAACATTCCGCCCCGCTTGCAGTATTGCAACAACGAAAAGCAGGGGAATACTTTACGGTTTAAAAAGGTATCAGAAATTATTTATCACGTAAACAAATTTCATTAACACAAAGCTGATTTACCTATTTAATTTCAATTAAATTTAACTGGAACCTTTTTTGAGTTTAAGTTCTTTCTTAACTGAAGAAAATATTATATGAAAATAAATAAATTTTTTTTTTGAAAATATTTAATATAAATTTTCAAGAATAATAACAAATTCAAAGCTTCTTAGGCGAATGTAGCAATTCTTTGCGCAGCAATCGTACTCAGATGCTGTTGATCTATGATATTGTTTATATAAATTGCAAAAATTTTTCCATTTCCAAAAAATACTTCATTGCCGGCAATCAAAAAAGTTTATAAGACAAGATAACTTAAATTTTTTTTTATTGCTAATGAACATTTTTAGCATTCAGTTAATACTAAAGTTCAGGCAAACTGAAAGTTAATAAACTTAAAGTTAAAATCAACATATCTGAGCTCTGTGTTGTTGGTGGTTAGGCTAACAAGCAACTGGTGAAAACAGATGCACATGAGCACTGACGACGGAAGCCTTACGGCTTCCGAAAACAACGTTGTCCTGTTCTGCTGTGTATGTTGAAAATTAAATTGATGTTGACTTTTCCATTATTTTTTGGAACATTGACATAGTCTCATTCTTTATGAATATAAAAGTTAAGATTCTTGACACTTGGGATTTACTAGGTATATTGCAAAATATATTCAATATTAAACTTTTTCCCTTAATGCGAGTACAATCATTATCGTTTTGAATGCCCATTTTCTTTAGAATAAAAAAATAATAATGTGACAACATGTGCATTTTACGTTTTTATTCTTTTTTATGTTTTAACTAAATCATTTTGAATTTTTAATAAACATTTGGTGCCATAAAATTTTCGAAATGAAAGTTTTGAATAATTTATTGTGTAGGAAATATTACCACAGCTGAAGTATTTGTTGATGATGCTGTTGTTAATACCTTGTGTCATTTTTACCGCAATAAGCTATTACAAACGTACGAATGTACATATATAACAATAAGACTTTGTAAGCTCACTTTTTTAAGGTAAGAAAAAGACAAGAAATTTCTGTTGTTTGTTTTAGATGTGACAAGTAGAGGTTAACTTAATGCTTATAACTGCGCACAGTGGGGAATTTTAGAAAAAAAATGGAAATAAATTTGCAGTTTCTAAGCCGGCCGGCCATACGATTCTTATAAAATTTCATACGGCATTTAGAGACTTTCTCTTGACCTAAATTTGGATTTTATATCTTTAAAGGGGAGCAGAACCACAAGACCACAAAAGTGGGCCAGCCCCATCTTATGAAAAATGCAAACTTATGCAAACCTATAAAAAAAGTTTTGCATGTAGATTTTCCTCTCCAAGAGGCAAAAAAGTCTTCGCTTACATTTAAGGAGATAGATATTCTAATAAAAAAGTAATATTTTAACTTTTTTATCCTTTTTGGTCCTATTTTTTGCAAACGTAGAATCCAATTCTAGTGCGATTTCCGTTAGCAAAACAGTGGACCAAGATGGGTAAAAAAGTAAAATTTAAATTTTTTTTAGTCGAAAATCTACATGGAAAAGCAGTTCTGTTTCGTATCAAAACCATCAGCTTGGCATAGGTTGGAATATTTCATAAGCTCGAGGTGAACCAATTTCTTACGAATCGTACAAGCCGTTTAGATACTACAGATTTATTTATATATTTTTTAAATACCCCACTGTGCGGCGTAACGTGTTAATCATGCCATGAGATCAGTTTCTTACGTTTTATGTAAAACAAAGATGAACGGTGAGTCCTTATGGTTTTGTGTATAGAAAAACTAAGGGGTTTGGGCTAAATAAAAATTGCTACCCTCGGAATAATAGTATAACACACTAGCCCCTAGTCTATATATAGGGTATTCTAAATGTTAGTTTTTCTAGTGTCTGACTATAATTCCTTATGTAACATTATTTAAATTTATTGTATTAAATGTTGTTTCTTCAAAAATTTTCCAATTACCTAATGTAAGGCATAGATCATTTTAAACGTACTTGAATTTCATAATATGTACCCAGCAAATATTAAATGAACGCGTGCAAAATTAAATACTGTTTAATTATTTCAGACGTAAAAAATTATTTTTTAATTTATATTTTTTTTTATTAATACGCACTACCCGACTAGAAATTTTCCCAATACTCATATTAGGGCCCGATTGGGAATGCATGTGGCACACCCAAAAGGGTTATCGCATTTCTGATTTGATCGGGAACTTGTTGGGATAACCTATCTACAAATTAATGACTTAACATAAGTTCTTCCCAAGTGGGAAACTTGTTGGGAAAATCTATCATAAATTTTTAATCACATATTTTGCTCATCTTCAACAGAGGTGATTGTTACATACTTTTGTCCCTTGGATGGCTTCAGCAATTTTAATTCAATATTATAGTTTGATAGTTTCCCGATTTGAGCAAATTTTTGCAAAATTTTGCTATTTACCGACAGGAAACCAATCGGGTCCCTAATACGTTTCTGCGTTACATCGGAATTAGGATCCCAGTTAGATCCCAAATGTGTTTGCATAAAATTTTCTAGTCACATACCCGACTAGAAATTTTCCCAATACTCATATTGGGGCCCGATTGGGAATGCATGTGGCAAACCCAAAAGGGTTATCCCATTTGGGATCAGATCGGGAACTTGTTGGAATAGCCCATCTACAAAGTAGTGACTTAACATAAGCTCTTCCCAAGTGGGACTCTATTGGGAACTTGTTGGGAAAATCTAGCACAGGTTCTTAATCGTATTTTTTGCTCATCTTCAACAGAGGTGATTGCTACATACTTTTGTCCCTTGGATAGCTCCAGCAATTTTAATTCAATATTAGAGCTTGATATTTTCCTGACTTTAGCAATATTTAGCAAGGTTTTGATATTTCTCTACAGGAAATACGTTTCCCAAATACGTTTCTGCGTTACATCGGAATTGGGATCCCAGTCAGATCCCAAATGTGATTGCATGAAAATTTCTAGTCGGGTACCCGACCATTTTTAATTTTAGCTTAAAAAATTCAAATTTTTTGCTTTTGCTATTAAAAAAAACACCGACGCACAGTGGTCCAAGACGCCAATCTAGCTGGAAAAAAGTTAATATTTTTATGTTTCAAAGTTCACATAATTTGTTTGGTAATTGTTAGATAACTATCCACTGTGCATAACTGTATATCAGGTTTTTTTTAGTTTTTGCTTATTTGCTTTGTTATGATGTTTTGAAAATGAACAATTGCATTGTCACTGTTGTTATAGCAGCTTAGTCGATTGACAGCATCACATTTGAACTAGGGATGTAACGATACACCGTTTCGCCGATCCGATACCGATACCGATATTTAAAACTAAATATTGCCGATACCGATTCCGATACCGATACGAATATTGAAATTGAGTTTAAGTTTAGATTAACAAAACTCAAGCGCAATTTTTTTATTATACAAAATTACATTATAAGAGAGAATATTTAAAATTGATAAAACATTGGAAGTAATTTTTAAGGAGCTACATTTTCTTTGCTTCCAAAAAATCTATATTAAAAATATGCAGATAATTAATAGAAAAGCAAGAAAAATGTTTAGTTCCTTTACAATTTTAAAAATTACTCGCCATGCTTTTTAAAAAATCGATTTTTTTAAAGGACATTTATCAACTAATATTTTTCTAAATAACTTAATAGCTTAATTATTAAAAGACATCTAAGTTTATATTTATTCACTTAAATTTACATGAAAATACAGTTCTGAGTTTAAATTCGCATAAAAAAATTGTGAAAATGGGTAATTTTTTATCCTTTTTCCTTGAGGAAAAATCATTATAGAATACCGAAAAAGAAATTTGTCCTAGCATCGCTTCCACCGTATTGGTAATCGAAAAACAGAACTTCTTGCAATGGCAAGGATATGTAAAACTAATTAAAATTATCCAAATTTGCAATACTTCCAGATCGCGAATTCTACATTTTCATGACTTCTTTGGAGTATCTTTTTTTTTTTTGCTGGAATAAGACTTATAACACAACGACTTGAACTTGAATTCATGGTAAAATTAACAAAAAGTAAATAATTTTTTTACAAAATAACAGCATAAAATATTATTAATTTTTAAAATTGATATTAATAAGATTTAAAAAATAACGAAGTGAATTTAATTCATGGTAAAATCGAACAAAAATAAATTATTTGTTAAAAAAAACTCTGAAAAATTTTTTTAAAGTATCGTCGTATCGACAGTAAAATATCGCCGATACCGATGTATCGGAAAATCTGAAGTATCGCCGATATATCGGTATCGGTATCGGTATTCGTTACATCTCTAATTTGAACTGATCGTAACATCAAAGAAGAGCAAATTTTGTCTTTATTTTTTTACACTGCATTATGTCAGGTATGTTTAAGCTATATTATAAATAAATGTCGAATTTGAATGCTCTGTGTGCATAATAATAGATAAGAGGAAATATGTGTTTTGTGTGGTAAAAATTTAGCATTTTTTGGTTTTTAGAGTAACTTTTAAATAGGATTCCCGTGAAATGAGTTGTGCCCTGTTGATATGTGTAATGTCCACTTTAGATGGTAAAAAAAATTAGCTGCAATTATTTACCGGTAAACTTTTTATATACATATATAGATAACATACCCATAACACGGAGAGAACTATATAATGTGTGGATTGCCGAAATGGAAAGCAAAGAAAGGGTAGAAGTTGTCATTAGCTATTTTCTTGTTAAAAGTGGGATACAGAAAACTAAAACAGAAGATTATTGCAATAAAGTTAAGTTAGCTGTACGGAGATTAACGTATTCAATTAACGAAAGATGGATAAAAGCAAAAAGATCTAAGAAATATTTTGAAGACTCCAACAAAACTTGGTTGAATGGAGTATTTAATCTTCCTTCTGAAAACGTGATTAAAATTCCAGAGGATTTAGGGATCCCACCGTCAACGTCAAATTTTGGTAGACCTCGATCAGATTTTTCATGTAAATCTGAAAAAGGGAAGCGCTTGGAAGTGTCGACCTTAGTTAGTGGATGTTCACCTGAGAAACTAGTTTTCGCTACTGGCATTAGTCTTTATAAATCTGGCAAGAGGGATGCTGCCGCGATTCTAAAGAACATAAATGAATCTCCAACGAGAGCAACTAAAATTAAAAAAAATTGTTAATGCACAATCTAAGGAACCAGTGCCATATACAGATGAAGAAGCATTACGTCTATTTATCGATGGAAAATATACAAAAGCAAGTTATAATGCGATGCGTACTGGTGCTAAGATCCGTAACGCGGATATATACCCATCGTATCATAGAATTTTGAAAGCTAAAGAAAAGTGCTACCCAAGTAATGGAATAAAGGTATCCGATGTAATAGCAGAAGTGCCTCTGCAGGACTTAGTTGATCACACTTCATGTAGAATTTTACAGTTACAAAAAAAGGTAATAGAGGAATTCAATTATACGGAATTGACTTTGATTTATAAATGGGGATGTGATGGTAGCAGTGGCCATTCAACCTATAAGCAAAACTTTAGTTCAAACGAATTCCGTAAAAGAGATGAATATTTGTTTGCAATTTGCTTGGTACCTTTGCAGCTAAAGTACGATAACCATATTATATGGGAAAACCCACGTCCATCATCTACACGTTTTTGCAGGCCGATTAAACTGATTTTTGAAAAGGAAACAAAATCTTTGATTCAAGATGAAACTAATTACATACAAAATCAAATTAATGCAATAGTGTCAACAGTTTCTAACATTGAAGATAAAACAGTTATTGTTAAACATGTGTTTTATTTAACAATGATTGATGGCAAGGTTTTCTCAATTCTTAGCGATTCCTCTACTCAAAGATGTGGTATTTGTGGAGCAACGCCAACCGTTATGAATAAATTGCAGGAAATTAAAGCCTTGAATGTAAGGGCCAATCTTTACGAATATGGGTTATCGACATTGCATGCGTGGATAAGGTGCCTGGAATGTGTATTGCATATATCTTACAAAATTGAAATTAAAAAATGGCAAGCTCGTAGTGAGTCCGATAAAGCTTTACAAAAGAAAAGAAAAGATGAAATAATTAGCGCTCTGAAATCAGAAATGAATTTGCTTATTGATATTCCTAAGCCGGGAGAAGGAAGCACAAATGACGGTAATACCGCTAGAAAATTTTTTCAACAACCTTCCTTAGCTTCTCAAATAACAGGAGTGAATGAAAGTTTAATAAAAAGACTAGGAATAATTTTGAGAGCTATGTATGTCATCTGGTTATGCAATTAATGTGGAAGCATTCCGAAAATATGCGATGGATACTGCGGAACTATACGTAGAACTGTATGAATGGTACTATATGCCATCGAGTGTCCACAAAATTTTGATTCACGGCGCAGACATAATTCAAAATGCGGCACTACCGATAGGAATGATGTCAGAGGAAGCACTAGAGTCTCGAAACAAAGATTTTAGATTTATTCGCGAACATCACACTAGAAAAATGTCACGAGAGAAAACAATGGAAGATCTTTTCAATTATTTGCTTCTGTCATCAGATCCATTAATTTCATCTTTTTCAACAAAGCCATTTCTTAGCTCTCGAAATGAAGAACTATTAGGTGATGAAGACATTTCGTTACTTTTTGATCCTTTCATACAGGAAGATGTAGAATAATTTAAATAAATGATTATTATTTTAAGTATATATTAATATTCTTATGTTGTTTTGTATATTAGTGCAATATATCTATTCGAACCTAGTGGAGTACCCAAGGGAGCATATTCGTGGTGGGGTCTCCTTTGTTATGTGTTAAATTTGAATGAAACTTTTTACTGAAAATTTCGTAATTATTACAAAGAATTTGTTATTTTAAAAATTTTCATATATATCTTCAATCTTAAAAAGAGGTGCCCGAAACCATCTTTCGAGTAGTCCTTCAAAATATTGCCGAAATGGGTATTCGGCACCTCTAAATTAATACATTAATATTTAGTACATTTTCATATTCTTAAAAATGTCATAAAAATTGCCACGCCTATTTCACCTACAACGCCCATTTTTGGTACAAATAATGCTTTTAATAACAAATACATAATTCCAAAATTTCATACTTATAGCTGCTTCTGAAGAGAAGTTATGACTTTTTTCCAGCTAGATTGGCGTCTTGGACCACTGTGCGACGGTTCAATTCCTAACAGTTCGAAGACATAAATGCCAAATATGTTTGCCAATTGGCAATTCAGTTTACATATAAAAAGCTGTGAATATTTTTATATTTTTAATGAGGTTTTCAAGCTGTGTACACGCAAAGAAAAGATATGGTTGTGGAATTATTGTCAACTTTTTTAAAATTCTTATTTTAGCAACACTAAGTTTTATAATGCTAGCAAACGTGGAAATCAATTTTGCCTCAATTTCAGCATGGGGACACTACACAGAAAGAAAAACGCCGTACTAAATTCAAGTATTTTCTACTTACTTTGTGTAAGACTAATTTAAGTATGAATAACACTAAGATGTATTTAAGTCAAGACGACTATTAGTATAAACTTTTTACACACTCGTAGTGTGTTGGTATCTGTTTGCTTGTTGATAGCTTCAGTCGCGTGATGTGCTCATGTTGTTGTCTTGTTGTGCACTGCCGGCTAATAGCCTACGAACGTCGTATTACATGCTGCTGGCTTATACTGGATCTTAGCCGTCGTTCTTTTTATACGGAGTTAGCTGAGTTGTCTAAGGCGTTGGCTTACAAAACATGATGAGTTAAGTTCAATACCAGGAATGAACAAAAATAAATTTAAATTAAAACAAGCAAGTAAAAATATTAAATTTATATAAGTAGTAAAAATAAAAGTTCTCAAGTCTGTTCCAGGATTAATAAATAAGTGAAAGTTAGCCTGATTCGGGCTTGATTCAAGCACGCGCGGGATTGATTAAAGTACACAGTTTAGGATTGATTCAAGTACGCGGCGGAATGATTCAAGTATACAGCGGGCTTGAATCTACATGCAAGACGACGTGTATCAGCTACTTGTCGGCTATGCCCGAGTAATGAAAATAAACAACAACAAGAGCAGAACAGTGATTTGTGGCCATCATCAAGCAAACAAACGCCAACACAGTACGAGTACGACGGCTATGTTAGTGACTCACTTGGGTCCATTGGTTCGGTCCCTTTGTGTTACCCTAGAGCAGACAGGGCACAGAAATTACAACTGCCCTGTCGCCGTGTCAAACCATCCCGATTGAACTAAGTAGGAGGATAGCTTGACTAGCCCTACATTAGCCAGACTCTCTAAGTCTGGAAATATGCTAGCGCCCAAGATTCTCGTCCTTAAGCTGGCTAGAGCCGGACACTGACATAGAAGATGGAGAACAGTCTCCTCCTCTTCCTCATCATTTCAACTTCTGCAGTAGTCGTTATGATTTAGACCCATCCTTCTGGCATGGGTCCCAATATTACAGTGCCCTGTGAGCACTGTTACTAATAGTTTCGTTCGACCTTTACCGAGCCTGAGCAGATCTCGTGTTCTGCTGAGGTCGTAGTGGGGCCACGTGGACCTAGCCACGCGGCAGGTGCGTTTGCGTTCCCACCTATATTGTGCCAGCCTGAATGATTCAAGCTGTATCAGTGATTTATAATGTGTTAGGGGGATGCCAACGAAGTAGCATATCATCGAGTTGCTCAATGTCACGCCCTGTTTGGCAATTCCGTCCGCAATATCGTTCCCGGGACAATCTAAGTGTCCCGGAACCCAACCCAGTGTTACTCTCGAATGTCTCGCTATCTCGTTTAGAGATACCCGGCATTCGACAACCGCCACGGAAGTGGTGTATACACCATTTATAGCGGCGATGGTCGCTTTGCTGTCGGTAAATATTTAGATATCTTCCGATATCGTGTAGTACCTAAGCTATCTTGCCGCCCTAGCGATAGCGGAGATTTCAGCTTGCAAGACGCTACAACCGTCCTGCAGCCTAAATGGGAGCCTTACGTTGAAGTTTTCCACATAGAAGCCTCCGCCAGTGCTGTTGCCCCTTTTGAGCCATCCGTAAAGACTCTGATCGCTCCATCACGGTTGAGGGATGAGAGGTACTGTTCCCTGCTGGGAACAAGTGAGAGGAACAGCCCACCAAAGTAAGGCTTCGGTGCGCAATAATCAATGTTGCTGTGAATTCCTTGTTGTTGTCGCAGAATCCTGGAGTGCCCATAATCAGTTCGTGACCATGGGCATGTAGCGTTTAGCCTGATCGCCGAGAATAAAGCTAGCTGCTTGTCCATATCGTCCACCGGAAGCCAGTTCATCATCGTGAAGAGTGCTTTCGTTGGAGTCTGAGCGCACCTGTTATCAGGGTCGCTGCCAGCCGAAATATTTTATTAAGTGTTCTGCGATGAGTCTTTCTCTACCGCTTCCCACCAAACTAATACACCATAAAATAAAATGGGCTTAGCTACCGCTTCAAAGATCCAGTTGATCCCTCTGGGCTCTATGCCCCAGCTGCGACCAATGGCTCTTTTACACGTATAGATAGCCACGAGGGCCTTATCCGCTCTATACTGGGTGTTTCGATTCCAAGATAGTTTGCTATCTAGGATAACGCCCAAGTATTTGGCGTTATCCGAGACCGTTAATGGGATCCCGTTGAGTCTAGGAGGCACAAAGTCTTCGACTTTGTACCTTCTAGTAAAAAGCACCAATTCACTCTTAGCTGGATTGACGCCCAGCCCACAATTGACGCTCCATTCGCTAACGAGTGCCAGTGCGGACACCATACACTGAGAGATTGTACTCAGGTGCTTGCCACGTCGTCGGTGTATGCGACAGTTTTAAACATCTTACGCTCCAGACTTAGCAGCAGAGAGTTAATAGTCAGATTCCACAGGAGTGGTGATAGAACCCCTCCTTGTGGAGTGTCCCGATTGGCTGCCCTGTAGTCAGTAACATTTCCAATAGAGGCACTTTTGACCCTATTTGTCAGCAGGTTCTTAACGAAACTGCAGATATTAGATTCAATCCCTAGTTCTATCATATTCAATATAATGGAATCGGGTTTGACGTAGTTAAAGGCACCCTCTATGTCCAAAAAGGCCACCATAGTGAACTCTTGTACGACTGTGTATAAAGTTTATAAGCATATTTGTACTTAAAATAAGATTTTTTTTTTACATGAATAAAGGCTAGTCAGGCTAAAATTAAGTATTTTGCACTTGAATATTCCGACTTGAAACAATCTTTCTGTACTTGATTGCAGAAAAACCGGGATTACCGTACTTTTGACACCGCTTGGGATTAATGCAAGTACGGATGGACTGATTTTTCTTTTGAGTGTAGTGATATAGTGCACGCATACAAAAGCGGGCTAAAATCATTGAGCTTTCATCGGTCATAAGCAGTCACTTGAATAAAGAGCAGTTTATTTAAATGCGAATACATGACCTCCAATGACAGGCTAATATTAAAATTATGCGTTTTTCACCCGAATTTGAGCACATTCAGTATCATTAAAACCTATGCTTGAACTCCTTTTTATGTCTTTTTTTGCTGGGTAAATTATTTCTGCAACTTTATGGGTATACATACATCTGACTGATTCACTTCAGCGGTGTGTATTTGGCACTAAGAAAAAACTAATAAGCATGTACTAACTACATAAGAAACCAGATAGTCTGGTCGACTTACAAAGATACCAGGCTCGCATCAAGGGGAGCGGAAGAAGGGATATTTTCCCTTCCAAACGAATAAAATATACCTCAATGCTATTGACTTTCTAAACAAACATTTTCAAAATGGCATGTTTCATTTAAAAGTTCTCCTCCCAAAAGCTTAAGCTGAAAGATACAAGATACAATGTATTTTATAATTTAAGTTTGACTACAGTTGAGCTAAAGTTTACAACTGATAATTTGGTTTGCAACAACATCAATAAAAAAGCAGCCACAGTAAATAGTGTTACTAGTGAAACATTGTCAGAGACAACAAAACAAATGCCATGTAGCGAAATAAATACACTAACAGCTATAGAATAAAAAATAATAATAAAGTGAAAGCATTTACTCACTGATGTTGATGTATGAAAACGATGAAAACGTGTTTATCTTAACGTGCCACTTCTGAAGTTAAAAAATGTTTGTTTGTCAGCAGCATTTTTTTCTTGTCACTCTGAGTGTAGCTATGCAAATATTTTTGTTTATGGTAATGTATGAGGTCAGCTTATGAAGTTTTTTCACAATTTTTAAAAGCTAATGACGTGATAACTAATGCGCAAACAAAAAGTAAACTTTTATAATGATTGCTTTAATAGTAAACTTTTTTAGATAACAAGAAAGATCACATCATTTTCTTCACGCAAAAGCCTTTCTTACTCACGTACAAGTAATTAGTTAGTCCTCAAAGTTTTAACTCCCACAAGAAAATCAAAGGCCAATCTTATTGTACAATACTATGTGATTGCCTTTATTATGTACAAAAATCCATAAACTATATACGGAACCCTTGGGCCCTAAATTATCGTAAACCCAAAAACTATTTTTTTCAGAAGGATGTCTTCTATGGTTGAGAAATATGATAATTGAATGATATTGTCGGCTTAGAGTGCAAGCCTGCTAACCGCCATTCAAAAAATTTAAAAGTTCATACAAGAAAACTGTGTATATTTCTTAATGGCAATTTCAAAAGTAAAAAATTATTTTGTTGGTTCAATAAACAGCAGTTTTCTGAAATAAATTTTAATAGAGTTAGAAGTAGGATATTCATTTTAATCGACATTTTAATTGTTCGATTAATCAATTAATCGAAATTGAGGTTTTTAAATTACTCGAGCAATCGGGTAAAACTTTTATTTCGTTCGAGTTATTGGAGTAAGCTTTACTGCTAAAAATTATTCGAGTTAATCGGAAAATGTTTGAATTTAATCAGTTTTTTGTACATTTTTGTGGACAAAAATAAAACAAAATAAGTTTTTTTTCGCGTTTTTATATATTTTAGTAATAAAAACAAAAGAAAACACAACAGTTCTATATAAATTAGATCATAAGCTGATCCTTTAAAATTATTTTTTCACTATTCAAATGTCGCGCTTTGAGAAAATTTAGCGACAGGAAATATTTAATACCATTCCAGCCTGTCCTGTATTCAATGCAGAATAAAAATAGTCGGAATCGGCAAAACATTATTGTTGTTACAAATATAAATACGGTTACACTTTGGAAATATTTGGCCAAAAACAACGTAACCACTACTTTTGCTCAGAATTAGTTTGATTTAACTTGTTTTTTTATATCAAAAAATAAGTTATGCGGCAAAATGCTATTTTTATATTATTTTCAATAAATGCGAACCCATATTAAAAAAAATATTGTAATTAAGGGAAATACAATTTTAACTTGTCTGTGACAAGTAAGTGTGACCGTACCTTAAGGATTTTATAATTCCGAGCATTACATTCGATATTTCACGAAACATGTAGTTAACTAGTAGCTCTCGAATCATCTTCCTTATTTCAAATAATTTTTGTTTGATGTTTGTATTTCCGAATTTTTCTGAAAGACATTTGAAGTTGGTTTCTTTCTCCCTATTATTGTTACTACATTATTTTTTGATCATGCGGACTATTAGTATGAAATAACGTTCGAATTGAATGGCAAATTTCATATAAAATAAAAAATTTTTCCACTTTTTATTAAGAAATCTACAAAAACTCATTTAAAATTTTTTGTTTGATCCAACATTATTTGTCTTTAATTATTCGATTAATCGAGCAAACATTATTCGAGTGAATACCCTAGTTAGAAGCTTTGCATTCTAAGCAGACGATATGTTATTTTTAAGGTTATATTTTGTTACCTGTATAGTTGTGCAATTAGAGTTGGAAAAAAAATCTAGCCAATGCATTGCAATGTAATAATGGTACAGCAAGCAAATAAAAGAAAAACATTATTGATTATAGAGCTCATGTTTTAAGTTTGATAATTGTTTTCAGCTTCTTAATAATATGAATTTAGTTTTTCTATAAGAATTTTTGGTAAAGGTTCCCTGATTAATTGCATTAGGCCCCGGCAACAATACCCCTTTACAATAAATTTTAATGTATTTTAACAAAAATTAAAAAATTTTCTTTTGAGTAATAAAATGTTGATTTGGGAAAAATCATTTTACACAATTAATAGTATCCAATATACGAGTAATTCTTACAAGGTTTTGCTAACAGTAAATGCTTTTATTTATTGCTGAAAAACCAGATAAAAAATAGAACATCAACAATAAATAGAATTTTTAAATTGTTTATAATAAAAAAAGCTTTTACGCCTGGCTTCACACATTTGTGTGCTGTAAATACTTGTGTTTATTCGCCCTTATTTTTTTTTTGCTATTTTCATGCAAGCATACATTTGCATATTTGAGGCGTTAATGTAATGCATGAATGTTTTTTATTTCAGATTTTTTTAAGAGCATTCATTCCTACACATATTTACACTCTCCAGTAGGATTTGACAAATCGATAATTGTAACTTGCATGTGTAAACGTAGATTGCTATTAAAATAGAAATCTCTTTAACAAGTCAATATGAATAAAATTGCCACATATCAGTGCTATTTCTGAAGCCTACAGGAACACGCGATTTTTATACATGTTTTTACCTTCAAACTCGGCTATTCCTAAATAAAATTCAGATTTCAAAAACAAAAAAATTCAGAATTTTCCATATCAAATAGAGTATTCTACAAATCAACTTTAGCATTTTTCAAACCAAATTCTGCATTTTAAAAATCAAAATCAGTATTTTTTGAATTAAGCTCAATTGAAAAAGTCTGATTTTCATTTTTGAAATGCTGAATTTGATTTGTAGAATAAAGACGTGCACCACTATACCCTAAAGTATTGCTAAAACAGATGTAACAGATACATACATGTTACTTAAGTATAAACGATGGAACGAGTGTAACTGATATTGGATGATTTTATTCCAAGCACACATTCTACGCGTACTACATAATAAGAGTAACATGGTATTTTGCAATGGCAGAGAAGTTTACATGTTATTGTTTTAAAATATCTGTTGAACCACCGATATTTTAAAATAATTGTTAGTACAACAGATACTGTGTGTGCGTATGTTTCATACTTATAAAACACATTCACATACACTTCATGTGCAAATTTATTGGTAGAGTTAATACTTGTTGATAGGTAAAGCACAGTGATGTAATGTGTTATTGCTGTTCTTGTTGTCTTTTTTTGATGTTCGTTTTAAATAGCCGACCAATTGCGAACAAATAACGTTTTGCATGACAAATTAGCCTGTTTATACAATAAGTTACTTTTTGTACGACATCAGCATCTATTGATATCTGTTTGGGCGAAATAGAGGAAAACAAATGTGTTTCTCTTAGTTTCTCTGTATCGACTCATATCTACTATACTTCAGCCAATAACAATACCACCTAATACCAGAAACACTGTATTACTTATCAATAATATGCACTCATAAGAATTACCACACAGAAACTGATATAAACAGATGTATCTGTGCACTTTAGCATTTTCTTTTAAATTGGAAAACACTGACTTTGTTTTTTTAAACCCTGAGTTTGATTTGAAAAAGGTCGAATTTGAAGTTAGATACCTATGCACTCCCGATCAGATGGTTAAAGTCCTTTTTGGGACAGGACCTTTAAAATGCTGCTGCATTAATTTCATTGTGGTTATTTAATGTCGTTGTGGTTATTTTTGTAGTCTTCAGAAAATTCCCTTTCCGATGATAATAAAATTTTAACGGTCGAGAAAAAATTTAAAATAATACGGCCTGCTGAAAACACAAGTTTAAGTGATTCTAGTTATCTGATGGAGGGTGAATGTATTTCAAATACTGGCCAGGACTATTTATGACATGTAACTTTTCTCTGCTATTTCGGGTGCCTAATAGCAAATCAGAGTAACTAACAAAAAAAAAATGTTTACAAAAGTGATATTACAATCCGCATTAATGAAAATGCTTCGGAAACACAAATAGGTGAAATACAAAATTCCGATTATTTCTAGTTTTAAAGATATAGTGACGTTTATAATTTGGTTAATTACAGCATTTGTTTGTATTCTTCACTTAAAATTTCCGGAGAGGCCCACCCACAGTGAACCAAATCTTGAAAAAATGTATGAGTTTTTATCGAAGTTTTGATTTTTTGTTCTGCCAATCGAAAGAATCTATCAATACAATAAAAATTTACTATGTGTAATTTTTTTTGAAAAACTAATATTTAACGAAATATGGTGAAAAATGTGGTATTTTACTATGGAAGGAAAACCAAATTGCTTTCATATCAAAACTTCTACTCTATGACTGTTTACTAGAGTCCGACCGAAACCAGTGTTTTGAGGCCGAACCCGAACCGAACCTAATATTCGGCCTCAAAGCCAAATATTCGGCTAAGTCTAAAACTTACCGAACCGTTTTAGGCATTAACTAATATTGATATTTTTTGAAAGCTCATAAAGGCTCATTTAGCCGACCGTAACGTTGATGTAGTTGCATATGCTGATCGTTTCTGTCTCATAGCTTTTCAATGTGACAGAAACGATCAGCACATGTAACTACATCAACGTTACGGTCGGCTAAATGAGCCTTTAAGAATTGAAAACGAGAACAATAATGCGTTTTTGTTTGAGCTCGACGTCAAACAAAAACGTATTATTGTTTTCATTATAATTGAAAACGTCGAACAATAAACTATGTAATTATATTGTGTTCGGATTTCAACCTTTTTTTTCGGACAAAGGTTCTAACAGCTGATCTTATATAATAAGTGAGCAAGGAATCGAATTGCGTTTACCGTTTTTTCAGATTAGCGCAAGTTTTCCATCGTACCATTTTACCATCGTACGATGGGCCAGAATTCTATTTTGGTCAAAAGTACATATCAGGTAACTGCAAAATTTATTTGCACTTCCTAAAATAGCACAAATTAAGATTTATTCCCCTTAAATATTTTGTGATTGTGGTCTCTGGATTTTTTTGACAAGTGTTTAAGTTAAAAAATTCCTATATTATACCATTTTTTGCACTTTATACCATTTTTTCAGATGTGCTCAAATTTAAGTTATTTTTGAAATCCGAGTTTTCTAACATCAAAGTGCGCAAAAGTGCGATCGATAGTGAAATGTTTCTTATGGCAAATAACTCCATAATATATACATGTACTTATATTTTTGCGACCCTCCGCGACAGTTCCTAAACGTTCGAGATATCGACAATTAACCCAAACAATTTGGCCTCAACAAGTGATAATAAAATATTAAATTGGCACACAAAACCAAAAAAGTGGACTTTACATTCACCAGACCCACTATCCTACATGAATTTCTACCATATGAATCCTCATTTGATGTCCGAAATTTCGATAAAATTGCGAAAAAGTGAATTTTTCGGGGTTTGTACCTGTTTTTCGCAATTTAATCGAATTTGTTTATCGTGTACTAGATAAACATACCTCAGATTCATATTTAGTGCCACGAAATGCGTATAGATGGGTGGGTCTGTTAAATTTTAAAAGCCACTTTTTTATTTTATGTGTAGGGGTAGGTTGTATTTTGTTATTTAATTTAAAGCATTAAAATAATTTGGTAAGTAAGTTTATTATATTTATCAGAGGCTCGTTTCTCAAAACTAGAAGTTACAAATCTACATGTAATATACAAACGAAACAACACTTTTACAATTTTATTGTGGTTTTTTGTGTATTTCACTTGCAGATTTGTAACTTGTACTTTTTGAGAAACGGACCCCAGATCTCAATATTGTAACGTCACGCTTTAGAACTTCTCTCAAACAGTAAACAAAATTATAGAATTTTATTTCAAAATTTCTTATCGCCATCTTGAGTAAGTAAATTTGATTGACCCAATCATAATCCTCGACTTCAAAAACCCCAAATGGTCACATGGTCCCATAGTTTCCATTGTCTTTTTTAAAAAATTAAGGCTTTGATGTCTTAAAAATTTTGACCGCCATATTGGATGCGCCGTCTTGAATTTTTAAATTTAAATTTTAGATTCATAATCCGCGACTCTAAAAACCTCCGTATGGTTGATCTCTAACCTGTGTCGATCCTAGTCTTAAAGTTATTATAATAATGATGATCTCTTAAAAAAGTATGAGTATTATAGCCGCCATATTGATTTCACCATCGTGAATTTTAAAATGTTTTTAAATAATATATATCATAAGCCCCCAGAGTTTCTTTTGCCATTTTGGAAAAATTAAAAAGTAGGTTTTTTAAAAATTTTGACCGCCATATGTGTTCTGCCATCTTAAATTTTAAAATTTAAATTTCATATTTGAAATCGGTGGTGGCAAAGTCCCCCAATGCAATATTTTATAGAACCACTAAATCAATATTCTATTTATGGCCATAATTTTGGGATCCTGGCCCATCGTGCATCGTTAAACTACATGCAAGACAAATCTTGTTTTATTATAAATCTCTCTCCTCCATGCAATAAGTGAGAAATGTAGAATGAGAGCCTGCTTTAAATATGTTTATTTGAAACAATGCGCCCGACAATTCTTTAGAACTTATTTTGTTGAAAGCTACAATGCTACTGAATAAGATTTTGTGTAATTTTAAGTTCATGCTAGAAAGCTTCGTAATTTAAACAATCTGTACAATGAGAGATCTCTCCCTTTTCTGAGCATCGTTGGAAGCGCTTCAAAACATCGCATGTGGAAGGCATGCAATTTTTTTACTGCTTCGAGATATATGTTATTTGCTGGGTACTTTGAAATTGCTGCTGCGTATGTTTTATAGTGGATTATTTATTAATCATACGACCCAGTACCAATTATGTATAATGATCAACAATTCAAAAATGCCTACGTTTAAGCTTTCTTAACAGAAAAGCCTTCACATCTCCCGATGCGATTTTTCCACCGTATGACAACTAAACAGTCATAGAATGGAACGTTTTAAACGAGAAGACTATAAGTAACGGACTTGCAGTAAAAGTGCATCTTAGTTTTTGTTCCATAGGAAAAAAGCGCATTTGTCATCACAATTCGTTAAATATTAGTTTTTCGAAAAAATGACATATAGTAAATGCTGATTGTATTGATTGCTTCTTTGCATTGGCATAACAAAAAAGTTAACATTTCGATAAAAGTCTTAAATTGTTTTTTTCAGCTTTGGTTCACTGTGTGGCGTAGTTTTATTAATATATAGTGAGTAGGGTATTCATTCGGTTAACCGTTAATCGGTTAAGCGGTTAATTACTACCCGATTAACTGACCGGTTAATTTAAAATTGGATTTTTTCGATTAACGGTTAAACCGGTTAATTTCGGTCAATTAACCGATTTACCGACGTAACAAATTTTTTCGTATTTTGTAGTGTTTAATTATTTGTTTCGTCTCATATATAAAATGTATGTGTTTAGAAATGACTTTTCATATACACAAATAAGTCTGTTCAGTGATTTTAACTTAAGTAAAACATTAAAATATTTGGACGTGGCTATAAAAGGCTATAGAAGACTCTGGTACGCTAGTTGAACTTGAGGGAATTATTTATTAAGTTTTTGTTTAATAGTTTTATAAAATCTAATAATAATACTGTTGCCAAACATTTAATTAAAAATCTAAGGATTAGATTTAATGAGAGACGAATTCAATTATTTTATATCTCCACTCAGGAATATTTTCTTCTAGCAACAGTGTTTTAAAATACAGTACAAAAACGGAAACTAAGGAATTCGGAAATAAACTTTTTTTCGCTGAGCTCTGCCAGCATATCTAATTCATGACCTTACAACAAAAGAAACTATCGATAGTAATACAAGAAATGTTTTAACAGAATTATCAACAGTTTTATCAAAACTAAAGAAATTATTTTTTTACTAAAAGATTGTTTTAGAAGATATCCTTAAACTATTAACTATTAACTGATATAATGATCTGACAAACCTGTTTATTTTTTAGTGAATACATATTTATGATATTTTTTTCCTTGATTAAGTTCAATAATTGTTATGTTTGTTATGTTATTGTTTTTTTTTACTAATAAATACAAAATAATTGATAATTTATGCAATTTTATTTGCTAAGATTACTTGATTTATGAAAAAACTTCATTAATCGGTTAACCGGTTAATACCGCAACTAACCGATTAAGCCAAAACCTCGATTAATTAATCGAGCGATTAACCGATTAAAGAAGAAACCCGATTAAATGAATACCCTAATAGTGAGCTACTTCCGTTAATCGCTGTTAATAGATAGTCGAGAATAACTGCATCTTTTCAATCGTTATCGATATTATGAAAATCTTGAACTGAAAGGAAAGCCTCCCTTTCGGTAACGCTTTAAGCCAAAGGACCTTTGGTTTTGTAGATACAAACAGGGACATATTTTTAGAGAAGCGATTAAATGTTTATGCTTGTGCCATCCTATGAATAATATGAAATATATTAGTATCAGATAAATAGTAATGATCGTATTCCTACTTAGTGGTTGTTAGATTGTTAGAATGGAGGTCGTGCGTTCGATTCCTGTCAAGACTTTTGGCTTTCCTACATCCAGAAAAAGTTTTTTTTTCTTGTATACATTGTAATCCAATTCCATATGTCTCTCATAGCCCAATCGAATTTTTGTTTCACTGGTAATAACCAATTGAAGCTCATCGTCGACATCAGGGGTCGATATATACTACTTTGGAGATAACGACAATAGCTTATGCAGAACATGTTTTTTAGTGCTGTTATTTATTACGTTATCATAACTTATTTCACGTGTGAGTCTCATTTCTTTTTATTTTTTTTTATTTTTTATTTTTTGCAGCCTTTACTAAGCAAATGTTTGTTTTAGTGAAAAAAGGTGTACAAGCATAAAAAGCACACATGCTTAAGAGCCTTAAAAATATGTATGCAAATGTATAATTTGAAAATAAAATATAACCAACTAAAGATATGGCAAAAAACGACCCCACCTATTTGAGAAGAAACAAATTCAAGTAGCAGAATATGAAATACTTATACTTAGGCATCACTTAAACATTAATATATTATTTATAAGCAGAATATATATTGTGTAGTTTAAATAAATAAATTTAATAAATTTGAAATATTTTTAGTGATATTTCAGTATTAAGCTGGGTATTAATAAAATGAACAGAAAATAATATTTAGTAGTGCAATAAAGTCATATACAATAAAGTAAGCCTGGGCAACAATATTTAAAAAATATAAAGAGATATCGTAAATCGTCGACATGGATATTTAAAAAAAATATTGATGGTATTTTTAATGCACAGAAAAAAGTTTAAAAATATATATTAGACTAAACATTTTGTATTTATCAACAGCGAAATAAGTTGTGTGGAAAATTTTTTCTGTGTTCCTTACCCCATTTACTTCCTAACATTTGTTAAAGCAAATAAAGATAGAATATTTTTTAGAAAATTCTGTGGGGCTAAAATTCAGTTAGCATCGCACAAAAAAGGGGAAAAGCTAAAATATATCAAGTTTATTATTTTACAATTTGAAAATATCTAATGAATGAGTATTTGTCTACAGATTACATACAAAGTGATTATTAATCATCGCATATCTACAATATCGCTGAGAGTATTCAAACTTAGTGAATTCCTTTAGAGTCAATGCGCTTTATTCAACGGAAGATTGGTGTTGTTGGAGAGGGGGAGAGGTACCTCCCAAGCAATGTAATCAGTAATTATGACATATTTTAATATATTAATTTCTGACTTCTTGGCACCGACTGCAAGCATCTAAGTAGTAACGTATATAATAATAGTGTGATTTTTTCAAGTATTTTTCTATTTTTGCAGTGCCCACTGAAATTCTGTTGGGTGTTCGAAAAATAAGTACCCTGAAAGTAAAAGCCTTCACCATTAATTTTAAGTATTTGCCAAAAGCGTAGAAAGATTTTCCATACAAGATAAATATACGTAAAATTAATGAATTTTTTTTTAATTCTATAACAGCCGTATTTCATGCTATTACGTTTTACTTGATCTCGATTTGCTCGATTTATACGAAAGTGTAGCTTTTGCAAATGAGTTGGTACCGGTCACTGTATTCGATTTTTACCTAAAATTCTCATATTTTGCTGTTAGCTCTGGAATAATCAACTGTACCAAAAAAATTACAATGGAAGCAAAATTTCTTAGATTAATATTTCTTGAGGTATTAGGCATTAGCTTTTGACTAGTATAAACTTATATTTTCATTTTATTTGATTTGATAATCCGCAAAAATTTTAAACTACTTATAAGTTAAAGTCTAATATATCAAGAAATATTAATCTAAGCAACAAATTACGTTCTCAACAAATCTATCTTTTCAAATATATCAAATCTTTGGAGGCAACAGAAAAACGGAAATTTTAGGTAGAAATCAAATTCTGTGACCGGTACCAACTCACTTGTAGCAGTTACACTTTCGTCACTGTGTGCATTTTTAAAGATTCCTTTATTCCCAGCAAGTCAAGCTAAAGCACAAAAAACGGCTGAGGTATATAGTTTTTAATAAAAGCCCATTATTTTGACGAGAGTTTGGGAAGGTACTTAAAATTAATATTAAGGGTAATTACTTTCAGGGTACTTATTTTTCGACGTATCGAACAGAATTTTAGAAGGAGACTGCAAAAATTAAAAATACTTAAAAAACAATTATCCTAATATAATCCCAATAAAAAATGGAGCTTGTATTTAAACAGGTTTTTAAAGGAGAGAAGCATTACTTCTGCTTAAAAACCTGCTTACAAGAGGCATGATTTTTATATGGATAATTCCTACTTGGAAGCACTATAACTTGACAAATAAATATTTTGCTAGTGATTCGAAAGTTTTTGCAATACCGAGTGCTTCCCTGTAAGCGAGAGGACTAAGCACACAAATCAAGAAATGGCTTACACAACGCTTTTGTTCGTCGTAATTTTTACTTTTTAGTCCATATATATTTAAAGTCAGTTTAAATAAAAAAAATATTTTTTTAATGTTTAATTAAATAGAACCTTTATAAAGTCTAGTAATTTAATTTATTACAAGGCAGTGCACTTTTTTCCAATTGATAGTGTATAAATATTAATCCAGCAATATCTTTTACCATTCTTGTAATCGGTAGTACTTTTTTAATACGTTACAAAGTAATGAGTGCTACTTATTTATCTTATTACTATGCTGCATATTAAAATTACTACATAGTAATTAATAAAATAAGTACTTATATAGCTTATTACCTGAAAGTAGTTATGATTTGTTGTTATGTATTAATAAAAAAAAGTAAAAGTAGTACACACGAATAAGCTTGAAAGTTTTGAAATGTGGACCCATCGAAGGCTCCTCCGAATTGGCAGTGATTGAACAATCAGCTCCAACTCCTACGTGCAATTAAAATATGCAAAACCATTTATTTTGGTCACATAATAAGAGGTTAAAAATATTAACTTCTTATAATCCTACTAGGAAAAATTCAAGGCCATCGAGGTATTGGTCGCAAACAAGTCTTGACCCTGCAATATACTAGAATGGACCGGTATAAGAACAATCGGCGAACTCGTCAGACTGGCATCGGAGAGGGAACAATTTTCCAATTTATTCAAGAATATTTTATAATTTTGATTCGCTTACATTCTACACAGGATATTACTACCAGAGAGAAAGAAAGAAAGAGTGACTATTAATAAAATAAGCAGACAAAAAATTTTTAAGTTAACATGTGTCTTTATATGAAAACAAATTTTTGGCGCTTAATATTATAAGTCACCAATAACGGAATGAGTAAAGCACTCCTCTTCAAATCTGAAAGAGCATAGCTACGTACCTACCTGTGTAAAAAGGTAAAGAAACAAGGTACGAAAATCTATATAAACAAATATGTAGTGTCTATATAATTCTTTTTATTTTATTTTGTTTATTTGACAACTTTTTTTTTTAGCTTCAAGTAAGTCAAATAATAACTAGGTAATTGCTATGACAATGTTAGTACATTTGTAAGAAGTACCCATTGTATTTTAAACTTTTCAAACAAAAACAAGTAGTTATCGAGTCAAATTATGAGTATTTACGATTTATATCTTCATTTATATATTTTTTGAAACTTGCATACTGTACATCTTAGACCGGAGAAAAACAAAATTGTTATGAAATGAGAGTGAGATATTATTTTCTAAGCAGAATAAAAGTAAAAAAAAACATTATCTTCCGTAAAAGATAATGAAATAAATTTATTAGTTATTTTTCTTATATGGTTAAAGCTCTACTGATAAGTTGGCATTTTTACTAACGAAATGCAGGCATATAGACTAGCTTATAACCAGGGCAAGTTTAAAATGGCACGAAAATTTGCTAAAAAAGTTATGTAAAATGGCACGAAAAAGCGTTAAAAAGGGCAAAAAAAATGGCACGAAAAGCTGTAAAAATGACAAAAATAGCGCGAAACTTGCAAGATAGCAAAAAAAATGCCATAAAATAAAACTCAAAAATATATATTTAAATACAATTTAATTTCATTAAATTTTTATTGCACATTACAATCATGTATTTTTTTATATTTTCAAAGACAAATGATCTATTGTTACATAAAACAGTCGAATATATGGAAAAGGCACGTTCGAGATCAGTAGATGTTAGTGAAGCAAATTTAAATGCATTTAATTCAGATGTGGATAAAGCTTAAATATATGAATTCGTGTCGTTTTTATTGAAAAATATAATATTTTAATTTTATTCAATGTTTCTAGTTCCTTATTTCGATTTAAAATTTTATGTTTATTAAAAAAAAATTTTTTTTGTTCGCATTTTGGGTACTTTTTTCACATTATCAATAACTTTCATTTATGGAAAGACCTCTGGTTTGCAATTTCGTAATGCTGGAACATATACACTCACAATTACTTTTTAAATACAGTAGGTCAGAATTTATTCCGAGTTTTTGCACTACTAATTTAGAATTTCGTATAGATTCCGCTTTATCTTCACTAAGCATATTTAAAACGTAATCCAAGTACCCCATCTGGTAACACATGGTGCTGGAGTCTTATTTAGGTTTGGAAACATATTTTGTAAAACATTTTTCGAGAACAGGACTAAAATGTATTGCCAGGCTATGAAAAAAGGCATTTTATGGCAAGGATTATGAAAAATAGCTTTTTTGCGATATAATTTAAAAAATGACAAATATCATGGCCATAAAAAACTTGCTTAAAGTTTATATATAATTTAATTAGTATTGTTCAATATGAATTTAGCATCACAACAATATCGCATTTATTTCTTTTCATAGTAAAACAATTAAATGGATAAATGTAGTAAATATTATTATACTCAGCACCATTTCAATTTGAGATTTAGTCAATATAAATCAAAATTAAGAAAAATAAATTCATTTTGGCAGTATACCATTTAATATTTTGAAAGTAGCAGCGTAATATTTTTAATTGACGCTATGTACTGAGTTAGATAAATAACATGAGAAATAAAATCAACTGAAGATATCCGCATTAGAAATCTTTCATTACGGAAGAATGTTTGGTAGAAGAAAGAACTAAAATTGCAAAAAGAGAACAAAAATTTAAAACTAGAGAAAATTTCATTCAAATCCAAATACTAGATGAAAAACTGAATCATTTCTTATATTACATTTCTATTAACCAAACACTTATGCAGATGATGTTAATAATTGATGTTATTTATAATATTTATTCGAACTCTGCAAGTTCATTTTCTCATTCCATAGTATTATTATTTTTTTGGTTGAACTTTGTGGTATAATTGGATGTTATTAATGAGTCGCAAGCTGGTCTCATTAGCTGGAAAAAGCAAAAAGAGCGGAATTGAAATTTTATAACAGTTAAATGGAGTGTACTTAGTTTCAACATAACATGGTGTTGTATATTTTTCTGAGGTGAAAACAAAATATTTGAAAATAAATAAACATAAAAAATAAACCTTTAACACATTTTTCTTCTCTACCCGACTATGCAATTTTTAATATGAAAATATGCCAGACAATGCCGAAGTGTATATATTTTTGCAACTTTCAGTAATCGAATTAAATATAAATTTTTATTTAAACAAAAAAGCGAGAGCCATTTGTGTAAATTATAATCAAATATAATAAAATTAAAAGCTTTTGATTTCATCAATTTATTAACAACAATAATACAAATAAAGCAAAAAATTACAGTAAATAAATTTATATATGTTTAATGAAGTTCATAAACAAATTGGAAAATAATTAAAAATGTAAATAAATTGTTTGTTTAAGAATATTAATTTTTAATATTTGTGTAACTTTCAGCTTAAGCGACAAACGTTCATACTTATATCGTTAAATGAAAGGAAAAAACCTGTAAATGACAAAAATTTCGAAGAGTTTTAGTAATTACACTGCAACGCAACCAAAATGCATATTTTTTAGGGTAAATAGGATGTGCGAACACGAGTAAAACAAAAAAAGATCATTTTGGCCATTGTTCAATTGTCTTTTTCGAAGTATACTTATCTCTAAAGCGCCATTCAGAGTCAAAAGCTAGTTCGATTAAATTGTTTGACATCAATGTTGGTTTTAAATTTCTTTTGCTATATATCTTCTTACGTCTACACTTGAACGTGAAATTTCGAAAAAAGCATATCCCGTATATTTTGGCAAATATATTTATTCACATCAATGAGTTTCCCAGCACTACTATACTTGAAAAGCGAACATTCCTGGCATTCGTTTTACTGTAGTCGTCATGCCATGCACATAAAATGGTCAGAAGTCTAAAGAGATGTGCGTTTTTCGAAATTACTGTTTAAGCTCAGAGTACATAAAAACGCAGCGCAGCGCCATTCTCAGTGCTCATTTTTGCACTTATTGCTTTTTTATATTTATATTATATACCTAAAATAAACATTTATGCAAGTTAATGTTTTTGTATCTTTAAGTTATATGTACTCAATACCGTAAATTTCGAAAATTGCACATCTCTTTAATTTAAGATATATAAATAAACATAAATATAATAACGTTAAAATCAAAATATTTCTGCATTGGCCCGAAAAATAATCCATATATACATTTTTTAAATATTATACTTCATTAGAAAAAATTTAGTTATTTTCTTTTACTGAAAAGTTAAAAATTTCAGATATGTCAAGTGAGTAATTGTTTCAATTACGAAATTAAAAGATATTAATTTAACAATTTGTTAAACTACTTGTATTAAAATGTTTTTAGGAATAATGTTTTCTGTGTTATAAAGTGCAAAGTGGTCGGCGAGCACGATAATGTTGCCAGTACTTAAATATATTAATTCATTGAAACTATGTGTTTTTTAGTCGAACTATATGGGTTTTACCTAAAAAAAATTTTTTACTATTCAGGCTTAAGCTCGTTCAATTTTCATAATTTCAACTGCCTTGGAGTTATTCAGAAATTAGCATAGAAAAAAATTCATTTCATGCAAAATTACAATTTTTTTTCGTTTTCAAAAGCTCATAAAAAATTAATAGATCATTTATCAGAAACCTAGATACATTAGGAATAAAATAAGCAATAAATTATTAAAATCGATGGTCAAATGTCGATTTTATTCACAATTAAGTGAAAGATCTTAATTGATAAAAATCACAATTTACATAAAACTTAGATTTCTGATAAATGAGAAAAAACTATAAAATATTTATCCTCTTAAGTTTTTGTATGAGTTTCTGAAAACGAAAAAAGTTAAGTTTGGCATGTTATGGTGAAATTCACTGATGTACGTAATGCAAGTATCAGTCATGCCCAAAATCTAAACGTGATACAGCCATACGTAAATGAGAGCGGCAAGCGTAACGTTAGCAACAGGATAATTATTTACGTTATATTTAGAGAATATTTTTTTCGCAGGTTGTATTGTAAATACGTAGTCTGTTGCTAACGCGACGCTTGCTGATCTCATTTAGGAATAGCTGATAAGAAAATAAATAAAAACGGATCTAAGTTTAGAGCATTAAACTTTATATCGACGGCCTATATTCAAAATACTCTATATTCGATTTTGAGGAAAATAACTTTTTGGTGGCATTACGAGCCCTAACCACTATTAGTTCATACACTAAGCCATTTTCGTATATGTGATTTAAATATTTATTTTTGGATCTTTCCTTTAACAATAACTTAATACTAATTCACATTTTTTTAAAGATACTTCGTTGCCTTATTGATATTTAAAAAAAAAAAACAAAAATTGATTCAATGTAGTTAGAGAAATTCTTAACTTAGTGTAGATATTATTTCTGCAGTGAAGGTAAATAAGACCACTATTAATTCATACAGTTTAAATAAATTCAGTTTTGTACACTTTAATACTGTGTTACATCTCCTTTGTTCTTTATTACAGCAGTTAAACGCTTGTTCATGGTATTTACTAAGTTTTGACACTCTTCTGGTGTTATTGAGGACCAAATATCATGTATTTTATATTTTAAACCCTGTAAAGTTCGTTGGGGTTCATTACGCAACCGTCTCTTCATAAGTGCCCAAAGGTTTTCTATTGGATTGAGGTCGGGACTTGAAGAAGGCCAGTCCAAAACATCAATCTCGTTATCTTGAAGCCATTTTTTTGTTATTTTTGTAGTATGGCACGAAGCTCCGTCCTGCTGAAAAATGAATTCATCAAAAGTGGTTAACATGGGTACCGATGTCAGCAGGTGTTCCTCCAAAATTTGAATGTATTTTGGTGCATTTACAGTTGCATTCACATTTTTTTAAAGATACTTCGTTGCCTTATTGATATTTAAAAAAAAAAAAACAAAAATTGATTCAATGTAGTTAGAGAAATTCTTAACTTAGTGTAGATATTATTTCTGCAGTGAAGGTAAATAAGACCACTATTAATTCATACAGTTTAAATAAATTCAGTTTTGTACACTTTAATACTGTGTTACATCTCCTTTGTTCTTTATTACAGCAGTTAAACGCTTGTTCATGGTATTTACTAAGTTTTGACACTCTTCTGGTGTTATTGAGGACCAAATATCATGTATTTTATATTTTAAACCCTGTAAAGTTCGTTGGGGTTCATTACGCAACCGTCTCTTCATAAGTGCCCAAAGGTTTTCTATTGGATTGAGGTCGGGACTTGAAGAAGGCCAGTCCAAAACATCAATCTCGTTATCTTGAAGCCATTTTTTTGTTATTTTTGTAGTATGGCACGAAGCTCCGTCCTGCTGAAAAATGAATTCATCAAAAGTGGTTAACATGGGTACCGATGTCAGCAGGTGTTCCTCCAAAATTTGAATGTATTTTGGTGCATTTACAGTACCCTCTATAAAATGCAGCTGTTTTACACCCTTTGCCGAAAAACATCCCCACACCATAACACTTGCCGGAAACTTTACTGTCCGCTTAAGGCAGTCCTTGTGATATGTTTCATCTTTCTTAAGAATAACCCGTTTCCTGGTATCACCAAAACAAACGTCAAATTTCGATTCATCGCTAAAAATAACTGAATCCCATTGTCGTTGAGTCCAAGAGCTCCTAGCTTCCTTGGCCTAGTAGTTAAATAAGCTGTAATAAAATGTATACAATAATTCGTACCTTGTAGGAACCATATCCTATTTTTTTTAACTGCTGCCTGGTCCATTCTCATCCTATGGTCTTCCCAACAGCTTGAGACCATTCCGTTGCTACATTTCTGACCGTAGCCCCATGATCCCGTTTGATTATTGATGCTAGTGCTCTTGTTTCGCGCGTGGTAATTTTGGAAACACGGCCACGATTGCTTACTCGAGTAGCGATATTACCATTTTTTTTATAATTTGCCACTATAGATTGAATAGTTGCTCTTGATAAACCGAAATCTTTAGCAATTTTTGCATAGCTTTCCTTTAAAGTGGATTTTTTAATGAGCAACTCTCGAATTTCTGCGACTACCGGTTTGCCACGTGTTATTTTGAAAACTACATCTTAATAGGACAAATTTATTGATTACATGTTCTCTCCTTGTTCGTAGATAATGGTTTAAACCGGTTTTTGATTATTTACTTTGCTACTCTTAAGAAATCTGCACTTTCTCTCATAGTGTAAAGAATGTATACACTAAAAAAATAATGTTTAAACAAAATCGCAAAAACAAAAGAGAAAATAGGTAAATTGATTTTTTTTTTCATTATTAAAACAAAACCAGAACAAAATTTGCTTCGCAAATATATGAATTAATAGATAAATATTCGCAAAACAAGGGACTTAAAATAATCAATTACATTTCATTTGTTTAAATAGATGCAGTGTATGAATTAATAGTGGTTAGGGCTCGTATATTGCGGAAAATAAGCCGCATCTATGGTATTAATTTAAGAGTAAAAATATTTATCCAAGGTTATTTAATTAGTTTGGCTTAGGTTTGTTTTCAATTTAATCTTTGGATCAAATTATTTTTTTATATTAGAAAGAAATTCTAAAGGATGTAAATATTGAAAATTCAAAGAAAAATTCGGATGTACGGAAGGTTGAACTGACATCAGATGTTTCGATACTACCACAGTCTTCTCATCAGAGCCCTTTACCTACACTTCCAGCGACGGCAGCAACAACATCCTAGAAAAAAGTTCATTAATAATATGTACGACTCGTCGCGAGGTGGCGACAAAATCTGTTGATTGAACTTACTAAATAAGTAGGATTTTGGCTAGGATGTTGTTGCTGCCAACGCTAGTAGTATGTAAAGGGCTCTGATGAGAAGACTGTGGTGGTATCGAACCATCCGATGTTAGTTCAACCTTCCGTACATCGAAATTTTTCATTAAATGTTCAATATTTACATGCTTTAGAATTTCTTTCATAAATAAAAAAATAATTTGATCGAGAGATTAAATTGAAAACGAGCTTAAGCCAAACTAATTAAATAAATAACTTTGAATAAACACTATACAGTTCGACCAAAAATTCATAACTTAATTAGTAAAAATATTTATTTTTGCAATTTGATCGTCATTTTTTATTTCTCTATCTTAAGCAGTTAACTTTTTACGAAGGCAAAATCCTCTATCTCATAAAGCATTATTTAAATAAACTCAATTTAAATTGAAATTATTTAATTTGTTTTTTTGATAATGTCGTATGATTAAAACTTGCTTAAACTGTAAGGAATGTAAAGACCTCGGAAAACATCGCGAAAATTCACTAAGATGGCTCATATATATAAAAGCTTACCATGTTACGATTGATTAAGTGCGCCAAAAAAATGTAAGAATACTATAAACTGTGAAAAATTACGCCTATCGCGAAAATTTGCGAAAAATTTCTAAACTTTAAACAAGCCACAATTTTGATCAAAAATCTCTACAACTGTACGGAATGGCAAAAGTTAGAAAGAAATCGCGAAAATGGCGAAAATTCGCAAAAACTTGCTAACAGCGGCATGATAACAAAGTCTAATATGGTTTAAAAATCGTGTAAACTGTAAAGAGCTCAAGAGCTGCAAAAATTCGTGAGAAGTTGCAACATCGAAAATACGCCCTAACATTGATTAGAGGCCGTCAATGGCGTATGTTCACGAAAAATTGCTAACTATATTGAAGAGATCACTAATATTGAAAAGAATAACAACATTTCAGAAAAAATTTCTAACATCGCGGAATTTAAAAGGTTACTATACCTTTTTTTGTTTTTGTTCTTTAATTTAGAGGTCGTAATAAAACGTAATCATATTATTTGTTAAAAATTTACTAAATTAATTTTTTCATTATTTTTTTTGTTTTGACTATACAAAATTCTCTATCTTATACCGTATTGAGTATTTTCGAATAACAAAACTCTCTATCTCTTCAAAAAAAATGCCAATAATGCAAAATTTTAAAAATAAATTACACACAATATTGCGTCCTGAATTTTAAAATATATTATAGAGCAAAGATTTTAAAATAATCTATCAGCGAAAGAAACAAACAGTTTTTATGTTCCCCTGAAAAGTTGTGATTTTTAATATAGAGGATTTTGAATATAGGCCATCGATGTATTCCGCATATATTAAAGGCGATTTTTTTATACTGATAGCAGTCAGTACGTTTTAGGATACAAACCACGATTGATTGATGAAACCTCTTCCAATATAGTGATATCTAAAAAAGTTCGCAAGACTTTTGAATATTTTCAACAATTAAACTGAGTAATAAAGCTGCTAAAATAGAGTAACGCTCAATATACAAGACTGTGGACAACAATTTATAAAAAAATAAAATAAAAATTCCTATTATTTTTCAAATATCTGATATGTAAACTAAGAAAAACAAATGCACATTTTTTAACACCGTTAATTTACTCTTATTTTTTGATAAATTTATACGTTCTTTAAGCCCTTATGACACTACATTTTTCTTGCATTGTTTTGCTATAGGATTGAAAGAAACAAATAGCAAATGATAGAAAGAAACAACTACACAAAATGTAAACAACACGTAATGGCTTCTTTAAGTGCTGCCTACTTTTTGTTTATAATAAAACGACAAAAGAAAAAAAAGTTGAAAAAAAGAGGCGCTAAGTCGTTGAATTCGTGAATAAACCATTGACTTGGCAATACTTTAATGTTTCAAGATTGAAATGTCAATTTTAAGTTGAACATTTTTACATTTTTTTTACAGGCCCCCATTTTTTATCGATAACATTAGTAAAAGCTTTGACAATTTGGTATTTATCTTAATATAGCTGAACTCTTTGCACCTGGCAAAATATCCTATTATATACTATTTGCACTGTTCTCCAAAACTTGAAAAACGAAGAAAAAATGTAGTATCATAAGGGCTTAAGCGGAGTAATCACATATGCCAGCAGGTAAAGTACTACAACTTTTCACAACATATAATTGAAATATTATTGTAATATGTAAATTTTTCAACTAATATGCGATATACTATTACTCAGAAAGTAAACAAAAAGTAAAATAGCGAATATCTAAATAGGTACAACTTAGATGGACGATTAAAAAATATATGTAAAAGATATATTTTTTGTACTTTGATATGATATTTCTACAAGTATGAATTCACATCCCCGTCTTTCCACCTTTAATTTATTAATACAATTTTCGGTGCCAAACCACGTTAAAAATTCGTAAATTTTTAACCGTGTGGATGTTTTTTAACTCTTTTTATGTTTATATACGCATAACTCTGTCATTTTTGCTTGCGGGCAACTAACCCTCCGGATTTTTTTCGAAAATCGGGATATATATAATATAAAATATTAATTATCGTATAACTTATACATATATGGACAGATTTTCAAAATTATTTTGGTATTTGAAAGGTTTTGTTTGCAGTCTGGTCCCATATATATTTTTTTCAAAAATCGGTAGCGTAATGTGGCCCCCTATTGGTTATTTTATAATTCCTGGAGATACACTTGAATGTGATACACAAACATCTTAAAATTACAACTTTATTTTAACATTCATATCGTCGTTACATTAATAAAGAAACGGCCTAATAATTTTTTCCAAATCAAATATTATGCATATTTGGAAATTTGCAAAGAAAATAGTAGGTAAGTGGGCGTTTCTATTTAAGCTAATGATATGGACATGGATATACATATAGTTTTTTTACAAAAAGGAATAGCACAAAATATTGATTTTTTAATGCTAAGCCTCCTAACTAACAGCTAAACCTCCAATAAAATTACGTAATTAAAAATTTTAAATAATTTTATCCTTATTTATTATTTAAAATTAAAAATTTAATCGACATTTTGATTTCAAGGACATGGTAAAAATGGGCAAAAGTTTAATTCTATATATTTATACTTATTTTACAAAGCACATAATTGAAGTAGGTGTATCCTTGCTCTGAATTTACCGAAATGTTCGAGTAGCATTATATTCATTAAAGCTTATGTCTGTACAATATTTAGTTTACAGTTATTTTTCTCTCCTTTACGGCAATTTTTTATTTCAGGATATATAAGACACCCATCCTTGAAATTTAAATGGACAAATTTTAGGAGTGATTTATATTATATACTGTTTATAGTTAAACATTTAACCAGGGACTGAAACCATGGAAGCTCAGGTTCGGGTTCCGTTCAGGGTTCGGGTTCACAGTTTCAAAAAAACTACATGTGTTTTATTAGTAGGAAATCAATTTTTCAAAGAAATTTTCGTTTAATTCCATGCCACTTGTTATTTTTATTTTGTGAATAAAAAACAACCAACAACAAAATTATTAAAAGTGATTCGTGGTTGAATATATTGTTCCGGGTTTTCCTTCGCCGCACGTCTTTTGGAACATGCAAAAAAGTTCCATTTTCGCCACACACTTTTTTCGACAAAGCCAATAATAATGCATTTTAAAACCAAAAATTTAAACACGCACAATTATATAAATAATAATAAACCATATAAATCACTTATATTCACATTTATACGTTAAACAATATATTCTTTTTTTTATTTAATTAAATTTAACTTATATAGCTTAAAAAAAACTTTTTTGCAACGTACGTACCGCATTGCCATAAGAAAATATACTTCATATTAGAAATTATTAGAAATACCCAGAACAAGAAAAAACAACAATTTTGACAACTATTGAAAAAAATAGTCAGCTGTCGGGGTGCTGCCACTTAGTATAAATTCGCCTTGGTCTTTATTTTATTTTGATTTTGTTTTTAATTTTTTTTTGCATGCAAGAAATGTAATGTTTTTTTCATTATTCTTCTATAAAGTATTTCTCAATTTTTTTATTTTTATTTTTGAACCCGAACCTTGCCTAATTTTTCGGTTCAACGGGTTCGGGTTCAAAGTCATTATAAACAACGAACCTGAACCCTTTTGGGTTCAGATTCGGGTGCGGTTTCAGTCCCTGCATTTAACTCATAACTAAATTTATTTTGGCTCCTTTTTTACTTTTTGAGAAAGGCCATTTTTGAGGTAGGCGTATTCTTGCTCTAAATTGAATGTAATTTATTCAAAATATCAAGTATATTTAAGCTAATGTCTGTACAAAATTTCATTGAGTTACAATTATTTTTCTCTCCGCTATCGTATTTTTTTTTTATTTCAGGATATATGGAAAGGACACGAATCCTTAAAATGTAAATACCCAAATTTTAGGATTGTATTTTATCAATTAAAAAATGTGTGCGAAATTTCATTTCTTTACGATAACTCCTTCTATTTTGTGCCGCTCGTTATATGAACTCACGACACTGTGCTGCGCTTTAATGTGGAAAATCAACTGCATGCAATTTGGACTCGCCATTTTGTATAAAGAGAGTATAAACAATATTATCTTTTAGTTTCCAACACACAACAGAAAAAATTATTTATGTACATTTATTTATAATATTTTAAATCACACTGACTGCCCTTTTAACAATGTATGATTAAGAGTTAACGTGGACTTTAACGTGCCGCTAAAGTAGACGTTAGCTTTTAATCATACATTGTGAAATGGACCGTAGAGCAGATTTCATTTTCAGATATATGCGTTTATTCTATAAAATATTTTACCATACTTTCAACGGGCACGAAAAAAACATTTTAAAGCAGAATCATCCATATAAATGAGAGTAGTGCTGTTGCCTACGATTTCTTACGCAAGGTTTGTTAGGTTTAAAGTTCTTATTAACTATTGAAAACTTTAAAGCTAAACTAATATATTTTTTTGCATACTGCTTAACAAATGCCAAAAATAGTTTGGAAATTCATTGTTTCTTATTTTTTTCTTTATAAAATTGGTTTGTTTCTTGCCAACTCAAAATTTAGAGAAACAACAGCACAGGTAAATTTTCTGTTTTGGCAGCGTTTAGTGCACAGTTTCTTCTACATTTGTTTATATGATAATTTTTGGAAATTAGCCCATTTAAAACTGAAGCTAATAGAAAATCAGGATAAGAGAGATATAGCCGTCCTTATTTCAAACTAAGGCTTTTTTTTTGCAAATTCCATCTTAATCCACTGTGCGAACAAATAAAATTGCCCATTTTAAAGTGAATAAATATTTTGCTGAATTTAAGCGTAAAATATTCCATTAGGGCATCTTAGCTATAACTGCTTCTTTTTACCTAAAACTATTTTATATATAATTTATATTTTATCACTTTGCTACATAATTAAGAACTATAATCTTAACTACATAATTAAGAACTATACTCGTTATCTTCTCGCGTTGTGAATAAAGAATTTTGTTAAAATTGTTTATTAAAAACAATTTATGAAGCTCTTAATAACCAGTTATTTAAAACATTATTTTTTTAAAAATTTTATTTATTTGCTTTTTTCGCAAATATACATGAACTTTTTCTCAAAAATTTTATCATAATTTTGTTTATCTCAATGCATGTTAAAGTTTCTTTTAATTTATGTTAGTTTCATTTTTCTTGTTGTTTTAAAATTCGAAATAAATAGTTTCTGTGAGCGAAATAAAAAATTTAAATAAATTATGAAAGTCTTCTTATATGGTTTGCTACACGAATAATTCTCTTTTTATTTAATAACTTTTATTTGGCTCTTTTAAAGAGAGCCAATAAACAACATCCGGCATCATCTAAGTGCTTTTTGTTGTGGTTTCATAACTTTGCAGTGCATACAGTTCATACCCTGCGGTAAATAGAACTGGAACAAAACAAGTCACGTGACCGGTCCCCAGGTGGTAGGGACCAGTCCGAGTTCTAACACTTCCTAGAAAGCGGACCAGCCACTTTTACATGGGGATGGCCTAGGATGGGGTTAATTGATACTTTGTATGCACCTTGTAACTTGTCTCTGAACTATCTTATAGAGTCCTAATCGGTGTAGAATAATATATATAAATATTATTCCCAAATTGAGCTGTAATTATCGACTAATTTATTTTTCTATTGTTACAAATCCAAGTAGAAATTGTATTTTATTTTTAAGCGATGTCTTTGATAGGATTCGAACCGACAACCTCCGGCATGACAGGCTAGTACACTACGCACTCGACCACAGGGGAACTTATATTTCAATATTGTAAATACCAGTTAAGCTGGAATTAATATCTGAATATAGTTACAGAACAGGTTCCTGAGTGGAATGGCAGTCTTATTGAAGGGAGGCAATTAATATTATATAGATACTATGTAATAGGCCTTTGATCCAGGTGCATCGAATTAGTTCAGTGCCGTTTAGTTGGTACTCCGGCTCGTAAGCCGGAGTACCAACTAAATTGACTGAAAATGGTTAATATGTGACCATTTACACAATATGTCTTTTTTCACCATTCACTACTCCTTATTTTTGGTACCAGTCTCACTTTCTCAAGTCATGGGACGAGTAGTTTTGGATCATTTGTCACCAAATTTTCCGCAGGGTACATACCCTAGAGGGAAGAGAACCTTTCACTATGCATGTCACGTGAGTGGTTTCCAAGGATAAGCAACCTGTTTCAGTTTCGGAACTTTATGTGAAAAGGACCTGACAGTTTTATATAGCATTGTCATTGGAGCGGGTCAGTTGACATTATTAGGATACTCAGTGATAGCTTCTAGATCCGAACTTAAGATGCAGGTACTGTGGTGGACTCTGTAATGCTACACTGAAAAAAATATTTTACATAAATTGCACGAAAGAAATTCTTTCACCTAGATTAGTTAATTTGTTTCGCAAAAATACATATGCTTATGAAAAATTATTCATTCATTGTTGTTATTCTTTAACAAAATCATTGGTTTAACGAACTAGATCGTT
This sequence comes from Panzeria rudis, assembly GCA_956483635.1. Lineage (NCBI taxonomy): Eukaryota > Metazoa > Arthropoda > Insecta > Diptera > Tachinidae > Panzeria > Panzeria rudis. Next base: position 139,075,720 of record OY101447.1, on the reverse strand, counting down.
GAAACAATGAACTTTTAACTTGAACTTATGTAGTTTTTAAAAAGTTTTTTTGGAATTATTAAATTACATTAATTTTAACTTTGTAACGTGCTTTTTTCCCAAATGAATATTTTACTTTTTAAGTAAAATATTTAAGTTTTATTAAAATACATTGAAATTGATTATGAAGGGGTTAGCTAGTTCCTATGCACATTTCATTGGGTCTAATGCAAATCGTCGGAACCTTTACCCAAAAATCACATAGAAAAACTAAAGATATTATATTAAACTCAAATCATACGAATAAGAAGTTTATAATATCAAAGTTAAAACATGAGCTCCATAATCAATTATGTTTTTTAATTTCTTTACTTTCGTACTACAACTGGTTTTTTTCCAACTCTAAATTGTAGTTGTAAAGGCAACTGAAAATAAATACAAGCAGCAACAGTTACAAATTGTTTTCTGTATTTTTGGTTAAGTGTAGTTAAGCTACTTTTCTTTAAACAAATATTTTTGATTTGTACAATTAGCTTGTACAGTCAGGGGGGTATTTTGCTAACATTTTTGTTCTAATTTTGTGATATGTTCTTTTATTTACCGCTTCCATTTTCACCAGTCATAGGATAAGTACATTCAAGACAATTGGTACAATATTTCCCGCAGGGTACCCACAGAGTGTTTCGCAATTAGTAGTGCCGCTGCTGCCGACATTTGCAGAAACTATGACAAAAGAAATGGTTGTTCAACAAAGATTTCCACTAGAGATTTTCACTTGGTATGCAAACAGGCCGTGGCAATTGCAAGTTTCAAAGGTACAGATTTATTACCAATTTTTTAGCAATAGAAACGAATCACTGTGAGGTAATCTAGCTATTGTAAAATGGTTGGCGAGTTGTTTGCAACTTTTTAATAATAATATGAGGGGTTAAATAATGAGAATCTTTTTTCCAGGTTCTGTTGTGCTGACGAATAATTGTGTTCAATTGTCTTCAAAAAGTTATTAAGAACAACTTTTCTTACTGTAAGGCAGAAACGAAGTAGAGAAATATATTTTAATTGAAATAAAAAATTCCTGTTGTACGTTTTATCGTCAAACCTTCTCTTTTGTTTAAATAAATCTCGTAAAGCTGATTTCAATTCACAAAAAAAATCATTAATGCGATTTGTTTTCGTTGTAGATATTATTATTAAATAGCAAAATAAACTTGAAAAATTACTTTATGTGTTAAATACTGATAACTTCAAATTGTAAAAGTTTCATACAAAATAATAAAATTTTCAACAACTGATTTATTTATCCATGACATGTTCAACATGATTGCTGATACAACCAAACTTTGGCTAGTACTTCCTGGCAAAACAAGTACTATTTTCACACACATTTCCAAAATCAAACTAAATATCAACATCCATACAAGTTGTAATTCTGGCAGGCCGAGCGACAAACATTTCCATATTCTGTGGACCATGACAAAGTTTTAAATGAAATTAAAAACTTTGTTACACAAAAGAATAACCAAGAAAAATATACAACTGTATATTATGTATATCTAAAATGAATAAAATAAGAATAATATTGCCAGTTGCGTTAAATGAAATTTTCAGTAATATTATTTAAAAAATTATAGTAGTTTAAACAATTTGAAATATTTATTGAATGATGCTGAAATTAAAAACTATAATGTAGTAATTTTTTTTTCGCAATTATATTTATTTGTTGTATCTTCAATAAAATTTCACTAACAATAAGTAATCAAATCTTAACTCTAAAATTTTAATTTTTAAGTCCACCCCAATGCCAGACAAAAATATTTGTTTCAGCGGTTGGTTCTTTGGTTGTCAACGTCTCTCGTGTTCGGCTGAGAGCAAGAGTGTCCCTCCTTCTCAGCCGAATGAGGCCTCTAAAGTTATTGATGTTTCGGGCTAGGGATTTGGGTGGAACTCAAGTTTTTTTATGTATCTTATCACGTGTTTAGAAAACACTGTCTTAACCAGCGTCACATATAAATCTTTATGAATTCTCTTGTTTTTGACATACCATTGGGCTGCTCTAATCGTACGGAGTATTTTATTTTGTTGCCTTTGAATTTTTTCTACATGTGATGCCGAGGCAGTGCCCCATAAATGGATACCGTTGTACCATATTGGACCATATTGGTTTTAGAAATGGAGTTGTAAAAAGTTTGCAATCTAGGCTTAGAGCAGAGTTCCTTCCAATGAGCCAATTCATTTAAGCTGCTTTTAGTTTCATTTGGGTCACCTTTGCATTTATGTGGGACTTCCAAGTTAGACGACGATCAAGATGAACTCCGATATATTTTACTTCAGTGTGTTGAGGTATAGTTCGGCTATTTATTTGTATAGGTGGGCAAGTTTCTCTGCACCATGTAAAAGTAATGCGGTAGCAATTTTTGTTCGTTAATTTTTATTGCCATTGTTTTTGCCATTGTTCCAACCGGGGTATAAATGTAGTAAATATTTTACCAATGGTCTTCAACGTACTTGTCCTGTGACTGGTTGAAATTGCAGTGGTACCAGGGAGCGGCTATAGTCGTAAGAAGCAGTTTACTTTCTCAGCGTTGAATTTTCTTTATAGTGGATGCCGATACAAATCCCATAGCGTCATATTGGCTTTAATAGTGTGTTGTATAATAAACGGCAATGTCACAGAGTTCAATTCCATTTGGAAACGGAATTCAATCCACACCATTTTTGTAGCAGCTGGTGTCTAAAAAAGGTGCGTACTGACTATTGGCGGCACTGGTATGCTGGTGTATGCTCCGGCTAGAGCTTGACATCTTAAAGTGGATTGAATTCCATTTCCGAACGGAATTGAGCTCTGCGGCATTGCCGAAAAGCTTACAGTCTAGGCTTACTATAGAATTTCACACAATAAGCCAATTAAGTTGAACTGCTTTTAACTTTATTTGTACAATATTTGCTTCTATGAGGGGATTTTATGTTAGGCGACGATCAAGATGAAAACTAAGGTATTTAACTTAGAAGTACTGGTTATTAATTTGGACAGGTGGGCATGTTTCCCTGCATAACGCGAATGCGATACGCACACATTTTTGTTCGTTAACTTTTGTTCTTCCACTGTTTAAAACAAATTTTTCGAAATGTGATTAATACTCTTGTAATTTTCGGGATGCTTCTTAAAAAAGCTGTATCATCTGCGCATGTTAATGTATGAATACTACTACTGGTTGGCATGTCGGAAGCACATATCAAATGTAGTAATGGATCTAAAACTCTACTTAGAGGAACTCCATCTTCAATCGAATGTGGTGATCTCCGAAAACAGCATCTTTAAAGATGAATTTCATATAATATCATTAATTTTAATTTTTTAATGTGCTTTTTCCCAAATTAACATTTTGCTTTTTAAGTAAAATATTAAATTTTTATTAGAATACATTGAAATTGATTATGGAGGGGTATTAGCTAGTTCCTATGCGCATTTCATTGGGGCTAATGCAAATCGTCAGGCAACCTTTACCCAAAAATCTCATTGAAAAACTAAAGATATTATATTAAACTCCTAATCATACTAATAAGAAGCTTACAATATCAACGTTGAAACATGAGCTCCATAATCAATAATGTTTTTTATTTTCTTTACTTGCGTACTACAACAGGTTAGTTTATTCCAACTCTGAATTGTAGTTGTAAAGGCAATTGAAAATAGATAAAAGCAACAGCAGCTAAAAATTTTTTTCGCAATGAGCTGTGATGCCAACATGTGCTTTTATGCACGGGCACTCGTATATTTATAATTTCATTTCATTTAATACCTTTACAGTAGCTTATGAGTATTCGCTGCTAAGTTTTGTTTCAATTTATGAATTAAACCTTCGTGCTTCACTTTGTCAAAAGAGGGCAGAAGAATATTTCTTTTCTTCGAAAATTCTTTTAACCTCATTTACAAGTCTATGTGTTTGTTAGATGGTGCTTTGTTGTCTCTTGAAAACAAATTGATGATCTGGAGTACATCCACCATCAGTTAGTATGGGAGTCACCTGCTTAATTAGTAGTTTTTCAAATAGTTTTGACATATTTTGTAAAATACTGATAGGCCGATAAGATTCCGGTTTCATTTCATATTTTTCGGGCTTACATATCATGGTAATAACAGAAACCTTCTAATCCGTTGGCACCTTGGGCTTTTTTTCTTCATCTGCAATCATCATATTTAATCTTCAGGCTGACGAATTTAAATCTAAATTAAACGGTTGAATCGGCGACAACTGGTCGCAGGTCAATCACATCAGTTGAGTTTGGAGGGAATACTTTTTGCAAGTAATTGAAAAAGAGATTCCCTTTTTCGTTATCAGCTCTTAACCAGTATCTATTCATATTTCTTAAAGCCATTTATCTGTTTCACCTAAGATCAGTTACATTTTCGTAAACAATTTTAAAATCGCCATCCTTTTAAGAAAATTTTTTCGGTATATATACAAATTAAAATTAAAAATACAACAACTAGGAACAAGAACAAAAACTGTTGCCTTTTGAAAAAATGTAAACAAGCATTTAGTACTGTCTCGTTTGTCATTTTTTGCATTTTACTTACATAAAAGAATTTTTCATTTTTTAGAAAATACACCCCTTCGGCATGGAGCAAATAGCATTAACATCAACATCAACAGCAGCATCATTATTGTCAAGAAAAAGCAACAGTTTTCAACACTATTGTCTGCACTGCACAAAAGGATGGCGCACAAAGGGACATTTTGCGAGAAGGTGGCAAAATCCTTGAAGGGGAAACAATTTTTGTTACTGATTTACCTATTTCTTTGTTTATTACAATAAAGGCTCAAAGTAAACAAGATGTACTTTATGCATTCACTTTTCTACTAACATTCATTTGTAGCTCAATTTGAGACTTTCGTAGAATATTTATTTTGTTAAAACTACTTTTATATACATACTCGCGAAAAAATATTAAAAAAAAAATTTGAGTTTAGGGATTGAAAATATTATCTATATATGTACATATATATTTACTCTTTATTTGGGAGAACTCAGAAATTAGTATTTCTTAAAATAATTTTTTACAAAGATTTATATATGGGTTTTCTTTCAAATGAAACTAACTTTAACAAAATCCACCGACAATCTTAAAAATTATGTCAATTTCAAATAATTATTCGTATCAAAATGCGACCCACAGTGAGGCAGAATGAAAATATTTTGAATAAAAATCAGCCATTTCTAAACTTATAGTCCGATCAGAAAAAACAGTCACATGTACAAAACAAAGGATTGTTTACATTTAACTTAAGGAAATGTGCTTCCCATACTCCTCAGGAGCGACCCAAAGACAAAATTTTTCAATTCTAGTAATTTTTTATTTCTCGCCCGACTCCAAAAAGTTTCTACGTCTTTTAGATCCTATAACACAGAAAAAACTAAACTTCATTTTCAGTAAAGAATTTCAATGAATTAGTAAATATTTTGTCTAGAAATGAAAAATTTTTATAGCTAAAATTTGTTATTTTCATTATTTCAAAAGAATAGACTCCAACAAGGATTTTCATGACCACCATATAGGGTGGTCGAAGTTTCCATACTCTTAACGCTTAGGTCCTTCTTTATGTTTTTTTGCATATATCGTTTTGCAATTGGAGAACAATTTCCAAAGATACAGATTTACTACTCCTTTTTCCAATTGGAATCATATGATTAGTGTAGTTAGCTTTTTAAGGTTTAAGTTCCCCTTAGGGGCTATTCACATATTACGTAAAATTGAGTGGTGGGGGGGATGTTGGTTTATAAAAACGCCAAAAATAGCGTTATGCTCTTTCTAATGCATACATGACGCAAGTTTTCGTTTTGTATGACATAAAAATATTAATCTATGCCCCACTGTGCGGTGGCAGCAATATTTCAATCATAGTTTTACTGACTGTAGCAATTTTTTTTGTATCGAATACTTTTGATAAACAATTGTTGTGTTTATGACACGTTTATTGTTTTTTACGTTTACTACACAACTACTAATAGTTTTAGTATATTACAAAAAGCATGTCATGTAAAGGAAAACCGATTTTATGATATCATTACTATTTTCCTTTCTTTCCTGTTGCAAGAAATCAAACGGTAATATGTTTTTTAAAACACAATGCTTTGTAAAGCATTTATTTAAACAACTACAAATTTTGCTTCTCTTTTCCATTGAATACAATACAAAATACTATAGTCTCAATGCACTTTATGGGATATTTTAAAGTGTATAAAAGGCAAAAAAATAGGTATTGGTTGGTGCAAACTTTTCATATGTCTGAAGTCGTCTCTTTCCAAACAAAACTATTTGCACTGCAAAATTATCTTAATAATTTAACAACTATGAACACTGCAATATTAATACAGTTGTTTTTTCAGATTTGCATAAATCATGATTAGTGCTTGCGTTATTAAATGACATTATTTTATCCTAATTTTCACTCAGACCTTAAAAATTTTGTTTAAATTCAAACTGAATTAATGTTAGGAAAACAGTATTCAAACTATCCAGAAATCAATGCGAGAGACATGGTATGTAAGAAAATAAAAACATATAACTTTGCAAAGAGCGTGCAAATATAAAACAATATTCGACTAATTATCCATTAAGTCATTGTATAAAAATAAAATTTCTATTGAAAGTTCAACAGCCATCATATCATATGTATGGTCTCCTAACAGAATACTTGAGTGTTACTTAAAAATGACTTTAAATCACACAAATTAAAAATAGTTCAGTATACGACAAAGTGCAGTGAAACTATTAATCTTTTAAAATGGCAATATTTTTAATTGAAATGCAAATAAAAAGATGAATATCACAAGCGAAATTCCAATGGAGATTTATGATCCGTAAGCGTGGTTAATAATTATAATTTATGTTTTTATTAAATGCATTAAAGGTGACAAAGAAAGGTTTACATACATACACACAATGCTGCAGACATATAACAGCGGCTGCTGCATGAGACATAGCACTGAAATAAAAGCAATTTATTTTTCCTTGCAGCAACAAAACGAAAATTATTATATAAAGGTATTAGAATAGAATGAAATAGAGATGCGATCATGAGCTGCCTTTTCACTTATGCACATAATTGAAAAAAGTGTTGGTCATTCGCGACTATGCACTTTTTTGTTTGCTCTTGGAACACGCTCATATATAAGCGTATGAAGTGTAAAAAACTTTGTATTCACGTATTGGCTAGTACCATCCACAATGTGATTGCAAACTCAGCCCAACGTTTTCAGCGGTGAGGAAGGAAGGGTAAGTCGACAGCTATCGTCTAAGCCAAAAATTGTTAAAGAACGGAGGGGCTTAAAAAGGAATCCAGAATAAAATCCAGAAACGAAATCATTTTTGTAGCTTCAACAGTAGCATTAAATTGGCTACTGGCAGTACTGTGGCCTCTGATAGGAGAAAAAGGTGACTGCTAGTGTTTGTGTCGGTGGAAATAATGATGGTGGTGATTTTGTGTTAGAGTTGAAGAGGGTTAGTGCTTCACTAAAGCTGGTGTTGCTAGCTGATGGAATAGATAGAAAGCTGGCTCGTTGGATGGCTACTGGTGGAGTATAAGGTATTATTGATGAAGCCTATCGCTGAGAATTAGTGTTTGAGAACAAGGTTGGAGACAGGGAGTACGACAGTAAGGTTGACTACGGACTCTGCGGCTTATGTTGTTTCCTTTAGGGCGCAAAATACTGACCCAGTGGTGACCCCAGCAGTTGCACCAGTGCTTGCTCTAATACCGGTTGCGACTTGACTGGTGGTGGTTAAGGGGACGGGTGGTACTACTACCTCTGATGAGGTATAGTAGTATCTTCTCAGATGTGCATGTAATGTCATATACTATCATGTCATGTCATGTCCCATCCCATCGTGTCATGTCCCATCATGTCATGTCATGTCATATCATGCAAATCTTCCACTTAACTTCAGCTGCTGGCTTATGCTCACGCTCATGCACTTCCAAATCGTTGAAAGAAAATATTATTTATAATCAAGTGCGATCACGCCTAATTCACGCTTATCACCTGAACAGCTCCCATTTACAGTGTTATTAAAAAACTTAACAAGTTTTTTATGACAAGAACAGAAACTTTAACGGTACCAGTATCAGTATGAGTATCAGTATTATGCTATCTAACGACCTGGGATGCATAAATGTCAGCACAATTGTATTTTTAATAAGAATTTTTTGGATTGCTGGTGGCATTAAAACTAACTTGGACATGACACTATTTGTACTTTAAGTAATATGAGAAGAATGTTTTATCATAGCGTACACAAACACACAATACAAAACGTTTTGTATCAAATGTTTTAAGGTTATACATATTATTTGCTACTTGGGATAATAGTGTAATTGTTTGAGAGGCGATCGAACTATAGCAATTGGCAGATATTTACATCTGTGTTACTTTTTTTATCTTTTGTTATTTTGTTTAAACAATAACTTTATGTATGTATCAATGTAATGTTATATAAAATGAGATTGAAGCTGTTATAGAGCTTATAATAAGCTGTTAATACATTAATTTTCCAAATACAGACAAATGTAAATAAGAGAAGGCAACACTTGTTAAATGGTAATTAGTAGCTGTGTTGCCAGGAGCCGTAGGAAAATAGCAGCTAAATCGGCTTTTTAAAATACTAGAAAAAGCTATATCGCACATAAATAAAAGCTAAAGAACCGCTAAATATTTTTTATTGAAAACTCAATGTTTTCTTAATTGTTTAATAAATGAAGATAACTGAACATGTTAACTATCATTAAAAAAGGAGGCATGTTGTTTGAAAAAAACAACCACAAAAAATTAGTACAGGGTTTGAAAGCACACACCCTCTCTAAAAACAAAAAATTATAATAATCGCAGGACGAAATTAAAAGTTATGACTAATTTTTCAACTTTGACTTGGGCTCACATGCAAAAATAAAAAAATGTGTATCTCTTAAAATAACTATTTACAAACATTAATAATTAAGCAAAGAGTAGGCTAACTCTTCTTTCAAATAAGACTTATTTGAATGAAATCGTCCAATAATGTAAAAAGTTGTATCAATTGCAAATAATTATTCGTAGCAAAATACGACACACAGTGCGGTAGAAGTAAAATTTTTTCAAAGCAAATCAGAAATCGTCAAACGGATAATGTTCTCTACATCGTTTCTACCCCTCGGCTGCAAATAACTTTGGTTTTCTTCTATTGAAGAATATTGTTAACGTAACGCTCAATACATTTTTATACAAATTCAATATCTTTTTCAGAATGCACAATATGTTTTGATTTTAAAACAATTCAGATGTATTATAACCTTCGATGTATTTTAACATAAATTCTTTCGCTATTCTCTAAAAAATTTCAATTAAATTAAAACAGGTGTTATTTTTTATAAAAACCATGATTGATTGATGAAACGTTTTGCAGAATAATACTATTTAACAAATTTCACACAACTTTTAAATATTTTGAGGTAAAAACCTACGCTGTTATTCTTAATATGGAAAATCAACAGCATGCATTACGCACACGCCATTTTGTATGAAGAGAGTTTAAACAGTGTTTCATTCTTCGTTTTTAGCACATAATGGACAGTCTCACACAAAAAAATATGTACGTTTATTGCTAAAGCAATTTTTATTTTCAAATTTATGCGTTTATTTAATGAAATATTTTACTATATTTTCAACGGACACGAAAAAAGCATTTGAAATGAGAATCACCCATGTATATTTTTATTTTTATACAAGATATTGGCGAGTTTTGCGCCTTTTTTTATGGAATGAGATAAATTACAATTCTAAATTTCCTTTTTTTTTTGTTAAAGTATCAAATATGTAAAAATTTATTTTTCATAACGTTTACCCATTTTTTACGATTTTTATTTTGATATCTATAGAATATCTATTCTATACATTTTTCTCTTTGCTATACTGTACACTTTTTTTACGAATCTCAATATATTTGCTAATAAGGTTATATCAGTGGTAATTTGGTGGCGAAAAATAAATTTTATGAAAAACAAAATTGTTATTAGAAAAATTTAAAAGCACTTTTTTAGACATACATATACACACGTATATAAATAGTTGTCTTCAATTAATTTAAATTGGTCAAGTGTAGTTTTTTTTCTGCTATCTTTTTATCCTATAATCAGTTAAATTCCCCATAATGCTATTTAATGCCATTAGCTTAATTTGTTTTAATTTCTTTTTCTGTTGCTTTTGTTGTTCAGTTTTTTTCAGGTTTCTGTTGCCTAGAACATCTCTACTACTGCAGCTACCATACAACGGGAATATCATTATTATCATCATTATCAATTGTAGAAATGGTAGCAATAGAAAACACATCCGTTTACATTACATCTATTAAGTGGTTTATTCCCTTCGGAAATAAATGAATATTTCATTTTCTTCTTTTGGTTGTACTGAATCGGCAAATTGCTTCAAATACTTAATATTGCTCCATCAGCAAGCCAACTACTTGCCATCGCCACTATTAGCAACGGTATTTATAGAGTATATTATCAGCCTTTAACTTATGAAAGGATAAAGTAGCTTATACAAACAGCTATGTTGGAAGTACTTTACAAAATCTAGTATATGGATGAGTGAATTTGGATTAAATTTTATTTGATAAACATATAATATTGTGAAATAAAATTAGACCTTGAACATCTGCCCTTATTAGTTTAATATCAATGTGATGCATACTTTACCCAACCAGTTATTGAAACTTTCTGCACTTATGCAAATGTGTGTTCACTAAATTAAATGTGTGTGTTTTTTTTTAATTTAAGTATATTCATTTGAAATTTAAATATATGACAGATTTTTCATATATATTTGTCGTGATTTCTTTATGTGTTGTTGTTGTAAATTATTTGCTCCTTCAGTAATCAATTACCCATCCCAATAAAAGCTAGAGTAATAACCAGGGCTCGAACTTTCATGCAATTAAAAACTGATTTTAAGCGCTTAACAAATACACCTAGAAATGAAATATATGCGCAAAAATATGCATTTACCTAAGAATAAAGCAAAAGTAAAATAATATGAAAATATTTGTATTTACTTTTTTATTATTGTTAGAGAATAAACATAAAACAAACATATTGGGTCTATTATATAATGCAACCGAAGTTTATTGCGTTACCAGTCGGCAAACTGAAAGTTAATAGTTGCCAGAAAGGCAATAAATAGCAACTGAGATATACAGCTCTCAGTTGCCAGTTACCATCAGTAGTATAATTTTCAGCAACTGGCAACCCAACTGAGGCTCGGTTGCTATCCATAACCGGCCTATTGATATTTTTTTCTTCAAAAATTGAGAAATATGTATTAAAAGCCTTTTTATAACTCCAACAATATGCATTTATTGCCAAAATATGAAAAACTATGCACTTACCACCAAAATATACAAATATATGCAACTACAAATCGATGCCAAACTACTTAAAATTGGATGATTCGCATAGATAATTAGTCAATACCTCTTTATCTTATCTTATTATTAGTTTACAAGGTTGTATCAACGTTGCCAGAAAAGCTTGCAATTTATTTCCACACAGTTGTCTGACAATAAATTTATCTGACAACATTTTCGCTAAAAAAAAAATTAGCAGTTTACACGATTATCAGATGCAGAAATTGTGAGATCTGTTGTTATGCATTGCTAGACTCTAAGCATTTAACAGAAATTATCAATTACTTATCATCTGTGCTTGTATTAGCTTTAGAAACTGAACATTTTTAGCACATCCCAGCAAAAATATCCGTCTACCGGAAGCAGGTTTGTAAGGGAGAGATTTCGGTACTCTCCCTTACCAACCTGCTTCGGTATTACATGCTATTTGTATGGGTTGTCCCACTTGGTAGGTCTGGAGGTATGATCTTCTTTCTGCGCATCTTAGATGCATTAAACTCAGTGTTTTTTATATGTATATAATTAAAAAAAATTTTTGCTCTTTATATCACAATTTCACCTACACTTGGATACATTTTTTATTTCAAATTATTTTATGTTTTTTTATATTTATTTATGTATTTCAGTGGTACAAACAGAATTGGAAGCTATATTACATACACTACAATTTACTTTTATTAAATACTTTTTGCTCGCGTATTGAATCAGGAATCAATACCACGATCTCCGCATGGTAGGCTAGAACACTAACCAGTAAGCTACCGAGGCACATTTTTTTCATACACAATTCAATGGATGAATAAAAAAAATCAAATTACGAGGTAGAAATAACACTCGCATCCGGGATGCACCGTTTGCTTTTGTGCATCTCCAAAGCCCTTCTATTTAATCTTACTGCATCCTTGTACCAAATTTATTTTTGCTGGGATTTTACTGACAATATTGTAAGCTCTAACAATCGTCTGTACATAGCATGACTAATTATACCCGAGGCATTCCTCGGTTCTATAAACATTTAGCATGTCTTTGTCATTGAGATTCCACTAGGGAACTAGAAACTATTGACTAGGTAGTTCGTACGGGACCACATTGGAACCAGAGATTCAATAATATATTTTAATGGTTCTAGTCAATACATATGAAACATTTTTTTTCCTAAGTAAGGCAATTAAATTAGATTTTATTAAACAATTTTTATTTTTAACAATAAAAAATAATTTTCCCATTAAAGGCAAAATAAAAAGTGTAGACGATTCGTTGACAATGTCACCAAAAAGTCATCAAGCTTGACGCCAAAGCAATGACTTGGTGACACTTGTCCCCTAGCTTCCTTCAAGGTATCTACTTCCACTTTGGTTGGGCGAATCTTTAGGTCAGTGTGGGAGTAAATAATTAATAGTTTTTAGAAAGTCGATTCGTTGACAAGTCACCAAAAAGTCACCAAGCTTGACGACAAAAGCAATGACTTGGTGACACTTGGCCCCTAGCTTCCTTCAGGGTATCTACTTCCACTTTGGTTGGGCGAATCTTTAGGTCAGTGTGGGAGTAAATAATTAATAATTGTTAGAAAGTGTTGTAACTGACAACTTGGTAAATTTTTCTTGTTGCTGCTGTTGTATTTTTACTGCTAAAAGTTTTGCTGTAATTACTTTTTACTTTAAGTAGTTGAAATTTATGTTCAATGTTTCGTTGTTACTGTTAGTATATTTCTCTGCTTTCGTCAGAGTATTTTTAGTTTAACAAATATAAAAGCAATTTCTGAACTTACTTGTATTGCATATGAAAATAATACTAATATAATTAATATAGACCAGGAAGAAATTTTAGTAATCGTAATAAAATATATGAACATTTCATGGATGATTAAGAAATTTTGTGTGAAGAGCAACTATTTGAAAAATTTCTTATGAAAATGTTTTAGATTTGATTATATCAAGTACTGAACTTTATTAAAAAAAGAACCTTTAATATGACTTTTAACTGGATATCTCTGATTTCAAAAAATTTTCTGGAGTCTTAATTTTATCTGCAAACACAGAAAAACTAAACTTCATTATGATGAATTAGGTCCTACAAAAAATTTGTATATATAAAAAATTTTATTGAAAAAATATATTTCATCATATAAAATTATCTTGAAAACTTGTTACTGTATTCCATTATGCAAAAACCAAATTCAAACAAAATAATTAACTGAATCAGGTAAAATAATTATCTAAATTTTTTTTTTCATAATTAGCACAAAAAAAAAATTTATATTCAGAATATTTTTTTACTGAAATAGGATCTACAACTTTTTTTTAATCAAACAACAATTGTACTAAACATTAAATTAGTTTTTCTTGCTGCTTTTTAGTTTAAATATGTAAGAGCTTAAAATAAAACACATATTGAATCAGATAAACTATTTATTGAATTTAAAGGGAATTTCACATAACCGCTTGTCTGAAAATACATTTTGAAAAAAATTTTGTGTGGATCACAAAGTACCTCGGGAGCTGATTTATTTGTCTTTAGCTGAAAAAGCGAACAAGAGCGCTGATGATGACGAGCGTAGCGGCCGTCGAAATCAGTAGTACTGATCCGTTCTGCTAATCTGATTTGAATATTCCAGCACTCCACCCATAATAAAAATAATTTGAATTTACATTAATTCAATTATTGAACTAGAAAGCCGAAATAATAAAATTTTCAGACTGAAGATATTGTGTTTGTTTTCTTTTCCCGGGAATTCCCGCCCAATACAAAACGATACAAAATATCCTTTCATATAATGTAATTGAACAAAAAGCAAATAGCAATTCATGAGATCTATTAAATAAGTTTATGAATGCATTAAACGTTAGTAAACCATTTGTAAAATTTGAAGTCTTTAGCCGTACCGCATGCTTTTTAATTTAAACAAAAAATTAAAGTTTTTATTGAATAACTTCTAATTAGTATCCGAGTAAACAATTTTACCAATTTAATACTTTTTTTATAATTTCTTTAACTTCTTAAGTAGAAATGAAAGTGACCACCTGAAAATTACAGTTTCTTTCATTTGTATAGATTTTTAATTGGACCCTGTTGTACATAAAGCTCTAATTTTTTTTAAGTGAAGAAGGAGGCCTTCAGATACCATGCCATAACTTTCATTAACTTAATATAATATCTTCTGCAAAACAGGTGCGAAAATTTATAATTTTTGAAAAATTCAAAGTTTTGAGAACATATATGGGGTTCGTGTTTATTGTAAAATGGTGGGTATTATTTACGAACATGTTTGATAGCAATTCTTCGCGCTCACAGATATTGAGTAATGCCAGTCCCATGACCAACTCATATCGCATGATATAGTTAATTTCTTAAAAATTATTCTCTAGAACCTCTAAAAGATAAGCATGACATCAAAATGAACAATAATCATTTACTTGTTTATTCCCTTGTCTCTTAAACAAATTGCATAAAAAGAAAACAAAGACCACAAATTCATTTCCCAATCGATGTCATAAAACCTAATACTTTATGAGCTATAAAATAAAAAGGAAAAACCACAATTTTCAAATTCAATAAAAAACCTGTCAGTATATCCACATGTATGTAAGCATAGAATTGAAATTGCAAAAAACCAACTGCTTTACAAGATAAAGTAATCGAAATGTAAGTAACATAATCTTGAAAATATTTATTTGCAATACAATTTCTGTCAAACACAAAAACACGCTTGATGCGGGCAATCTGAAAAATTATCTTAAAACTATTAATACTATTTTTTAAAAGTTATGTCTTGCGATATAATTTCAAACAACGGAATTTCGCAATAGTGATGTAATAAGCCTTTTATAAGTAAAAATTTTTTTTTTACTTTTAAGTCTACTCTCGCTCATCTTTCAAAATTAATGAAAATCCAAACAATATGTCCTAGCCATAAAAATACAATCTTAAGAATTGGAAGAAATGTAACTATCAGTAAAATAAGAAATTGAGAAAAAAATAATGTTATCCTGTATTATCTGAAAATCTTAAGAAAGCCAATCATGGATAAAACAAAGCACAACTGTCACATTAAAAGACCATGAAATCTTTTGTTTATGGATTTGTCTTGTGGTCATATATTCTGTACAGATTTTTTTTGCACGTAGAAAAAAAGACCCCAAGGGACCTGTTATGGTAGGAGTTTTGTTCAAATGCACGAATATTTTATCCTATAAGTAAATGATGGCAAAAAAAAAACTTTTGTGTTTAAGCAACCAAAGAAAATCAATACATTTACTTTTGCAATCATTAAGGAAGTTACCTTATAAATTTATCTATAGTCTTAATGTCCATACTTGAACGTTAAGAGAGTTTTCTAATCGCCCGATTTTTCTCGCTAGTAGGGTATTCTATTGGTTAACCGGTTAATTACTACCCGATTAACTGTTCGATAAACTTAAAATTGCCTATTTCTGACTAACGGTTATTTCGGTCGATTAAACGATTATTACTTATTTCTTAAATAAATTTTATATTTTTTGTAGTAGGGTAAGTTCGGGTAATGTAGTATTTTTTTATTTAGCCATAGTTCTTAGAATTGATGTAAGAAGTTCTAGGAAAATTAAATAACCCACAAACAGGGAAATCGGAAATATACCATAAAAAGTGTGTTTTATGCGTATTAAATATGCACTAAAAACTTAAAAATATGCTCCCAAAATGTAAAAAATATGCTCTTACAAATTTTTATCATTTCGTTTATAATTTATATGATGTTTGTTTCTGATAGTACGAATTATGTGACATACAATAACGCAAGAAGATACGTCCTCGAACATTATTTCCACTTCAAAAAGGAAATAATGTCCATGCGAATGTCGAATAGTGGCTTCTTCACTTTGCAGTACTATTTGCATCAACTTTAGTTACATTTTTATGGTCATTATTTCCTTTTTAACTTGGAAATTGGACCCTATTTCATTGGACGATATTGTACAAGTACAGGAGTCGATTTAATAATGCCAGTCTGGCGTTTCATCTGTCCGAATATAAAATTTTGGGCTCAAAGGCACTAATGTGTTGTTTCCATAATGCAAACAAGCATTGTTTGCATAAAATTTATATGAAAAGCACTCAGTTTTTTTAATGATTTCCATTAAAAATTTTTTACTCAGGTCGCTTGTTTGAATTGTGGAAAAAGCACATAAGACATATTTTGTGGTTAGCAAAATCGCATAAATTGCTTAAATATTCGCAAACGCTATTATTGTCGTCCTGCTATTTTTCTATGAAGTTCAAATAAGCCAACAATCTCGACAAAATTTAAATTGCTCAAAAAATCCTCAAAACTACATAATTGTAAATTTTAAAAGCTATGAATAAACTGGGAATAAGTCTGAGTGGAATAAGGAACATTTTTAAGAAATTGGGGAAAAACTACATTAGAGTAAATTTAAAATCGCAAAAGAAAAATTTTTTATATGTGAAAAATTTCACAATTTTTGATGGCAAAATACTTTTTTTTTGTTGTAAATATGCATATTAAAGTTTAAGAAAACAAAAATATGCAGAATAACAGCCAATTATGCCACAAAAAATATAAAAAATTGCCCTATATATGCTACTAAGTGTAAAATATGCAAAACCATGCTATAAAGGGTAATAATATGCAAAAATATGCACTAACAAATAGATTCCAATATTCTTAAAAATTCTGAAAGGTATAAATATTTTATTTGTGCCTACATACATCGCACAAGAAAAAACATGCAATTGCATATTTGCGGTTATCCTGCCCATAAGCAAGCAATTTAAAAAAATTGGCCGAAAGTGTGGTATACTACGGCCTGATAATGTGGTACACTCTAACTTCATAAATTTCGCTGCTAATAAGATTGGAACTGTTATTCTTAGTTTAAGAGAAAAACAGATGTACCACATTACCAGCCTATACCACATTACCCGAAATCACTCTAGTATTTGATCATATATTTTATGTATTTAATTACACTATGCTATTCGCAAAATTTAACAAGTTGGGCACCCTAGTAGTGAAGCTAACGCGAGTGCGCTGAATTTAATGGCATTAGCTATTTTTCGAAGTTAGAACTCGTATTTCCGATATTCACGTTTTAAAATGAT
Source organism: Panzeria rudis (assembly GCA_956483635.1). Classification (NCBI taxonomy): domain Eukaryota; kingdom Metazoa; phylum Arthropoda; class Insecta; order Diptera; family Tachinidae; genus Panzeria; species Panzeria rudis. The sequence goes on along the minus strand of OY101447.1, from coordinate 139,058,202 downwards.
AAGCATCCACATGAATAAAAGTTGATGTTTACTACCCTACAAGAAATGTGTGACCGAAACTAATACACACACAATTTTTTACTAATACATTTGTACATATGACTGGTACTGTTGATGGAGATATCTATCATCGTTGACGACATTTAGATATTTGTTTACGTTAAAAATTAATATTTAAATAATGCATATGTTAGAGAAAGACAGCTAATGTATTGTTTCCTGACGTTAAAAATAAAAAAGTGTTCATTATTAAAAAAAATTAAAAAAACATATATTAAATAAAACATTTAATAAATTTTTCCAGATATTCTAAAAAAAAAGAATTAATAAAATTGATCAAGGATTAAATATTTACAAAAATATACTATTACGCGGTGAATACTTCCATCATTATTGTGAATCACCGGCAATTGTTATGAATAATGTCAATGAAATGCCTATCATTGGTCTTGGAACATGGAGTGGCATAAGTGATTTTATTCTGTTGGAAAACGTTGGCCATCAGAAAACTAACAATGAGTCCGATAGTCAATTTGTTGAGAAAATTTCAGAAAAAGTATCAAAAACTGTGGGCTGGGTCCATTTGTACAAAAACCAACAAGAAATTGGACAAGTTTTGAAGAAAAAATAGAGAGCAAAGTGTTGTCTAGAGACAATTTATTTATAACTAGCAAACTGTGGAATACGAGACCAATATATGATGAGTTTCAATGCGTTACTATGTTTTTGTTTTCAAATATGTTATTAAATATTTTGCATAATTTTTAATAAAATTTAAATTATAACGCCATAATCTAATTTGAATTGTTCAGAAGAAAATAAATAATAATCAGCTAATCAGCTTTGACCGATATATTCATCAAGACTGATTAGTCAGCTGTGATGGATATTTTCATCAAGCCTGACTAATCAGCTTTGACCCATGTATTCATCAAGACTGACTAATCAGCTTTGACCGATATATTCATCAGGACTGATTTGTCAGCTGTGACTACAATTTATATCATTAATGATTAGTAAAAAGCAGTGGAATGAGCAGTTCAGCTATATGTTCTATAGTCGATAGAATTCATAAGTTCGACAAAGACGAAAAATCACACGTACACAAAAGTTTCCATCAGTTTTTTCAAATTGTTTTAAGAAAATGATAGAAACTTTGTTCTACCTGATGATGGATATTTCCATCAGCACTACCAGTCATATGATCGATCAAATGACTGTCACTGTTCTTGTAGGGTAGGGAATGAACGTTGGCCATACACCACCTTTATTACTTTACACTTCTCTTTTACTTAAGTATGTACAGTAGAAGAAAGGGAACGTGAAGTATTATGCAAAAAACATGTTTAGCTTAGTTAAAATTTCAAATAAAAAAAAAAAATATTTTTTATTGATTTTGGTAACCAACATTATCATATTGTTGTATTGTCACATACAGTTTTAAATTTAACAATTAAGTTATGAGCTTAGTCGAACTGTATGAGTTTATATCCTATGAAATCTAATTATTTTGGCTTGAGTTCGATTTTAATTTAATTTTTCATTTCAATTATATTTTCATTTAGAGATAAATATGCAGCATATAGACAAAGAAAATTTTTAGCTGCACGGAGGATTGAACTGACGTTTCTTAACTCATACAGTTTGACTAAACTCATAACTTAATTGTTAAACTCTAAAGGCACCTAGCAAAAAGGATGAACATGTTCAAATAAACTGAACAAGCAAACATTCACACACACTAGTACTTGTAATTATCAATGATAACTCATACTAGAATAGAAAAATAATAAAAGGAAGCCTAAAACAAGACAAAAGAAAAAAGTGAATATCAATAACTATCAAATCAAATACAGCTCTAAGAGTGACAGTATGAATTGATTAAAAGTAGATGATATTCAACTTTCGACTGCAAACCACTGACTTTTGTCAAGGGGTGAAGTGGAAAATAATTCGGAAGAGATTAGCGGGAGCTATCGAAACGTCCGTTCAATCCTCCGTGCAGTCAAAAATGTTCTTTGTCTATAACCTTCACATTTATCTCTAAATGAAAATATAATTCTAAATTTAAGTTCCACTTCCTGCCTTACTTACTGCTAATGAGTATATTTTATAAGTCCATTTTTTTGTGGTAACTATATAATATACAACTATTTACCTTTCTTTAAGTAAATTATTGCAAAGCTTATACTCTTCCGGAAATAGTATCTCTTTTATTGCTCTACATACTGTAATAAAATGTAATAAAAGTCCTTGTACTTGAATCTAAATAGGTGTTTAACAAAATGCGGAAGCATTTACTGCAAAAATACAAGAATAAGTACATTCGCCAGCTTCGATGTTCCAAAGGCCAAGTACATATTTTTGTTAAAAATATTAAATGAAAATGATGCCAGTTAATAAATAGTTTTGTTTGCTCGTTGCTGCCCATCTATATGTTCAGAAACAAAATGTAATTGTGCACTTTCTAACACACGTTTTTTACACACGTTTTAATACTGTTTTGTAGCACGATCTGTAAAGTATTTTTTACTAGGACACGCAAACGCACGTAATGATGTATATTAAAGAAACTAAAGTGATGAAATAAAATTCACTTTACAAAAAGCGTTGAAAACTAAATTCTTACAAATTATAAGAAAAAGAGAAGCAGTTAATAATATATTTAAATAATTTAGTAATAGATGGACTTCATTGATTTAACTTGTAATTTTTAGCAGCAAAACGTTAACAAAAAAAAAATTAAAACAAATTAAGCAGATCTAAAATGTAGAGAAACAGTCTTCCGCATACTAAACTGCCTACAGGAGGCATAATGTTTATATGTAAAGTTCCCACTCTTGTACGATATAATGGTAAGTATATCTAACAAGTTACATTCTTAAAATAAAAAAAGAGTCCACTTTTTTCAATTAAATTCTGAAGACCACGCAAGCGATGGTAGTAGTCATCTTTCCCTTCCTTCAAGACCAGAATATAAAATTCAATTTCTAAAATGCGTGTAATATTATGAGTTAAATTAATTTTCCTGTTTCTATAATTTTGCTCTTTTGGTGCAAAATATTTATAATCCTTTTGAAAGTATTTGCTACATAATTCCACTGGCACATCCATATGTGGATGATCAAACATCAAAATGTTGTAAAAATACACATACAACACGTAGCTTCAGTTCCAATTATATTTTCTCATTTTCCAAGTAAATTGCTTTTACAAGCATGAGCATGGAAGAGAATATACTATTTCAGCAGCCCTCATGCTATGCTGACAATAGCGTCCACTATTTTTCACACAACATTTTTGTTGTTGTTTTACTCCCTAGTTTATAAGATTTTTTTTATTTGTGGAAAACAATAAAGAAAACAAACTATGTATGTATGTATATTCAAGCAATATTTCAGTTCAGAACTTGGGACCTATATTAATCCAAAACGGGATTACAAAATCCAGCACAATATGTAGCAAGTACAAGCTTTTGTTAATATTCATATTTATTTTCTACCATTCTGTTGCTTGTTCTTGTTGCTTTTTATACTTTTGTGTACTTTTATCCAAAATGAAACGTGACCACCATGCTTTTGCGCCAACGTCACGTTCTTTCTGGGTAATTTATGTTTGATAACAGTTGTTGGATTTTTGTCTCTTTCTCTCTTCAATTTTTCTCTCAATAATTTCTTTTTATCGTTCAGAAATCATTCATCATTTAAATTTCAAGCCATACAAAAATTAAGAACACCAAGAATAAATATATTGTTAAAATATTAACACAATATATTTTTTAAGATTTAATTTACAAATTTTGGCGCTTGTCGAAGCGTGTGAAAAACAGAAGCTCCTAACCTGGCCTTGCTGTATGTGTATATATCACCACTAGCAACGTACGTAAGGGAAAAACGTCCTGTTTATTGGAAAGTTACTTCATCCGACCTGCAGAGCATAAATCTGGCTAAGGTTGGTGATGCGGTTAGTGTTGGGGGATCTAATGCGGGTGCAGGTGATGCCACAGGGGATGGCCCGGCTACCTCCATTGCTTCCTCGTATTCGTCGAGTATGGCGTCATCAAAAAAGGTTGGTAATGCGTCCATTTTACTAGGAAACAAAGAGGATTAATAAGTGATATATTTTAATTGGTCAGAATGACCAATTTAGTAATTGGTCGTTTCACAACTCCGTTTGCAGTACGTACATCTGCGACACGAACGTGGTCATCACTTCCTGGATACGTCTTATTGACGCGCCCTAGTTTCCAGGAAGTCGGAGAAAGCTGTTCATGGCGAATAGCTACCAAGTCGTCGACTTGTATATCCCTTTCAGGGAATTTCCATTTATATCGGTATAGAAAAATTAAGGCGTTCTCTCATGATTTCTGTCGACGATGGAAAGAAGAATACCTTCAAAATTTGAAAAAATGGGAATGAAGAAAAAATAAACCGATGGCAACGCTGGGAAAGTGCACTTTAATATCAGCTTGAGAGTGATTTAATTCTCGCATTAAATTTTCACGAAAAAGTTATATATATAAGAATTAAAATCACATTCAACAGAGCCACCGGACAAGTGGTGATAGCAAATACACGTGAGCACTGACGATGGAAGTGTAGCGGCTTCCGAAAGTGGCGCTACTCTGTTCTGCTGTGTACGTTGAAAAATTAAGTTGATGTTAATTTTTCCCTTGTTCCTTGGAATATTAATCATACCCAATTCTTTCTGAATATAACGTTACGAACCTTAGCCTAATAATCAATTTGGATTCACAAAGATATTTTATATTTGTATGAAAAAACTGATTGTGTTTTATTTCCTGAAATTTCTCCCTTCTCGCCCAAACATTTGTCAGCTATTTAACCAAATTTTATGAAGAAATAAGTAGGTTACCTTGTTTCTGAACATCTTTACAATTCATACTTTAGACAAAGATGCTAATATGATGACACGGGCATTATGTCATATACATATTTTTTGGGTGTCTTTCCGTTGGTCTGTGTTATTCAGGCTTAAGTTTATTTTATTTAAAGGGTTAAGAAATCATATGGTTAGTCATTTATCTCTTATAGTTGGTAAGGTGTGCTCATTCGGTTTTACGTTTTCAAGATATCGAGTCCAGGTGTCAACCGATTATCACAATTGTTCTTTTCTAAGTTTAAAAAAAGTTTCCGAACGTTTAAAATAAATATAAAGGACATGTTCGTTCTGAGCTGGAAAATATAATATTTTTAAGTTAAAACCGAAAAATTTTTAATTTTCTAAGAAACTAAATATTATTCGGCTTAAGTTCAATAATTGAAATAATGTAATTTCAAATTATTTTTAAGAGTGGAATATTAGAATATCTAATCAGACTAGCAGAATGGATTAGTAGTACTAATTTCGACAGCCGCTACACTGTCATCATCAGCATCCTTTGTTCACTTTTAATGAAACATCAGCTATTTAACCAAATTTTATGACGAAATAGAATATAAATTAAGTAAAATGCGACTTTGACTCGCACACGCAGGGTTCCGTATGAATACACATTTAGCCTATTTTTTCAATGTGCTTTTTTGTTTAATTTAATTTTTTTGTTTTTTAAGTATTTTTCGTTGTTTTCGGCGATTTTTTGTTTTTGGCGCTTTTTTAATTTTCGTGATTTTTTCTGGCGATTTTTGGTTTTTTGCAATTTTTTCCTTTGTTTTTTTTTGCCAATTTTATTAGTTTTTATTTTAGCGATTTATTTTAGTTTTGGCGCTTTTTTCAGTTTTGGCGCTTTTTTTGGTTTTGGGGACTTTTTTTCGGTTTTTTTGTAATATTTTTAATTTAAGCGATTTTTTTTGTGACACTTTTTTTCGTTTTGGCGTTTTTTTTTGGTTTTTGGCGATTTTTTTTAGTTTCGGGGGTATTTTTTTGGTTTGGCGCTTTTTTCGTTTAGGTGTTTTTTTTCACTTTTGGCGATTTTTTTTCGTTTTTTGATCAATTTTAGTTTTAGCGATTTTTTTATATTGCAATGCTTTTTTCGTTTGCTGACTTATTTCGGTTTTTGGCGTTTTTTTTGTTTTTTGGCGATCTTTTTAGTTTTGGTGATATTTTGCGTTTTAGCGTTTTTTTTTAATTTTGATGCTTTATTTCTTTAAGCGCTTTTTTATTATAGCGTTTTTTTTCGTTTTGACATTTTTTTAATTTTGGATTTTTTAGTTTTAGCGTTTTATAAAATTTCATGATTCTACATCTCACGGTTTCCAAGAAACAGCATATTGTCTAAATTACATAGTCAAAGTTACATTAACTGATGGAGTACCCTTTAATTTTTATTGTTTTAAATATCGGTGTTAATTGCTGTAGTCTATTATACAGACTACACCAATTAGCACTTAGCTTGAAAATTTAAAGTGTCTTCATATTACATTATTATTTCAATATGTTGCATTTCTCGGTTTAGAACACCCTTTAATTTTTAACTGTCATATATTTGTTGTTATAGCGGTCAAAGTTTTACATATTCTGTGAAAATTTCAGGTCCGTAGCTTTTGGTGTATCGGAACCCTATTAAGTATCTTATTCGTTTTTATTAATATGGTAAGCCTATAAAAATTATTCGACCCCTTTTGCAACAATGCTCTAAAATCCCAAAGCTTGCATAAAAAAATACTATTTTTATAAACTATTTTTGGAGATTGAACAATATGTGCATTTTTATGTAGATAACAAAAAAAATTATTTCTTAGGAATCCTGGGACTTACAGAAGCTAATATGGATTTCCTTGGTTTGCTTTGTATTTACTCTTTAAATTCCTAAATAATTGCAAAATTTCATTCGAAAATTTCAATATTCAACGATTTTCTAATACCGATTAAAATGATTGAAATGAATATCCTAAAAAGTACTTAAGAATTCAGATAAAAAGTCATTGAGCTGCCTGTGTCTCGTTTAAGATCCTTCGAAACAAATTTTATAAGACAAGAACTCTTCTCGCGTCACTGGTGTATTAGCATTAGTGTGGTGATATATTGTTATTAGTGCAGGGATGCGCGAAATTTAAACTCTGATTGTATTGTTGCTTATTAGTATTAGTGAAGAAAGCGAGTTTTCCCAACAAGCACAAAGACAAGCGTTTGAAATATGATGCTGCATTACATTTTTGTTTGCTATATAAATTCCAAAACGAAAAATTTTATTTAATTAAAAAAAACACGCAGTAGTTTTTACTTTTTATTTATTTTTTTGTCTCTAATAATACGGCTTTATGAAAAATGTCCCCAAACAATTTTTTTGTTGTCAATTAAAAAACTTTGGGGTCATTTTTCGTTCTTGAGGAAAAATTGCTAAAAACAGAAGAATGAAAAATGGCCCCAATATTTTTAATTAAAAACAACAATAAATATTTAGAGCCATTTTTTTCATATTTGGGCAATTTTGAGTTTGGTGCCATTTTTTCCTATTTTGTGGCTATTTTTCATTTTATATTTTTTAATTTGGGGCATTTTTCCGTTTTTGGTACCATTTGTAATTTTTTTAGTTTGGGACTATTTTAAATTTTGGTTCTTTTTGATAAGAATGATAAAATGGTCCAAAATATGTATAGGAAAAATAGCCCCAAATTCAAAATGGTTCTGAAAATAGAAAAAATAGCCATTTAATTCATATTGTTGTTTTAAGTTCAAAATTTTTGGATCATTGTCTTGTATAATGTCTTTTAATGATATATGTATGTACATATTCACTTAAATATTTGATAACATAAAAGGCGTTGTATGTTACCAAATGCACTGTTTATAATAAAATAGTTTTCGCTTGTAATTAATTGGAAATGAAACACGATTGTTTGCTGGATAACTATTAATGAGAAAATGTAAAAAATGTCTCATCGACGACTAAATGAAGAGCATAAGAATCTGTGTGAAGAATGTGTGTGAGATAATTTCCACAATTGTGGTATGGGCTGCGTTTCAATGTATTAGTGTATTATTTTCTGTATTTGATTTCTTCGTATGTGAAGGGCCAAGGCGAATTCAGTACCAGGTAGCCTTATCAGCACAGCTGATCATCAGCTGATTGCACCCCATCAGTCAAACTCCATATGAAAAAGAGAAAAACTTTGACCCGAACTGTCAACGTATGAATAAAAAAAGTCCTTCAACAACATTGTATGTGTGTTGTTTTAATGATAAGCCCACTTGGTATTAATTCGCTTTGTGAAGGGCCAATTGGTATGCTTTCTCCTAAAATTATTATAATATTAATTAAAAAAAATTAAATAAAGTAAACTTTAATTATAAAGAAAAATGCTCAAAGTATGTAGTGGTTTTATGAAGATACCAAATTTTAGTATCTTCATAAAACCAGTAACTAAATGTATTACGGTTTTGTGCCTTTATATTGCCTAACTTAATGTCTGGTACGAGAATTTGATTTTATAAATTTTTACTGTGTTTGTTTACTTTTACTAAGCCTCAACATTTTTTTACATACACACTTTAAACTTTCTGGTATGTTTTTAGTCATTGGCAGTTAATCTGGAGATTTTGAAGTGTAAAGCAATTAATTTTTTTCTTTGAAATTTGTTTAGATGAAAAATAAGGAAATGGAAAAACTAACAAAAAACTTTTTGGTAAAAGTTTAGCCACATTTGAAAGTAAAACTAAAAGAGCAGGAAGTGTGATTAGCTCTTCTGTAATAGAAAACTTTTGTAGCCACAATCAGTAAAAACATATAGAATTATATGCAACCGAAATGTTTATATTAATGGTGTTGTAAATATAAGGACACCTAAATATCTGCACTCTTTATATCAGTGTTACATGTCAGCTGACATCTTTCTTTTAGTAATGACAAAATAAAATAAAAGCAGAATGAAACAGATTGTAGCATAATATAATATAATATTGTTTGTAGCGTGCACTCTGTCGTCAGCTAAACTCCAGCTAGTTTTGGAAAAAAGTTGAAACTGGAAAAAGTTTTGGCAAACGAATACAACAACCGACAGAAATATATGTACTTTCAAACTTAGAGGAGGAAATTTAATATTAGTCTCATATTGAAGTTGAAACTGATACTAAATTTACCATGCACTTTGGGTACTTAGCTGGCGCAGAAAGGAAAGAGGTTAAGAAATAATAAATATTTAGGCAACATTTGTACAATACATAAATAAATGCAAACTTTGCTATACTTGCAAATACATTCAAGCCAAAATAACAACCAAAGTTAGAAAGTTTTCCAACTAATGGGTAGAATGCTATAAGTTTCCTTAATACACATATATAGAGAGAAACATATGAATACCCAGTTGATCAAATCATCATTCAAAACATTGTCCTCGACGAATAATATACGGCATGTCGTCTGTCGTTTAGGTTTACTAATCGACAATTTAAGGGAAATCGTCGTTTATGACATTGTGAACAACAATTTCGTATATTTTCTCTTCGATCAAACTTTGTTGAGGACAATTTGAGCGACAATGTCCCACGTTTCATTTTTAATGAAACTTTGTTGAGGACAATCTGAACAACAATGTGTCACATTTTATCTTTAATAAAACTTTGTTGGGAACAATCTGAGCGACAATGTCCAACATTTTGGCTTTAATAAAAACCATGAATATGTTGACCTCTTGTTGTACAGGAAGATGGTAACATCGATTACTTATTAACATTTAAGTTCAGTTCGAATCCCAGCCAAGTCAATCCTTAACATCAATAATTTAAATAAAATGGAAATAAAAAAGTAAATAAAAATTTTAATTTGAGAATTCATTAATATTGAACAAAGCTTGTTCTATCATTAAATAGACGACATTGTCGCTCATAATATCGTTATAGATACCATGAGAGACAATGTCGCAGGAATTTGTCAGATTTTAACTACAGTTCAACCTCCATTATCCGGGCCTCTATTAACCGGCTACATCTATTAACCGGCAGTTGTTGGCTTTGTTTTATAGCCCCTATTATTAGTGTTTTTATACTATTATTCGTGCTTTGTTTTTACACCTATATTAACCGTGCTTTGTCCCTATTATGAGTGCAGCAAAACCAAGTTTATTATCTTCTCAACCAATGATAACAAACATTAAAATTCGGTGTTTACATACATATATGTAGTACGTAGTTACTTTTTAAGTTTTAAAAAAATTACTATGTACTTTTTGTGTTCTTATATATCCTCTATTAACCGTGTTTTTCGATTATCCCTGCAAAGCCTGGTCCAATACCACCAAAATAATCGAGGTTCAACTGTATATCGTCGACGAAAAGACGATGTATAGGTATATTAGAATGGGCCAAAAACTTTTTTTCGTTTTTTTCACTTTATACTCTAAAAAATGGGTTGGTTGACATCTTAAAAAAAAAAACTCTCCAAGTATGAGCTCTTAATTTTAATAGTAAGGTTCTCCGCCTCTCAGGTTTTTATTTTTTCGTTATTACTTGAAAGAAACATTCATATCTCGGTATTTACTATTTGGAAAAAGCTATCTCGTCTCATATATTTGTAGGAAATTATATTCTCTACAAAACAGGTCACGCATAATTTTTTTGTAAACCTCACCGTTCAAAAGTTATTAAAGGTTGAAGTTTGACTATTTTCAAGCAGATTTCTTTTTTTATAAATTTTATAACTCGTTAACAAAAAATTATTATGATACGCGCAAATCATAATTTAATAGGAAATTTACTGCTCTACAAAAATGCTCTAATGTGATTAGTCGATTAAATTAACCGCTTAAGAGATATTCATCGCCCATTTTTCAGAGTATAAAGTGAAAAAAAACAAAAAAAAATTTTTTGGCCACCCTAATGTATATTATCCGATATACGAAAATGTGGAGGTACATACTTTCTTTTATAGAGTCGTCGACGAAATTGTTAAAGAGCATATCATTGCGAAAAGGTTCACGACAAGATGAGTTCCATTATCAGTCATTTTGCCTTATGTGACCTCTCTGCCATTTGTATGAAAATTTCGTCGACGATTTGTATTGGGCTGTCCTCAATATGTCTTCTACGACTTACTATTATCTGATACCCTTCATTAAAGATGTCTTCAGAACGTGGTTAACTGGGATACTTAAAAACACACACACACACCTACACACTCAATAAAACTTACAACTGTATAATATCGAATGCTAACAAAATTAGTTAAATTTCCCATTTTAGCTTTTGTGCATATTTTAATATATTCTGTAGTTTTCAAAATGATATTCGTAGTTATTCTTCGTTACAAATAAGCATTCACAAGTGCACACATACATACAAATTCTGTACAACATGGTATATCCGCATACATACATTAACCGCATAAATACATGCAATAGCACATGCAATCTTAAATGAGGTCACATTTGGTATTAATTAGTTTGAAGGGAGATGATGGCAAACATTTTATTTAAGTTCATTTGTACATTCACTATTGATTTAATATTTCTCTAATTGTTCGAGTATCCTCTAGAGGATTTCCTCTCTAACTTTACATATATATATGCTATGAATATATATTACGTAGATTTGAGGTCGTATTGTTATTTTAGTTAATTAATTAAATTTATAGCAAAATCAATTGTAATCAAATGAAATAAATGTAATGAAAGTTTGTATACGAAATATCTATGGTATACACTCTGTTTCGCTTTATTGGGTAGTCAGCTTTTTACCTCAGCAGGAATACCAAATTTAGACGTCTTTAGTTGTAATGGAATTTTATGTCAACTTAATTGGAAGTATTTCTGTGTCGTTTAGTCATAACCCTTTAAGTGTTAGATAATTTTTGGCCTTTTTCTTGATGTTTAATTTATTTAAATAATGAGCCCTTTTTTATAAAAAAATTTTAAACTTATATATATATAATATATAATAATATATCAATAATTCGCTACTCCTTTGTGCAGATTCTTCAGAATTACAAATTATATTAACAATAATTGTTTTCAATTAAATGTGCAAAATATTTCAAATTAATTTTGTTCCCGCCTTTGTTTCGAAATGTTAAAAAAAGACTTTTAATATTTTTAAGGCAAAAAGTTACGTATGAGTAATACGAGTATGATGTTTCCATCATATTACTCATACGCGCTACATAAAATATATTGAATATTCGTATTTTCTTCACATATATTTTTTTTAAATTAAAAATTCATGAAAAACTATCGTTTAATATATAGTTAAGATTTTTAAACATAACAGGATTGCTATGTTTTATAACAAAGTTTTATAAGCAGTTAAAATTAAAAAAAAATGATGTTTAGAGTAGTGTTCATGCAGGTAAATAAAATATTGTCAGGAATTGTGTTAAAAATCATAGTCCATTTTTTGAAAAATTTTGGCTATGCTATTGCGGGAGATATTGGCGATATAGAGCTTAAAGTCGAGGACAAAACCCAAAATATTAAAATTCAAAGAAAAACATGTATGAAAATATTAAAAATATCTTAATCAAATAATTTGTATTTTCTTTATCTGCTTATAAAGCAGTGCTGGCCATCGAGAGAAACGAGTTTTTAATATAGTAGTAGTGTTTATAAGGAACATGTGGTAGTAGTATTCTACTGTGTGCCTATTAAAAAGCAAAACAACAACGTAAAAGAACTACAAGCTTACATACAACTGATTGAATCTATTGTTTATTTGGTGAGCACTTTTACTTTCATTAGGCTGTATACATATACGAACCGATTAATGTTCGGCACACGGGTGCCAGTATGTGGCGACTATGTTATAGAGCTTACACCATATTTAAATTTTACAAAATCGGATAATATTTGTCTAAGTTGCATACATCGTTTTGTAACCGGATCGCAAGTTTTGAAGATACAGATTTATTACCCTGCAACGTTGAATGATGTTGAATGACGTTTCCTCGATATTTAGGGGTTCCTCTCAGGTGTTTCGTGGCAGATTTCGCTGTATATATTTATAATTTATTCATTTTAGTTGTTTGTTGATACTGTTGTCACCGGCCATTTGAAACAATTGTTCAATGATAACAATTCTGAGTCTCCAGATTTTTTAGATATAGCTCAGGTATCACTTTCTAAATGTTTGTAACTTACGTTTAATGAATTCGGCAGCCGGCCATGTTTCGGAAACGTATATATACGGTTCCTATAATAGAATACTTTTCACGCAAGAGTTGTAGACATAAATCTTAGTTTCAGGCGAGAGTGCGTCCTAATTCCATATAGTTCGAAGGTTGTAAAACATTGATTTGGCCTTTTGTATATTTTGCATCTGGAACTATTATGATACCCAAGTAGCAGAATGTGTCAGATTTTTGTATTGTCGCATTGTTCAATATAAATGTTAGTGTTTGATTAAATTTAACAATCATGCATTTAGTTTTATTTGGGTAGATTCGCAGGCCATATTTTGATCCCATTGAATATAAGTCTCCTATTTTAAGCTGCATGTCATTCTTGTTCGAAGCCAGCAGTACAAGGTCTTCTGCATAATCGAGGTCGCCGAATTGACTGTTTATCTTCCACTGTAAGCCTTCACCTGCCGCTGACATTGTCGTCATTATATCGTCAAGCAATGCAATAGAAAGAATAGGGTACAGTAGGTAACCTTGCTTAAAGCCGGTTATTGCTTCGAACGATTCGTTTATTTTTTCACAATGTAAAATAAGAATTTTAAAGACTTTATGTTGTTCCTTTATAAGAGCGATTATTTTATCTGGCATACCTTTGTTGGCCAGGGTATGCCATTTTGTTCCGATCGATGGCATCAAAAGTTTTTTCGAAATTGATAACAGTAAGGTAGAATTATATATATTGCATTACAGGACTATTAAACGAAGGCTGTTAATTTGATCGACAGAGGAGCGGTTGGGACGGAAACCCACTTGTTTTTTCCGATGCTGTTCATCCACGGAGCTACGAATGCGGTTTAGTATAACTTTATTGAAAATTTTACATATAACGGACGTAAGGGCAATACCTCTCTGATTACCGTAATTTTCAATATCTCCTTTTTTGGGATTTGGAGTATAACGCTCTCTTTCCAAGCATGTTTCTTTCCAAGTATGGTTTGTGTAACTCATATTAAAAAAAACGGCTGTAGGATAGATACTGTAGTTTGGGGATCTTGCTTGAGTAAATCGGAGGAGCTTTGCTCTATTTAACTGATCGATTATGAGTATGATATCGTCTTAAGCAAGGAGTTCCTCGTTGATTGGGCTCTTGGTGTCATCGTGCAGAACTAGTATATGCCTGTTGTGATTCAGAAATAGAATCGAAATGCTCTCTCCACGTTTTAGTTGATCTTCTACACTGATACGGATTATTCGTGATTTGTCCATAATTTGTGTGTTCTTCATTAAGTTCTTGCCATAGAGTTTTCTGATTATATCAAAAACGGTTTTAAAGTTTCTAATGGAGGCAGCGGCTTTAGCTTCATATACCAGCCTTTAAATGTGGTTGCATTTATCATTCTTGGATTGCCTTTTTAGTGCTTTTATTAGCGAAGCATATTTTTTTCGTAACTCGTTCTGTCGTGGTGGGTCTACTTTAAAAACTGTGCTTTATTTTTATTTGCATTTAAAAAATATTTAAAAATTCTTGTGAGAAGCAAAATCTTATTAGTCGTTTTCCACGTTTTTTGATTTTCATTTTGCAATTTACACATTCATTCAAATTGCTTTTTGCTTTTAATCTTCTTGTTTACAGAAAATTGAATTTAGCCATGGCAATCCCAGCTTAGCCCCGCGATAAATTGTGACTATATAATGTTGTCGGTATGTGTTTGCACAAAAAACTGCATGCTGTAATATTTTCTTTTGGCCTTTATAATCTGCTTATTCCTCCCCAGGACATGCATACATATATAAATGAAACTATAACACATATTTCAATAGTTAAGCCTGAAGTAGATTTAAGTTTGTCTGCGTGCTATTGTAATTTTTATTTATTTTTTATTTATTATATCCTGAGGAGAGACTCTATTTTCCTGTCCAAATGATAACAACTCTCTGTCCATTTATATGATGGTGTTGTTTACTTGTGTAGAAAATAAAAATGTTTAGATATACAATCTACTAGCGGTTTATAGGTAGAGCAATGAATTGTAGCAACAATGAAAAAAGGAAATAGTTTTACTACTACATAGATACAAATTATTATTAAAAGTTATATTTTGATACTCGTTGGTATTTTTGCATCTTTTATTGTATTTTATTTTAAAGCACGAATAACTTTTAAGCAAAGATTTTACTTTCGATTTGATAAACTAATAAGTAATTGAAATAAATATATGTATATGTAAGTATCTGTTATATCCCAGAAAAAAATATTTGAAGTTCTTTTTAAAGAACTACTTTTTAGCTACTTCCAAAGTTTCAATAAGTAGATATTTTCGACATCTCAGGAAAAATTATTAACAACATCCTGATAATTAATAAACATATTATTCTATCTCCGCAATGCTCTCTGCCAAACATATTTACTGCCTTATTCAATAAAAATTAGTTTAATGTGGACTTGAAGTATGCTTTTTTAAAAACTTTTACGAAATTTGTTTTAATTTACACTACAAGCCCATATTTTTTTATGAATACGGCAGATGATCTCTAAGTTATTTTATTTCATGCGGCTGCTTTTATAGACAATGATGTGGTTGATGTGATAGGCGCATTGATATTTAAGCAATCCCTTGGTTCGAGCCCAACTCGCGCAAGTCAACAAAATATCAATAAAATTATGCAAAAAAATTTTATTATAAGTATATGCAAAAACGATTTTCGCATAGTATACATTACAATAAAGAATAAACTTTAAGACAAATAACAATTGAAGTAGTTCCAAACAATCGTTTTTTCTTAGCATTTTGAACATGACTTCAAATCCGTTGAATAGAAATCAAATAGAGAACTTATTGCATTGACAACAATATGTAAAAATCATTAACAATGATCCGGATTGGAACCGAAGCCGGAAAAATCCGTAATGGAGTATACCTTTTGGGCTTGTCATATGTACTTCTAAGGGGGTCCCAATATGTATATTGTGACGATTTCTAGTCGGAAGGCAGTTGATATTTGCTTAAACAGTAAAGTATTGATCAAAGATCAAGGCATGACCAATACAGGAATCTAATAGGGCCACTGTTGGCATTATATCAAAGAACACTCCACGGCGTGTAGATACACAAAGCGGAGTGGAACCGGAGTGGAACAGGAGGTGGAACATTTCACTAAAACTTGTAGTAAAAGCTTTGAGCTATCCTGCCCATTGGTATTTCCGAGTGATAGCGAGCAGCCTTCGTGGTGGACCAAGGGTCTGATGAATCAGAGGTCCTCGGTAAGGAGGTTGTTCCATGTAGAAAAATTCACAGGCGGTATTGAAGACTGAAACACCTATAAGGTGATGTACAATAGGTACAAGAGAGATCTCAAAAGGGGGAAAAGGGCCTCATGGAGGATGTACTGTAAGGAGATCGATTCCGTCAACGAGCTAAAGAGGTTCAGACGAATACTGTCCAAGGCCTCTAAGGCTCCTCGGCATATTCAAAGGCTGGATGGCTCATGGATGGAACCCAGCTCTGAGACCATTTTTGTGCTTATGTATACACACTTTCCTGGCTGTAAGGAATAAAAAAATGAAGCAACGACGGAGGTTAATTTCAGTCCCTTATCGATGCTACAACATTGGAAAAGCAAAGTGGTCGGTGAATACCTTTAAACCCTCTAAATCACCGATGCCGGATGGCATTTTTCCGAATATACTACATAATTTTCTGGTAAATATCTTTATAATATGCTTGGCTAGGAGGTTAGTACCCAAAGGCTGGAGAGAGGTTAGGGTTATATTTTTACGGCGGGTAAAGCAAGCCACTCAAAGCAATGATGTTCAGCATACTTATTTAAACGGCAGGACTGTTGAGAGCGCGTTCTCTGTTCTGTTGTGTGCGTTGAAAAATTAAGTTGTTGTTAATTTTTCTCTCGTTCCTTGGAATATGAATCATACCCAATTATTTCTAAATATAACGTTACGAACCTTGGCCTAATAATCAATTTGGATTGAAAGATTTTTAGCTTACATATTTTTGAGAAAAATGTCAAACACTTAAGCTGTATTGTTGTCAAAATTATTCCATTTCACACACTCATTTCAAAGTCAAATACGCGTTTTTTTTCACGACTATATGAATTGAGATAATTAAAAAAATTTTTTTTTTGCATATAACCAGAGGTTGTATTGAAAATATTTTTTTTGGAGAATTCTCGCAATGCTATTAACGGAGATATTTACAAAATATAAAATAAAATCGAAGCAAAAAACGAAATTTCAAAATTCAAAGCAACGTATTTTTAAATGATAATTGACAAATATATTTAACGAATTAAACTTTTTCTTCATTAACTTATTTTTTTAAGAGAAGTTACATAATCAGGCAGTAATGGCATACCAGTTAGTTAATTTTTGGGAAAGGAATAGTATAGAGAGACCAGATGGTAAAGTGGGAGAGATATAGAAAGATTAATTCATTTACAACACTGCTATTGCGGGTTTTTTTAAAATTTTTTTAGAGCAGTGTTGCAGCCACTCTCGTGTCAAGTAGAGGCATGAATTGGTTTAAGCTGTGTAGCCGTCGATTCTACTACAATACCGACGAAGGAGGGTGCTCTAATGTGCATTAGGATATATCAGTATTAACTGCTGCCGGTACTGCTAAAGTGATCAGTGCTATACCTTCATCACCTTAACAGAGTAACAACAATCAGCACACAATGACATACCAATGCACTTCAGAAAAATGCATGATGTTGTTGGCTTGACTGGAACTAAACTTGAACTGAAGACCTCAGTTCAAGTTTAGTTCCAGTCAACAGCACCCTCAGAATATATAAATTCATTAAAATCGGTTAATATTTTTAAAAGTTATGAGACAAGCAAAGTTTTTGAAGCCTGAGGTAGTGAACTTTGATACTCAGTAGCCTACCTTGCCTTTCAACAAGGTAATCAGCAATTTTATCAACCTAAAGGTTAGACCCTTCTTTATGATTTTTACATGCATCGTTTTGTAATAGAATTTCAAGAGATAGGAACCACTGTGCCACATAATGAACAAATACTCAAACAACACAAAGTTATTCACACATATAATTACATAGCACTAAACAGTGTAATACCACACTGTTTATTTAGTGCTATGTAATAGAACACATAAGAAACTAAGTATAATTATTATTAGTATTCTCTTTTTAGCACATATGCATGCATACATATCAAAGCATTCTCTTATGGTTAAAGGAAAACGAAACGCGAATAAATAGAACAAAGTATAAGTCAACAAAGTGTAAGGTAAGAAAGTGTTAGTTAAAAAGTTGTCTCTCTTCAAATGGAAAAACATAAGAAGAAAAGAAAATTTAAGAAACTTATATACCTTGAAAATTGTTTAAAGCAAAAATTAATGCATGGGAATTAAAGGTTACACCTAAGAAATTAAATGAAGGTTATGATATGAAATATAATATAAGGGTTATAATGGATTTAACTACTGCCTATTATAGACAACATTTATCACACATCATTTTAATGTACATAAATTTTATACAAATAAGTGAAGCTTTGATTCATGTAGTGCAGGAGAAATAATTTAAAGAAAGCCCAAGTGCTCCATTTGACATTGTCTTAGAATGTGACATCGGAGTAATCCGATCTATGTTATTACTCCATAGAACTCTCACCATCAATAAGATTGGCTATAAGCTATTGTTTGGCGAATTTAAGTCCTATACTAACATAATGTTTTCCTATTTTTGGAGCACATCTTAAAGTGAGATATTTTTTAGTACACAGAGAAAACAGATTTATTGTGGCAACAGAATTTGTTGCCAATCGAATTTTGGGTGTTGCGTGTACTAACACAACATTGGATTGTAACTACTGAATTAACAGTGGTCGTAACTCTTAAAAAAAATAATTCGAGTGAAGAAGTATTTTAATTTTTTTTTTAAATTGTATATAAATTAGACTTGCCTACTCTTGAATGAAAGAAATGAACATATTTTACAATCCAAATTGATTATTAGGCTAAGGTTCGTTTTACAAAGTTTTCTGTTATTATAAAGAGAAAATAGTATGATAAAGTTATATCACTAATTAAAATATGAATGTATTTGCACCACTAAACAAACCAAATCACATGAATTGGTGAAAGAAGAGAAGAACGTTTGAGAACATACATAAATATTTCTAGATTGAATATCAAGTTTCACATCTATTAGTCTTAAGCATTAGAAAGAAAGGAAAATATCCTTTTATGAAGTTAAAGTAAACTATTAAGTGAAATTTATTTGCTATTAAGCTTTCAAGCTTAAATAAACATATTTTGATGATTGGATGTTTTCATTATCATCCACAGCAATTTTCCAGCAATAAACGAAAGAAGTTGCACAGAAAAAACTAAATTTCATTTTCTGTAAAGAAATTCAATGAAATAGTAAATATTTTGTCTATGAACGGACCTAAAAATGAATTTGTAAATATAGACAAAAATACCTGAACAATTTTATTGCAAAAAACGTGTTTTTTTCAGTGAACAAATTGTTTAAATCTATAAAACAATTTGTCTAAAAATATTTACAAATTGTAGACAAAACAATTTACTAAATCAAACAAAAATATTTACTGGATTTTCTAAAAAATATCAAATAATATTTCTATCTGAATTTAATAAACAATTTGTCTAAAAATGCTAACAATTATTAAGCAAAATAATTTACTTAATCAAACAAAAATACAAACAAAATTTTTGTATGGGTCATCATCATCATCATGCATTAAGCATTTATGAAATGTCACTTTGTTAAATATGTTCAAGTCTCAATGTTTATCTAAAGACTCTAAAAGAATGAATGAGAATTGCTATGATTGTTGTTGTTGTTTGTATGTATGTCGTCATCGGGGTGGTTTTTTACGACACAGTTTTTAGTGTTGTTTTTGGTGTTTGCGTTCTAAATAAAAGTCAAACAAACAACTCATAGATTATGGACAGAACATTTACTGAAAATTAAATTTATTTTTAGACAAACTTTTGTTTGAAAATTTTTTGGTGATAATTTTTTCTGTGTGGTCATCGGTAAATGAAACAAAGTACCTAGATAATAATTAATGATGTCAGGATGGCGTTCTAAGCGGTTAATCTAGATACTTACGGCCGTATGCATAACGAAAATTTGGCATGCAGTTAGCATAAATGACGAAATTGAACTGAAGTTTAACGAGTTTTGATATAAAATGTTAATTTAAAATCACTGTAGATTGTAACCGAGACTCATGGCCATATTCAGGGATGATTTTAGTTTCTAAATATATGGAAAAACTCAGCAAGATCCAGTTTAATTTCGTTACTCATGCTAACTTCATGCCAAGTTTTCGTTATGCATATATCCCTTAGATTGTAACATACGTGTAATATAATATGTCAAAGTAACACATTCAGGTATGTGATGGAAATCGATTCCGAAAACGAAACAATTTTGAAAGGTGTTTTCTAATAATATTTCTTTATTAAAAACAATTTTATCACATATATTATAAAAATATTTCTTTATTACAAAAGAGTTGTATCACAAAAATTATAAAAATTTTATGAAAAGTGCTTTAAAAGGGACTTTCAAAAGTGCTTCGTTTTCAAAATCGATTTCCATCACATACCTGATTATGACCCTTTTTTTTTGGCTGTATTTCAACAACAAACTCGCTTACATACAGTTCCACTTATTATTTAATCGCACAGTAGCGACACGTACTGACATTGTAGCTTACTTTTTAAGCAAGAGCGCACCGATTAAACAGCCTATGACCTGCTTATGTTGAACCTAAGTAAGATAATAAGCCAAAGCGTCATCACTAGCTGCTACTAAATATTGCTTACATCAGCGATTACGTAATCGGTATTTTCACCACTGGATAGCTAATGTCTCCCTTCATATTGTCAAATGTGAGCTATCTTCGTATGGTTCTGCCACATAGATAAGACAACAATACAAACGAGCTGATTGAACCTATTTATTTAGGTATTTCTGTGGAAAGGTAAAATAATATTCAGAAAATCACTCCCCAATTAGCATTACATATTTATCTTAGCTTTAAATAATAAATAGGAGTGAAGCTGTACAATTTTTAGATTTCTTGAATAAAATTTCAATGTTTATTTGTTTTAATTTATTTGTTTATTTATTAATTATTTTAAATACCATTTTATTGATTATCTTAAGCTTCTATTGAGTTGGAAACACTGTATCAGTACTTTGGAAATTATAATCCGAATTGCTATAATACGGATTGTTTATTGCAATTGAAAATACACCTGAGCTACATTATTTCAGATATACGAATATAACTATTTTTTAATAGATAAAAAATCAGTACTTATAATGTACAATTAATAAACCTAGTTGAGTTTTAATAGTTGTGACTGTTTTCTGACTCATTTTTTCTCTCTGTGTAACACATTACGCTAACTCTGATTTTAATAAAAACGAATTTTTGGTGGCAAATTGTGGATTAACGGATTTTTAAAGTTCAGTAAAATTTTCACAGCAAAATTTTAAGTTTTGCGACTAGTAATTAGGCAATCTCAAGGTATATAGACAGATACATATGAACAATAACGATGGCAGTGTAGATCCTTTCAAAAACAATGTTGTTTTGTTCTGTTGTATACGTTGAAGATTCAATAGATTGTAATTTTCCTTGGTCCCCTGAAATGTTGCTTTTGTTTATTTCTTTCTGAATATAACATTACGAACTTAATCCTAATATAATCGCTTTTGATTATTAAGCAAGTTAGAGCGAATAAGCAAAAAATAAAATATAATAAAAAATCAAACGAATTGATAACCAACTCCTAGTTTTGAAGTCGGTTAGAAATACTCATCTCTTTAATTCAACATTTACGCTTAAACTCTCTTATTATTTAATGTTTAAAATTCATTTAAGTTAGTTTTTAATAGCTGTTCTTTTAACTTCTGTAATACATTATATAAAAAAACTATTTTATTCCCAGCCGTCTTTTTATATAGTGTATCGTTAAATAACTTTTTTCAGTTCTTAAACACTAGCGTGCTAGAAAGTTAAAGTTAAACAACTACGTGCACATTTAATTTGCAATTTTCGAAGTAAAAAAAAACGATTACAAATTAAATATATTTTCAACCGCGTTTTTTTTAAGAAAGAAGCAACAAGACGTTAGTTTAGTTTAGAATTTAATAAATTCATTTGGGGTCTTAAAAGGAATGTTCATATTAAAATGAAATAGACGGTTAGGCAAAGTAGAAATTATAAAAAAAGTTCATTTATATATCTGTATATTTTTTTGTTGATATATTCATGGGTTTCTCTTAAGCATTGGAGTCTTAATCAAAAATATGTACATAAAGAAGAGTAGACGTTTTTTAAACTATAAAATCCGACCGAAGCGAAGTGTTGTAAATACACTGATGATAATATATGATTTTTTATAAATGTATGCAACTACTTGGTTCCATATCGTTACCTGAAATGCGAAATAACGTAACTAACAAAACATTTTAATTCTCATTTTCAATTATTAATTGTTACATCGAAGCGACCTACAAATTTTCAAACTGCTATCATAAAAATCAATTACATTAAAAGGAAAATGAAGAGACTTTACTTTAGTCACTTAAAGTATTTTATTTAGTCTTTTTTCTCTCCTATAAAATTAAAAATAGTGAAGCTATGTGATATTCTATTTCAGCTAACGATATGTTCTTAGGAAATTCATTGCATTTTTAAATATTTTTTAAGAATTCATAATTTTTATGAAACAAGAACTTTATAAATTGCTTTAAGCCTAAAGATAATTTTGTCTTTAACACATGAAACATGATGTCGTTAGGATCCGACAAAAATAAGGAAGTGTATATCAGTGAGTGAAAAAATCCGAAGTCGGCTTTTATAAAATTCATTTTATAGTCAAAAGAATATTTTCGATGAAAAGCAATTCTGTTTTTCACTTAATTAATTGTCTTGTAACTTTGTTCTATTTTGTCGCTTCTTAAGCATTTCATGTATCATGTGTTCGGCACCAAATTAATTTCAACTTTAGGCTTTGAATGCTTTTTTTCGATTTTCGGTTCATCTTAATGGAGATAAATTTTAATTGAAGGTATCAATGTTAGTCGAACTCTATGTTTTTTAAGTCGTTCAATTTAATTTCTGCAATAATCAATAATTTTCAATACTACGTGCCTTACTTGACTTCAACATCCTCACACTGTGAAAGGTACATATAACAAGAGCTCTGATCATGAGATCGTGGTAAGTCTTGAAATATCATGATGTTCAGTTCGATCCTTAAACTGGCAAGAAATTCTCTTTGTCTTTTCATGCTTTTAAAATTTCTTTCCTAATAAAAATAATTTAATTGAAGAATTAAATTGAGCGAACTTAAGGCTTTATAATTAAATATCTATTGATTACAAATTTTTAAGTATTGAGTTTTGAAGCAATGTCTAAAAAACACTTTTTTCAATTTCAAGTTCATTTAACTGAATGAGCTTTTATTCGATCAACACAAGAAATATCTATTTTGCTCAGTTGAAACATTTTCGATATTTTTGGGAATAATTAAAATAACAGAACTATATTTTTTATAACTCGAAAGAGCGGGATAAAGCGGGATAACAACTTTAGGAGGGATGGACCTCTAAAAAGCGGGATAGTCCCGCCTAAAACGGGATGCCTGGTCAGTTTAGGTATGTTATAACAATAAGTGGACAATTTTTTCCGTCAACTGAAACAAAAATTAATGTTCAGACAATTGTTTGGTCACGGAATTTTTGACATTTCTAATTTTTCGGACATTGTAATTAATATTTAGTGTTTTTGTGGGTGATAAATTAAGAAATATATAAATTTGTGTGTATGCAAACAAAATCCCTGTATAGAATTCTACACGATTATTTTTCCGTGTAGAAATAAATGCAAAACTCCAAACCTGAATATCAGTAAGAACTGTATACTACGGTTTACTCAGAAAATATTTTATTTTTAATTAATATCAATCAACGTTTGTTTTAAAATTCGTAGCCTAATTTATTTTTATTTTAATAAAAATTATGATAGTATAGCACTATATCTATCTATATATATTTTAATATCGGGCATGTTCTGAAAATCACGGTGATTTCAAATCACGTGATTTCAAAATTAAACTGTTAATAGCTGATTTGTTACCGGCTTCTTATTGTATTTTAAGTTTTTATCATTTACAATAGAACATTTTATCCAAACTTCCAACAATATAAATCGTGCAATTTACGAAAGCAATCATTGGCTAGCCTGGAACTATAATGGTCTAAGTAACATTTTATACATAGTGAGTTAGACAGCTTTAGCTTTTGAAAAATTTGAAAAAAGCAAAAAAAAATGTAAAGTGGTAGAGTAACGATAACCATATTTAAGTGGGGTAATAGCACATAGACCCCTTTTTCCTGGATTGATTTATTGTCTTTATATTCGAAAATGTATCTTAAGTGATTTAGTTAAATATATTACTTAGACCACTTTAGTTCCAGGCTCGCCAATTTAACCTTTATACATTTTTTGATATCATCGTGATTTAGCATCCATATAAGATTTTATATTTAAATGATCCTTTTATTGGAACCCTTATGAAATACAAGAGTATTGATGCTATTTTTACTACCGCAGTTAATTCTTAAAACAAAACTGTGAAATACTTAGCAAAAATAAAAATGTTCAGTTTTAGTGTACATAAATCAAAAATATAAAACTTGTTTATTTTAAGCGAAACATTTCTTTTATTAACTAATACGATAACCTTCAAAATTAATAAAAGATATCGCTTAAAAAAGCTTTTATGTAATCGCCAAAATCACAACATCGACATTCATGTTGATTCAAATTAATATATTTCATCTTTCTCCATTGGGAGTTTTTCAACAACTAATTCTTCGCGAAAATAAGAAAGTTGCGAAAATTTTCAACTGCGCCTAATTAAAAATTGTGTAACATTAAGTAACATATTGCACAAGTTACGTAGTGAAAAAGTTATGTGACCCAACCTGCATGACCCTGGGCTAATATAACCAATACCTATGAACAGAAGTCTGGAAAATGTTGAAGTATTGCACTGTGTAATTGTTAATTATATTTTGAATAAACGCTAACATTATTATCATACTTATGAGGAACATTGACCGACATTACAAAGTATAAAGAAATATAAAAAATATTCTAAGTATACATATAACATAAATATAATATCCGCCTTTTATAATAGGAAAAGAAAATATGAAAAATAATCTTTATGCTGGTTAAGGAAAAACAATTCATCTGTCCAAAAATTCACTCCACAAAATTAGTACGCAGAAAAAAATGTTTCCAACATTGCATGTGTCTTAACGAATTTCTGCCTTGCACACACAAATACGTTTATACTTTGGATATAAACTGCGAATTTGTTTACATTATATTTGAATATAATTTTAATTCTGACAGCTTCGAAAAGTGGATATTTTTTATTTTTCTTTTATAGCTTTCAGAAATTTTTGATGTTGCTGCTGTTACACAGAAAAAAAATTATTTTTCAATTCAAACACCAAATTCTCTGAATCAAATGTTAATTTTTTCAATTTAGGTCCTAAAAAGAAAGTTGCAAAAAAAAAGAAAAACTGTGATTTTTCAATTAATAAATTTCTTGCAGAATTAAAACAACAAATCAAAGAATTTCATATTTTTATCAGGTTGCCAACATTGACGAAAGCAAAAATGAAATGAAATAATAAGTCAAACAAAATTATATATCAAACTTATATCAGAATTATATATAAAAATATTTTTGTAAAAAAAAAAAATAATGAGAATTTTTTCTGTGTAAGCGAAAATTGTAAAATGAGTTATTTTGTTGTTATTTGGCAGCATGTATATATTTTCTGGCTTTTGGCACAATTTTTATTTTTTCAATTTAATAATGTTTTATTTGTTTACTTGATTTTTGTTACTTAATTTTTTAGCTCAGGCCATAAAAAACAAGTGTTTTCTCCAGTTTAACAGATTTCGTTATCTTCCTACCTTAAAAGTAAAATGGGGGTTCTTTCCATCAAAATGTGCCGTATTTCTTTGCATAATTTTTAATACTTAATGACTTTATTATCATGAAAGAAAAACAAGTGCTGCAAAACAAATGAAAAACATTTTTTCACTTTACTAAATGTAGACAGCTTTTTATTGCTTTTCTTAATCATTAAATTTGCCAGAAAAGTTTCATGGAAATTATTAAGACAATAACAAGTAAGAGCACAAAATATATGTTATTTTAATAATTGATTTTATTAAAAAAAATTTTTTTGTATGTATTTGCTATAATATCTTATGATATTAACTCAAAAATTGTTCTAGATGTAAAAATCCCAATGAATTTTTGATAGTTAAGCTTTTTTATTTAATTCTAGTTGTGGCGCTTTTTTCATTTTCTTGATTTTTTAGTTTTTTTTCGGTTTTTTAAGTTTTGGCGGTTTTTTGGTTTTGGCGTTTTTTAGTTTTAACGTTTTTTTTTTCGCTTTTTGATGATAGTTTTAGTGTTAGCGATTTATTTAACTTTTGGTGCTTTTTTCAGTTTGGCCCTTTTTCGGTTTTGGGGATTTTTTCGGTTTTTGGTGATTTTTATAGTTCATAGTTTTTTTTTGGGTTTCAACACTTTTTTTTAGTTATGGCGATTTTCTCGATTGTTGGGGATTTTCTTTTAGTTTTGGCGTTTTTTATTTTTTTATTTTGGCGCTTTTTTCGTTTTGGTGATTTTTTTCCCATTTTTGAAGATTTTTTCGATATTAATAATATTTTTAGCTTTTGACGACCTTTTTCGGTTTTTGGCGGTTATTTTAGTTTTTGGTGATTTTTTTTTCGTTTTAACGATTTTTTTAATTTTGCTGTTTTGTCCTTTAAGCGATTTTTTTCATTTTGGCGATTTTTTCGTTTTGACATTTTGTTAATTTTGGAATTTTTTATTTTTAACGTTTTTAAAATTCCATGAGTTTGTCTCTTACGGTTGCATAGTCAAAATTACATTAACTGATAGAACACTCTTTAATATTTATTCTTTTAAATATCACTGTTAATTTGTGTTGTCTTTTCTACAGACTACACTAATTAACAATAACTTTGGAAATTTAAAGTGTCTAAGTATCTATACATTACATTAGCAATTCAACATGTTTCGCGCGATAAATCGACCGCCATCTTTTGATAAGAAGGATAGGTAACAATAGAAAGTTTTGAAATATTAAAATGTAGAAACTATAGTCTACAATTATACTTTTCATATAAGAATGAATCTGATTACAAATATACTTTTCATATAAGAATGAATCTGACCATGAATGGACCATAATATTAAAAATATTTTAACACACATCCATTTTCTAAAAATCATTCTTATACAATGTGAAAGCAAAATAAAAAATTTTTTAATGAGAAACGTAATTTTTATTAATGTCAAACTTTTATATTTAAAAAAATGATTGAAAGTGAAATTTTTATTTGACTTTGGAATCTAACCTGGGATTACAGAAAGACATTTAAAAAAGTCTCCTCTTTCATATGACATATGTTTCTTTAAAATCCCATTTTTAATTTTTGATTTATCGCGTGAACTCCCCATATGTCTGCCCCTATGTGCAGCGCTGAAAAGGTTTGAAAATTTAACTAGAAAATCTAAGATTTTCTAATAATTTTATTTAGTTTACCAGATTTCATAAAGATACGTAAAATATGAGATACATTTGAAAGTCTACCAACCCGTTTATTTTATGTTATTTAATTAATTCTTGCTTTTCTGTTTGTATCTTTTTAATCCTGAATATATTAAATTAAATCCAGTAATTTGCATACTGCATTAAACTTTTGAAGTAACGTGGTCAAGCAGAGATTTCTTTATCTTCATTTTACTCTTTATTTAATTTTTGCCCCTTGTACATTTTTTATATGTATGCATGCAATTTTTATTACAACGAACAGACCAAAAATTATGCACATAAATAACTGCTTACACTTAAAAAGAACAAGAATGTAATATATTCTGCTTTGTTTGCATATTTCAGCAGCAATTTAACTAGTTTTAAGCCCAGGATAAATAGAAGTACTCAACAATTGGTTTTCTCTGCATTTATGCAAATTTTTCATAAAGTACAGTGAAACTAGAAAAAAATATTTAAAAAATAGTGTAAAAATAATGTCAAATAGTAAAAAGATTATGTAATACATTGTCATGTTTGTATGTTAATTTTTCTTCTTGTATTTTTGGTATATCGGAGACGAACTATGAATTTATTTTTTGTAATAATGAAAAATGTTTGTTTTATTTAAATTTTTTTTTCAGTATTATCTTACTTTTTCTCCACTATTCTTTGGTTGTGCACATAAAGACTACAATAAATAAAGACTGGAATATGTGCATATTCACAAACTTAAAAAGCTATTTATTGTTGAAAAGAAATAAAATCAATAAACTGAAAAGATCTTTTCCTTTTTTTAATTATCTTAGTTATGGTTACATGGCTGCCTACTATGCGCAAATATTTAAGTAGAATCAAGATGATTCCGTTTTTATAGAACACTCCGCTCGTCAGTGTCAACCTCTAAGTATGTCCGAGTCGCATTGAGATATCTAATCAGGACACCTAACCCAATCTCTGATATCTCTGGTAGGTCGTATAATATATGGTTGCCTAAAGATTTTTGTGTTGAAAAATGCAAAGCCGGATACTCCGTAAGAAAGTGGAAAACTATGTCTTTCCTACCTGGTTTACGAAAGGCCTATCCTACTATCATATCTGCTTATCTCATAGTGTTACGTCACTACTGGGACTGAGCTCTAGTCGTTGCTGTAAGGCCACATCAAAATCGCCAAAACTAAATAATATCGCCAAAAACCGAAAAAATCGACAGATCGAAAAAAGTGTCTAAACCAAAAAATCGCTAAAACTAAAAAAATCACCAAAAACCGAAAAAATCCACAAACCTGAAACAAGCGACAAAACTAGAAAAATCGCAACAACTAAAATAGATCGCTATAACTAAAAAATCTAAAAAAAAACTTTAAAGCAAAAAAATCCCATAACCAAAAAAAAAAAAAAAAAGCCAAAACTAACAAAAAAAGCGCCATAACAAAAAAAATCGCTAAAACTAAAAAAAATAACCAAAAAACCGAAAAAAACCCCAAAACCGAAAAAAGCCCCAAAACTGAAAAAGTCGCCAGAACTAAAATAAATCGCTAAAACTAAAAATATCGCCAAAAAGTGAAAAACGTTTAAAAAACGCCAAAACCAAAAAATCGCCAAAACTAAAAAAATCGGAGAGAACACAAATATTGCAAAAAACTATAAATAGCAAGAAAAAAACGAAAAAATCACGAAAATTAAAAAAGTGCCAAAACCGAAAAAATCGCAGAAACAATGAAAAATACTTAAAAAATAAAAAAAACTAAAATTAAATATTTTTATCTAAACAAAACAAAATGAAAAAAAGGGACAAAAAAGAAAAGGGATATACATATGTAACTGTATTCGTGTGCGAGCTAAAGTCGCACTTTACTTAATTTATTTAAAATTTCATGAGTTGGTCTCTTGCGGTTTCCAAGATACAGCAAATTGTCTAAATTGCATAGTCAAAATTATATTAGCTGATAGAACACTCTCTAATTTTTATTGTTTTAATATCAGGGTTAATTGGTATAGACTATTCTACAGATTATATTAATTAACACTAACTTTGGAAGTTTAAATTGTCTGCATATTACATTAGTAATTCAACATGTTTCGGTACTCGCTTTAGAACACCCTTTACCTTTTACTGTCATATATTTGTTGTAGTAGCGGCTAAAGTTTTGCATATTCTGTGCAAATGTCAGTTCCGAAGCTCTTACGGGTCCCGAGAAAACATCCTGTGACAGACAGACAGACAAACAGACAGAAAGACGGACACGTAAAAATGTACGAAACCCTAAAAATGAAAAAATTAAAACCAAAATGATGTACATTTTCAAATAAACTGAACAAACAAACATTTACACACTAGTAATTGCAATTATCAATGGTAATGGTAAAGCGTTTGTGCTATAATTGCCACCGCATTGCTTTTGGTCAAGTATTCGTCATATCCATGCACACTTAGCTATTGCTATGTTTGAGCTTCTAGCATACTCAATCATATGCGTTTACTTTTTTGGCATATTTATTCACAATTAAAATGTGTTGGCTTATATGAAAAATGTTGATTTTTTTTAGTGTGATTTTTCGATAATTTTGAAGCTTTGGTTGTGGTAAGTTGAATCTGGCAACACTGAATGTTTGTGAAGAAAATGCGTAAATCGGATATTTTAAGTGATTTAGTTCGTATAAAATCAACCAGTAACTCGGCCAGTTCAGTCTTGTGTAACTAACATTTAACGAAAAAAAAAACGGAGCAGAGTGGTTCCCAAATTCTGACGCCTTTATTACAGGCAAAATTACAAAAAGTTCTTGAAGCATTTTGTCTCAATGCTGGAAGGCATATGAGTGTCATTGTTTAATAAAAATAATAAGTATGCGCCGAACTCCTTCTAGAAGGTTTTATAATTTTTTCTGTAGTAAAGGCGTCGTAAACATATTTTGGAATTTCTGTAAGCTAAAAATCCATTTTAGAATCATTGTTTTTAAAGCAAAGTCACCTAGAGATCTGCAAAGAATCAATACACCCCTTACGATATTTTGTCAAAAAAATCGACACAACCTGTATATCGCTCATTTGCTGCAACGTCGTCATAAATATAAAAAACTAGGTTTACAGCAAACGATTTTTAAGTTTTCAATTTACACAGAACTTAACGGAAAAATGTCATTCTTCTCTCAAGAGTTGAGTATTAAAAATATTAATATGAAATTTTAGCAAAATATGAAAAATCATATGGCGCTTAAGTCTCCATTATTAGGTAAAAAATCATAGACTTTGAGTAATGACGACGTGTAAGTGTGTATATATATACGCGCAAAGAAAAACATGGTTGAGGCAAGCATAAACTAAGAGCAACATTGAATTATATGGTTGAAGTCAAATCATGCTAATATGAAAATAAATATGCTCTAAATACAATATTGTTGTCTTTTATAACACCAATATGATTGACACAACCTAATGCTCAATTGGATGTAAATATACTATGATTTAAACTAATCATATTATCTTTGTATATCAAAATAGCATGGTTCTAAAGAATCATATAAAGGTTGTTTTTTAATCATATTTTGATTAAAAATTGACAGCAGCTAAAAATATATATATTTTTAAAATTCAATATAAAATAAAATATTTTCAATCTGAAATAATATTTATTATCTGTTTTCACATAGATGATACATATATTTTTGTTTACACATGTTTTTTATTTGCAATCGGGCATGCTCTAGAGACTATTTCGTTTTTAAATCAGCAACTTTCAGCAAAGACTTCAACCAAAAATATTCCTTATTGCAGCTTTTCAGTTAATTTTTATGGCTCAGATGTTTCAGATAATTTATCCCAACTAAGCTGCGAATGTACTAAGCTGTTCGATTAAGAAAACACTGTTTTCGTTTTTGAAATTTTGCAATTTCAAAAGGAAATGGTTTTCAGAGCATGGCCAATTATTATTTGGTAGCTTTTATCCGTTTTTGTTATTTAAAATTTATTTCTTCCTATTTTTTATTTTTTCAAGTGACACACATAAACAAATCAACAGCTCTCAAGTACAACAAAAAAATAATAAAAAAACAATTAAGCAAAGGATAGAATAAAATCTTTTTTGGAAGTAAAGAGCCATATCTCTATTGTAACCATAACTTGATTGCAAACAAACTGTTTTAAAATAAAATGAGCAAGAACCATAATTTATTGTTATAGAACCATACTGTTATTGAATTTTCAAATATACTACGATTGTAGCTAGAATTATTTTAACAATAAATTCAACCATGTTGCAATCAATATGAATGGTAATAATGTCATGACTAAATGCAAGAATAAGTTTTAATTAAGGTTCACATATATTTAAAACAATAATAACTTATTTGCCACAACCGTAAGCTATATCGGGAAATATGACAGCGTTGACGCAATCATGCCACAACCGTATACTTTCTTTGCGTGTATACATCTATATAAGTCACCAGTATTTTCAGAGTTTTGCTTTAACATTAAAGAAAAACATTAACTCAACTACTTACGAAGTTTGTGTTTAAATACTCATATGTCTGCCTCAAAAGTTTTGTTTTTATAAATGACGTCTAATGTCACTTAACATCAAATAAATAACGGATAAAAGAAAAAAAAACATATTTATAATCTTTGAAAACCCTTAGATGTCGGTTAACGCTGGCGCTGATGTTGACAGATGGAGCAACTCAATGAGGCAGCCACTAACAGAATAGTAATGTTGTCAACAAAGAAAACATATTTTTTAAACTTGATATTCAACTTTTTGTATACATTTTTCCCTATAAGTGCTAAACTCTTCCCTAAGTGACATTGTTGAATGGAATTTGTTTGTTGTGTAATACTTAAAGCTTTCAAAATGATATTAAATCACTGTGTAAATGTGTACAGATCTAAGCACTTACAAAAACATGAATACAAAAACAGCAATATATAGTAAGTAAATGCAAACACAAAAAACAACAGATTATAAAAATGTATATATGAGTGATTCTGTTCTAACTGCTATTTTTTATAAAAAAAAAATGTTCAATTCTAAAACAAAACTTTTTTTTATTTGTTCTTGCAAATTATTATTTTGTTTTATAGTAAAAAATAAAGTGCAAAATAATATTTCTACAGCTAATATTACGCATGAGGATCAACACATTAATACACTGTACTGATATTATAACAATTTGGTAGACATTTTTAACAAATATTATTAAATTTATTTATGAATTGTAGTCTTAGATGTTTAAATTTTTGTAATGATTACACTACTGCTACACGTAGCCATTTTTAGTGCTGCATTATTTTTCAGTGTGTACTTTTGTACACAGAAAAAATGTTCATCTAAAAATTTTCAATCAAAATTATGTCTAAATCGAAATTTCATTTTCAGTAAATGTTCTTTATCGAATCAGTGATTTTTTTGTTTGCCTTTTATTCAGCACACAAACACTAAAAGAACAACAAAACGACAGAAATGACGATATACACATAAATAACAATTACAACATTGTTAGCAAAAGTACAGCGGTGTGAGAATTCATACAGATAATAGTAGTATAAAACGTAAATTGTAACAATTTTGTTTACTGAAGATTTTTGAGTCAATCAAGTCGCCTTTTTAATGTTTAATTCTCATTCATTATTTTTCAGTCTTAAGATACAAATACACAGAGAAATCAAAATTTCATTTTCAGTAGAGAAGTTCAATGGATTAATAAATATTTTGCTCAGAAACGGACCTACAAACAAATCTTTAAATACAGGAAAAATGTCTCAATAAATTGTTCAAATCTATAAAACAATTTTTTAAATTTATAATCTCACTATTTCCCAATTTTAATATTTTACTTATTCAGTAGAATATTAATTGGATATAAAAACACATTGACATTGATTACTTAAGGTTATTAGCTAGTTCCTATGCGCATTTCACTGCAGCTAAATGCAGATCATCAGGGAAAATTTTCATAGAAAAGCTAAAGATATTGTAGCAAACTTTTATTTAAATCAATTAGAATCTTAAACAATATCAAAGCTTAAACATGAACAAAGTAATCAATGATGTTTTTTTATTATGAAATGCGCATAGGAACTAGCTAATACCCCTTAGTAATCAATGTCAATGTGTGTTTATAAACAATTAATATTCTACTGAATAAGTAAAATATTAAAATTGGGAAATAGTGCGATTATAAATTTAAAAAACATAAATTTTAGCGATTCCCAAAAAATCACGAATAAAACAATTTGTTTAAAAGTATTTACAAGTTCTAAACAAAATAATTTACTGAATCAAACAAGAATATTTACTGGATTTACCGTAATATAGCAAACGATATTTTTGTGTGGCATTTAGGTATGAGACACATGAGTGTGTATTTTAATGTTCGTGTTGAGGAAGTGTTTTTTTGTACACATTTACTTTAGTACGTGTGCTTGCACATTTACATGGTATAGCAAAACCAAAGAGTTGATATTCATAAATACCGCAAAACTAATGGAATTGAATAGTTCACTTTACCTTTACTACAATATAAATCTATGTATATCATAGATTCCAACAGCCATCAAAAAACAAATACCAATTTGTTTTAGCTGTAGGTATTTAGGTACTTGTAGTTAAGTAGGTATTCATTCAGGGGTCCCCGTTTTATCGTTTGTAGACAAAACAAACTATTATCCACCCACATTTATCGTTTGTTTAGTTGAAGAACAATCGAACACATTTACCCACAAAATTAAGGAAGAAAACTGAACACTGTAACAAATGTTTATTGTTTTCCAATGAAAACGGGGTGTTAAAATCCGGAAGTATTGTCAGTCCGCAGGTGTCCCAGACTTTTTTTTTCGAGATGCTTCAACAATTTGAAAAGTTTCATCCCCAAAATTCCCAAAAAAGCAATTGATTTTATTGTTGATAATATAATAAACAAAAACATTTTTTTAATTTTTTCTGATTTTCCTTTAACTTACAATTTCGTATTTGTATTTACAAAAATCGTTATAGGTTCAAAATCAATTAATTAAGGTAGGTTTTGCGGTAGGTTTTGCGGTAGGTTTTGCGGTTCTTACACTCATTTGTGTAATAATGCTAACTCAAAATATATATATTTTTTTAGAGAAAATAGGTGCTAACTCCCATAGTAACTTAACAATATTTTTATATTGAACCAAACTATTTCAAATTTACATCAAGTCTTATTAAATGGATCATGCTGAACACAAATATACTCAAAAATTAAGAGACTAGTCTTTCACTAGTCTTTCATTGAAACTACCATTTGTGCGAATCGGATAACCGGTTGTATATTATAAACTTTTCTAAGAAGGTTGAACGGTGGACGACTCGCAATTTTTGAAACGACATATTTTTTTTCAAATAATAGAACTTTTACTTGAACAAAATATGCTAACTCTGCAGAAATATTTATTTTTTGCTATACTAAAATATGCTGTCGCAAAGAAATACGCAAATAAATGCAAAATTTGAAACTTTTTACAATGATAAAAATTAGTAAGAATATTCAAACCATCTTATGAAAGGTACATTGTTTATTTTACAATAATAAGCGAAATAACAAGATTTTTGGCTCTATAGAGAAGTTAGCTTTTTGAATTGGCTTTTATTGAATATAGGCTCTCGATATATATTTCTAGCCCATTATTTAAGTTGATTAAAAAAAAGTTCGGAGTCCAAATCTTTTTTATCGCTGTCTAAAGATCTCCAATGAATTTTCAATCCCCAAAACAAATATTTTATCCCCATTTAAAAAACATCTCCGATTTGGGGATAAATCCCCTAATCTGACAACATTGACAGTCCGAACTATTTCACGAGCTGGATATTGCAAGACCTCTTTTTTAATTCAATTTATTTGATTTGAAGTCATGTTAATAAATTAAAATTTTTCAGATGTGCTAAAAAGGTAAACAAAAAATCATGTTTTTTGAAGCGCTAAATCAGACGAAAAAACACAACAAAGTTAAATGAAGTCTCATTCAAAACAACATGAATTTTTTTAATGTGATATAATATTTGTAATTTTGAATAAAATCAACTTTTGTCTATCGATTGTCAAGATTTATATCTTATTTTGTTGGTAAAACTCTGTCTTTGGCACATGTCTTTGAAAAAAGTAGCTTTTGCAGTTTTTAAAGTTTTATGAGTTTCTATATTTAGATAGTTCCAGCTCCATGTCTCTTTTATTTTTTTAATAAAAAAATCATTTATTAATGCTTCCGATTTTTCGCCACTCTCTTATGTGACTTCTTCAGAGCATATTATTTTCAAATAATTTTCCCTGAAGAAGCCACACAAAGGAGTGGCGAAGTATCGGAAGCATTATTAAATACCTTTTTTTTTATCAAAAAGAGACGCGGAGCTTGAATTATCTAAATATATAAATACAAAATAAGGTTGAACAAGAGATATCAAGTCTTATGAGTTTTTTTAATTTTTCATAAAAAACACTTTTTCTTGATTATTGCTTATGAATATATAAGAGTGCACTAATTTTTTAATTGTATTAGAGTAGTTTAGAGATAATTTTATCATGCATCTGCTAATACTTTGTAGGTTAAAATCGGACATACTGTTTTCGAGTTAAGGTGAAATATATTGGTGCACCTAGTGGAAATATTAAATACGACCATATAAAAAAAAGTCTGTAAGTGCTAGGAAAAAAACTGGCAACAAAGTGTCAAACTGATTAAAAAGATTTTAGTTTTGTTTGATACAGAAAGAAAAAGTACCAATTTTTTAAGTCTGTGTAATTAAAGATACGAAATAATAAGCCTGCAACGTCCATACATCATCCTCTTCAATACCCATCAAGCCATTTATTTCATAAATTTTCAGTTTTACTGCAGAAAATTTTGATGATTTTAAGCGATTTTGTATCGAAACTGTAGTACTTAGTAAGTTTGTAAGCGCTAATTTTACTCTATAATAATAAAAACCTGCTTTGTTGCAGTAGCTTTTAATGGGATGTGTCATGGTATAGAATAGTGATGTTACGAATATCAATTTTTAGTATTCGCGAATACGAATACGAATATCTGAAACAATATTCGCCGAATTCGAATACGAATACGAATATTCAATTTAAATAGTTAGTAGCACTTAATATATAAAATTTAATTGAAAAAAATCTAACCTTTGCGTCAATAACAATAAATTGAGAAAATATGTCACAGTACTATAGGTATTTTGACATTTTTATGATATTCCGATGACGGAATTTGAGATTATTAAATTTGCACATGAATGCCATTTTTTTAATTTTTGGTGGAAAGTAAATAAGGGAAAATACGAGCTTCTTTTACCTATACCCAGGGAATATTTAGTGCTACCAGCGGCATGTTTAGTGGTGCGGAGCTTATTTACACACGCGCAATAGGCTTGATGCACGCAAAGAAAAGATATAGTTGTGGCATGGTTGCGTCAGCAATGACATGTTTCCCGACAGTTTTTGAATGTGGCAAATAACTTATTAATGTATTAAATGATTGTGAACCTTAATTAGTTTAAGGGAAAAAAACTAACGTTTACATTTGATCATGAAATTATTAGATTTCGCGAAAATTGACACATGGTTGGCTTGAACAATATATATTGTTGAAAAAATTCTGACTAAAATTATGGTTTATTTAAAAATTCAACAACAGAATGGTTCTATAATAATAGAATATCGTTCTTATCTATACTATTTTGTTTGCAATAAAGCTATGGTTGTAAACCAGACATGGCTCTCTGCTTCCAAAAAGTTTTTGTTTTATCCCTTTGTTGAATGCTTTTTGTTAGTTTTATGCTTTACTTGACAGCGTTTGGTTCTTTTTGTGAGCGGTTGGTGTGCAAAAATAAAAAAATAAAAATTAAAACAACAAAAACTGATATATTCCGGCAATTAATGTTCGGTCATGTTCTGAAGACCATTTAGTTTTGAAATATAAAATTTCAAAAGCGAACAAAAGTGTTTTTTAATCGAACAATTAAGTGCATTCGTTTCTCTGTTCTGATAAAATATGTGCAATATCTGAAACACAAAAACCAACTGAAAACCTCCAATAAGTGTGCTTTTTAGTTGGATTCTATCCTAAAAGATGCCGATTTGACAAAGAAATATTTTTCAGAACATGTTCGATTGTAAATATAACATGTGTAAGCAAATATTTATGTATCTATGTGAAAATAGATATTAATTTTTATTTCAGATTCAACACACTGACCAGTTGAAACATTTTGTTTTTGATTTAAATTGAAATAATAAAATTTTTAGCTCCTGTCAATTTTTTAATCAACTTATGGTTAAGAAAACAATAAATATATGATTATATATAATAATATATATGGTTATTTAAAACCATTTATATGGCCAATTTTAACCATATATATAGTTATTTCAAACCATATTTTGTAATTTTGAACAATATATATGGTGCTTTGAACCATATACATGGTTGCTTGAACCATGCATATGACTGTTTTTAACCATATATATGGTTATTTCAAACCATTTATTGTAATTTTGACCCATATATATCGTTGTTTTGAAACATACATATGGTTGCTTGAACCATGTATATGGTTCTTTTGAACTATATATATGGTTGTTTTCAACAATATATTCAATCACAGTATGTTACTCTTCGATTATGTTGCCTCAACCATGTTTTTTCTTTGCGTGTGGAGAAAAGACTTCAAAACTTTTACTTTTGAAGTTCAACATTCCTCTACTGAGCTTTGAGTATTACTTTAGCATGATCAATAAATTAATTTAACAGGACTTTACTTTTTAAATACCATGTCGTTGTGAAATATATTTTGTTTCTTTTTTCTTTACAAAAAGAAGATTATTGTTTTGCGTTGTAGAAAAAATTTTTTTAATAAAAATTAATATTATTTGTTTAATTTTCAGTAGTTTTTATGTATTATTTTTTGGAACGTATCCACAAAATATTCGTGAAATATTCGTTTGAATACGAATATCATGAAAGAGGCGAATATTCGGCGATTCGAATACGAATACGAATATTCGTAACATCACTAGTATAGACAAAATTAAAATGCGTAGTGTATGAAAAGCGCACATTTCGTTTATTCTAACTTATTTAATGGGTATCTTTTGAACAGGCACGGATAGAGTGCGAAATAAGAAATTTTATTATATGAAGTGTTTAAAAGCCAATGCGATTACCACATCCGTCACATCACCAGCTAAAAAATCAATAGCACAAGAGATTAGCAACAGTTGAATTACAGTCTTTATATTAGTTATTTACGAAGTCTACGATTTACAATTATTGCTACTTTAGCAGCAGCTAAAAATATCTCCTTAAAAATAACTTTCAATATTTTTTAGTTGGTTGAGAATGAATAGTTTATATAAAACTACGATACAAAAAAAATTTTCCCACATTAACCCCCTTTAAACTGTTAACCCCATTTATCACCAAATGAATTTCAGTTTTCTTTAGTTCAGTTCTATTGACATTTATAACCACGTTCCTATGATTTTTTCCTACTTTTTGTATTTATTTGCAAAGAACTCTATTGTACATATTTCAACAAAACAAATAATGAAAAACAAAAATAATTTCAGTTAAGTCTCAATATTTTTTGTTCTTCGTTTATTTTTTGGCTCCAGTTGTGTTGATAAAATTGAATTTTCATTGCTTCATCACATGCAAGTCATACTCTTATTCGTAATCGTATGGAAAAAGTTTTATTTTATTCATGGATTTTGACTCTTTTATTTTTCCAGCTCCTGTGGTTTTGACAATTCAATCTGATTTGGTTTAAATGGTTAAATGTAGGAGTGTGTGTGTGTGTGTGGCATTTACATTGGTGTCGTGGTTGTAATGGATTTATTTATTCATACTATTTTTATTTTCAAAATTTTTTCAACTCTATTCTATTTTATTTATTATCATATTTATTTTTTCATATATACATTTTTCCCAATCGATCGGTGTTAGCCAAATTGTGTTTTTAAGATTTATTAAACTACTTGAGTAGTTATGGTAAGAAAATACAATGAATTTTTCTCTTTTTACAAAAAATTCATTTGGATTTATTCTGAATGGGTGGATGGTATGAGAATTTATTAGAACTAACAAGTAATAAATTGAACTATAACCAAACCCGACTAGAAATTTTCCCAATATTCATATTGGGGCCCGATCGGGAATGCATGTGGCAAACCCAAAAGGGTTATGCCATTTGGGATTAGATCAGTAACTTGTTGGTATAGCCCATCTACAAATTATTGACTTAACATAAGTTCTTCCCAAGTGGGAAAGTATTGGGAACTTGTTCGGAAAATCCAACACACATTTTAATCGTATTTTTTGCTCATCTTTAACAGAGGTGATTGCTGCATACTCTTGTCCCTTGGATAGCTTCAGCAATTTTAGTTCAATATTAGAGTTTTATATATTCCCGATTTTAGCAAATTTTTGAAAGATTTTGATATTTCCCCACAGGTAAACAATCGGGTCCCAAATACGTTTCTGCGTTACATCGGAATTGGGATCCCAGTCAGATCCCAAATGTGTTTGCATGAAAATTTCTAGTCGGGAAGTTGTTGATTAATAAAAATTCTTTCTTGTATTGTTTTAACTTTTGTAGAACGCACAGTGGGAGAATTATGAAAAAGTAAAGTTATATAAACCTACTCTTTTTAAACGAGTCGATTTAATTAAAATTTAATACAGCAGCATATGAAGTGTAAATGGGCTTAAGTTACAAAATTGGACAGAGACAAATTCCTCATTTTTTATTCGACAAAAAGAAAACATTATTACACGTGAACTCTTCTCTTCTTGTTGAGCTCTAGAAAAAACTTGATAATAGAATGGAAATCCATTCAAGTTTCCAATTTTTAGCAATGTGTAATAATAGGCCATGTCAGAGTTTAATTCCGTTCGGAAAAGAAATTGAATCCACCCTAATATGTCAAGCCCTAGCTGGAGCATACCGCAGCAAAATAGAGCCGCTAATAGTCTAGACACACCTGACAAATTTGCGTATTTTATTTTTTTTTTTTAGACACCAGCTGCTACAAAAATGGGGTAGATTGGATTTCGTTTCCGAACGGAATGGAACTCTGTGGCATAACCGAATATTATTACTTGAGATATTCTCAAATTTTAGATCCTACTGCGGTAATTTATTGTAATTCTCAAATCATTTTTGAGAGTTTGGATAAGGTAAGAGGTCTGAAACTTCTCCAAGGAACGGTTAAGGTCTACTCATGACTTGGTAAAGCACCAATGAAATGCTGGTATGTGGACATTAAAATAGTCATAAAAAATTGTATTTGGATTTCTGCAAGTCTCATACCCGAAATCAATGGGTATTTATAAAAAAACTATCGTAAAAAAATTTCAAGTCAATCAGTTAATATTAAGACATCACGCACGCACACCGCCGAAGTTTGAGCAAACGATCCTTTTCTGACTTTTATGTCTTATAACCAATTTCTTGAAAAAGTTGTTGTCTCTGAATCTTACAACAGCTTTTGTCTTATCAACTTTTATCTAAATCGCGTGTTTATCAAAATAAACAGCAATAACGCAAAAAGTCCAAAATAATTAAAATTTCAAAATAATTACACTAAAACTGAAAACTGTCTCTTTAATAATTTGGGTCAGTTAACGCAAATCTGGACTCTATTTTTTAACAGGTCTAATTTTCGAAATTGAAGCAGCTTCCACGACATATATTGGCATAACTGGAGAACGGTTCGCCATATACAGTAAAAAAGACAAACCAAATTCGATATCAAAATTGAGCCAAGCGATCATTATGTCTGAATCTGGCTATTATTTTCAGAGGTATCCTAAAAAATTTTGCCTAAAAAGATTACAAATTTCATAAAAATTTGCAAAAAGTTCTCGCAATAAATTGTAAATAAAACAAAAAGTTGTGCAACACTTTCAACGAAAAAGGGTCCGTTTCCTTTAAAATATATTAAGCTACATGATGCTGAAAAAATGGGATCGTTGGTGAATTTTTATTTTTTTTACGAATTTTTAAAAACAAAAACTTTAAAATTTTTTAGACAATTTTTAATTTTCAGGCTTAAACTTTTACGATATCTCTAAAGATAACAGGCAGCTTTGAAAACAACGGTTTATCTCGAAAACTAGAGCTGAAAAAGAAATTTTACTGCAGATTCGCGTTCAGCAGACCAAATAACTATGGAATGAAAAAGTTTACCATAATTTGTCAAATTATGGGCTTTTTTAAGATTTTAAAAGCTATTGGCTGTTTTCGATATTGCTTGTTATTTTGTTTAATATGCGACTTAGATAAAAGTCGTTAAGGCGAAAACTGTAAGAAAATTCACAGACAACAACTTTCTGGACACGCCTTAATCTTAGCGGTTTGACCTGAATTTTGTTTTAAATAGGTTTATAGAAATACACATCGATTTGGGGTATGGGATTTGAAGAAATCCACAGTTTATTTCTTACGACCACTCTAAGGGACATGCTTAAGCCGCAACAAAAAAAATTAAATAAAAAAATGAAAATAAAAAAACTATAACGGCCCTTTTCACAATCTATGATTAAGACCTAAAGTCCATGTTAATTTTTAATCATACATTGTGAAAAGGGCCGTAAGACGGTAAAAAGTTGTCGGTATCTTTTTACTGAGTTTTTTTTTTAATTTTTTCTATTTAATTGCAAAAATTTTTAACAAATTCGTACATCGTTGAAAACTGAACACATTGTCGAAAATGAAACGTATTTATAAAATGATCTAAACATTAATTACCTTAGCCTTTTAGGTGGATAAAATAAATAGACTTAAATGTAAGAACTCGTGGTGAAGTCCCTGTGCCTCTTATTTAAACGTTTAGAAACTGCAGATTTATTTCCACTTTTCATAGTTCAGTCACAGTAGCAAGAAAGCGGGCGTATACTTAATATTTGCACATATTTCTGAATATTAAGTACACTCAGTATATTGTTTACCTTGTTTTGATTTTCTATTTTCCACTATTTATTATTCTATTAATATAAACATTTTTACAATTTTTATTAAGAAATTGTTCGTCTTCTTTTAAAAAAGTTCTAACCTTTGTTAGTCTAGTTCAGATGAGATAGCCCAGAAAAAACTTGGTAATGTGTCGCTATTACCAAACAATATCCTTTTTAACAAAGACTACATACCGAAGCAACATGACTTTAATGTAGCTATTTTATTAATTATTTTACTTACGTGATAGTCATCAGAAAACTTTTCGTTGTAGCTGACTGCCCCAGCCACCATCGTATGTAAAATGCATTTCATTTTAATTCAACATGATTTAAATGATTATTTAACATAAAAAATTAAAGTTATAGTCATGTCGATTGAAAATGAAACTTAACGTTTATAAAAAAATTGTTTTAACTGTGATTTAAGGTTAGATTAATTATTTTCCGTTTAAAATTAATCTGAAACAATGGTAATTTTAAGCCAGCAGCAGTAAATATTCGCTGGTAATTCGTTTTTTGTCGTATATATAGACGACACATGTAAGAATAAACAACAACAAGTCACACAACTAAGCAGAACAGTGAACTGTAGCAATGAAAAAAGCAAGTAAACACACTCAAACGTTAAATTATTTCTTGTAAATTTAATATGATTTGCAATCAAAATTGCGGCATGTGGATTTTACATTCCTTTTTTTTTCTGTGTGTACTGTCAGCCCTTATCATGCAGATGATCAGCTGTGCAACTCCTGGCGAAGAAAAGTGGATTTTTTTTTAAATTGTGTGAATTTTCATAGAAACACGTTTTACGTCCGTAACAAAATAGTCGTGCATGAGATTGGCGAGTAAAAATAGTACGCGTTTAATGGTCAGTAGAGACATTTAATTTTTATTGTGTTTTATGTAGTCAATGACTTCAAAATATTGAAATTTTAAAGTTGTTATTTGTAAGCCAAGGTGTTAAGTGCTTGCATCCAACGAGATCACCATTTTAAAGTAATTTGTTAAAATAGCAAAGTGGAAGTAATTTCTATCTTTATAATTAAAACAAAAAATTAAAAATTTCCAATTTTGCTTAAAAAATAATGTCCATGAATATTATTTCCATTTCGAAAAGGAAATAATATCTGGTGGATATTATTTCAATTTTAAAAAAAATTTTTATATATAAAAAGACATTTTATTGTTTGTGCAGGGTAAAATTTTTTGCCTAACTAACCTTCGGCCGCGCTTAAGAGTTTTCTGCTAAGGTTTTTTGTTAAGCAGAAAATATTTACTAAGTAAAGGCACTATTCGACATAACCAGAGGAAAAAACACTTATCCTGACGGAAGGCCGGCTATGCGAAACATCTTTACTATGCAATACTATTTTCATGGACTTTATTTCCATTTTTTTATGGACATTATTTTCTTTTCAAAATGGAAATAATCATAAATAGGAAATAATGTTCATGAACATTATTTTCTTTTTAACGTGGAAATAACGTCTATTGGTGGCATTCAATAACATCCATTTGATCTCGTGCCATTGCATGCCACCAAAAAAATATATTTTTCATAATTGCAGTCTGCAAAATTCCAAAACTTTTGATTTAAAAATAAATAATATTGAATCATCTTAAAGGTAGTTTCCTTTAAAATTCTTTACTCGTTTTTGTAATAAAATTTGTTAACGT
Organism: Panzeria rudis; assembly: GCA_956483635.1. Classification (NCBI taxonomy): domain Eukaryota; kingdom Metazoa; phylum Arthropoda; class Insecta; order Diptera; family Tachinidae; genus Panzeria; species Panzeria rudis. The sequence goes on along the minus strand of OY101447.1, from coordinate 139,013,854 downwards.
TTGCCCAAGTTATAATAATATCGATGGCTGCTCTTCAAAACTCGATTTTTTTGCAAAAATCAAGCAACTTCCGATTATTGTGAATAAACTCAATATTTATCTTTCGATTTTCTTGAAATAAAGCTTACTTTATTTATAGTATATGTAGTTTTATGATCAAAGAATAAAAATGGTAGCAACCCAGCAAAAACGTTGGTCCCTTATGTAATCAGTAGTACTTTATTAATGGGTTACAAACTAATGAAGTGGGACTTATTTATCTTATTACTATGCTTCATATTAAAACTATTACTTAGTTGTCAATAAAATTAAGACGTATTTTTCTCATTATCTGAAAATAGTTACAATTTGTTGTTATGTATTAATAAAATAAATACATAGCCACGTTTTAAGTCAGCATGTGTTTGTATATGAAAATAACTTTTTGTCGCTTAAGCTTATAAGTCAACAATAGCTGAGTAGGTAAAGTAGTTGTCTTCATATCTGAACGAGCGCAAGTTCGTATCCCAGCTGGGCAAAAAAAAAAGTTTGAAAATATTTAAATAATATATATTGTGTATAAAACTTTTTTAAATTTAAATTTATTTATTTCACTACTTATTTTTTAGCTTCAAGTAAGCCAAATAATAACTAGTTAATTTCTGTAGCAATCTAAATACATTTGTAAGGGCTAGCCCTAATTTTTTGGAATTCTCAGGCAAAAAAAGGTAGTTACCGAGTCAAATTGTAAGTACTTACGACTTAAATCCTCATATATTTTTTGCCTACCAGTAAGCAAAGTTTTTGCTGGAACTTTGCCATTTTCGATTTTTTACAAATTTAATTTTTTGATTTTGCACAAAAATATATATTTTTCATTATTGTGGTCTGAATAATACTGATTTTTCCAAGTTATGATAAAAAAAATGATCCATAGAATTTAGAAATTTTACTGTTTTTGTACTTAGGGGACCATAACACATCAAAAAATAATATAGTGGTATCCTTTGGCATTTACCTTGTTGCATATTGTAATATGATATTTTTTTATGCGAATTGAAAAAAAAAAAAAAAAAAAAAAACACGCGCGTACAACTTTTGGCGCTATTCAAAATAATATGGCTTCCTGTATACTTGCTTTAGACATTGACAAAACTTTGTTTAATCTTCTATAATTTTTTTAAATGCTTAAAGTTGTATGACTAAACTAAACCGAAAAAATTTTATGACGGGGAATTGAACAAAATAAAATGAGTTGGTGTGTCATTAACAAAACAATTATGCTATCAATTGAGCATGTCAACATTAAAACTTCACGAAAAATATAAAAACGCAACCAACAACTTGATTATCAAACTTTGTTGCAAATGTAACAGAGAATCAATAATTATAGCTATTTGTTTTAACCATCGAATCAATACTGGACTACTTTTATCGCGAAAATTTAAGCATTAAAAACTTCTGCACTTCTACTTGTCCAATAAAAAATAAGATACTTAGTTGGGAAAATTGTCGAAATCGGAATAATTGCACAAACTAAAGAATAGAAATTGGAAAAAAACTTTAAAGTAAAAATCTCATACCTCGAAAAATGTTAATAAATTTTATAAAAAAAATATTCCAGTTGTTTTAAAGTTAAGCATTTTTTATCAAATATTTTATGTTTCAACCCTTTTCCATTTCAAGAATTTTTTTTACAAATTTAACACGTTTAATAAAAATATACTGCATAAATTGCTCTATAGTTTTTCTACCTTTCAGTAAGCCAAACACACATTTTTATATCTTTTACAAGCTTTACAAATACTAAGTGCGAGTGTCTTCTTGTTATTTTACGAAACGATGTAAGTACATACGTAGCAGATTATAAAGCTGATAAGCTATTGAATCTTTGCATGCATACTTTATAAAATATAAATCAGTGAACATAAGCTTTAAGAATATATTGAAAACATATATAAATATTGCATATGTTGAATACGCCACATACCTTTCAATTTATTTCCACTTATATACAAATCATTCTTAAGAACACGATAATAAAAGCATACTATCTTAATCTAAAAAAAATACCTTCCTGAACAAGAACACATGCCATCAAAGAATTTTTGCCTTTATGTTGAAATATTTCTTTTTAAACACTTTCATTTTGCTTTGGTTTCCTTTGGTAGATAAGACAAAGAAACCAAACCACACTCACACTCAAAAAGGCCAACATAAGTAAACTAAAGGAGTAAAATTGGTACACATATACTACACTAAGCCTTTAGATCACTCAGTGGAAAAGAAAAATTTTCTTTTTAACCGTAAAAGCAGCAATATTGTGCATGCCTTATTAAATACTTTTGCTTTACAAATCATGCCACCATTACCTACGCTACATATGTATAGAACAAGTATTCATGTGTAAATGGTAGGGTATGCGATCGGTTAACAGTTAATCGGTTAGCCGATTAATTGCTAACCGATTAACTGTTCGATTAGTTGAAAATAGGATATTTTCGATTAACGATTAAATCGTTTAATTTAGTTCGATTAACCGATTAAACGACTAAACAAAATTTTATATATTTTTAGTACGTGACTTTTCGAACTTCTCTCGTAGTTATATGAAATGCAACATTGTTCCCATCAAGTACCACCTGTTAATAGACTACTATCAAATTTTGAGCAAGTGTCGTCATTTAATTTGCGTTTAACAGCTGTTCAAAACATACAATCATGTGTATTTTTCTAAAAATGGAAAAAAGTGAATTTCGAGTGCTCGTCAAACATTATTTTTTGCGAAAAAAAACCTTCAATCAAACCAAGGAAAATTTCGACAAATACTATGGGGACTCTTCGCCATCGATTTTAATGGTAAAAAAGTGGTTTATTGACTTTCGTTGTGGCCGCAGAAGTACAAATGACGCTGAACGTTCTGGACGGCCAATTGAGGTCAGTACACCCGAAAATGTTGAAGAAATCCACGATATGGTGTTGGCCGATCGAAGAGTAAAAGTTAGTGAGATTGTTGATGCCATAGGCATTTCATATGGCAGTGTGGTTTCGATTTTAAGTGATCAGCTGAGTTTAAGAAAGTTGTCTGCAAGATGGGTGCCGCGTTTGCTCTCAATTGACCATAAACGTAAACGTGTGACAACTTCAAAGGATTGCTTGGAGTTGTTTAACCGCAATTCGAATGAGTTTTTGCGGCGTTTTGTAACTGTGGATGAAACATGAAGCCATTACTGTACTCCGGAGCCCAAGCAGCAGTCTAAACAATGGGTTTCACCGGGTGAATCTGCTCCGAAGAAGGCCAAGGCAAGTTTGTCGGCCAATAAGGTAATGGCAACAGTTTTTTGGGACACACGCGGGATAATCCACATCGATTACCTTCAAAAGGGAAAAACAATAAACGGCAAATATTATGCCAACTTCTTAGACCGATTTAATGAGGATTTAAAAAGAAAACGACCCCAAATGGCCTAGAAAAAAGTTATTTTTCATCAAGATAATGCAGTCTCAATGGCAAAACTCTATGAATTGGGCTACGAATTGGTACCTCAACCGCCGCATTCTCCGGATTAAGCCCCTAGTGACTACTTCCTATTTCCAAACCTAAAGAAATGGATCGATGGAAAGAGATTTAGCTCCAACGATGAAATTATTTACTAAACAAATGCCTATTTTAAGGACCTCGAAAAATCCAATTGTTTGGAAGGGATACAAAAACTGGAGAAACGTTGGACTAAGTGTATTGAGTTAAAAGGAGATTATGTTGAAAAATAAATTTTTGTTTTGCAAAAAAAAGCTGTGTTTTATTAAAAAAGTCACGGACTTATTGATCCGCCCTCGTATTTAAACATATTTTTCATAAGCTTAATTATTTGTTTCGTACATACGGTATGTGTGAAATTAAATTTCATACAAATCTTAGAACGTAGACTTGAACTTGAGGAAATTACTAAATTCATAACTTGCAAACGACTTAATAAAAATTATTGATTTAAGTAGACATGAATTCAAGGTTAAAAACATTTTTGTATGCCTCAAATCATGAAAATTCCCTTTAGCATAGTTTCTTTTTGGTGCTGAACTTTGCTAAGAGGAGTCCGATAATGTCGCGGCAATAAAATAAACTGTCGATCCTAATATAAACAGTGTTCTGACAGAATTTACGGAAACTATTAGAAGTGTTAAGAGCTTTAAAAAAATTCAAACATAACATAATATAATATATATTTAGAGAAAACCAGAAAAGGGACTAAGAAATTAGATATTTTCTAATATGGACTGTTTTCGTTTTCTTGCTTTTTATTGCTTAATTCATATTTTTCTATTTATTTATGGACTCTTTTCCTGTCTGATTTACTTCAAGAATTGTTGTGTTTTTATGTCATTGTTTATATGTATTAATAATAATAACTTATGGGTTTTATTCGAACTATATGGGTTTATATCCAAAAAAATATAATTATTTTGGCTTGAGTTTGTTTTAATTAAATTTTTCAATTTGATTATATTATTATTTAGAGATAAATGTGAAGAATTTAGACAGAGAAAAATTTTGACTGCGCGTAGGGCTGAACTGACAAGTTTCGATAGCTCTCGCTATTCTCGTCAGAGTACTTTACCGCGTTGACTAAACTTTTTCTTTGTCTACATGCTTTACATTCATATCCAAATAAAAACACAATTTAATTGAAAAATTAAATTAAAACCGAACTCAAGCCAAAATAATTAAATTTCTTTGGGTATATTTATTATCATTTTGACCATATAGTTGGACCAAAACTCATAACTTTATTGTTAAACTCTTAAGGAACCTAGCGAAAGGATGTACATGAACAAACAAACATTCACACACTACACAGAAAAAATTATCACCAAAAAATTTTCAAAAAAAAGTTTGTCTAAAAATAAATTTAATTTTCAGTAAATGTTCGGTCTATAATCTATGAATTGTTTGTTTGACTTTTATTTAGAACGCAAACACCAAAAACAACAAAAAAACTGTGTCGTAAAAAACCACCCCGATGACGACATACACGCAAATAATAACAACAATCATTGCAAGAGTAATGTAATTGTACCAATTTTGTTTACAAAAGATTTTTGAGTGAATCGATTGGTTAATGTCGTTGCGTTAATTCTCATTAATTTTTTTTAGAGAACTAGAAAGTGAAATCTTATTAATGCTTAATGGATGATCATGATGACACAGACAAAAATTTTGTTTGTATTTGTGTTTGATTAAGTAAATTATTTTTGCTTAATAATTGTTAGCAATTGTTTATTAAATTCAGACAGAAATATTGTTTGATATTTTTCAGAAAATCCAGTAAATATTTTTGATTGATTTAGTAAATTGTTTTGTCTACAATTTGTAAATATTTTTACACAAATTGTTTTCTAGATTTAAACATTTTGTTCACTGAAAAAAACACGTTTTTTTTTTTAAATGAAATTCTTGAGGTATTTTTGTCCATATTTATAAATTCGTTTGTAGGTCCGTTCATAGAAAAAATATTTACTATTTCATTGAATTCCTTTACAGAAAATTAAATTTAGTTTTTTCTGTGTAGTAATTATAATTATCCATGATAATTCATTCTAAAATAGAGAAATAACAAGAAGCTTAACACAAGACATAAAGCAAAAAGTGAATATTAATAACTATCAAATAAAATACAGCTCCAAGAGTGACAGTATGAATCGATTAAAGGTAAATGGTATTCAAATCTTGACTGCAAACCACCAACTATGGTCGAGTGGTCTACGTGGTAAAGAACTCTGGCGAGAATAGCGGGAGCTATCGAAACATGGCAGTTCAAGTGTGAACCATGTAGAAAAAATTTTTTTTCTACATGGTTCACACTTATTTCTAAACAAAAATACTTATAATCAAATTGAAAAATTAAATTAAAATCGTACTGAAGCCAAAATAATTAAGCTTCTTTCGAAATATGTTAACAATATCTCAAAATAATAAATAGTTTACGTACTTTTCTTCTTTGTAAATAATTAGTTTATTAAAAATTTTTATTAATCTGTTAACCGATTAATCTAAAATCAACCGATTATTAGTTGATTAAACCAATACCTCGATTAATCAATCAAGCGATAACCAATTAAAATACAAACCCAATGAATTGAATACCCTAATAAATAGTCACTCTTAACAGAAACTTATTCATATTTGCACAATACATGAAGATTTTATGTCATATAAATGTAGTTTTGCTTGATTGTATTTATATAAATATAACATTCAAACATTTACGACAGTGTAACACATCACAGCAATCTTACTGAAAACACTCATGCAAGTACGACCCCAAATTTATTATTTTTAACTCAAATTCCATTGGGAGGAGTCAATGGATTATTTAGAAATGGATGAGTCTTTTTTTAACCTAGTCGATAGATATGTTCGAGAACAAGAAAATGGTAAACGTAATATGAACATACCAAGAAAAAATTTGACAATGTGTTGACATTACCAAACACTATAATTTTTTACCACAAACTGCATACCGTCTACATTACTTTACAGTAGTCGAATCAGTTATCTACTAGTAAATTAACAAGTCATTTTTCTTTTACTGGCACAGTAGTAGTGCAGCTCAAGCCCTCGCGAAGCAAAGTGTATTTTTTAATTGTGTGCATATTCGTAAAAATAAGTTTTAAGCTCACAACAAAACAGTTGTGGAGCGAGTTCAATGCTCAGTAAGAACATTTTATTTTTATTGGATTTTGTGTATTCCATGTCTTTTATATTATGTATTGAAAATTTCCGGTCGTTACTTTTAAGCCAAGGTAGCACTTTCTTGCCTCTAATGATATGGCCAAATTAAAATAATTTATTCAAATTCCAATCTGAAAATAGTGAAGGGCAGGTTTATTATCATTTCAACTTTGCCATCAACATTTTTGGTGGGTATAAGTTATCACATGTTAATGCAGATTTTTCCTTTAACAGATTGACTGTGCAAACATTCTTGCATACTTAGTGCACATATAAACATATAACGGCGTATGTGTATGCATTATCTAAAATTAGCTGAAAATATAAAAATATTTAAATCACGTATAACATCTCTATAAAGTTGTTATACGTACTTTTAATGATGGCTATTTTATGATGGCCGTAAATCGCATTTTCGGTTTTACAGTCTGTAGGTTTCTTAATTGCCATTTATTCGATTACAATCTTTGTGGCTGTCTAATAATGATTAATGTCGAATAAAATCTATGTGAGTTTATCAACATTTATTTAAAGAAGTATTATTATGTATGTAGTGTTATTATTTTAACAATCATTTATTAAAGTATTCCTTTGCATACAAACATACCCAGTGAAAAAATTGGATGTAAAATTTTGGCAACTAATTTTTCTCTACTTCCAAAGTATCAATAAGTGTATATTTTCAAACTCTAAGGAAGTGATTATTAACAACATCCAGATAATTAATTTAAAAGTCATTTTACTTATAGAATTTGAGGCTCATTCATTGTTTTTTTTCAAGCAGATGATTTTTATCGTATGTCAAAATTTCTGATTTTGGGACTATGATATATTCATAATAAAATTCGCAAGCTCTTTCTAATGGTGTTATCAGTTTCTTTCTAAGTCTTATATATTCGCAGATGTGCAGTATGCATTATATTATATATATTTTTTTTTTAAATTAATTAATAAACGTTTTTAATAGATGTTCATTGGTTTCCATAAAGTTTTTTTTAAGGTTTTATCATAAAATTTCTAATTTTAGTTTGGCAGATTTTTACTGTGGCAGAATAAATGCAGATTAGATGATTTTTGTCGTCTGTTCAAAGAAGAAATTTACAAGTTGTTAAAAAACGTGATATACGAAAAATGTATTCTGAAGCAAAAGGCTAATAGCGCCTTTCTCATTATGACGGCAGTAAATTTTACTCATGCTGATGAAAACAAGAGACTCATGTTATATTCACTACTAAACTGGAGTGAAACCTTTAGGCCATTTTAAAGATATTTGATGTAAATATTAAAAACCGTCTCCAGAAGAGTTAAGTTTTGTTACAAACGACATCCGTATTTTGAGGTAACGATATGTTTTTCCATTATTTTTTAGATTATTATAAAAAGTCTTGCGAAATTTTAAATTCAAAGTTACACTATATAACGTGAGGAACGCATTATTTAAAAAGGCAGATATACTATGAGTTTTTTTTTTACAAAACATCTTAAGTAGATATATAATTATACGAAGAGTTCTACGAAACTATGCATCTAAAATGCCTTGCGGAAATTCCAAAATGTATTTCATGATGCCTTTATTAAAGGAAAAAATCGAATGAAGAAAATCTTTATGCTAGGGCGAAGAAGAAATCATTTAGCATGGCATGAGGCCCGCAAGGCAGAAATTCTATACTCATCGAATCACTTAAGTGATTGCTAAGCTACCTGGTGTCAAAGTGACCATATGAGAGTGGGGTATTTTATACATTTTTCACTACCATCACCTTAAATTATTTTATTCGTTTGATGAAGTATGTAAATAATTATTTATGTAAATGTAGGATTATGCTACAATAAACTTAAAATAAATATTTATAATTTCTAATAAATTAATTTATTTAGATAATAGTTAAAAGTTGTCAATGAAAAGTGCAATAATATTACAATAAATGATTATATATGTATCCTAATCGCATAAATATTAAGGCGGTATTAGAAGAAACTTCTTTTATAAAACCATAATTTATTTGAATATCTTAACAGAAAATAGCAGAAAGAGCACAAGCTCATCAAAGAGTTGAACCATTAACTTCAAATTTAAAAATGCGACAAAAAATTGGAGTTAAGACAAGGGGTTTATTTCGCTGAATATTATATACCCTTCATGCTAATGTGAAGTAAGAAGTACGTCCCGAAATGATGCTTCAAATATTTCTGAGAAAAAGTTTATTCAAACCTAAGTTTTTGGTGAGATCATATACATAAATGATTCTTTCATGAATAGCCAATCGTATTTGCCAAAGGGCTTAGCCGACGGTCTTTTCTCTTTTTGAAAATAATATATATTCTGAACATTATTTACATTAATTTAATGATAGAACATCTTAACTATAAACAGACCACCCTTAATGTGAATACAAAATTACTGTTTTATTTTATGTCTCCTACAAATTGTTGATTCTGTTCACAACAAATTTGTGAAATGTAGTTTTGTGGTTTTTAAAACAACACAAAACATATTTAGTCAGCACAACAAATAGCAAAACACTATAAAATCAATAATATAAATATTAATTAAAATATGAATGAATTAAATTGAGATGCAATTTTCAAAAGCTATGCAACCATAAAAATAAAACAAAACATAAATGTGTTGTATGTTTTCACAAATATTTTACATGAGAAAGAGCACAGATTGGTGAAACACATGAGTAGCATAAATTTGAATTTAATTGTCGGTGTTGTGTTTGATATTTCTATAAATGTAATAACACTCAAGGCTGATTGTTGTTGTATGTTTTAATCAATATACATAGTTATTTAACAAAAAAGGTTTATTTGCAATTTATAATAATACTTTATAAATTACTGCAAATATTTTTAATATTAAGGACTTAATTTATACATTTATAATTAAAATCTAAGAAATAAACAAACAAAGTCAAATAGTGTTGCCTTTGATTTAAAGCCCAGGGAAAAAGCAGCTTTAAAAGAAGCCAATAACATCTAGAACTTGTGATCCAGAAGTGATGACATTTTTTTGGAACTACTAAAAATGCTATTTGTCCTTTTAATGTATAGTATGGGAAAATCGTACTAATTGTATTTAATTTTTAAATGCTTTATATTAGTTTCACTTGTTACAAACTAACAATGTAATGGAATCCTGCAACGTAATATTCACCATTTTCAAGACGTCCGATCAAATTGAAACTTTTCACACACCTTTGGTTAACATGACAATACAATCTGTTTGACATAAAAGTGGGCTGTACCACACCCATTCTAAGTGAATATACTTCTTCAACTACTTCTACTTAACGAATTCCTATGAAGCTTTGAGCACACTTTAAGTTTCCCTGACAATAAATAAGTTGCCCGTGCAATGTAAATATCGTTTTTCAAGTATTTCTACTTAAACAAAGCAACCAAAGCATTGTGTCAACAGTTGCACAATCGCTTCAAACGAGAAGTCAGGTGCAGTGGCGGGCATGATAATAGAAACTGGCCTAACAATATCGCTAAAGAGGTGCAGGCTGGTACCAAAACTTATCGTATGGGAGATCTCTACCGTGCAGCAAAGAAAATAACTAATAATTCAAAGCCCACTGTTAAAGCATTGAAGAAAGATGCTGAAAAACTCGTTACATTCAAACAACAACAACTGAAACTTTGGGCAGAATTCTATACAACTATGTAATCGTCGTCCCTACCCACACATCAGTCAATATGCAGCTGTGAATCACATTCACCGAAGATAAATATCTCCATCGATTGCCCCAATACTACAGAAATTTGTGGAGCAATAAATTCTCTAAAAAACAACAAATCGCCTCGTAAAGGCAATATCTCCCCAGAGCTCTTAAAAATTTGCGCAATAACAAGTGCCCATGTACTCACGCCAATTATAAACCAATTCTGGCGTACGGGACTCCTCCTAGAGGAAATTGTTGAAGGTGTCATCATAAATTTACCAGAAAAAAAGAAGATCTAACAGCCCATAGAAATTGGAGAGGTATTGCGCTTTTGAGTATGATCAACAAGGTGATTGCACACATATTGAATAAAATAATTTCAAATTCTCTTCTTCCTGAGCTTAGAAAGGAACAAGCCGGTTTTCATGCTCACAAATCCTGTGTCGATCATGTTAACAGCATAAAAGTGATCATAGAGCAGTCTACAGAATGTAGAGCACCCTTGTACCTGACGTTTGTTTACAGACTTTGAAAAGGCTTTTTATATCCTAAGTCAACCCGACTATAAATTTTTATGCAAACACATTTGGGATCTAACTGGGATCCCAATTCCGATGTAACGCAGAAACGTATTTGGGACCCGATTGGTTTCCTGTGGGGAAATATCAAAATCTTGCAAAATTTTGCTCAAATCGGGAAAATATCATATTCTAATATTGGATTAATATTGCTGAAGCTATCCAAGGGACCAAAGTATGTAATATTTACCGCTGTTGAAGATGAGCAAAATATACGATTAAAAATCTGTGTTAGATTTTCCCAACACGCCCCCAATAGTTCCCCACTTGGGATGGGCTATCCCAACAAGTTCCCGATCAAATCACAAATGGGATAACCCTTTTGGATGTGCCACATGCATTACCAATCGGGCCCCAATATGAGTATTGGGAAAATTTCTAGTCGGGAAGCAGTCATATGAAACGCATTAGAATGTAAAGGTTTACCTGCCAAGCTAATAAGTCTCATCAAAGGTCTATAAGTAAAGCTACATATCGTATTCACGAAAAACAACTGAGCAAAAAAAATAAACATTAACTCCGGTGTACGGTAAGGGTGTGTATTAACTCCCCTGTTTTTTGACTGCGTACTTCACGTGGTAATTAATAAGGCAACATCTCATAGAAGGAGAATCACTTGGAGGACTTTGACTACGCTGATGACAGTTGTCTACTTACTCACACCGCTTCAGACATGCAATCTAACTTATCACTAGTCTTGGAAACTGCATATTACGTTGGCTTGAAAATAAATATCAGCCAACCAAAAACAATGCACAAACATTTACCGTTCAGAATCAATCGCTCGACGAAGTATAATCATTCTGTTACCTGGGAAGCATATTAGACAAAAGCCGTGGGTCCAAAGCTGACATCTCCAACCGCATGAACAAAGCCCTGCAAACATTCAGCCAACTCAAATCAGTATGGAACTTGTCATATATACCAAGAAGTTCGAAGCTAATGATGTTTGATTCGAATGTAAAATACACACTGTTGTATGTATGCGAGACGTGGAATGCAGCAGTACGTGAAATGCATTTCATACAAGTTTTTGCAAATAAATGCCTGAGAAAGATTCTACACATATTCTGGCCTAGAACCTTCTCAAATCATCGTCTCTGGTCAGAAACTGGTCAACAACCTATCCAAATTGAAATCCGCAAACGCAAATGGAATTGGAGTGGACATACACTGTGCAAACAGCCCAACGATATTGCTAAACAAGCCATAGACTGGAACCTGCAGGGTAGTCGACGTATTGGAAGACCATCACACACTTGGAGACGGTAAATTAAAACTGAAATATTCCATTTACAGCTGCGTTCGCAATACGATTTAGTGTTAAAAAAGTGTGCAGTACCACCCCCATTCAATGTAAATAAAACATTTTCTTAGTTTTCTTAAGCTATGTATTATACTCCCTTACAAATGTTTATTTTTGGAAGGTATACATTTTCTAATGCATTTTTTTAGGATAATTAGTACAAAATACGAAAAAAAAATTCATTTCGGTCATTGTACAGATAATCGTACATTTCTGATTTTCGATGAACACTTCCCTTTAAAGCTCCATTGAGAGTCAAACGGTGTCGCAGATTAATTACAAAAGGAATAATTTCTTTACAGCTCTGACATACAAGTTATAATGGTTTTAATATTTATAAACATGTTTGTCTACATACACATATATTTTTACTTACCTGCACTAAACATACCTTCAACTAACTTAATTTCATTGTTAATAAACATATATCAAGCAAACACATGCCCTCACTGATGACCCACAATAAAACTAATTTTGAAAAAGAAATTATAGCAATTTGTTTCTAAACTTTTAATATTTAGTACAAGAATAATTTGCCATCATAAACATTAAATATTAGAATATATATATATGTAAGTGTTCACTTTAAATATGTATATACACTATTGGACTAAATATGTACATTGTACAATGTACATAAACCCTGCAGATAACGCATCTAGTCCATATGCGCATGTGAGTTATACTCCATAGAGGACTACGACTAGCCAAAAGTAGATTACCCAAATATATGGATAAAACATGATCGATTTAATACTACGATGGCCTAGAGTTGGACCATATAACTCAACTCTGCACTACATCGGAGTAGTCTCAAAACTACTCCATGACACTACTTGACGGAGCACTCAAGTGTTCGTGGTGAAATTGTTAAAACACGAGCACTTGCTGCTTAACTACAAACGCTTGTTTGCAAATGACATGGTCCATGTCTTCATTATATCGTACAAGTCTTAAAACTAATCTATGTCACTATTCAACGGAGCTCTCAAGTGCTCATACTTTAACGATTACACTCGTTAAAATGAAAACACTTGTCGGTTAACTTGAAGCTATTATTTGCGAATGTTGTAACTACTCCATTTCAGATAAAATGGACCACATAGACGAATATTATCTATAGGGCGTAAGTACGTTTCTACAATTAGTATATGTTTGTATATCACACTCATTTATGTTTTTCAAGTAAATTTGTTTTTAGTACAAAAACCAGATACTTTTTAATATAAAACCACAAATTATTTTGAAAAAGCTTTTTAATGGTTTATGAAAAAATTATACTTATAAAGCCATTACCTAAACCAGCACACAAACAGTTTTACCTGTAAAAATAAAAAAAAACCTTTTGCTGAAACAAAAATTTTCAAATAAATGCAGACACAGTTGGTGGTCTTTGTATTAGTATCATTACCACAAAACATTGGTGAAATGTATATGATAACATAGCAGATATATTGTTGGATAGAGATAATAAATATATAATTAGTTTGAACTGCTTTTCTAATTTCAAAAGACCTTTATGTCAGATTTTTTTTTATATTTACAACGAACTATAAAGATTTTTTGTTATGGAGCCAGTACATAAGTGCTTAAAGCATATAAGTTTAGGAAAATCTTAAATATGTTTGTGCCAAATTTTTTGATATATTTGAATATTACATTTAGGAAGTCCAGCTAGATGTTGGAGCAATTAAAAATTTTTAAAATCTGATTTGCACTAATAAATATGTTTTTCTTATTGTACCCAGCAAAAGCTTTGCTTACTGGTAGGCAAAAAAGTATATGAGGATTTAAGTCGTAACTACACGCAAAGAAAATATATGGTTGTGGCATAGTTACGTCAGCAATGACATGATTCCCGACACAGTTTTTGAATGTGGCAAACAACTTATTATTGTATAAAATGAGTGTGAACTTTAATTAGCTTAAGGCAAAAAAACTAACGTTTACATTTAATCATGAAATTATTAGATTTCGTGAAAATCGACACATGGTTGGCTTGAACAATATATATTGTTGAAAAAATTTTGACTACAATCATAGCTTATTTAAAAATTCAACAATAGAATGGGTTTATAATTATAAAATATCGTTCTTATCTGTACTATTTTCTTTGCAATAAAGCTATTGTTATAAAACAGACATGGCTCTCTGCTTCCAAAAAAGTTTTGGTTCTATCCCTTTGTTGAATGCTTTTTGTTAGTTTTGTGTTTTACTTGACAGCGTTTGGTTTATTTTTGTGAGCGGTTGGTGTGAAAAAATAATAAAATAAAAATTAAAATAACAAAAAGATATATATTCCGGCAAATAATATTCGGCCATGTTCTGAAGACCATTTAGTTTTGAAATAGCAAAATTTCAAAAGCGAAGAAAAGTGTTCTTTAATCGGACAATTTAGTGCATTCGTGGCTTTGTTCTGATAAAATCTGTGAAATATCTGGAACACAAAACCCAACTGAAAACCTCCAATAAGTGAGCTTTTTAGTTGGATTCTATGCTGAAAGTTGCCGATTTCACAACGAAATATTTTTCAGACTATGCCCGATTGTAAATATAGCATGTGTCAACAAATATGTATGTATCTATGTGAAAATAGGTAATAATTTTTATTTCAGATTCAACACACTGACCAGTTGAAAAATGTTGTTTTTGATTTAAATTGAAATAATAAAATTTTTTAGCTCCAGTCAATTGTTTAATCAACTTATGGTTAAGAAACCAATAAATATATGGTTATTTAGAACCATTTATCTGGTTAATTTTAACCATATATATGGTTATTTGAGACCATATTTTGTAATTTTGAACAATATGTATGGTTGTTTTGAG
The DNA here is from genome assembly GCA_956483635.1 of Panzeria rudis. Lineage (NCBI taxonomy): Eukaryota > Metazoa > Arthropoda > Insecta > Diptera > Tachinidae > Panzeria > Panzeria rudis. Next base: position 138,998,761 of record OY101447.1, on the reverse strand, counting down.
CCATATACATGGTTGCTTGAACCATGCATATGGTTGTTTCTAACCATATATATGCTTATTTCAAACCATTTATTGTAATTTTGAACCACATATATCGTTGTTTTGAAGTATGCATATGGTTGCTTGAACCATGTATATGGTTGTTTTGAACTATATATATGGTTGTTTTCAACCATATATTCAATCATAGTATGTTGCTATGCGATTATGGTTGCCTCTACCATATTTTTTCTTTGCGTGTACTTACAATTTGACTCGATAACTACTTATTTTTGTTTGAGAAGTCCAAAAAATAAGGGGTACCCCTTACAAATGTACTTACGATGTCACAGCAATTAACTAGTTATTAGTTATAATAAGTAGTCAAATAAACAAATTAAAATTGTTTTATTTATATATTTTTTTCTATTTTATTTTAATTTTTTACTTTTTGACCCAGCTGGCAGTGTTGGCATTAGTCGATTGATTTTTAAATCGATTGGTTAATTTGATTGATTGCCAATCGGATTAACTTAATCGTGATTAAAAGAACCATGATTAAATATGTTAATCGCAATCGTGATTAATAAAGGTAATCAATAATCTTTAATAGTTAATTTGATTACTTGTAAACAAAGAATTAAATTATCACAATTCACATATATATTTTCTTATCAATGTGTGCATATGTATAATAGAAATTATATGAAGAAAAAAACAACAAAACTCGATATCAAAGCCTGTAATGGATTAAAAGTCGCTTAAACTCTAAAACGAGCAAAAACATGGAGAAAATCACGCATATGGCGAAAATAGCGGAAATTTGCAAGCAAATGCAATATTGGAAAACGGCTCTAAGTGTGATTAGAACTCGCTAAAACTGTAAGAAATATCCAGAACTGGGGAAAAAAATAGTGGACACTACTAAAATTCCAAACTGTAATATTGCCCCTAAAAATATAGGAAAGCCAAAACTTTGGAAAATCACGATTATCGCGAAAAAGCGAACGTTCGCGAAAAACTTCAACATTTTATAGTTACAAGCCGTAAAACTGATTAAAAGTCGCTAAAACTACAAGGAATGCGATAAATTTAATAAAAATTGTGAAATTGACGCAAATTCGCAAAAACTTGCTAACAACGGCATGATATCAAAGTCTAACTTTGACGAAAATCGTTAAAACTGTAAAGAATCTGGAAGCCTACAGAATAAATCGTATCTATTTCGAACAATGCGAAAATTCGCGAGAAATTGCAATATGAGAAACAAGCCTTAAAACTTATTAGAAATACCAAATATGATAAAAAAATCGAAATCTCGCAAGGAACGCGAAAAACTCGCAATTCGTGTGATTGCTGAAATGTTTTGAAGAAAAACTTTAAAGAATAACAAAATCTCAGATAATCATACAAATAACGAAAATGGTGAAAATTCACAAAAAATTTCTACAAAAGAGTTCTTGTTGAGCTTTTTAACGATTGATAATCGTAATCACAAAAACGTTGATTACGATTAGTTAGTTTTTAATCATTAATAACGATCAACCCTTTTAATAGTTAGTTTTTAATCATTAATCAGATTAACGTTTTGCCAACACTGTCAGCTGGGATACGACCCTGTGCTCGTTCAGATATGAAGACAAACGCTTTACCTGCTCAGATATTCTTGACTTATAAGTTTAAACTACAAAAATTAGTTTTCATATACAAACACATGTTGACTTAAAAAGTGATTGCATATTTATTTTATTAATACATATCAAGAAATTGTAACTACTTTCAGATAATGATAAAAATGCGTACTAATTTTATTAAAAACTAAGAAGTAGTTCTAATTTGAAACATAGTAATAAAATAAATAAGTACCACTCATTACTTTGTAACCTATTAATAAAGTGCTACCGATTACAAAAATTACAAAAGTGTTTGCTGGGTAGTTTGATTAACAATGCTTTTTCAGAGCTAAAAACAGTTTTATTTAAGTCGTAAACTAAAATTTGATTTTCCTCAATGTTATTTATAATTCATCAATCTTATTTGAAAAATGTAAACAATGTAGGTATGTTTGTGTCAGAACTGATACTAATCGTATTTAATTTAACATTGATTTATGCAATCACAAGCATCGTTCTTATTTCGAAAAAATTTCTTTGAATTTAAATAGAACGATGTCTGCATAATTTACTTTACATGTGCAGATATGTGTTGCATTTTATATATGAATGTTTTTAGAAAAGATTTCTCCTAAAAATTGGTACTGCGTGTAACACGTCAAACATTTATGTAAGTACTTTTTATTAATTGTTGTTTTACTGTCTGAACAAAACGTTTTAATAACAGGCATACATACTTTACGAAAAAGCTTATATTTTATAATTAAAAAATTTAATAATTAGTTTTTAACGCACTGATTCATTAGCACGTACAATAACGTTTTTAGACTGATATTAATACACATTTTTTAATGAATGAATGGGTGATTTATATTACAGAATCCAAAAATTTTCGGAATTTCGAAGTTTTCAATTTATCGTGGGTCAAAGTTCGATTTTTTTGTTTAAATTAAAATAACTTAACAACTGATAATCCAATTTAAATAAGTAAAATACGCACTAAAAACTTAAGTCCTCAGGTTTCAAAAACGAAAATTAAAGATATACATTTTCTTTGCAGAAATATTGAAAAAATGCAGAAATAAAACTAATTTTCAAATATGTAAAAAACTTAATTTTTAAGTTTTTTTATAAAACTTCTGGTTTTAGGAACATAGTGTTGTGTATAGCATACCAAATATTTGGAATGGAAACTCCATGGGATAAAAAAATAAGCAAGCTTTATTAACATCTTCTCATATTATTTCCTAAATTAAATTAATTTAAAATTTACACAGGCTTACAAATTGGAACTTTTTACATCCGTTTTGAGCAAAACTAAAATTTTTCTAACCAGTTTGAAGCGCTAAAAAGTACTTTGTCCTCAGTATTTTCCTATTGCTCACATATTTTTTTAACAGGCATATCCAATACTTCCACTGGGTACACCAGTATATTTCACCTTAAATGGAGAACAACAAAACAACATCAGATGTATGCTAAATTTATCTTTAAACTATCTTACACTGAAAGAATTTAACTTTATAAATCCAATAAAAGATTTTCTTTGGATCTTTCTCACAAATCCAATGAACTATTTCACAATTCTAATGAAATTTCTCGAATATTGTGAAAGAATTTCATAGGAATTGCTTCAATAAATTTCATTGGATTTATGACAGCAACATTTTGCCGTTTTATGGAAAACTTTTTAAGTTTGGAGAAAATATTTTAGTAGATACTTAAAATTCTTTAAACATATACTATAAAAAATAAAAAAATTGTATGTTCTAGAATGTCGTAATTTCAATGAAATGTATTTCGTTGATTTGATGAAAAGTTTCATTGCATTTATGAAATAATTAAATCACATACATTTTTTTAAACATATCTTTATTAATAGTTTAATATGTTTGCTGTTGTTCTTGTTGTTGTACTCTTTCTTATTATTATTATACACTTATATTTACATTGTTTTGACAGTGCTGTTGTCTGACGTAGTTAAGACGTTGCCTATAAACTTTACAATGTAAAGCTTATCAATAGACAAAGAAAATACAGTTCTTTTATTAGGATATTTTGAATATTTTTAATATTAACCTCGACTTTGTTCCCGATTTCGTAAATATCTTCCGTAATAGCATAGTGAAAGTTAAAAAAAAATATTTTATGATATAAAAAAAAAGCCTTGATAATATGCAGGGGAAATTTTTAAATTATCTCAATTCATGTAGCCGTAAGAAAATCGATGTCACAAGACTTTAAAATAAGGGTGAAAAATGGCTAAATTTAAACAAAAATATACCTTAATTGTTGGACGTTTATCTCAAAAATTTTTTAGAACTAAAAATTTCCTTTTTCCATATTTCCAAAGAGTAGACTTCAAGAATGACTGCAGTTGAAACTTTAAATCGATTAAATCATGCACGCTTCATCCAGCATTAGAAGAATGTAGCGAACTTTTCAGCGAAATTCTAAATTAATCTCTTAAGAAAAAAACGCCAATCGAGTTTTTCAGATTTCCTTACAAATTATATCAGATACATTTAATATAATTAATCTGGCTTTTAATTGTTACCCGCCCGCGGAAAAATAGTAAAATTTTCAGAAGCATTTTATTTACCAGCACGAAAATAGTACTAAACTTAATTTTTTTTTTTTTATTTCTTTACTATTTATTAAAAAGCATAGCAATCCTCTTATGTTTAAAACATTTTAACGATACATAGAACGGGCATTTTTTAAGAATTTTTAATAAAACACATGTAAAGAAAATTCGAATTGCCAATTTTTTAGGGCGAAATTGTAGACCTATGAGTAATATGACAGTATGTACTCTCACAGCGTAGTGGTCGACCAGAAATGGTTAAGAAAATTCATAAAATGGTAATAGATGATCGTCGGCTAAAGGTGGGTAGATACCTGACATGATAGGCATTTCAAAAAGTGCTATACATTGCATATCGTCCGATAATTTGAATATGAGATAGCTGTTTGCAAGATGGGTACTGCGTTTGCTCGAAAGTGAACAAAAAAAGTGTCAAAAACATGCACTACTGCGATGCGAAAATCAATGAATTTAAGTTCGAATTGCTTCATCACGCGCCTTGTTCGCAAGATTTAGCTCCCTCGGGTTACTATTCTAACTATTTCTAAGCTTGAAACAAAAACGGGTCTGTGGTAAAACATTTGCCAACAATGAAGAGGTGGAGTATGCGGTTGGTGGCTATTTTAAGGAGCTAGATAGCTCTTACTATAAAATTTTTTGTTTTTTCTTTGTTAGGTCGAATAATTTTGGGACCGCGCTAGTATAACAACTTTTTGCAGTTTTTAGAGTTTGAGGGGCTTTTATTTACCCAATTTAAAGCTCTGATATCGACTTTTGCATATATCTTTGTTTTGTTTTTTTGCAAATAATCATAATTTTGCGGAGGGCTTCTTAGCAACTCCTCTATTTATTTACTCTATTAATTTCTTACATAGCTCTATATATTATATTGCACGAATATACCGAATTAGTACATTACATTACACAAACTTAATAAAAATTTGTGGAAATATTTTTCCCTTTTCCGAATATGGCAAGGATTCCTTAAATGCTTATGCGTATGAAATAAACTTCAAAAATATCCATTCTTGTCAAACAATTTAAAGTAGAAGTACTTTGTTTTTTATATCATGGTTGTGAGAAAACAAATGGAAATGCACTGTCTGAGTGTTCGTCTAGCTTAAATATTTAAAGGTGAAATATCACGTATAATATATCGTTAGTTTGCGGGTAAAAGGGGATATGTCAGAAGCATGAAGTTTTGGAAAAGCAAAAAGTAAAGCTTGATTTCACTTTCAAAATCATCTATCATTCATATTTTAATGAATGGTATCGTGCTAAGCCATTTATAAGCTTTGGTGAAAAACTTTACATATTTTCTTTTCTCCGCGCGCCCACGATATACAATTTTTAATTTTTTAAATTTTCATGTAATATACAATATGAGTTTTAAATGTTGTATTCTTAAAGTTAGCTTTTGATATCAGACGAAAAGTCATATAGTGTAAAGACGGCTTAAGGAAAAGTAAATGCTATTACGCTATTTTCATAATAATGTAGAATTATTTTGTACATCAGACAAGATGCTGTGTCGGCAAACTTTAAACATCTTTCAACGTATTGTTGGCTTGTGTGATGGTTGCTAAAGTGGAAATAATAACATACAAAAACTAATGTAGTGTATAGAGGCTTGGCAGCCCCGTTGACAAAAATGAAATGCACAATAACATCTAAGACAATATTCTGCAGATACGGAAGTGAGTCAGTTCGTTTGGTATGTCATATTAACAAGTGTTTTGTGTAAACACTAGACTTGGATGTCACAAAGTTTTAACCCTTATGAACCTGTCACATATACCCGGCGGAATTTTGTGTGCATTTACATCCATATTATAAGAAATAAGAACTATGTAGTGCATGTTATTACAAATACATAAATACATCTTTACATACCCCGTAGGCCACGCTTGGATAAAGTTTTGTCTCCGAATACGCGTTGACGACATTTGAAGCCAACTATTGACGACATATCGGAACAAAAGACACAGAAGTCGTTGGTAACGACGTTGGTAATATGTTACTAAAATTGTCGTTAATGTGCCTAAACGCACAGAAGTGCGCCAGGGCAAGTTCCGGCCACACAGTGTGTATATCAAACGAAACCATTTCAGCTGTTTTACCGTTTTGACACTTAGGTACCATTTTACACTAACAAAATGCCTGGTGTTTTTGTATTGTTGTAATTATTGTAGGGACAGTTCTACCTGTATTTATTGTATCATAGAAAATACAAAATACCTATTTTTATTTTCTATTTGAAATACTTTCCCTGAAGAGTATTTTATATTTTATTTGAAACATTTCAAAATACATATTTTTTATTTATAAAATATAAAATTCTTTTTTATGTGCTGCGAAAAAAAATACCAACGTGAAAAGTATTAGTAAAGTATAAGTAAATAATAACGCTACCAATTTTAAACAGCAGCTTTGTTATTTTTGTATTTTTATTAATTTTTTTTTTCATTATTTTGCAAACATTACTAAAATTCTGCAAATATAGCATAACTCTATATCAAGCACTGAAAATTATTAAAAGTCGCTCAAGCTGTAAAAAGGGAAAAAAACTAAAAAAAATTACGCCTATTGCGGAGCAGAAATGGCGAAAAGTAGCAAAAATTGCAAAATTGGAAAGAAATACCTAAAACTGAATAAAACTCACGAAAACTGTAAGGAATGCCAAGAACTCGGATAAAATCGAGAAAGTGAAGAAAATTCGCTAAATCTTGCTAAAATTGGAGAGATTTCAAAGTATAATATTGATTTAAAATCTCTAAAATTTTAATATAGCCAAAAATCTTGGAAAAATCAACTCTGCCACGAAAATGGCTAAAATTTGCAATATATTGCAAAATTTTAAAAAAGTCATAATATTGCTAAAAAGTTGCTAAAAAATTGCAAAATATAATGTTTATTAAAAATCGCTACAGCTGTAAAGACGTTGAAAATTGAAAAAAAATTGGTAATATCGCAAACAAATCGAAAATTCGTGAGACATTGCAATCCGCGAAAAAGCAAAATAACAAAGTATGCATATTGCATAGAATTGCACAAATTTTCAAAATAGGCATTTTGAAAATATGCATTTTGTATTTTCTATTTCAAATACTTGTTTAAATACTATTTTGTATTTGCAAGTTGTAATTGAAAAATATAAAATCGATTTTTATTTTGAGTTTAATTATTTCAAATAAGTATTTTCCGCTACTCTGATTATTTGGCACTTCCACTATAGCTAGATAGCTGAAATTTGGTATTGGTGGGCAATTAACTAGAAAAATCTGAAAACAGGCACTAAAAAGCTGAAATTTGGTACACAGGTAAGTCCTCATGAGCAATTAACGAAACAAATTTGAAAACTGGCACTTTCATCTGGGCGACTAGGGTGCCCATTTTTTGTATGTGGCGCTTCGAGTATAGCTAGAAAGCTGAAATTTGGTACACAGTTAGGTCTTAATGGGAAAGTACTGAGAAAAATGTAAAAACGACAATTTTTCACTTAGGGGTGGGGGAGGGGGGGGCGGGCTATGGTGCTCCTTGTTTGTATAGGACACTTAATGCACCAAAATAAAAGCTTAGAAAAAAGAACTGAGATCCGCTCAAAAGCATCAATGTGAAAATAAGGCCAAGCTCCTATCGAAAATTTTCGGCTGTAAAAACTACTGAGATCAAAATTAGGACCCAGTTCTTGATATGTACAAACAACACCATCTCATTTCTATCCAACCTATTATCTTGCCAATATTTTTTTTTGCCTTTCCAATATGGGAAAGAGTTATGGGAAACATGTTGCCAAGGTTACAGGTAGCCTAGAAACGAGATGGTATTGTACCTATCAAGAACTTGTTCCTTATTTGGATCTCGGTACTTTTCACGCCCGAAATTTTTGGATAGGAACTTGGCCTTATTTTCATATCTATGTTTTTGTGCGGATATATAATAACATTAAACATATAAGAATCCAACCAAACCCATAACAACTACACTGATAGGCAAGCACCCTACATACTATCCTAACGACGTACTCAAAAAGCTTTATACAAAAGCACGTTTTGTGAGCATCTTAAACACCTTAATTTACATAAATATAAGCACGACAACTTCAATACAGTTGCTACTCTAGTTGTCGGCAACAAAACTGTATACACGAAAACTTCGATGCAGTTGTTATTCGTGTTGTCGGCAATAAAACTCTACACATGGCAAGTTTGATGTAGTTGTTATTCTTGTTTTCGGCATTGAAACTATACACACGATATTTTGTATGCAGTACTTATTCTAAAATGTGTTTTTTGGAGGCGACAAGTCATTGATTGTCTTGCAGATATCATCATTTAAAACTTCTTCTGTCTATCGGCCTGCAGGGTGAGCAATTGTTGAAATTTTAATAATGTTCACTACACATGTACTTCTAAGCTTAAGGAATACTCCCTATTGTTCACTAATGTTCATTGTTGCCTTTTGTTTAAATAAGAAAAAAAAAACAAAAAAATAATATTCTCTGGCACATCTTTTAAGATATGAACAAGTTTCATTATTCTTATTATTTTCTTTATTTAAATACAAAATTTTTTCATAATTTATGTTTAGAGGATTTGAAAATTTAATAAAGTTTCATGTCTATAAATATAGTTATAAATTATATTTTCCTAACAATTTAGAAAACATATTTTAATTATTCTCATGGCGTTATTGCGCTCAAAAAATAGACGTACCCAAATTCAGAGCCAAACGGTAAACTTATGTGGGCTCGCAAAAATAAAAACCAATGTTAAACTAATGAACTTATGTTGAGCAAAACTTTACTATTTTCTAGTTTTCTTTAGGAATTGCTATCCTCTTAACTCTTTAATATATCATCAATCAGAAACACTTTGCGTAAATCTTGAAAAAGAAGCCCCTACAGACAACATTCTCTCAAAGATATTTTATTCACTAAATTGTGATAATTTTTAGTTATAATTTTTCTGACATTTCTTAAAAAGGGGCAAAACTCCCCTTCAGCGGCGATATGTTGGCCAAAAATGTTCCTCGTGCTCTTGTACATAGAAAACCTAAACACATCTTATACCTTAAACGTAAGGCGTACAAGATTTTCTATGCCGATTATGAATTGTGAATAAGTACGAAATTAACCATTAAACACATATGAAGTTTTGAAAAAAAAATTTTTTGTATATGATTAAGCACATAAACATAAACCTAATTAGTTTGCTCAGAAGGCAATTAATCAGAAATACAAAAATCTCAACACACATACATATAACTCATAACTTATATTTGATATACATATATAAAATCCTCTAGCTGACATACTTTCAAGCTTATAGCATTCTCAAAAGGATTACTTACATCGACTTTAACCGCCATAAAAAGCATGTAAATGTGGAAGCAGTGTATCTTTATGTATTTATGCGAACAATGATGAAATGGCGAGAAAGTAAGACAAATTACCTTTAATTATCATTAAGGCGGCAAAATTAAACCACGTGAAAAATCGAGTCATTGTAGAGATTAGAAGTGAACCATGTTTGGTATTGTCGTTGGTGATTTGTTTCGCGTCATGGCACTATAGGATAACATGTTATAAGATGTATGGTTGAATCATTGTATAAAATATTATATGATACTAAAAAAATCGTTTAAAGATTAAGAGAACATAAACATTAAAGAGAACATAAACAAAAAGAATAAGCAAGCATGTGATACATTTTCGGTAAGTCTAGGACAACCATCATCTTACTATGAGTGATATATCAATATCAATTCACGATGGCTGTGTAAGACCCTAACATGTTTAAAACAATTTGTAAATATTTTCACGCTAGCAGTATTAAACAAATTAGCTTGCCGGATTGTAAGAGGAGTGCGAGAAGAAAATCTCGCTTTTATTGATATTGCAGAATAAAAGTTTGCCTTGTACAAAGTGTGGAAAAAAAGGAAAATAATCTCCTCGAGAGCACTAAAAATGTATCCACGCGATTTGAGGATCTGGATCGTTTAAGTTCTTCTTATTCCAGCGAATTTTTTCAAAAAAATTCTTAGCATTAAAATGGCAAAATTCGTTTATATTATAGTAAGTTCGGGTAATGTGGTATAGGCGCATAATATGGTTATGGCTGATTCTTACTATAGCTAAGAGCATGATATTAATGGTATCAATCTCGTAATTAGTACATCAGTAAAAAAATGTAAGACAAGAATGACAGATGTTTTTTATTTATATTTTGCTTCCCTAGCTGGACCAGTCTTTGTAATTGGATACATGTTTTGTTTCATACATATTCCCTATGGCCAATGCTGGTATAAGATTGAAAAGCCAAATTCGTTTAGAAAAACTATAGCACTATTTAGGTATCTTATACACTTTAATATAAAAAAACATTAATCTAATAATTTGTATTCGATATGAATCAATTTTATTTTTCTACACCTTTGTTTTTATATAATAAATTTTCTCTATAGAAATTTTTATAAAATAATCGAAACAATACAAATTAAATTTAAAAAATCAAAGAACGTAAAAAATACTAAAAAACAAGTCCAGTATGCGGAAAATAGCAGCTTTTACATCCAGGAACCAATATTGCGAAGATTTGAATATTTGATTTTTAATGCTTCCTGACTGTAAAAACTTTTTTTCAACTCAAGCTTAAAACCGATTAATGACTTTGAAATCATCCAACCGGTGAGCCCTGAACCGGTTTCATTGGAAAGTCAATAATGCGAAGAAGGTTAAAGCCTGTTAGAGGCCGGGCTCGAAACCCGGTCTAAGCCAGTCTATAACCATCCTGGCATTATTGCCTTTCTAATGAAACCGGTTTGGGACACATCGGTTGGGTTATTTCCACGTCTATAACGAACATAGCAGCATTTTTTGTTTGGTGGCAAAAAGGAATAAGTGCTTAAGTCGATTTAAGAAGAGTAAATTTTGCAAAAGTTTTCTTTTAAGGCGTTTATAGGCTAATATAATTTATTTCTTGTGTGACTCTTTCTGATTTCGGTATGATGGTAACCACTGCAACATTCAACTGCATGTGATAATATTTAAAGAATAAATCAGTGCTTAAATCGACTTAAGAAATTTTATAGATTTAGTGAAATTTTTTTTACAATGTAATAGTAATTGAAAAAATTGCGATGAAGTTTTGCTTCCATTATAAATTACAACACGATGTAAATATATAATAATTAATAAAGCGCAGTTACAATTAATTAAATATTTAACTAATCGCAAAGTGTAAGTGAGACCACAAAGTCTGCATTTTTGCAATTTTTGGAAGAATTTCGCCTTAAAATACAAACTTCCAAAAGCTTACGTGACTGCAAATAAAAACGTGATAAATCATACTCTTTTTTTCGAAAAACATAAAACAAAGAAAACGAAAAACTCTTAAATTCATTCAGCACTCAGCAGACAATTCATGTGGCTGAGAATTTTATTTTACAAACAACACACGTTTTCTAACAAGGGCTACATTTTACCATTGAAACATTTTTCACAAAGATATCCTAAGCAACATATCATGTATATAAAAAATAATTATTATTACCTTTAAGAATGACACAAAGGAATGGAAGCTTATAGCTTAAAAGCAAATGTAATCATTAAGAAATATTACGCAGCTGCTGGCAACAAGCATAAGACAAGCCTCTTCAAAATACATTATGACTATTAGTGTCACTACTTGAGCTTGACATTTTACACTAATAAGCTGATGAACATCAGCAGTCTGTACAAGTGTTTAGTTTCTCTTCACTTTTTAATATTTTCGCTAAATTTAACTTCAAATGATTTACTGTAGAAAACTCAAAAGAAAACTTAAAGCCTATTAATCATAAAATTATATTTTTATAATAACAGATAATAATGATGATACGTCAGAATTTGATATATAATTAAATGTAGACATTTTATAATTATGACAGTCGATGTGTGCTTTGAATGCAATCTTCTATACAAAGAGAAAATCTTAAACCTTACAAATATTTTTGTCGTTTATTAGAATCGAGTATATTTTTTTAAACCAAAGTGATTATGCAGAAGATTCGAAACATTATATTCAGAAGGAATTAGATATTATCACTATTTTAAGGTGCAACGGAAAAATCTACATAAATTAAATTTTCAACGTGCACGCAGCAGAACCGGGCAACGTTGTTTTCGAAAGTCTTTACACAGCTATTTTTACTGCTCATGTGCATCTCTGCTTACCCACTTGTTAGCTGGCTCGGTCGGTAAAATGTATATCAATAATTCTTTAATGTATAGTTTCATAATGTATTTCAGAACTCACAGTACAAGTTTAAAAAAATATATAAATTTTTAGCTAGTTGTTTGTATAATATATAATCTTTCTTAATGAAACTTTATTTATTTTTTCTTATTTTGAAATAGTGGCAACATTTATAGCCAGGATGTGTTAACTTGAAGCACCATCAATTCCAACCACCTACCCTGTCCAGGTCCATAAATAAAAAAAACTATTTTGAATATTTTTGATTTTCGACCACTGCCAAAAGTTGGATACATGTCCAAAATGAAAAAAAAAACATTGAGCTGAACACATCCTTAAAGCATATAGAAACGTAAAATTAAAATTTCTAGCAAAATTTTTTACAACTTTAAAAACTATGAAGGCACCTAAAAAATGTAAAAATTTTCTAATAAAATCTCAAAGTTTTAAGTTTAGACATTTTTTACGACTTATCGGTTTAAGATATTTCAAAGTTTTTCTGTATATTTACTTAAAATGTTATCTATAATTAAATGGTTTTCTTTAACTTAAAATCAGACACTTAATAAAAAAGTTAAAAGCAAAAAAAAAAAAAAATCGAGGCAATAACTGAAAAATTTTAATTTCGAAGAGAAATATCGCAAAAAAGTATATTTTTTTATTTCGGTTATATTTATTTATTGTATCTTCAATAAAATTTAACTAACAATAAGTAATCAAATCTTAACTCTAAAATTTTAATGCCAGACAAAAATATTTGGTTCAGCGGTTGGTTCTTTGGTTGTCTATATCTCTCTTGTTCGGATGGGAGCAAGAGTGTCCCTCCTTCTCAGCCGAGTGTAGCCTGTAAAGTTAATGATGTTTCGGGCTAGGGGATTTGGGTGCAACTCAAGCTTTTTTATGTATCTTGTCACGTGTTTAGAAAACACTGTCTTAACCAGCGGCACATCTAAATCTTTATGAATTCGCTTGTTTCTGACATAGCATGGGGCTGCTATAATAGTACGGAGTATTTTATTTTGTCGCCTTTGAATTTTTTTTTTACACATGATGCATAGCCAGTGCCCCATAACTGGATACCGTAAAACCATATTGGTTTTATAATGTATTTGTATAGAAGAAGTTTACAATCTAGGCTTAGAGTAGATGAATGAATGAATTAATGAATTTAATTATACGGGAAACACAGGACACTGCGACCAAAGAATATCTGTTGTATCCCTTGTCAGCTAGACCTACTCTGCTAAGTAATCTCAAGATTGCCACTGGTTCTAGTGTTGGCACTGCCCAATCCTCCAAGAAGTGCTTGCCAACTTGGCTATATTGTCTGTGGCATAAAGCTTCACAGTCATGCCGTGGAGTTATATCCTCATAATCAGAGAATCTGCATAGGCTGTTATTCTCAATGCCAAGTGTGTTAAGGTATTTTCTCAATCTGCAATTACCTGTGAGGAAGTCTGTGAGCATTCTTAGATTATTTTTACTTAGGGACATACGAGTTATGAAATAATTTTGGTTATACGTGCTAATCAATCCAAGTCTACAAAACGGTTCTGGTCCCACCACGGGGGTACTAGCCCCGTTCCTGGCCATTTGGTCTGCATTTTCGTTTCCTAACACCACGATTTAGCTTCATGCGGCATTCAAAAGCCAACTTGGAGGTAAACTCATATGAGCTAAGTGCTTTAATGGCAGCCTGACTATCCCAGCAGATGGCTATTTCTCTCCCTCGGTAGCCCCTGTCAAGATTGAATTGTGCGCATCTCTCAATGGCATAATCTTCTGATTCAAAAATGGCTTTTCCCAAGGACTCGTAGTAGTTAATCCTCGCTCCTATGACCCCAACATCAGAGCCTGCAGGCGTTCTGGAGCCATCAGTGTACCGGTTGATGGTGCCAGTTCCAAACAAATATCGAGGTGCCATTTCCCCCATGCCCTTCTATTGGCCAGAATAGTTTCAAGCCTCTTGTCAAAGTCGTAGACTTAATTCATCAGATCAGAGAGTTGCGCAAGTAGGTGAATTTGTCTTGCCAGGGACGATTGCTCCCAGTAACTGATTAGGCTCTCCCCGCCTTTGCTTTTTCCTCCGATGTTGATTACTTTTTGCCTGGCAGCAGTTTCTGTTGCAATCGTCAGAGGTGTTAGTTCAGTGAGGACTTCGATAGCTGCCATAGGACACGTCCTCATAGCTCCTGTTATACAGAGGTATACTAGCCTCTGTAATTTGTCTAACCGATCTGTGGTCGTAGCCAGCCTGACCCTGCCCGACCAAACAACAGCATCATAAGTGATGATGGTCTCACTATCATGTTGTATACTCATCTTAATATTTTGGGTGTGTAACCCCATGTTTTTCCTGCTGCAGCAGATGTATAACCCATTAGTGCTTTTGTTGCCTTGTCAACAGTCGCCTCTAAATGCTGTCTCTATAACAGCTTTGAGTCTAATATCACTCCCAGATACTTTAACTCCGATGAGCTTTTTATTTACATGCTATCTATTCGGATATTTTGCCATCGTAGAAGTGTCCCCCTTCTGGTGAAGGGTACAATTGTAGTCTTTGCAGGTTTGATATTCAACCCTACAGATGAACACCATTTCTTCACTAACCATAATTCGTTCCGTATAATGTCACACAACGTATTTTGAAACTCTTCCTTTGCAATGCTAACGATGTCGTCGGTATATGCTTGATATTCTATGAAATTGCTCGTTAGTCTGTGCAGGAGTTCATCAACTACAAGGCTCCACAGAAATGAAGACAGTACACCGCCTTCGGGACATCCCCTTGTCATATTTACTGCAATATATTCCTCCCCGACTTGGGTCACCGCAGTCTACTCTCAAGCATGACCTATATCCATCTGGATATGGTGTTTCCAACCCCTTTCCTTCTAAGCGCTGACGTAACGGCAGTGAGCTCTGTATTGTCGAAGGCCCCTTCTACATCCAGAAGACTCCTTTTATATAATCACATACATTTTTATACAAATCCATTCAGTAGCTTAGAAGTTCAATACTTGTTACAACTTTTTTTTTTAAACCACTATGCAACATGTTGCCAGTCATTTATTTATGCAATAGCGATAGATCAACGATGTTTTCATTAATAATCTCTTCTAGAGTTTATACATTAGGTATGACTAGCGAATTTATTTTTAGTTTCTGAAATCCATGTATCCATATATGTATTATATATAAAATTTTCGTTGACATCATTTGTAATAAAAAATGTATTTTTCCCCAACCCTCTCATTTTGTTTGTAAACAAAAACTTATTGTTAAAGCTAAAAAAATAATAAATTATTGCAAAAGCGTAATTAAAAATTTTTTTTCTTATTCTCTTTTTCTTCTTAAGCACAGCTCACAAAAATGATTACTGTCGATGAATGTTACAGTTCTGTTCGAATCCAGGATATGGTAAAAAACGATACAAAACTCACAGAAAACTTAAAATTACAAGAAAAAACTGTCGCAAGTCTGTAGACAAAGTAATAACACAAAAAAAGTATAAATGATGACCAAATTACTTTGGCAAAAAAGTTTTTCTTTACAGTTACGAGTGGTTGGCAAAAAAAAAAAATTTTTTTATTGTGAACAAAAACAAACTATTGATAATATTGAAAAAAAAAATTGAGAAACTCTTAAACTAAAATGGCAACAACTGCAACATCTCATTATAAAATATCTATAGTCTATGGTTGAACGATTTTTGACTTTGTTGTTAAGTATGAGAGTAAAATGAAACCAGAACAATATTACAGGGCGGACCAATTTACTGAGAATGATGCACAGTGGGGAAGAATCAAAATATGTTGAAACTGAATCAACCATTTCTAAACGAATAAAGAAGACAATATACAATTTTACGCAGACATAAGAGACGAGCATTCCTATTGCCTAGATTGCTCAGGAGCAGCACTATGAAGTCCAAAAGTAGGACACTTCGGGCATTAAAATTTTTCCAACGCTTGCCATTTTCTTCTCGCCCGATTCCAAAAAGTATTTGTGCCCGATTCCAAAAATTGCTTGTGCGCTTTATAAAGTTTTAAAAATATCAATAATCCTTGTTATTGAGGTATGGTTAGGTTAGGTTGAACACCCATTTGGGTCCTTTGGCCCATATGTGATACCTGGGATGGATAGTAGGCAAATTTAGGAAGGTATTCTGCCTTTCCGAGAGGTTGGTTTAGTCGGTGTTAAGCCAACCCGGGTATCGTATGAATGAATTTATTCTCCTAATGTCTCATTTCCCCAGGTCTGCTAGACGAATTTCCGAAATATGACGCCCTATTTCTAAATAGTGCTGGACATCGAAAGAGTAGGTGCTTGACAGTCTCTCCTCCTCCTCGTTTTGACAACTTCTGCAGAAATCGTTGAAAGGAAGATTTAATCTTCTGGCATGGGCACCTAAGAGACAGTGCCCCATTATGACCGCTGCGAGTATACGCAGCTGTTGACGAATAAGCCCCACTATGGTTGCAGATCTTGAGAAGTTATACTGGGGCAAGATAGATCTAGAAACCTCACAAGTGATTTCATTTGTCCATCTGGTTTGTGCTTCTCTAAATAGTTGGTGCCGAATTTGTATTTTGCAGCTTTTTAGTGGGACACCTACTAACAAGTCGATGTTATTTTCATGTAGGCGGGCGCCAGCCTTGGCTAGACCGTCCGCGATAGTGTTCCCGGCCACCCCAGCGTGGCCCGGTACCCAGAAGAGCCCTAGGTTTGTATGTCTCGCCATCTCATTAAGATGTGCCCTGCATTTATTAACCACTTCCAATGTTGTGTAAACACCAGATAGAGCATGTAGTGCAGCCTTACTGACGGTAGGAATTCGGATGTCCTGATCGAATACCCTGTAGTACCTTAACCACCATTTTGATTGCCGATATTGCTGCCTCAGTGATGCTACATTGATTTGGTAGCCTAAAATTTATCCTACGTTGCATATGTGGGATGTAGATGCCCCGCCTATTCCAATGCCCGACTTTGACCCGTCGGTGTAGATCTCGAGCACATCCTCATATTGGTGTATATAGTCTGTCTCAAAGGATGTGCTTGAGAAGTCAACCATGAATCTCTTGTCGGGCAGCAGAGCAGGTGAGCAATAGTCAGTGTGGTCGGGAACATCTAAGATTTGCCCTAATACGTTACCCCGCTTCCATGCACCTGAGGCATTTAATCTAACCGCCGAGTTCATGGCCAGTTGTTTGGTGATGAGGTCGGCAGGAAGCCGGTATAATCATTTAAAAATTAAAATTTTCCGAATTTTTCAAAATATTGGTCCATTAATTTCTAAACATTGGATGCAATAACAACCGATTGTTACAATTGTTTTTTTATTAATTAATATTGTTTAAAAAAATGTTTGATGAAAATATTCCTTCTGAGTTCAAAATACATAAAATTTTTAATATGAAAATTGAACAAAGATTGAATTTTCTAAAATTTTTTACCTAAAAAGCACTATCATTATTTTCACTATAAAAAAATTCCTTAGGAACTTATAATTTTGTATATGTGTCTAAAATGTAGATTCACAGACATAATTTTAGAAAAAAAAATTGTTTAATCTAATTTACCATTTTTGTTGGCCCTGGACCATTCCGAATTAGACATATTTTGTAGCAAATGGCCAAAACCATAAAAATTTGTTTTTAGGATTTCTTAAAACTTCTTTAGAGCTTTTGGCACTCTCAATGATATTCAGCGGTAATAAAAAAGAAAATGTAAATAATAAATTTCCATTTTTCTAACAAAGGTTGCCCACTTAGCATTTGGAATAATGTTGTACGAAAAAACGGCAAAGTGAGTCTTTAAGACTACATCAGATGATCAAAATGTGATTTATAAGTTGACTCGTACACATGTTTAGAAACCGACTAGTTCGCAATCTTAAATTGATCATACAGATGCTCGAAATATGACTGTTTTGAGCATTATTATAAGAGTAAGCTTATGTTAGCTTTGTGCTGTCGGTGTTGTAGACGGTACCTTGGCTGAGTGGTTGTTGCATAAGATTTAAAACCTGAAGTTCCAATTTCCAGTTGAAATAAAAATTTTTTACTTTACCAAAAATGAGTTGTTATTAATCAGAAGCGCGAGTCATAAAGGACTCTTTCAAAAGAGCCACGGCTGGGGTATCATTTTCTACTGATAAAAGTATCTCTTATGATCAGAAAGTGATCGCAAAAATGATTATTTTAATCGCGCTGCGGTGTCAAAAAAGACTCGAATATGATCAGTAATTTCATCATGGTTAAGAATAATAAAAAAAAATATTATCAAGTCCGGTTATCCTTTCCATAACATGAAATAAAAACCAAAAGAAATAGTTATCACATAAAATTAAACAAGACCTAAGCGGAAAAAATTAAATAAATATGTAAATTTAAAAATGAATAAAATTTATTTTTTTTTGCTACAAAAAAAAAATTCCAATATTTCGCAATGAGCAAATCCCAAAAGAAATGAAGTAAATTCTAAGAAAATAAGTCTGAAAAAGACCTTTTAGATCTGAAGTAACTCCCAATTAAAAATTTATTTATTTTATTTTTTTTATTTTTATATAGAGAAGTAAAAATATCTGGCAAATAATGCCTACCAGTTAATTAATTAATGTGTTACTTTTTTTATGGGAAGGGATAGTGTAGAGTGAACAGGTGGTGAAGGGGGAGAGAGATAGAAAGCTTAATTCATTTAAAACTCTGATATTGCGCGTTTTGTAGAGCAATGTTGTAGCCCCTCTAGTGTCAAGTAGAGACATTAATTTGTTTAAGCTGTGTAGCCATTTATTAGTTTTTTTACTGCACCGACTGGTCTGCTACAATACCGACGAGGGTGCTGTGAACTGCATTAGGATATGTTAGTATTAATCGCTGCCGCTTATAAGTATTTATTTTTAGGACAAAATCAGTAAATAGTGTTCATTCATCTTAATTTTAACACATTTATTTTAATGCTAACTCCTTGCAACACCTTTCTATCACACATGAACAAGGTTTTGTGGTGATGGAATAGCAAATGCTTTTTCCGCGTCTGTAGAGAATCACTAATCGCGACCAAAATATATAAAAAACCAGTTTTACTCACTCTTGAAAACTTAATTTAAAACAATTTAATTTAACACCAAAAGACTATTTGATTGAATTAGTCTGCCTGCAATGGGTCGGGTACTCCAAGGCATTGGATGCATCTAGAAATCCTGGGCGAACAATTCGATTTTGTTTAGATTCCTCGTGGAATGCAAAAATTATTCCGATTCTTAGCACTGCATTTTTTTATTTTTTGGCAGAATTTTCTTTAATTTTTAATTGATTTTATTAAGCTTCTTCCTTATTTACTAGGCTATTCATTTTAATCGATTTTTCAATTGCTCGATTAATCAATTAATCGAAATTGACGTTTTAAATTACTCGAACAATCGAGTAAAACTTTTATTTCGTTCGAGTTATTCGAGTAAGCTTTATTGCTAAAAATTATTCGAGTTAATCGGAACATTTTTTAGTTCACTCGGTTTTTTGTAAATTTTTGTAGACAAAAATAAAACAAATCAATTAATATGATTATTCGAATGTATTTGCTTTGTGAATCTAAATTGATTATTAGGCTAAGGTTCGTAACATTATATTCAGAAAGAATTGGGTATGATTAATATTCCAAGGAACAAGGGAAAAGTTAACATCAACTTAATTTTTCAATGTACACAGCAGAACAGAGTAGCGCCACTTTCGGAAGCCGCTACACTTCCATCGTCAGTGCTCGCGTGTATTTGCTATCACCACTTGTCAGGTGGCTCTGTTGAATGTGATTTTAATTCTTATATATAAAACTTTTTCGTGAAAATTGAATACGAGAATTCAAATCACTCTCAAGCTGATATTAAAGTGCACTTTCCCAGCGTTGCCATCGGTTTATTTTTCTTCATTCCCATTTTGTCTTGAGTAGAGAAAAGTAAATTAAAAAGTATTTCCTATTTATCGGATCAATTCTTTGTGTTTTCTAGATGCATAAAGTAATATTTTATATGACAAAAGTAGTTTTTTTGCTCTTTGATTTTGTAAAGGCTTTTAATTTTTTATTGAATTCCGCCATTAGATTACATTCGATATTTTAATACGAAAAATCTGCTTAACGAAAAATCTTCTTTATTTCAAATAATTTTTGCATAATGTTATCTTGCATTTTCTGTAATTTGAGTCGATTTGAAAACTCGCGGTTTAGAGAAATTAAATCAACTAATATCAAAATTTTGCAGCCTTTATTGAGGTTTCATATTTTTAGAGCTTAAAACGGCAAATTTCATATAATTTAAAAAATTTTGCAGTTTTTATTAAGAAATCTGCAAAAACGCATAAAAAAAGAAAATTTACATGAAATTTTTAAGTCGAGTTATTCGATTAATTCACCCAAATTACTCGAATAAATTTTTACTCGAAACTTAAAGTTTTTATTTGATCGAACATTATTTTACTTCAATTATTCGATTAATCGAGCAAATATTATTCGAGTGAATACCCTATTATTTACATTCACTGAGAACTGATAGCGGAAAAATGTTCACGGGAACTTCACGATAGCAATTTTCCTTCGAAGGGAAATGAATATTTCATAGGAACATAACTTTCACTTGTTCTTCGCGATAAGGGTGATTAACAAACAAAAACTGTACAAGAAATGTAAAATAAAAGCAATACAAAAAAAATATACAACATGCTATAAAAGTTTTGGAATAAAAAGTCAAAATAAAAAAAAGCCGGTATTTACATATCTACAAAAGAATTGTGTAACGCTCAGTTAGTAATTGAGCAAATAATGAGTACTAACACTATACTAAATATGAAGCTCTCTTTTTAAATATTATACAAAATGTTTACTTTGAGAGAGAATTTTCTTTAATCTATTACAATTTTATTTATACTCTTTTGTTGGTGTTTTTATGTATGGGAATTTTTGTTTATTTCCGCTTTGCTAACTTCCTGCTACGGCACTCCTTGTAAAGAGCTATACATAGCCACAAAACTCAGTTCAGTTATTAGTGATACACTAAAAGGGTCGTATAAAAAAGCGGTTGGTATAATAAAGCGTCAGTGTCAAATTTAATTAAAAAAAAAGATAAAAAAATACAAATAACGTGCTAGGAAATTTTAATTGGACTTACTTGTGCCATTTGAAGAGCAATTTAAAGTGTCAATGTCTTAAGTAAGTCCTTTATTATACTTCCAAGTTAAATGAAGCAAAAATAAACAAGCCAAGAAAATCTTCATGCAATGGGAAAAGGCATAAAACAAATTTTGTACTTAAGAAAACGTTTAGTATTAAATTAATACTATTAATTTAAAAATATATACATGTTTACAAATGTTGGGAAATTATATACATTAGAAGTAAGTGCTTATATAATTACTTAATTCATTTGCGTATGTACAAAGTACAATAAATACAGAATACTTAAAGTATCCAACATTTTCTTAACAAAAAATGTCCTTAAAAAATTCTGTTTTGTAATCCCCGACCGAAATAAAGTGGTGCTTTACGCTTGAAGTGTATATTGGCTGGACCGATTTTGATTTAGATTTTTTTGTTTAAACGTTGACTTCATCGAGGGTCTTCTTAGCGATGTTTGAAAAAATCAGTACATTCATTTAGAAGCTATCAACTCTTGAATCTGTGTCTCTATGGCATCATAGCTCCCAAACTAGATCGATTTTAACTTAGTTTTATTTTTGTTTAAAGTGTTTCTTGGTCTAAAATCTTCTAATATATCTATGTGTGAAGAAAATCGGTTCAGCCCTTGTCAAATTATCATTCAGAGGATTTTCAAATTTGAAATATAATGTTATTTATTACTCTATTTGTAGCATTGGGCTCATAAGTACATACAAGAACCCTATCAAAGCGTTTCAAGCATTAAACATAAATCAAAAACAGTGAAATATTTTTAAGGCCGTCCCAACTCCAAGAAAACCCATTTAAAAATAGCTCCTTGGCAAAGGCCATTCGTTATCAACGCTATGTGTACATAATACGAAAACTCTTCCCACTTACAGCCAAATTCATACAAACGTAAATAATAAAGGTTATTTTCAGTCTTTTGCCATTTTTTGTCCTTGTAAAAAAAAATAAATAAAAATAAATAAAAAATCGTAACGACTGCTAGCAACAATTTTAGTTTAAAGTTTATAGACTTGTTAAAAATGTTGTTCTTGCGTTTAATCTTTTTACAATATATTTATTTTTGTCGTGTTATATGACAAGCTTTTGTTTAATTTATTGATGACAGTTCAAGATTCTAGCAAAATAAACGATAACGATATGTGACTTTTTTTTGTTTTCCTTGTTTATATTCACGTCTTCAAATCAAAAATATTTGTTTAAAGTACGTTAACTTAACTAGCATTAAAGAAACCACCACAGGCCAAGTACCTTAATTAATTATGTCCCTTTCACATAAAGTTCCGGAACTCTAAACGCTTGGTAGTCCTTTAGAACCAGCCACGTGACTTGTCTTGTGATAGGTTTTCTTCCCTCTACACGGAAAAAACTATCACAAAAAAAATTTCAAACAAAAGTTTGTGTTCAATTAAATTTAGTTTTAGTAAATTTTCTTTACTGAATCAGTGAATTATTTGTTTGACTTTTATTTAGGATACTAGCACCGAAGAAAAAACTGTTTAGTTTAGTATTTGTAAATATTTTTAGACAAATTAATTGTTTTATAGATTTGGATAATTTGTGGTGTCCTGAAAAAAACTGACCTTTTCAATGAAATTTTTTACACATTTTTGTCTAAAATTTTTGGTACACGGAAACAAATTATTTTTCAATTCAAACATCAAATTCTCTACATCAAATGTTAACTTGATCAATTTAGGTCCTACAACGAAATTTGTTACTTTAACGGGCCTATTCTGACACAGTAATAATAGTCACCATGGCTATAATTTTTAACCAAAGTTATAAAAATTGGAAATTGGTATTCTGATAATTTTTTATCGTCACAAAAGTGAATAAAACTTTTACCTACAAAAAAGTAGGTAACAAGAATTTATATTAAAAATTTTTCATTCAGTTTGTTATTAAAGTTGGAAACAAGCCCTTAAATTCATTAAACATCGCTCAAATCAATTTTAGCGCGAAAATACCGAAAATTCCGAAGAAATTCCAAAATTGCAAACGAGCACCAAATTTGCTTAAAAGTAGCTAAAATTGTGAGAAATGCCAATAATTCGCAAAAACTCGCGAAAATGACGAAAATTCGCAAAAACTTGCTAAGATTAAAAATATGGCGAAGTCTGATATTGATTAGATGTCATTAAATCTGTAAATAATTCAAAAGCTGGCAAAAAGAAATCACTTTTACGGCAAAAATTGCGAATTTGCATAATTTTTCAAATTTTTCTTTCCGAACTTTTGGCATTTTTTTTTTTGATTTTAGCTATTTTTAAGCAATTTAATGCTTGTTTGCAATATTGCAATTTTTCGCATATTTTCTCTATTTTCGCGATAAAAGTGATTATTTAGCTAATTCTTTTCTTTTTTGCAGTTTTACCGAATTTTAATCACTATCAGAACTTTCTATATTTTTAATGTTAACAAGTTTTTGAGAATTATCGTCATTTTCGCGATTTTTGCGAGTTTTTGTATTGTTTATAATTTGAGGTATTTCAAAAAATATTTTAAGGTTTGTTTGCAATTTTGAAATTTTTCGCAAATTTTCGCTGATTGTTTTGCTAGTTCTTGGTTTTTTACAGTTTTGCCGATTTTTAAATACTATCAGACTTCTATATCTATTTAAAGCTAGCAAGTTTTAGAGAATTTTCGCAATTTGGCATAATCAGTAATGATCCAAAAATATGGACGGACGATTACTCATTTTGCCACTAAGATTGTTCTACCCAAAACTTTTGTGTGATTTGCAACTATTTTTGTTTTGCAATATGAATAAAATCACAAAGAAATTAGGACTTTGGGCGATTTTCTCTTGGGCGATTTTTCGTGTAGAAGCCAAAATTTTCGTAAATTTACTTTTTGCTTTCCACAATATTTTTTTATTTAAAAAATAATTTAAAATAATAAAATTTTATTACAAAACTGTGTAAATTTTTTCACCACATTTGTTGAATTATTTTTTTATTACCATATTGCCGGAATACTGGAACAAATAAGAGTTACAATAAGGTAACGAAAATTCAGTTACAAATTTATTATTATAAAATTGCCAGAATAAGGCTGTAAGTGAAGAAGATTGTAATAGTTTGCTTGAAAAACTCTGATTTTTTCAATTAATATTTTTTTAATCAAAATATATTTTACAGAATTAATAAATCAAATCAATTAATTGAGAGGGTTAAATCAATAACTTGGTAAGGCAGAAAAGCAAAATATCGAATAAATCGACTTCTTAGTTTAAGCAAAATTTAAAATTGTCTGTTTTTTGGAATTTCCTACTGTAAATGCGCAGTATAACTATTTGAAAAATACT
Organism: Panzeria rudis; assembly: GCA_956483635.1. Classification (NCBI taxonomy): domain Eukaryota; kingdom Metazoa; phylum Arthropoda; class Insecta; order Diptera; family Tachinidae; genus Panzeria; species Panzeria rudis. The sequence continues at coordinate 138,973,858 of OY101447.1, read as the reverse complement.
AAAATTGATCCCAACAATTTTCTAGAGTGCAAAGCTATGAGCATATAGAACAAATTTTTTTTAATGTAGCTTACAAAGTTATTGCACTAGGCCCCTCAATTTTATATTTTTATCCACGATATATACTTATACCATGTTTGTGTCAGGTTGTCAATATTGACGATAGCAAAAATTAAATGAAATAATAAGTCAAACAAAACTATTTATTAAACTAAATAAATACAATAATGAAAATTTAAAATCAGTTTCAAAATCATTTTGTTAAAAAGAAACCTATAATATTTTTCTGTGTATGTCCCTTTCCAGACAAAATATTTACTAACTCGTTGAATTTCTTTACTGAAAATAAATTTTAGTTATTTTCTGTGTGCAAAAAACAAAACCAGCTAAACGTATGTAACCAAAAAAAAAAAAATTGCTTGAAGTCGCAGTAGTAGAATCCTCTACAGAAAGCAAAAAGGCGAGCTTGGAATGTTCGAATAAATAATCAGGTATAGGGAGTTTCGTACTAACCAAATCTGATTTCAAATGTAATTGAATATAAGAAATTAACTATACCTCTCGTATTCTATTTCGCTAAATAAATGTGCTAAATAATTAATATTCCAACGCACATCCATTTACCTTGACAAGTGGTAAAAATAAACAAATAACGCTGACGAGTCTGAATTAATATTCAAATATTGCTCTCGTAATAATATTTATAATTTGCATTTATTCAAGTATTGGTACTTAAGCCCAAATAATTACTTTCAATTTAAACCTATACAGTTCAAAGAAATTATGCATAAACAAATATACTTAAAACTTCTATAGCTGACTTCTAAAATTCTATCTTTAGATGACTTCTAAATTATTTTAGTTTCCGCAAAAAATGCATTCTGTTCTACAATTTATGCGTGTGTGTTACCAAATCAATATTCCTTTATAAAGAAAAAAACTTTGTATAAAAACCTGTCAAATACATGAAAGTTGATTTTGTGAGGGAAAAAAATTATAACGAATTATTAATGATAAAAGTTTTGACATAGCTTACTAGAAAAAATTTTCACAGTTTTAAAAGGGAGCATTACAGTTTTTAGTGCAATCAGCTTCTTTTTAACTTTAACCAAATTTATTAAGACCAATATTTATTATGACACTGAGTTAACAAAAATCTATAATATACTTAATATAAAAAGAAAACTGAAGACATAATAAACTAACTGCTTTTGTTTTTTAATTATTTGATTTTAGATAAAAAAGATGCTTATTTTAAAGTTTTTCTTGTAAATGTTAATTTTTTCAATCAGAGAAGTGTTCCATAAAGCATGAACGCATGAATATTGCGTTAAACATGTTCTGGTATTTAAACTTCTTGGTGTTCGCTGTCAAAAGCTTAACACTAAAGAATTTCCAAAGAAAGAAATGAGAAAAAAGTACAAAATGTTAGCAAAGGTAAAGTAACAGAGAAAAGAGAATTTTTTCATATATTCTTCGTACATCATATCTGTATATGGGAAGTAAACTATACCAAGTCACATATTCAAAATTTTGCAGGAGATCGCAAAAGCATAGAGTTAACTTAAAGCTGCAAGATATAGTTTTTAAAAGGCTTTTTGATGAACATTTTCAAGGATATGGATGGATTTTTTAAGACACATTTTTTCTAGGCAAATGAAGAAAATTTTTTAATAAAATTTTACAAAGCCCTCGCTCTTATTTGGTACTACAATTGCTAAAAAATTTTACTAATTAATATGAAAACAAAAATTATATCAGCATTCTTAAAAAATGTAAAGTCCTTTCAAAAGGATAAAAGATAATAGATTAATTGATTTATAGTCGTTTTTTTGCCAAGTGTATGAAATAATAGTTCAAGATCAATTCAACAAAATGTAAAAGATGTCCTTGGAAACACTTTTTATAATATTTCCTTCAAAGCTTTTATTTGAATGTTTTGCAAAATATATAAAAATATTTATATATTAATTTTAAATAAACTTTAAATTGCACACACGTTTTACGATTTTATCGCTCTCGGCTCAAAATTAATATTTCTACATACTATTTTTATAAAAATAAATTTTGTGCCGCGAAAAAACAGTCACATCTTTGTACTAAGAGAGATAAATTCATAGAATTCGAAGTCTTATAGATTTAATTTAATCCTGCAGCATATTATTAAAACAAAATTTTTAATGAAAACTTTTAAGGATATCGAAGGATTTTTAAAATACCATTTTTTATATTTTTGTTCCTGCGAACTGAAGTAAATTTCTTTTTATAAAATTCTACAGAGTCCCCTTTTGTTTGGTACCAAGTTTGCTAAAAATATTATATACTAATATTAAAAAATTTAGAATAAGTATTCTTAAAAAATGTTACGTCCTTTAAAAAGGACAGAAGATGGGGAAATGAATAACCAAGTACGCAGTTTGACTATGTTTTGTCTCTAGATTAATGAATGTATAGAGGCGTTTCTGCCAAAATAAATGCTGTCACGCGGTGTAATTAAATTGCGAAAATTTTGAATACTGCATATATTGTCACAAGCAATATACTCAACTTTAACTAGTCTTATTAATTCTCATAAATTATAGATAATTAACTATATTCTAATTAATGAAAAATTTATATTGCAAATATTTGAATTAAAAGAAGAAAAAGAAATGTAAAAAAAATGTTCTGTAATAATTATTCTTTATTGATTTATTTTATGGTCACAAGTTTGTAACAAAATGGTAGAATATATAATATTTTTTTCACATCGTAGAGCTACCTACCAGCAATAAAAAATAAAGTATGAAAAATAACCTTTTTTATTGCTCTTGCTTCAACGTTTTATTACTACTTACAGATGTTGTTACGTCAAAAAACCCTATGGTCCAAAATATTTTTGAAATAATAAAACCAAATAAGATTTTATAGCAAGAATAAAAAAAAGAGTTTAGACTTAAATAGTTTCAAGAAAATTCAAGTTCGAAATGAACTTGTAAGAAACAATTTTGTGATTCACCAGTCGTAAAGAAATATTTCATACACAAAATAAAAATATAAAATACCCTTAAATATTTTTTGCTACATAACTAACATTTTTTCTTAATAATTTTGTTATTTGTTTCTTTCTTAAAAAAAAGTCAATAAAAAAATACAAACGTTCGAGCAAAAGTCTTTTAGAAGTTATGCACAGTGTGAGTTAAGGCAAAAAAGAATATGCAATCAACCGTGACTAGTCCATACACGCATACAAAGTATACTCCATAGAAAATTAGGATTAGTCCAAAGGTAACCCAAATGTATGAAGAAAGCACGGTCGATTAAACATTACAAAGCCTTATTTGCAAATGACCTGGTCCATGACTTCATTACACCGAAGTAGTCTTAAAACTACTCTATGTCACTATTCGATGAAGCGCTATATTCAATCAATAAAACGTAAGCACTTGTCGATTAGCCACAAGCTCTTGTTTGCAAATGACACGGAAAATGTTGCAACTAAACCGTTTAAGCTAAAATAGACCGCGAAGTCCAATATTTTCTGCAAAGCTTTTATAATTAGTATGTATGTGAAATAGATAAACCCTTTTGCATTCTTTGGTTCTGATTGAAGTACTTTTATTTTTTGAAATCACCCATTTCCCTTTTAATGACATTGCATCAAGCTGATATATTACTTGAGGCATAATTGGGTCAGATGCCATTTCTTTACCAAAAAAAATTTACATTTGTTTTTGTTTAAGTTTTATACCAAATGTTAATCCTCTCGGTCAATTTGATCCAATCAAATAATAATGTTTATGTAGAATTGTTCTAAGAGGATTATAGGAAAGGTAATAATAAGGGTATTCATTTTAATCGACAATTCAATTGATCGATTTTGAAATTTACTACGATTTTTCTTAATTTTTTTATAAAAACCCAATAAAAAATTGTCATATATTTTGAACCACTAAGGCAATAAAGCGCATAATAATCCGATTTAAAATAACAGCTTATTTCGAAGCAGTGAAGGTATATGAAAGACCCTATACAAAAAAGGTGATTTTTCACTTCCGGCACAATAAAGGTTCTTGAGCAAGAAAGTTCCATATACTTACAGTTTTACTGCTGAAAATGGTGATGCTTTTTAGCGCTTCAAAAAGCGCTATTTGCTTAAAAAATTTAGTTCTCCAAGCCAAGAACACTCCATACAAAAATCAGCAGCGATATCGGCAGGCTTGTAAGCACTACTTTCTATTCTCTCATAGTAAAAACCTTCTTTTTTTGAAGCAATATTTTTACTGGGAAATTAAATAAGTTTAATTCGAGTTTTATAAATTTAATATGCGTATCACATGGTTCAGGTACTTTTTAATAAAGATTTGTTAAAAGAAAACCGAAACCTTTCTGATGACGCGCTCTTAAGTTATGCAATCTTAACAATGGCCAATTTTTCGCAAAAATGCCAGAGATACGAAAGCTTAGACTGTTGCAAAATATGAACTATAAAAGGTATAGAACTAATCGGATATAAATAAATTTGATGTCATTTAAAAGGTCTCAGTCTCCTCTTAATGAATATTGATTAAAAAGTATATAGCTTCCCGATAAAAGTGCATCTAAAAGGTTAAAGTATCCTTTATTCTTAAATATCCTGAAAAATAGTGTTTTAACTTTCTTTATTTTTTTACAGACTGTAGCCGACTGACATATCTTAATTGTGTGCAGTTTTCAAGATGGAATGAAAACAGACTCAAAATATAAAGTTATTTCTTTATGATAACTTGATCATTTTAATGAAAATTGTATAAGAAATAATAATAAAAACAAATATTTGAATACATTAGGATTTTTTTGTAAAAAGTAATATTGCAAGTAGTATAAATTTGTAGGGCGTTATCAGATTTTATTAATTTAAATATCATTTGAAAGGTTCAGGCACAGTTTTTGTAAATTCATCACAAATTCTATCTATTTTCTTTTGTTTCTTGTGCGGCCTATAGCTAACTAATCTGTCGCGATTATGTAAAAAATACAAATCGGGATTTTAGGAAATACTACGGCTACGGTTGCTTTTATTGTTATTGCTTACACAATTTTTATAGAAATTATCGAGTTATCATAAAGAAACAACTGTAACTTTTGAATTAGTTTTTATCCTATCTTAAAATTGTTGCACAATAAAGACATGCCAGGTGACTAAAAATGAGAAATGAAAAGTACCATTTTTTAGGATATTTATCCTTAAAGGATACTTTGGAATTTTAGAGGCACTTGTGGCAGGAAGCTATATCGTTTTTAAGCAGTATTCGTTAAGAGGAGACTGAGACCTTTCGAATGACATCATTGCTTATATTCGATGACGCTTTCTAAAGTTATTCAATTTTCAATATGACGAACTTTTCCAAAAAATGGCCGAGATGGCCAAGTTAAGATGTCTATAAAATAGAAACTATAAAAGGTATCGAACTAATTTTTTTGCAATAGTATGCACACACAACAGTACAATACATATGGCAAATTTCATTCAAATCGGAGAGAATGAAAATCCAGACCAAGTCGAAAATTTTCGTTTTTAGCCGTATCGAAAATTTTCAAAGCTAGTCAATCACAATTTTTATATATCTCGGACATTACATCTTTTATTTGTGGTACTTCAGCACACCTGCAGGCGAAATATGGCCTCATATTCCACTATAATTTATTGAAGGGTTTCATCATATTGTTTATTAAAAGCTTAACGTGGCGCTTGCTTTGCCCTTGTGAAAATTTGAGCAGCACAATTTGCAGTTTACATTCTGAAAATAATCCTGCCTCTTCTGTAAATCGATTCGGCTTAGAAACGCTCGATTTAAAAAAAATTAAAACCACTAATAGCAAAATTTTTTTCAAAAATTTTTTGTAGTTTTTTATTCTTAAAGCCTAGTACGCAGTTCTTCCTGAATTTCAGGCTGCCATAAGAGGTAGGTGTAAAAAAGCAAACTCAAATTCAGGTTTGAAAATTTTCAGGCGACTGTCTGTTGGGTAGTACGCAGCAGAAAAGATATATCAACACAATGTTTGTTTAATACAGGGCTGGCATAACAATTATTGTAGACTTTTTTCCGTCAACTAAAACAAAAATTAACGTTCAGACAGTTGTTTGCTCAAGAAATTTTTGATATATTGTGTTTTTGTGGTCTTTGAAATAATTTTTATATATTATACGTTGTAATTTATAATAATAAGCGAATTTACGTGAATAACAAAAAATTTTAAACCTGAAATTCAGGCGAATCTGCATACTAGGCTTAAGGGTTTAAAATATCATATCAGAAATTAGTTTACTATATATGATTTAAAATTCATCCAATGGTGCCATAAATTATTTTTTAAAAATGAGAAATTTACTGGCATTTGGTCTTTTTTTTAATATGACAAGCACTCAGCGGATGGCCCCTAATCATTGTGCCGGAATTAGGAAAATTGGTTATGGGAAGGACGAAAGAGGGAGTAGTGTTTGTGGACATTTGATTAAATTTTCCAACATTGAAAGTGACAGGAAAGACCTCTGCAGGGAGCTTATTCCACATACGAACTGTTCGGCTAAATAACGAATTTTCTCTGTATTGTGTAATGCGATTTACTGGCGTATCGACCACAAATGAATGTGCTCTTAATAAAGAACGTGTTGTTCGCAAAAATGATTGAGTTTAGGGAACAAGTTCCCTGATTTCATCAGAACACACTACTCCATTGTAGTGACGATAAAACAGCGAAACACACCCCACATTGCGTCGATGCTCCAGCGAGTCAATAGAGTTGGCTACCCTACTGTCACCGATGAGCTTCTTCGCCCTCTCCTTCCTGTACGCGGTCGAGTAGCTTCAACACAGACTTTGAAGCACCGCCTCATACATGAGAGTTGTATTCCATTTTCGCACGGATATAGGCGGTATAGATATTACGGAGATCAGATGGGGTGAAGTATGTCTTACACCGTCTTAAAAAACCGGGACACTTGAATGCTTCTTTTAAAACTTGAAAAATGTGATCCGTCCATTAAACATCACACTGAATTTTCATGCCAAGAACATCAAGAGCTACTGATTCCTCAATACCCAAACCGCCCATATTTACAGATGGAGCAGCACTATCGGTCATAAGTCTTGCGAGCACTAAAATCGATCCTATTCGCACGACCCCATTCAGAAATTGTGTACAAGATCCCGATTAAGTATATCATTCATGTTTTGCCTCATGGCCCCAACACGTTTGATGAGATCCCGTCTATAGCAACTCGTATAGAGCGATACCTGAGAAAGCTCGATATGAATCGAGAGAAATCATCACCGCCACCAAAAGCAGAATATTGCCGAATATTCAATTTGTCTGTTAGATATTTTTTCATATTTTTGCGCCACTATAAATTTATTTAACCGAAAATTTGTTTATAAACATTTATGGCTTTGCTACCACCGATGCTAAAATATGTATGTATATGCACATAAGTATCTAGCAACACTAAAAAATATATTTTATTTTCCCAACCGCAAGAACAGCAGCACAATCAAACCCTACTAGAAATATATGTATATGCCGGTATCCCTCCTATAACGTGATAGATACGTTGAAATTTCACAAAGCATACCTAATGTGTTTCTTTATTTACATACGAGAGAACAACTCTCTTGCATTAAGGTGGCTCATATGCGAGACCAAAAAGTAAAGCGCAGACAGTAGTTTTTTTTTACAAAATCACCAAAACTTAACTTATACTGTGAATGTTAAAATTTTTACAAGTGAATAGTCCTTGAGAATTTCTATAAAAAACTTGCTTACATGTCTGCATTAGAGATAATTGTGTTGGAATTTTTTTTTTTTACTTTGGCCAACCTTAATTAAGTTTTTTTGATGTGGTGCGCTACCCTAGTGCCCGATAATAAAAACCGGAATAAAAACAGCAATATTTATGAAAAAATTTGGAACCAAAGACATTAAATTTCACGCCGATATCTTCTTTTTTTTAAAAAGTTACAAGCATCTTAAAATGGAACATGTAAAAAATCGCAAATTTGTGGAGTTTTTTCCCCAAAAAGGCGACATATATATTATTTTTTCGGCCATACCCAGTAAACTATCTCGTCAAACAGATTTCCATTTCAATATCCGTTCAAATTTTATGTGAACTCCAAATATATTATTAAATCATGAAATTTTATTTGTTCCTTGAAATATTAATCATGCCCAATTCTTTTGAATTAAACGTTACTAATCTTAGCCTAATAATCAATTTCGATTCACAAGCAATTCATATATACTTAAGTATAAAATCAAACCAATAAAGTTTGTCTTGAGTAGAACAAAAAATCTGAAAATGGGAATGAAGAAAAATAAACCAAGGGCAACACTGGGAAAGTGCAGTTTAACATCAGCTTAAAAATAATTTAATTCTCGTATACAATTTTCACGAACAAGTTGTATATATAAGAACTGAAATCACATTCAACAGAACCATCTGACAAGTTGTAATAAGCAAAATACACGTGAGCACTGACGATAGAAGTGTAGAGGGTTCTGAAAGTGGCGCTATTCTGTTCTGCTGTGTACGTTTCCCTTGTTCCTTGGAATATTAATCATGCCCAATTCTTTCTGAATTAAACGTTACGAACCTTAACCTAATAATCAATTTGGAAATTATGGTTTAAAAATACTTTATTAAAAAGCCGCCAGAGCACAATTATTATTAGGAGAGTTTTTTAGTAAGCTTAGTGTCCGAGGTAGCCAACTTTTGGGCCTCGCCCAAGAGTCCCACTTTATGTTAGGAAATTTTGCTCTTGCGGGTCAATGTCTAAGCATCTCAGCTATGTCTCTGTAAAATTTTACAACGATATCTTAAACGATTCACGAGTTACCGAACTATTTCCACAAAAAAAGTTTTTAAGCCATTGTGCCGCGTTATATGATGCAAAAAGATATAAAAAGAAGTGAAGCAATATATGTTCATTTTGACGATTTTTTTTTTATTAAAAAAATCTTTTAATGAGATAAGTACATTTTCTTTTTAATTCCATGTCATAGCGTTGCACCTAACACAAAATAATGTAAAAAAAATTAATTTTCGCGTTATAGAAGTATCGCCTTAAAAGAGCGTTGCCGCAGCTTTCAATTCGTGTAACATTTTTGATGTTAGAGAAAACTCTGTTATAGGAAGATTACCTGTAGCAGCGTTGTCATATCGTACGCGTTTTTACGATATGACAAAACGGAAATATCCATACAGTGTCGTCATATCGTAATTTTTTTACAATATGACAACACTGAGATATCAGTACACGGTGTATGGATATCTCGGTGTTGCTACATCGTCAAATACTTACGATATGACGACGTTGTATGACCAGCGTTGTCATATCGTACGCGTTTGTACGATATGACAAAACGGAAATATCCATACAGTGTCGCCATATCGTAAGCTTTTTACGATATGACAACACTGAGATATCAGTACACGGTGTATGAATATCTCAGTGTTGTTACATCGTAAAATACGTACGATATGACGACGTTGTATGACTTTTTCCGTTTTGACATATCGTAAAAACGCGTACGATATGACAACGCTGTGTATGACTATTTCCGTTTTGACATATCGTAAAAACGCGTACGATATGACAACGCTGATCTGTACATACGAGTACATTGTATACAAAAATAAGAGCAAAATGAGAGCAGAAAATACTTTTTAAAACATAAGATGTTTTTAAACTAAATTGTTGCATATACAAATAAAATATTTTTATACTTCAATATATTTTCACCTTTTACCTAGAAAAATGTTATAACACGTAAAAGTTTAAGTTTGTTGATATGAAAATATTTGTAAAGTTGTTAAATTTTTGATGAGTAAAACTGTTCTTCCATTTTTTTGTGTATCTATAAGTCTTCCTTATACATACACAATGTTGAAATACATATGTATGTGTATATTTTACATAGGTGTAATAATATAAAACTTCAATATAAAATAAAATATATAAATTTAAAAAAATATATACTTAAGTATCCAATTATGTCTTCTACAGCGATTCACGTTACAGAAATGTTCGGCAAATTCTAAAATTTATTATTCGGTTTTTAGTTCAATATTTGAATTAATGTAAATTCAAATTATTTTTATTAAGAGTGAAGTGCTGGAATACTCAAATCAGATTAGCAGAACGGATCAGTACTACTGATTTCGACAGGCCGCTACACCGTCTCATCAGCGGTCTTGTTCACTTTTACTACTTATGAAGGTGGATGCTTTTTACAAGTAAACATCAGATATTTAACTAATTTTTGTCACAAAATAGAATACAAAAAATTTTTTTGTTTTATAACAAAAAAAACGGTATTCAATAATTTTTTTTCAAAATATCCTGTGATAAAGAATTCCGCTATATTGATAACAAAATTATTTCAAAAGAAAAATTTATAAATTAAAAAAAAAATTTTGACATGGCTGGGAACCCGGGCTTCTCAGACGTAAAGTTTGCTCTCTACAGCTGAGCCATATCCCATCTATTCTTTTATAAGATACAACTGGTTTTAAATACATACTTATGTATGAAAAGAAAAAAACCGGCATTGGAAAGAAATACATACAACGAAATCATATTTGCTCAATTCACAACATGTTTAGTGTGTTGTAGATCGTAAAACTGTTGTTGGTAATTTACCCATAAACATGGTTCTAAACAAAAGTTTATTTGTAAATTACCAACAACATTTATATGATCTACGACGCATACAACAGGTTGTGAATTGGCTAATTGTATTAAGTTAATGACAAAGGTTATTGAAATTCATATTTTTTCAATAACATGGTTTTATTGAACATAACTCTTTTTTATTTTTTTCTGTGTTGGCATAGGCACCAACGCATATAAACTTGGCTCTCCCACAACAAATAACAATTTTTTATAAATTTTCATAATGAATTTTTTAAGAAATATATTAATATATAATGTATTTCAACTAATATGCTCTATTACATCCAGGTAAGTGTTTCATATTTTAAATGCTTGCAATGTTTTCAATTATTTCAAAGCATTTTTATGTTAGTTCAATTTGATTTTGCAACTAAATTATTTTTAATGAAAAAGGGACTTTTCAAAGTATTAAATGATTGAAAAGACAAAGAAAAATTTTTGATTGGTATAACGTTGAACTGAACACCAGGATATTATTGAGTTCAACAACGATCTCATCATTTGAGCTGTTCTTGTTGTAATGAATAAAAAGTTTTAGATTCAAATTTTCTGTGTGAATCAATTTAGTTTAAATGAAAAATTTTTAAAAATTTTCGCTACAAAAATATGGGCTTATGTATCAAATGAGATATTAATTTAAGTAAACACAGTATTTTCACAAAAGCTCAACTGCCTAAAACTTGTTCTTAAATTTACATTAAGTGTTGAAAACAGTATCCTCCGTGTTTTGCTTTTGTTACCAACTCTTATTTGTTATAAATTTTTCAATTGTTTATGTTCTTTGTTTCTTGAAAGCAAAAGTTTTTTTTAATTTCTACATTAATTTATGTTTTCATTTTCACAATTTTATCGCTATTTTTGTGGCAAAAAACATATTTTTTTATTGTCTGTCTAGCACTTCGTTGACTGGTCAGTTTTAATTTCATGCTTTAGTACACAAAACAATAACAAACTAAATTCAATATACGAGTAGCTAATGTAAAAAAAATATTATAAACTTTAAAAAAGAAATACTAAATTTCTTTTAAAGAAAGCATTAATTATATGAGTATTTTAGTTAAAAATAAAAACTGGCATACATATTTTAAGCAACTAAATATGTGTGTGTATGAATTTTTCAAATTCGAGACTAACTTTTAAAAACCTATTTAACAATACATACGAAAAATACTTATGTATTAGCGGGTCCGTCATTTGTATGTGCACAAAAAAATGGGATCATTGGTGTATTTTTATTTTTATATGAATTTTTAAACACAAAATTTTAAAATTATTTATGAAATTTTTATTTTTAGGCTCAAACTTTAATGATATCTTTAAAACTTATAAGCGGATTTCAGAACAATGCTCACTATGCTTAAATATGATTTTGTTTTCGATTTCCGTTTTTAGGTTTTACTGAATAGGGCAAACCATTCTCCAGTATTGCTAATATATGTCGTGCAAGTGCCAAGTAAAACTGATTTCTGATTTGCGTCCAGCGCCGCAAATAACTAAACAAATAACTTCAATTTCTACGGTACGAAAAAGTTTACCGAAATTTGCAAATCTATGGGGTTTTTTATTATTTTAATAGCTATGGGCTTATTCGAGATTTTGCTGTTCATTTTGTTAAATATACGATTTAGATAAAAGTCTGGAAGGAATAAGCTGTGGATGTTATCATATTTTTCGACCGTATAAACGTATTTTCTTGCCGTATAAATCTAATTTAATAAAATTTCAACTGCAACCCGGCACGTGAAGGCGTGGTCCCATGACATTTTTTGAGCGTCAATCTTGCATCAACACTCAGCTTTTTGGTGGGTGAACCTTAAAAATTTTCATAACAAAAATTTACCATACAAATAACAGACACGCTACTGAACAGTGATAGCATAGAACTTTTGAAAAGAGAAACCTAAAACAGGGACGTAATTGGAGTAAGTCATTTGGAGCACCAGAGCAATCTAGTTTTCCTTCCATCGTAAAAAACACATTTGTCATATTTCGTTATATATAATTGTTTCGAAAAATTACATATACATACATGTTTATTGTGTTGATTGCTTCTTTCGATTAGTAAAAAAAAAAATTTACATTTCGAAAAAAAATCGTGCGGCGGTGATTATAGGTGGCCCGGCGTGGATGCAGGGGAGGGGAAAATATATATTCCCCCCTTCAAAAGAAATAAAATATACCTCATTTCTATGAAGTTTGTAATAGAAATTTTATAAAATGTTACGTTTCATTTAAAAGTTCCCCTCACAAAAGCTTAAACTCGATCCGCGCCTGTAGGGGTTTGTAACTTTCGGCGCCTCTGCTGTTAAATGAAAGAATGCCTAACTACTAATATATGAAATTTTTAATCTTTAGGTTAAAACTTTAACGATGTCTCTGAAAATAATGTGTAGATTTAGAAACAATGTTCGCTCGGATTAAAGATAATATTTTTCTAGTTTTTGGTTTTTCTTTTTTACTGAGTAGGTTATGTTATGCTAATATATATGTCGTACAAGTGACTTCACTTTTGACATAATGGTATATCTCGAAAATTAGAGCTAATAAAAAGCTTAAAGTGCAGATTCGTATGACCAAAATTTGTAAATTTATGCGTTCTATTAGTTATGCCCTTTTTAGATAATTTGCTACTATTTTGTTAAATATGAAATTTAGATAAAAGTTCGAAAGCAAAAGCTGTTGAAACATGCAACAACTATTTAGAAGAAAGTTTTTCATTATGTTATTAGAAATGTGCGAGTGAAAAAAGTGTATCGATATCGATATATTTTTAAATATCGATCGGCATCGATATATATCGAATAAAAATATCGGTATTTCGATGTATACCGATATTTTTCAAGCATGATTATTTATACATCATAATCTCACAATTTTTCTTAAATAAAACGCATAAAGTACTTTTCTTACAAATATTTAACCTGAAAAGAATAAATTTCTAATTTCCATACTGTTTCGGCAATATTTCATGGAACTTACATCAAGTAAATTATATACATAGAAAGATAATTTTACGCATACACAAACGATTGTAAGTAAAACAAAAGAATTTGTTTTAGTAATATTCTATTCAATGAAGATTGTGTCAAAATTAAAAAAACTGAACGAAAAACAAAAGCCAATCTTAAAATATATCGAATTTGATACTGACGATGTTTTTTGAAAAACAAACTATCGATATATCGATATATTGCAATTAAACATATCGACGATATATATCGATATATTTTTGAAAAAATGTCGGCATATCAACATTTCTCGCGCATTCCTAGAATTTATAATATTTTTCTACTTGTCGGTCATCATGCCGTATGAGTGTAGTTGAATAAAATTGCAACCGTAAGTCGTCGCGGAAATGCGCAGGCGGTGGACCATAAAATTTTTGGAGTTATTTTTGCATTAAGCTTCAACTTTTTTAGAGATGAGACATAAAATATTTCCACGTTAAAAAATAACGGACACTCTAATACACTTAGAAGTATTTTAAAATTAGTTAATTTTCCACTTACAACTCTAATTTTTGCAATGTCGCAGAATTGTACCTACTTTCATCTTATGCCAACATGGTTGTGAAAGTTAAAGTTAAACTTAATATTTTCAATTAATCGCCACTTTTGATTGATTTGGCCCCTCCCTACATTGTTAAGCTTTATTGTTGCTTCATTAGACCACAGGTAATCAAATCGTAGTTTTTATTACAGGTTAAAGATGTGCACGGATGTATCTGTTCATAACAGTTTCTGCGTGTTAACTTCTATGAGTGTATATTGATACGTAATGTAGTGATTTTCCTATAAGATGATATTATTATTATCTGAAGTATATTTGATGTGAGTGAATACAGGAAAACTGAAAGTAATACATTTGTTTTCCTATGATTTGCTCAAACAGTACATACTGTCGAAGCAGTCAATTTTGTCATGCAGAACGACGCTTGATAAGCATCAAAATAATCAGCACACAAAACAACAATAAGCCCATAACAATGAGTTCTAGCTTTCAACAAAATAATAACCCCATATTCATAACCGATTAATAAAGTTAATGAGTGCAATAGATATTTTAGCACAAAAAGCATGTAAATTTATCATCCATTGCAGAACACGATGTTACTCTTACTGTTGAGTATGTGTAGAATGAGTGCGTGGAATAAAATCATTCAATATCAGTTACACTCATTCTTTCATTTATACTTATAATATATTTGTTGTATATCTGTTATATCCGTTTTAGCAATACTTTCAGATACACTCATGTACGTCTTTATTACGGATCTCTCTCTAGCATGCAATAAGTGAGATTAAATTTGTTTATGCCTAAAAATAAAAGTGAGAGGTACATGCCTGATTTTTATGTATAATCTAAAGCGCTTCGAAACAGCGCATCTGTAAAGCATGGAATTTTTTTACTGCTTCCAGAAGCTTAAATAGTTTTTGCTGTGAGTTTTGTTCTGCCGAAAACTTGTTTTATCAAAAGTCCTCAGAAATGGTTTTGTATTGCAAATGAAGGCGAATGAGTAATATACACTTCATTATCATACGCATTGTGTTAATTACGTACGTATGCGTAATAATATTGCAAATTATTTCATAACTTAATTTTATACGAGAATAGTAATAAGGACCTTCAATCATTGTAGCGAAACAGACCAGAGTCTTAAGTGGGCAACGAAGCCGCAACCTCCCGACACTGATAACACTGGTCTGCAAAATATAATTTTTTTAAAGTCTTTAAATAAAAATATATTTTTGGAGTATGCAAAATTAAATACAATAAATTCAAATCCGTTTTTTATTTTTTGCTAATACCTAGAGATTTGTTTTAATGTGCATTACCAATTTTTTGCATTTTTCTCATTTATTTAGAAAGTTAGGTATATAAGGTATAACATAAGTCACAAATCATTAAAATCGATACACAAATGTCGATTTTATTCACAATTAAGTGATAGAACTTAGCTGACACAAATTGTGAATTTTATACAACACACATGCACACGCATAAATTAAATGTATGCCAATTGTGACTTTTATCACAATTTCCATACATTTAATTTGACCACCTAATCCGGATAACAAGTCTTTCCACTGGCTACCCAAAGTAGAAAAAGTAGTGTGTGACCTTAGAGAAAGAAGTGCTGACGAAGATGCCGACTCTATCTTGGACACCCCTGTCAATAAACACCCTACCCGCCTCCCTTATGGCCAATATTTCAGTGTGAAATACACTAGCTTCATCTGGAAGTCGGAAGGAGAGTTTTATTCCAAGGTCCTTCGAGAAGACTACAGAGCCCACACAGCAGATAATTCTTGATCCATCAGTATACATCCTGAACTTGAAGTCTTTTTCTATATTTCCCACCTTTCACTCTCCTCTGAATGGAATAAGGACTTTGAACGTACTGTCAAAGTCAGGATTAGGTACCATCTAATCGGTAGGCTTCCTCAGTGTCGTACCGAGGATTCTGGCAGGGCTATAGGTCATTGTTATTCACCTCCCAGATGCCGCTAGTTGTGCCGCACTGCTTGAGGATACAGCCATTACATGAAAGTCGATCGGAACTAGGTTTAGTATAGCATTCAGAGCCTCTGAAGGACTAATACGTCAACATCCAGTTGGTTTACCAAATATTTCTTACTTGTAGCCGACCACCATACTACCGATCCGTAAGTCAGTATGGGACGTACAATTGCTGTGTACATCCATTGAAGAATGTTAGGGCTTAGGCTCCATTTGGAACCAAACATCCTCCGACAGAAGTAATAGGCAACTTTGGCCTTTTTGACCCTGTGTTGCACATTTAGGATAACTTCTAGATATTTTGCATTGTCCTATAGGGACAGTTGCAAAAAATGCAGGCGAGGGAGTCTAAAGCTCTGAACTTTGCTCTTTGTAGTAAATAGTACCAGTCCCGTTTTGCTATGGTTCACTCCTAGACCACAACCTGTACCCCATTTGCTGAGTGTACCCAAGACGTTGGACATGATATCGCTTATCACGTCCATGAAATCCCTAATACCAATATTACTACATCATCCGTACAACCCACAACGTTTACTCCCGCAGCGTCTAGTCTGAGAAGAATTGTGTTAGCAACGAGAAGCCAAAGCAGAGGTGAGATCAGCCCACCCTGTGGTGTTCCTCTGATGCCCATTTTGACTTTTCGATATGGCCTAGTTTTGCAGTGACGTTTCTTGCCTTCAACATGGTGATAACCCAGTTGCTGATGTATTCCTCTACATCATCATCCCGGAGAGACTGTTGGATGGCTGCCACTGATACATTGTTAAAGGCGCCTTCTATGTATAGGAATGAAGCCCAAGCATATTGTTTATTTTCAAGGTATCTGTCTATATAGATGATTAAAGTAAAATTATTTCGGCTTTTTTTTTGGTGTTTCATTTATCTAAATCGAGGAAACAGTTCTCAAGTTATGATGATATATATTACCGTGGCCGGCTTAATGCGGATGTCATATTAGTCGTGAACATAAAAAAGTCTGTGCGTTATAGAAATAAACTAAAACGGATTTTACTTTAGCACATTAAACTTTACATATTCCATATATTTTTATTTAAGGGATCAAAAAAATTTATCTTTGCCGCCCAGTGTAATTGTATGCTGTTATTATAGTTAAACGAAAGAGTGTAGCGTTATTCAGTATTGGATGCGTTTTAGATTGCAACACAGTGTTTGGCGTAAATAGTGGTGCGAAAGTTTGATGATATTAGAAATATTAGAAATATAATTGGAAAAATATATATTTCTGTATCTCACTCTAGCCAACGCGGTTCTAGCCTAGCAAAAATAAATTTGGTACAAGGAAGCAGTTAGATTAATTAGAAGTGCTTCGGAGATGCGGCAAAGCACACAGTGCATCCCCTCTGCCTTACAAGGATACAATAACGTAAGCGAGCGAAGAAACTTACCACACACACGATGAATTTGGTCGGCTATTTATGCTTTTTCATGTTTTCAAGTTTTTTATTCAACTCAAACTTTTTTATAGTGCATCATCTCTCGCTCACGTGGGTACAAATATGGATGCGAGTGTGATTTTTGCTTCGTAATTGGATTTTTTTATTCTTCCATTGAATTGTGTATGAAAATAAATGTGCCTCGATAGCTTAGTGGTTAGTGTTCTAGTCTTCCATGCGGAGATCGTGGGATCGATTCCTGATTCAATACGCGAACAAAAAGTATTTAATAAAACTAAATTGTAGTGTAATATAATTTCCAATTGTATTTGTACTATTTAATACATAAATAAATATAAAAACAACTAAAAATAATGGCAAATAAAAAATTAATCCAAGTGTGGTGAAATTGTGATATAAAGTGCAAAATATTTTTTAATTATATACATATAAAAAAGACATGAGGTTAATGCATATAGGATGCGCAGAAAGAAGCTCATGCCTCCAGACCTACCAAGTGGGACATCCCATACAAAAATCATGTAATACCGAAGCAGGTTGGTAAGGGAGATTTCGGTACTCTCCCTTACAAACCTGCTTCCGGTAGACGGAGCCTAAGCTTTTTATAGGAGGTATTCCAAATGAATAATACTATTTTTAAAAATATGTTTTAGAATTAGTTGTATTTGATTCATTTTGGGTTTAGAGATATCCCTTTTTACATTCTCTGCATTCACGCCAGTAGTCTAGAGCTTTTTTTGAACTCTTTTGCTGTTAAAACGTTTCCTACTACTCCTTCTGCATATGAACAATTAAAATTTTAAACGGACTGCCTGGTAATTTTCCAATATATTTTCTGTTTTTTCTTATCTGTTTGTATGAATTGTTGCTCCTTATTCCAGAGTGCCGAAACTCAGTGGTACATGAAGTTAATTTAATATGAGAAGAATTGGTAGAAGCAATCTCTAAACATGTTTTTCATAACAGTTGAGTAGTTTTTGTGTGTAGTACAAATTAATGTGGTGAAGTGCCATAAATCGTTTATGCAGTGGGAAGTAATGCTTGCAATCTATTTTGGAGCAGTTAAATGATCAAAAAACCATTTAAAATATCAACAATAAGAAGAATGTTTTTCATTGCTTATAAAACTATATTTTCTTAGCAAAATTGATATAACTATTGGAAAATTTCACTAAATCATTATTTTTATATTGACTTGTTTTCATAAAGGTTTAAAATATTTCTTAATAAATAAAAAATGTCTAAATTTTTCTTCCAGAATCCAATGTGGATGACACCTTTAATCCTGCAACCTAAAAAATTAATGCTGACACAAAATACATACATATATGTATAATATATACGAATATATTCAAAATGCATATAATACAAAAAGCTGTGTATTTATATATACAAACGAGAAGCTTGTATAGCAGACACGTTGGTATACGCAATCAACGAAAAGGCGCATCTAGGTACTGTTAGCATTTGACTGACGGCACTTTCGAAGTATTTAACCCCCTCTACCCCTTCGGAATGATTTTTAAGAAATTTTTATTATAAACTGCCAACCCCGTCACAAGTTTACAATCCACCCAATTCCGTTTCATAACGTGAAAACAGTCCCCAAACTCGTAGCTGAGGCTTCAATATCTGTCGGTGGACCAGAATCAAAATATATTTACTTCAAAAATGCTTTGATTTAAAAATACAAATTGCGCCACCTCAAGAATTTAACCGAGCAAGCTACAAATTTATTCAGTGTGTTCCAGAAAGTTTTTCACTCCACCCTAATGTACATATATATAACTATTACAATAAAACTAAAAGTAAAAATAAAAAAATGTTGGCTAAAGCTTGTTTTAATTTTTGGCGCTTTTGGCATTTAATTTTTGAATAAAGGTAGGTAGGCTTAACAAAATGCATATTCTTATATATTTCGTAGATTCGTAGATTCGTACCAGGCTAGCACAATAAACAGCAAATCTTCTTTTTGTTATTAAAAACACTATACAACAAGAAAATTGCCAAGGAGTACTACTATATGTTTTAATGTGTAATGATCCCGTAACTACATAAATAGTCGAAATTCTATGGATGAATTGATTTTTTAGTTTGTTTTTCTAAAATTTGCCAATATTGAAGAAGCTGCCGATTTTATCAAAGCTTGGCAAGGGGTTGTTCAATTTGATTGCAAAAACCTCAAAATGAAACAAAATTGTCTTTAAGATGTCACTATATATTTTTTATATTCTCAATAGTTTCGGAATTATTCAGACCGCAATGATTGAAAATTTATTTGTTTAAGGCGAAATAGAAAAAATTATATTTTTAAAAAATTTATAAAAAATTTAAAATAACAAAAACATGAGTTTTATTAACTGATCATAAAGCCACATGTACAGGAAATAAAATAAGCTTTATTTCATGAAAATCGATAGATAAAAATGCATTATATTTATAATAATATCAGATAGAGCCTGACTTTTTCAAAATATCGAGTTTTGAAGAAATTGTTCCACAGAATTTATGATAACTTGAGAAGGTGTTGTCCAATAGTAATACAAAAAACACCAAACAACTTGAAACTAAATTATCTTTAAGCTTTTTTAATATGATTTTTTTATATAATCAATAGTTTTTTTATTATTCAGAAGACCGCAATGATAAAAACATTTTTTTTTTGGACAAAATTGGAAAATTTTTATTTTTTAAACACGTATTCATAAAAAAAAATCAAAACTTGCACGAACTTAGCATTCTTAATATATTAAAGGCCATTATACTACAAACAAAATAAACTTTATTTCATAAAAATCGATTGATAAATACTGGTTTTATTCATACTAAAGTGAATTCATTTGATTTTTTCAAAAATTGCGAATATTGAACAACATATCGTCCACGTCCATTTTGCTTAGCATTGGGCGGGGAAAATAAAAAATATCCCAATTCGCAATCTTGTGCAAATGGTCTTGCATCGTAGCATTTGCAAAATGGTATAGTATAATGATTCTCACCACTTAACAATTGTTAGTGGTGAGTATCAATATAGTACAAGTTCAGGAGCTTATTGACTTTTTGTTCAGTGAAAAGGCTGGCATAAAATTAACTCTTTTGAATTTTTATTTTAAATTCCCTCCTTAATTATTTATATAGTTTTAGTTCTTTTATCAAAATTTACTAGTCAAAGTTGCAGAGAGCATGTAAATACATAAAACTATGAATATTTAATAATTTCGCACTATGAATATTTAATAATTCTATGGAGAATGAGCGACAGACACATCTAAGTAAATTATATAGAAATAATATAATATGCAATTTTTAAGCACTTTTGTGATAGGTACGAATTCTTATTAAAGGCTGCCAATGTTTTTATTACAACAAAGGCCATGGTAATTTTGCAGGAGTTACACCAGTAATATCAGTTATAAAAGAACAGCAATCAGAAAACAGTGCACTAATGAATTTGTGGTGTCTTAAAATTTGCCGCAGGGCTCAGCCTGTAAAAATAAAATGCAACTTGATATTATGCAGATACCAAGAATTGAATTTGATGTCGATGATGTTGATGGTAAGAACAAGTGTAGCAAAAGCTACAGTTGTGATAGTGAGAGGAAATTGAAGACTCACACTCAAATAATTTAAAAGACAGTAGAGCAAAAATATATTTGGTGACAACACCACTTTTTGTATTTCTAATAATATATTTCACAGCAGTCGTTTGAACAACTTTGAGAACAATTTTTAAGCTAATCTCAAGTTATTGACATGAACAAAGCAAACCAGAAGATAAATTACAGACAATATGAAAGAAAAGATTTATAAGAATCTATTGAAAAAAGTATAACAAACATATTTTTAAATATTTTATACTAAGGGCTTATGTTCAAATAGTGCTATCTACAAAATCATAATTTGCTCATGAGAACAAGAGATCGTTTCATTCCCGCATTACTAAAGTTTTACAATATCAATTTTCTAATAATACAAACACTTATAATAAAAACTGTCAATATTACAGAATGTTGATTATCCAGAAGCTCAATAATGGGAAAACGATGTAAATATTTTCCCTCCTAAAAAAATTTTGTATTTGTAGATAGCACAATTTTATTAAAAAAAAAACATCGATACACAAAACGAAAATTATAAACACATCACATCCAATCCCAAAACATCTCTGCTGCCTAATACTATTTATTAGATTCTAAAACAGTCTGAACATTTTTAAATAATACTATTTTTAACCCCCGACTAAAACAAGGGGTGTTATAAGTTTGTAGTGTGTGTCTGTGTATCTGTGTATCGGTGTATGAGTGTATCTGTGTGGATGTACGAACCCTCGTACAGGCCAAACGGCTGGACCGATTTTGATCTAGTTTTTTGTTTGAAAGGTGACTTGATCGAGAGTGTTCCTAGCTATGTTTGAATAAAATTGATCCAGCCGTTTAGAAGATATCACATCTTTTCTAGATGTATTCTGTTGAATCTGTGTGTCCTTGACATCGTAACTCCCAAATATTTGCTACTTTAGTCCCACGTTGCAAAAAAAAATTAAAAAAAATGACAACATATGACAACAATAGGAAAGCATGGATCAGCAAGAAGAAAACAAAAAGAAGTTTAATGATAAAATGGGCGCTGACAACTGCATATGAAACGCACCACAGGTGGGTTGGAAGGAAAAAAATAAAATAAAAAAACTGCACTAAGAGTCCAAAACAAGTAAAAATAAACAACAAGCCAACGCTCAAAACTTGAACAAAGCGCCGATTAGGAAGAAAGGGAACAGGTCTTTGAACTCGTTTTCCACTATGACAACATGCAAGAGAAATATTACACATATGTTCGGCTGCAAAGGAATAGAATGGATTTAAATAGTTCATAACTTGATTATTTTGATATGTCCTTCCTTTATTTTTCAAATTGAAGTATAGAAGACTTGGCAAATTGAAAATGGAAAGGTACGCTACTGGACAACGAAGAAATCGAAAATAAAAAAGGGCGATATAAACGCTTAATAATCAATTTGGATTCACCAGCAAATACGTTTGAAATGATATTGATATTAACAGAAATTCATTTATTTTTCATACGAACCAAAAAACTTAGTTTTTTCAATTAGTTACGTTCTTCGATTTTAATTCACTCAGCTTGGAAATTATATATTTTTTAAGTTATTGCAAAATGTGTAAAATTTGCTAACTAGTGTTTCATATTCCTTATCAATTTATTATATAAATTATTATAGTACGATTTTAGTTTTTAATTTTTATATACAAAAATATAATACAAGCTTTTTATTTTATTTACATAAATTTTTTGTATTATTCGCTTAATATTTCAGGAACGGTTCTCTAAACCATAAAATATTTTCTGGACTATTAACCTACACGAAAACCTCTTTTATTTGACGGAAATCACATAAGAATCACTTAATTTAATGTCAGAAATTTACAAATCAACAAAATTTTTTTGAGAGTAAGGCAAAACTACAGCAGCGGCTCTAAATTTAGCGACTCTAAATTAAGCCAAATACTATAAAAAGAAGTCTGGAAAGTTTTTGGGTGTTCTTCTGTGTAATATAATGAATAAAAAACCATATTAACTTTTTACAGCAAAAATGTTTTCCTTTTTTTCTGACATATCCACATATAAAAATAATAAACAAATTTAGATAAGAAAGCAAGTAGAGTCGCTAAATACGAAAGATATCAGGTATCGTGAGCACTTAAAATAAGGAATTATTTTTACTTATGAGATCTTACTTAGAATTAGTAAACCAGTATAAATAAGTTAAAACATTTCCGATAATTTTTTGTGGAGAACAGTGTTACTGAAGTGGGTGCAATTGCCTTAACAATGAATTAAATGCTGCAGAGAAAACACAAATAAATCGAATTTCATAACGAAATGATAAATGGCGTAGAAGTTAAATCTGTATAAATGTTTTATAGAGGACACACGAAAGAAAATAAATAAGATTTTTATTCTTCCATGGCGTACTTTATCCTTTTTTCATTTTTTATTTATTGTTATGTTCATTTTATTGAAAGATTAAGAAATACAACTGAAATAAAGCAGGATTAAAAAGCTGAATTAAAGAAGTACTCGCATGTCATTGTAGAAAAATAAAAATACCTCCTTGTAGTTGCATTAATCTTTAGTTTAAATGCAAGTATATATGTACACGAATATAAGTTTTCTGAGCTTTCTTTTCATAAAAATAATAAATCTTGAGATACTGAAATATATAAATTGATATAGACTCGTGTGTGAGTATAAACTGCAGCCATGTTCATGGAATGAAAAACAAGAAACTAGTTATAAAGGCAACAATTTATAGTCTCAGAAAACATGGAATTGGAAAAAAAAATTTGCACATGGGCATTAAAGAAATTGTAACACTATGCAATAAGAAAATGCTTAGGAGTACCATTATATTTTTTCATGTATTATGGTCCTCTAACTACAAAAAATTCAAAATTTTAAATTCTATGGATATATTTTTTTTAATTTTTTTCTAAAATTTTGGATTTTTGAAGAGGCTGGTCTACTGATTTTATCATAAGTTGCCAAGGGATTGTTCAATTTTATTACAAGACTACTAAAAAAAATTTTAATAAAATTGGGGAAATTTTCAGTTTTCAAAAATCTATAAAAATTTGGAAAATGGCAAATATTTACCATTTTATTAACTAATCATAAAGCTACATATACTTCAAATAAAACAAGGTCTATTTCATAAAAATCGAGGGATAAATGTTGATTTTATTCATAATAAAGTGAAATCATCTGATTTTTGCTAAAAAATATAATTTTGTTTTTAGATACCACGGTTCTTATGGCTGATTCTACTCTTTCGGCGTTTTGAAAGTTTTCATCATAGATTAATTTTAGGCATTACGTTTAACGTATAATATGTATTTAGGACTTTTACGTAAAACATCATGGTTAACATTTTTATAGGTTATTTTAAGCCCAATTCCTCTTCGCGGGATGGATGTTTTTGGTCTCTAAATAATTAAGAGGCAAAAAATTCCAATACCGCGGTATTATAGATGGCTGAATTGTTTAACAAAACTGTTTCTCTTGGTGCTTTAAAAAAAAGCGTTGAATACATTTTATATCTTAAGCGTAAGCCGTACAAGTTATTCTATACCATGTCTGTGTAACTACCCTGCGGGAAATGTTATACCAATTGTCTTGAACGTACTTGTCCTATTACTGATGAAAATGAGAATGGTACGAAATGTTTCTGAGTGGTGAACGGTGAAAAGAATCATATCAGAGCACATCACAAAACTAGAACAGAAATGTTAGGAAAACCCCTTATTGCACAAGCAGACTTTTTCCAAATTAAAAATATTTGTTTAAAGTACAGTAATTCAGCTAGTATTAAAGAACCCATCACAGGACAAGTAGCCTTAGCTTGGGTCTATAATCTCTCACTGAGTATATTAATTATATCAATTGACCCCCTCCAATGATAACGCCATGTAAAAGCAAACGGTCCCTTGCATATAAAGTTCGGGAACTCGACCCGCTTGCAAGTCCTAGAGAACAAGTCAAGTGAATTGCCTTGTGATAGGTTCTCTTCCCTCTAGAGTTATATGTGCTTATCATTCAAAATATAAGTAAATATGTATATTTAAATAACTGATAGCAATACCAACTGAGATTTATGAATGGTGATTTTATTTTCTGAATTTTTTGATGCTTTAACTTTTTATCGATTAAGCAAGCTGACCATCTTCTCTACTTTTATGTTTGCGTATGAACTTCTCTACTAAAGAGTTTGTCATTTTTCGTTTTATTTGTAGGATTCAAAGTTTTTATGTTGTGGTCATCGTTTTTGTTCTAACAATTTTTTCTTCAGCTTAAAGTTTTTGCTTTCTAGCACTTTTTAGTGTGTATATGTGTGTAAATCGCTGACCACAGTAAATAAAAAAGCCGCACATAAACGTTGATTGAATGTCCCATCAGCTTGCAGCATGCTGCAGCAAGTTTTAAACAGTATGTCCTCATTTCTATAAAACTTACGCATGTGTTCCTTGCATGAATTTACACTTGCATAAGAACAATTTAGTTTGATTTTTTTGTTGTACTCTCACTTCTGCCTTTATTTTTGCATTTGTATAAGTGAATGTGTTTGTGGGTTTTCGGTCGATTCCGTCTGACTACATTTAATGACAGTTGAATATAAATTGTTGTTTCGTCTATAGCTTAAGTTCTAATTTCCTGCAACATGTCTACTATTACTTTTAGTGGCTGTGTGTTTATCATTGTACGAACACTGGATTTGAGATTATTTAATGCAAGCATAATTAAAATCTAGAAGTTGTGTGTCTTAAAAATGGGTATCCCAAGATTAACGCAAGATTTGAATTTGTCGTCATTTATGCAGTAAAGTGTTGGCACACCTAAAAAAGTATAATGAAAGCTTGGCGTCCGCAGCTCGAAAATTTCATAAAAAATATGGTCGCAATAGTATTTTAACTTCGTTAACTGTGAAACGATTAATTGAAAATGAATGAATGAGGCAGACTGGACTTGGACGACCAGTATGTCTGACGTCTCCAACGGATCCAGTCTCCCTGTACATTTCAATTAATCTCTTCACAGTTGACGAAGTTAAAATACTATTCCGAACATATTTTGTAATTTTCAAACTGCGCCCGACAAGCTTTTATTATTTTTGAAATATTGCTCAATAATGAAGACACGTTATTCTATCGTTTAATGCTCCATTTTTACTAACCCTAATCTCTAACCGACCAAAAGATGTCGAATGGTTTTTTTTAAGGTTGCACACTTTACTCCACAAATGGCGACAAATTCAAATCTTCAAGTTTTGGGACACCCTTTATATGGTTGTGTACCTTTAATTAAAAATATTGTCGAGTAGTAATAAAACATTTGTTGTAGTCCAACCATGCTGCAATTGTTACTGAAATTATGTTGAAAGTTTTTATCCCACAACCAAACATTGGATGCCACAACAAACATTGCTTGCCACAACCAAAAATTGTCTGCTATAAATATATTATATATATATATATATATATATATATATATATATATATATATATATATATATATATATATATATATATATATATATATATATATATATATATATATATATATATATATATATATATATATATATATATATATATATATATATATATATATATATATATATATATATATATATATATATATATATATATACATATATATATATATATATATATATATATATATATATATATATATATATATATATATATATATATATATATATATATATATATATATATATATATATATATATATATATTTAGTAAATTTTATGAAATAAAATGATGTACAATTGTGATCGAATGAAAGATCTATGTGTTATATTCATCACACAATGCTGTAAAATGTTTTGTCGGCATACTTACAAAACATTAAATTGGGCTCAAGCAGCATTTGAGTCTTCGTCGCAAAAAATTTTTTAAATTATGATATTGCTTGACCCATATATGCTGGCACCCACTGTGCAACTGTAGTATTTATTGGTGGTTAAAAGATTGTTTAGAACTGTTTTTTACTGTTGTTTTTTTTTCATTCTTTAGCTTTTTCTTGAGGCAAAGATTTATTTGTGGCATTTGTATTTACAACTGTCGTTTTTGTTTAAAGCCTTTTAATTAGTGCACAAAAAATTACATAATTCTAATTACATAAAGAATGATTCTGCCAGAGGTCCTCAAAAAAAATGTGTGCATATATCAGTGTTTTAAAGGTTTACATAAAGTATTTATTTTAGGAGGAATTAAAGTAACACCCCCCCCCCCCAGCTCTTCCCCTTCTAGTGACTCAGCAGAGAAAATCTTGTCAGCCTTACGTTTAATGTATAGCATGTGTTTAGCACTTTTGTGTAAAACATTACGGGAAACATTTTTGTAAAACATTTCAACCATCAAGTCTTCGATGTATGGACCTTTTTGTCTCTTTTAGTACTTTGATGTCAAAACATTACAAGGACTATATTTATAGAAAATTTTAATCTTCTGGTTTTTTGTTGTATGGGGTTTTTCGTCCCTTTCATGAAAATGGGAAAAAGTCCTCTCCTTGGCGCCATAGCGAGCTAATATGTGTTACAAAAAGATTTGTCCTGAAATTCTACTGTGGGCGCCTGAAGACTCCAAAAGTCCAGAATTAGCTTGACGCCAGAAATCATTCAAAACCTATAATGTATTTATGGGTAAATTTCGTACTTATTCACAATTAGTAGCCGGCACAGGAAATCTTGTAAATCTTACGTTTAAGATATAAGAAGTGTTTATGTAAAATACCACGAGGAACATTTATGTGGAACATTTCAGTCCACTATAGCGCCGTGAAGGGCCTTTTTTATCTCTTATTTAAGAAAACAATAAAAATACCCATAACACTTTAACAATAAAATTATTAACTTGCAGAGTAATGCTTTTGTATATACAAGAACGACAAGTTTATCATGTTGCATACCAACAAAAAACAACTGAAGTTTCTAGAAGCAGTAATAAAAGTGAGGTCTTCCAAATGCGGTATTATGAATGTATTCGTAATAATACAAACGACTTGATTATTTAATGCTTTGAGAGGGCTCCCAAGTCACATCGGGAAAAATTATCATTATTTCATTTTGTGCCTTGGAGAAAGCAGACGTTTTTGATGGGTTACTCCTGGCTGCCAATCGGTAAATAGACAAATGCAGTAAGCGAGAACCTTTTTCCAAATTTGTCTTAGAATTTTTTATTTTATTTTTTAACTGAACATGTTTTCTTTCTTAAACAATGTAACATGCCGTTACAAATCAACACAAAATACCACGTATGTACCCTACAGCTACAAATGTAGTTTCAAGGGGCTACAAGCCACCCTGCAAAGTGTAACGACCAACATACACAATATTAACACAACCGACATACAAGAACTTACAATTTTGAGAAAGTTAGTAAATTAACATGCATATAACATCGATATTTGCATACAACGATTCAGCAATTAACGATACCGGAAGAACGATGGTTGCAAGTCGGCCACTTTAACTTTCGTCCGAGAGCTTTGCGTACTCTTGTTCCTGTGCATGTATTGGTATAACCGTACGTGGTATTATTTAGTTTGCCTATTGTAAGAGTCTTCGAATACACTCTTGCACTCATAGTAGTTCGTATTTTTAGTTTGCCGATATTATTTAGTTGCCCTTCCGAAGACACTCTTTCGTTCGTACTAACCGTAAATCGTATTATTAGTTTGCTGATTGTAGCATGTTCCGAATACACTCTTGCACTCGTACTAACCCTAGATCGTATTATTTAGTTGGCCGATTGTAAGAGCTTCCGAATATACTCTTACACTCACCGTAGTTCATATAATTAATTTGCCGATTACAAGAACTTCCCAATACACTCTTAAACTCACCGTAATTCATATTATTGAGTTTGCCGATTGTGAGGGCTTCCGAATAAACTCTTGCATTCGTACTAACCGTAGATCGTACTATTTAGTTTCAAATTCTAAGAGATTCCGAATGCACTCGTATATTTCGTTTTATTCTTTTACCAGACACATAAACGCTGACTACCGACGATCATCCCTTACACCACTCATCTCTACCTACACCTATACCGTTTCGTCCGTATATCGTATCGCAAGCTAACACCCAACACACTTCGTAGTTTTAAGTTAGTCTTAAGCAGTTTAAGCTTCGTTAAATAAAGCATTCTTCCACATAACTTTAACATCTGAAAAATACACGTATTTTATTTCAAAGGAAGCAGACCTTTGCAACGAACTTGGACAGACTGAGTCATACCTCGGCTGGGAGTATAAACTGCATTACAACGAATTGAAAGTGTTGTTGGTAAAAAAAAACAGATTGAAACTGGTGTTGATAAAAATACGATTGGACTAAATATATGGCTTTTCAGGACCAGAATTTTGGAAAAGTATATTCGAGCCCAAGCATTATCTTAGAACGGTAGCTAGATTCTATATGTATATGTATCTTAAAAGGCTCTGCGAGCTTCCTTGCAGGATAGCAAACTTTGAGCTAACTTGAACTTGAATATACACAATAAAGTAATATACAAATGAATATACTAACAATTAAAGTTATATTTCGTTGACAACATAAATGAAACTCAATTAAAGCTACAGGCAATCCAATGCAAAAATAAACAATTTGTATTCCCTTAAAAACGTAAGCAAAGTTGGGACTAAACACTATTAACCCTGCTAGCAATATCAACAACAGTAATTGCTGTTACTTTCTTTACAAATGTAACGTTGTTCTACATGTTTGCGACGTTATTATTGTTTACATAACACGTTTAAGAATAAAAATAAAACGTCAACGACAAGATATAGAAAACGACAACGAAAACTTCTCAAGTATCATTACAACAGCAACGTAATAAATGCAAAAAATAAAAATTAAAAATTAGAAGCAACTCGAAATGTTGCACGAACTGTATCTCTTAGATAAAGCTTAAATTTACAGATTTTATAGGAAAAAACTCAACTACAGACTGAAAAGAGGTTAATTGGAAAACAGTTACAGTTGCGAAAGTGGGACAATATGAACGAATCTTTTATTACAGGGTGGGGCATTGTCACGCCTGCGTGTAAAAGTTTAATAACTTTCTTGGTTATTATTTTATTATATTTTTATTTTCAGATTTTGTTTATCGAAACTTGCTAGACCAACATATAAAATCATGCGAACGAGCAAAGGATCAAAATGGTGGAATAAACTTTTTGGATGAGCATTAAATTTTACAAATTTTCTGTAAATCTTAGACTAGCCGACAGAACCTACTGAAATATATAAAATAATTCAGTTTTGTTTGTATAGTGATTAGTAATTAGCTTTTTTTGTATTAATGCCGTAAAACAAATAGTTTCTTAATCGAAATTGATTATATGTGATCATCCTGATGAAAAGGAACACTATGTGTCCACCAAAAATTTTCAGTAAAGCCCAATATTCATTGGTGGTGTAAATTTTGTAGATTTTGAGATTATGATTGGTATCACTGCTCAGACATGAACCACCTTCCCAATGATGCTCAAAAAGAAGGCAGAGATTTCTCAGTGTTTATAATATTTAAATTACGAAGTTAGTCATCATTTTACATTTATTCAACATGAACTCAAAAATAAACAAAATCGTATTCAGTAGCATTGTAGTTTTCTAAAAAATTATCGCTGCTTGGTTTCAAATAAACACTAACACATTTTGAAAACTAAAAGTACATATAAAGTATGCTCTATCACCTATTCCATGAAAAAGATAGATTTATAATAAAACATAATTTGTAGTGTACATATCCTGCGGAAAATTTGGTGACAAATGATCCAAAAGTACTCGTCCTATGACTTGAGAAAATGAGACTGGTACCAAAAATAAGGAGTAGTGAATGGTGCAAAAAGACATATTGTGTAAATGGTCACATATTAACCATTTTCAGTCAGTTTAGTTGGTACTCCGGCTATTATTGTAGTAAACGGCACTAAACAAATTCTATGCACCTGGATCTAAGGCCTATCACATAGTATCTATATAATACTAATTGTCTCCCTTCAATGAGACTGTCATGCCACTCAGGAACCTGTTCCGTAACTATATTCAGGTATTAGCTCCAGCTTAACTGGTATTTATAGCAATGAAATATAAATACCCCTATGGTTGAGTGGGTAGTGTACTAGCCTGTCATGCCGGAGTTTGTCGGTTCGAGTCCTATCAAAGACACCGCTTAAAAATAAAATACAATTTCTACTTGGATTTGTAACAATAAAAAAAATTAATCGATATTTACAGCTGAATTTTGGAATAATATTTATATATAATCTATATTATTCTACACCGATTAGGACTTTATAAGATAGTTCAGAGACAAGTTACAAGGAGCCTACAAAGTATCAATTAACCCCACCCTAGGCCATCCCCATGTAAAAGTGGCTGGTCCGCTTCATAGAAAGTGTTAGAACTAGGACTGGACCCTACCACCTGGGGACCGTTCACGTGACTTGTTTGGTGTCGGTTCCATTTACCGTAGGGTAGTTTGACGATGATACAATTGAATGACGCAATAAGATGAAGAGACATGATTTTAGAGAATGTTTGATGCTTCGAAAGAAGCGCTGTTTTTTATAAAAAAAGCAAGAGCTCTAAGGTGGAGCATCACGAACAAAAATCATGCATGTTCGAAGCGCTTTTCGAAGCAGGTGAAACAACAAAACCACCTTCTCTCGCTTATAAACCTGCTTCTGCTGAATCAGTAGTTTTTGCTTGGTAATCATATAAAAATAAAAAAATATTTCATTTAATGACCTGAAGCCTGATTTATTAACCTTCATTTTCCATCTATGTCGGTATTATATATTATTTTCTGACCATTTAATAATATGTCAAAGCAAAGCTCTTTTAAAATTATATTAAAGAGTTTTTTTTAGTTTTTAAAGAAAACAAGAATATACAATAGTTTATGATTATGTTTGTATTCATTTTTGTATTTATCAGAACGAATTTCTTTTTTTTCATTTTTCAATTTATTTTGGGTTGCATTTAATACCCAAACAATTGCATTGACTTTTACCATTCTCTGTGTGCTTATCAAACACAAAAATGTTCATATCACTTGACCTGTTTGCTGTTTCTGAACGTACATATATACATACTCGCTTCATTTCAGTTTGTGTCTCCATAGTTTACACATTTTATTTTAAAATTTTCACTTGTGTTTTATATATTTCTTTATCCTTTAAAACTACACACTCTCAATTGTATTCTTTTGTCAATTTTCAAACAATAACTTAGGAAATATTGTGTGTAAAAACTTAAATCCTTAAAAATAAAACGATGGATATATTACGAAAGAGTAAATTACTAAAAATGGGTTACATTTTTGAAAATAGCGAAAGCTATTTAAAAGAAAACTAGCAAACACATTTATAATTGTATCACTGCTCCACAGCTGCAATAACGTGAACAGATATAAGACGAATTGATAAAGAAAAACTAGAAACTGTTTTCATCTCCCACTGTCATAGAACATAACTAGAAAAGAGCACATAACTTCCAAGCTGCTAGATAAACACTTTAAACTCGTAACCCTTTTTTTAAGCCGTAGGCTAAAAAGAAAATATACTGTGTGCGAACTAGTTCATATTTTTTATCATTGACGAATTGTGACATGAAAACAAATATTTGGCAAATATTGTGTGAAAAAAGTCATAGAAATAAATCGAAGCGAAAAATAATATATATGAGCGCATTGATAAAATTAACAAAGTCTTACATAACGTTTGGCTATCATTGGGGCTATTGTATATATTTTTAGGCAATTAATACCTATTATTTAATTTGTTACTTTTTTCGCCAGTGTAGAGTTCTATTCTAGAGTTCTATTCTAGGACTGTTTAGATTTCATACAATGAAGAAATCGCATCGATGTAGCTGCTGGTTTGCCTGTTCTGACAGCTTGAAGGTACGCACTTTTTAAGCGCCCTACACATTTGCAATATAATTGTGCAATTTTTCGTATTGTACAATAATAATGCCAATTTGTACGCCATAGGGATGGGCAAGTGAAAAATATATATCGATATATATATCGAATAAAAAATATCGTTATATCGAAATATTGATATTTTTCAACAATGATAATTCATACGTAATCCCCAAATTTTTTAAAAATAAAACAAAACAAGTACCTTTCTTATAATCAATTAAGCTAGAAAGAGTTAACTTCCACTGTTCCACCAATAATTCATGGAACATAAATCAACAAAATTACACTCAAAGAATGATAATTTTTCGAATAGACAAAATATTATAAATGAAACAAAAAATTTTGTTAGTAATATTCTATTTGATGAAATTGTGCCGAAATGTTTTTAAAAATTGCACGAAAAACAAAACCGAAGCAATAAAACCATTCGAATTTGGTACTGTCGATATATTTGGATATCGATGTATCGAAACTAAAAGTATCGACGATATAAATCGATATATTTTTAAGAAAATATCGACATATCGATATATCTATATTTTTTGCCCATCCCCAGTATGCCATATTCAAAGCTGGCACAATATATTGTCAAAAACCAAAGGACTTTTGATTTTTATTGTACAATTAAGAATATTGTGTAATGTGGTGCCAACATTGTTCAGTGTTATGTTTAATTTTTTACTGCCAGGAAAATTGGGCAATATTTTCTTTAAAATTATTGTGCTATTTATTGCATAGTAAAGACAAAATGACAATAATATGTACAATGCAAGGCATATTCATTACAGGTAGCATTTTGTTGGTGGAAACACACCAGAATGATGTCAAATCTATTGCCTGTGTGTCGCACACATTCATAAACTCTCTCAAATTCACTAACACATGCCCGTTGTTGATAGAAAAATCACAGACATGTATCAAAATCTATTGCCTGTATGACGCACACATTCTCAAATTTACTAAAAGAGCTGTTCTTGTAGTGGTACCTGTTCAATCTACCTTTGTACAGATGTGTTTTGATTAGCGTCAGTACCTGCCATTACGGCCTAATCCGAAGGTGTTCTCAAAACACAGAGTGAAGTTGAGTGTTCACCACCACCCCCGAATTACCCCGAAGACACACCTGTGCAACTTGCAAGGTACATTCAGGTAGCAACTTCTCCTGCATGGCCTGCCCCTCCATTCATAAGCCCTTGTTCGAGTGTTTGAACTATCTAATCTCTGCTACATCAGCAGCTTAACGCGATGCACACAAGGTATCTGGGGAAACAGAAGCAAGCCAGGTATCTGCAAAAATGTGTATACGCCGCTATGCCAAATACTCCCCTTCCCCCCGCGCACAAAGTACTACCGATGCAGCGCTTGTTGGTTTAGCAACAGGACAAAGAGGCTTTCTGTTGGTGGAGCGAAGTCCACGCCAGCCACTAGCACTGGGCAAGCATCAGTCTTTTAACCAACACCTCTCCCAGCGATTTTGGTAGCAACCGCATCCATCACGTGAGCTCCCGAAGGAGACCTCACCAACAACCAGCCACAGAATCATCCTTCCTATTGAATTTTGACTACTGTCATATTTTTACTGACACTCCCCGAATTAAGACGAATCGATTGACGTAAGAATCGTCAAAATCGGTCTACGCGTTCGGTTTATATAGTGCCGCAAAGGAACACACATACATACATACATACATAGGCTGATACACACAATACCCTTCTTTGCGTCACGCAGTCGGGTAAAAAGGGCAGATTTTTTCAATTAAATTTGAAATATCAAGTGGCACTAACTATTTATATTGAATATTCGTACTGGTATTCAAATTCGGCGAATATTAGCTCAGATATTCGTATCCGTATTCGCGAATATTAAAAATTGATAGTCGTAACATCACTACTCAGTACCAATCACAGTGATCAACAATACTTGACAATATGCAATATAGTGGCTAAATTCAAGCTCTCATAACACGTAAGCCCACAGCTATATCGATGCGATTTTATCACTCTATAATAGCTAAACAGTTATACAATAGAACTTTTGAAACGAGAGAAGACTAGATCAGTGATGGACTTGGAGCACAAAAGCAACTTAGTTTTCGTTCAATAGTAAAAAAATCTTTTTTGTCACCACATTTCGTTAAATACTAGTTTTTCGAAAATATTACATATAGTAAAAGTTGATTACATTGATTGCTTCTTTCGGTTGGCATAACAAAAAACTTTTGGATAAAATATCTTAAACTCCTTTTTTTGGCTTTCGTACACCAAAAGTGTAAAGGAACGCTATTGTTTTCGCTACGCTGTCCGTCTGTCTGTCTGTCTATCACAGGCTGTTTTCTCGGGAACAGTAAGAGCTACGGACCCTTAATTTTCACAGAATATGTAAAACTTTGGCCGCTATAACAACAAATATATGACAGTTAAAAATTATAGGGTGTTCTAAGGCGAGCAACGAAAAATATTAAAATAGTAATGCAATAAACAGACACTTATACATATATAAACTCTCTATATTTTAAAAAGCTAGTGTTCACTGGTGTAGTCTGTCGAATAGACCACACCAATTAACACTGATATTTAAAACAATAAAAATTAAAGGTTGTTCTATATTAAAATGTGGCCTTCTACCGACAGTTCCTAATTCGAATCGTGGACGTCCTAAAATTGAATTTGCTGATTATTTAAAAAGAAACAAATAGCTAGCTTGCAAAATACGATGAATCTTCTGCTTCAGTTTTGCGATCTTCTGATCTTCAGCCAAATCCTCTGTTACGGACTTCGATGAAGACTTAATTGTTAGATGCTCTGCATTATTGCATGCCATGGCTTCAGGCTACAAGATTAATCCTGCGAGATTCTAGGACTATGAACTTGATACCGCTAGGCGGCTGATCGATAAACATTCATGGTACTATCTTCCTGCCTCGGTTTCATAAAATCTTACTTTACGCTCCTGGCATTATAAAACACTGCTTATTATCAATCGGGAAGCTTTCTGAAGAAGCTGCAGAGTCAAGAAACAAGGACATAAAAGATTTTATATTGCGACATATACGCAAAATTTTACGCGTCACAACAAATAGTGATTTGATTAATACATTACTTTTAAGCTCCGATCCCTATATTTCGGAACAAAGAAAGCTACCATGCAAACAAAAGACAGCGCTGTTAACTTCAGCTATCGATTTATTTGATGCTTCAATATAAATCTGTTGGATATTTTGAGACAATGGATTTATTTTTTTTTATGTTTCGCTTGTCAGCTATTATTTTATTACACTATGCGACAGTCAAAACCGGGATGGGATGAAACCAACGGGAAATATTATACCGGTAAAAAAGAAGTTATACGTGTCCCGGCGTTTCGCTGGGTCATGTCTAGGAATCGAGATATATCGATTTGAAGTTAGTAACTATCATATAGGGGAAATTGACGCCTTTGGTGGCCTTTTTTTGACATAACTCGAGAACCACTAATCCGATTTAGCTGAAACAAATTTAAAAAAATTAGGAATTACAATTCCTTTAATCTGTTCATACAACGTTTCGCTACATAAGCAACAATTTCGCAGTTATAAATAAATGTATTAATATTATATAGATACTATGTGATAGGCCTTAGATCCAGGTGCATCAAATTTGTTCAGTGCCGTTTACTACAATACTAGCCGTAGTACCAACTAAATTGACTGATAATGGTTAATATGTGACCATTTACACAATATCTCTTTTTTCACCATTCACTACTCCTTATTTTTGGTACCAGTCTCATTTTCTCAAGTCATAGGACGAGTACTTTTGGATCATTTGTCACCAAATTTTCCGCAGGGTATGTACGTACAATGTACTTACATATTGAGATGTATGTACATTGTACATTCTAACAGGTTAACATAAAATTAGTTTAGCATGTAATAAAGGATATTTCGCTAATTAAAACTGCAAACTATTACAATATTCCTTATAACTTAAATATTCTTCGTTCGAGGAAATATTATTTTAAACACAACTTCTTTCCTCTGATTTAAGCTGAAAATATACAATGAATAATATCACATGCTATAAACAACTGCAATGCGGAATGCTTTAGGTTAAAAAAATTTTTGGCCAAAAATATCTATACAACATGGATACTTCTATGGATATTGTTTTAAACGGCATTGTGAATTAATTAGTATAATATAAAATTTTAATGGACCCAAAAACTAATTTTAATTCAGTTTTAAAGTAGAAACGTGTCGTTCGTAACAGTAAAATAACTTAAACTTATGATTTTATTAGACAAAGGGCTTTTTTGAAGCATTTACCATAAATTTTTTAAAAAATTCTTATATGTATATTTGATTTAAAAAAATCGGCAATTTTTAGCTCTCAAAGTCGTCAATATTACTTAAAGTTGTACAATTTGGCAACTGTGGTAGTCATTGTTTTTTCAAAATATTGTTCACAATTGACCAGTAGGAAGTCGGAGTTCAGCGAGGGTGTAAAATTGCCAGAAGTTTTCGATTTAAAAAACAATGTAACACAAACACGAAATGCAGAAGCAAACATCAACTATAACTTACTACAACTGAAAAACAAAGTTACGCAAGCAGGTACTGAAGAAAAAAGAGTCAATTGCCTTTTAAAAAAACAATAGCAAAATGCAGAACGTAACTAAAAAAAAGACAGAAATCACATCGCGCTAATACAAATTTGTTTTAAAAAATCTTACTTACAATACTCTTCTTTGCTGTCTATAAAAATATAAAAAGTTTTCATATTGGATTTTTTTCTTATATTTTAGCAAAACTAAAATTTTCCTAATCAGCTTGATGCCTTCAAACTTGTTATAATGCAGTTATTTTTAGCGCATACAACTGGATAGAAAAAATGTTAGTTTTATTTTAATAAAAATACACAAAAACATTATCGCATAATAACGTCACTTCGACGTAACTTTTATCATACTTCCATACATCAAACATTTTTTTTTAATTCTTGCAATTTTGCTAATA
Organism: Panzeria rudis; assembly: GCA_956483635.1. Taxonomy (NCBI): domain Eukaryota; kingdom Metazoa; phylum Arthropoda; class Insecta; order Diptera; family Tachinidae; genus Panzeria; species Panzeria rudis. The sequence goes on along the minus strand of OY101447.1, from coordinate 138,935,696 downwards.
TTTTTCATCTAAATTCACACTGTATCAACGTGTTTTAAGAATATCCACCATTTGATATCATCAATTCTCTATTTTCCCATTTTAGGTATATTCGGAGCTACTGTGCAATCGAAGAAAAAATATTAATAAAACAAAAGCATTTCGCGAGTGATGTTGATGTATGAAAACGATGAAAACGTGTTTATCTTAACGTGCCACTTCTGGGCTTAAAAAATGTTTGCTTGTAAATATGTAATATTTTTTGTGTCGCTCAGGATGATTGTTAATACTTATGTGTATGCTTGTGTATGAGGGTCGTTTAAGAAGTCTTTGTAAAAGTATAAATGACTATGATTGATTACATAGCGAATTGTAATCTTTAGTCTAAATGCTAAGATACAGCAGTCAGTATGCAAAACAGTTTTTATAAAGAGAAATGTGGTGGGGACAGGATGACACATGAAAAAAGTTGCGACGTTTGGAATGAGTATTCTAGGAAAAAGGCCTTGTAGAATAGAATTGAATACTAGAGTAAATCACTTTTCAGACAAATAAGAACATACTTACAGCACTCCATACTGAACTAGAAGGCCGAAATAATGAAAAATTTTCAGACCTATACCTATTCAGTTCAAAAAAAAAATTACGAATAAAAAACATACTTACGTTTAGCGGCTAGATTTTATACAAATATTAGAACGTTTTTTCGTTTGAAATTAGTATGAAAAAATGTCGTTTTATAACAAAATTTTTTACAAAACCTGTTTATAATTAGTTCTACTTTCAACTATTGATGGTAAATTTGAAATTGCTTTAGCGTAATTATAGTTATCGTACTAAGTTTGCATTATTAACATAGATTGAGACTTTTGCTTTCCGCTTTGAACAAAACTAAAAATTTTATAATCAGTTTAATGCGATGAAAATACTGTATTTTCAGTATTTTTTTTCTATCAATTATTGATTTTTTTATGAGCATACAAATTTGTAAATATAAAGAAATATATCTTCACAATCAAACCAAATTTTTGTCTGGGTCATCCTCATCGTCCATTAAGCATTTATGAAATTTCACTTTGTTAAATGTGTTCAAGTCCGAATGTTTATATAAATACTCTAAAAAGTGAATAAGAATTAACGCAACGACATTAACGAATTAGTTCACCCAAAAATCTTCAGTGAACAAACTTGGTACAATCGCATTCCTTTTGCTGTAATTGTTGTTTTGTTATTTGTGTGAATGTCATCCTCGGGGTTGTTTTTTACGACACTGAATACGGTGTTTTCTTCCTGTTTTTTGGTGTTTGCGTCCTAAATAAAAGTCAAGCAAAAAATTCATTGATTCAGCAAAGAACATTTATTTACTGAAAATGATATCTTAGACAAACGTTTGTTTGGAAATTTTTTGGTCATAATTTTTTCTGTGTGCGCTCTGTCGTTTGGGGTGGAATTAACTAACGTTAAATTTTTAATTATTCCTAGGAATACTGTTTCCTGTCCAATCTTTTTTGAAAAAAAATCTTATGAACTTTTGCCTTATAATATTTTTCCCTAACACTATGCAATATGAAAGAATTTAGCATTCTGCTTTTGAATTTTAGTTACACAATTAATAATGCAAACAAAAAATTCTCTTTCACCTGCCCTCGTATACATATACCCAGGAAACATATTTTGTCAACATATCTAACTTTAAGTAAAATCTGAAAATTTACCAGGCAATCAACCGAGTTGTCTAATATTCCCTCAGACATTTGGCCGAGTAGTTTCCAGCTCTCTAGTGTGGCGTTTATGCAAATTATCCGAATGAAGTTTTATTTCCATTCAGACATTTAATAGAATAGTCCGCACATTTTCTGATTTACGTCTTACGGCTTTAAGCAGCCACTCTTGCATATTGTCTGATTTTGATTATAATAATAATTCTCATATATCTAATGAGAGTAAGTTCACAAATATTTGAGTTTTTAAACTTATAAAATATGGATAAATAAATTTGTAATTTTAGCTCCGACTTTTCTTTGACATTAATATGACTGGACATTAAAATTAGAAATTTTTTTTCCAAAAAAAATTCGGCAGAATTTGTAAAAAATTCTCCTAGACTTTTAGGCATAGTTTTTAGAATATCTTTAGAAAATGAGCTCCGGTTTCTTCTCAGCCACTCATATGATTTTCGGTACGTTTTTTGACCGAATTCGGATACGAATTTGGCATATTGAACAGACTTTCTGACCGACTAAGGACTGAAATCAGCAAAAAAGTTTTACTGGGTTCATTCCTAGATACATGTGTATGTATTTGTCTGCTGCAAATACCTGTGTTTATTCGCGCTGGATTTTTATTTTGCTTTTACTTATTTTTCCGACCATACATTTGATTATTTGAAAGGTTAATGTTTTGCATGAAGGTGTATACATTATATGTAACATACTTCTAGGAACATTTGTACATACATATTATTTACACATTATACACGTATACACCCAACGGTTACGTTTTAAATTATGCTTAATATTTTTTTTGTCATGTTATTTATTACATTACAATAAATTGCTTCACGATCTTATGTTCATTTTTACTTTATTTTTTTCATATTTTTGCAACTTTAGCTAAACAAATGTTTGTTTTAGTGAAAAAAAAATTATAGCAACAAAAATCACACATGCTCAAGGTCTTCTATGAAAATATGTATGTTTATTTGTAAGTATTAAAATAAAATAAAAAAACTGAAACAGATTGTAGAAAATGCCTCCGCAGTTAAAGAAGAACGAGGACTTATTTGGTTAAGCTACTCAAAAATAAAATATTTCAAGCAATTTATACAAGGGATAGAAATTTAATAATTTGCATAAAATATTTTATTTTTTATTATTGAATTTTATTAAAATTTTATGATTTTATAAATATGGTAACGCTTTTTAAGGACCATTATATTAAATTTTCTTTATTTAGCTACTACTGAGCTGTAAAAAAATGCAATCAAGTGGCTTTCAATTCAAAGTGATTTAAGCCAAACTGATTTCATTCTTTGAATTCAAAATGATTTCAGATTTCTTAATGAAATCATGTCAAAATTGCAATATTTTGTGATTGCAATCATTCTGAAAAAATTATAAAATTGCAATAAAATTTTTGTTGAAATCATGCGATTACAATCAATTCCCCTGAAGCCACAACTATAATGAAAATCCAAAATAATAATATAAAAAACGTACAAAACGTAGGTTTTAATTTTTTTTTATTTTGTTTCTATGTTAAAACTGATTGCAATTAAAAATTATGTTTGCCAATTTTCGAAAATTTTGTAAACAACAATTTATATTGTTGGCAATTCAAAATAATCAGAGTAAGCTTTAATTCTAGAAGAGTTTAATTTGATCCTGATTTAATTTTGACTTCAATTACTGGACTTAATTGCAATTAAAGTATTTGCAAGCAATTTATTGCAATCAAATTTGATTCCAACAAATTAATATATGAATTGATTTAAAAAAATTTATTCAATAAATTTTAGCATATTGATTTCATAATTTCAAATTGAAATCATACAATCAATTAACGATTTTGAATACAATAAAAAAATTTACAAATCATGTGACTGCAATTAAATCGATTGGAATCTTTTACAGCTCTGACTGCTACTGTGAGCTCAGAAAATCAGCTTATGTAATGATTAATTTTCGTGCAGTTAAATATCTCTCCAGCCGCTGGTAAGTTTTGTTTCAAAGCGCGAGCAACGTCAATGCAGAGGACAGAACAGTATTAATTTCCTTCGAAATATCTTCTAGCCACATTCGCCAGTCTATGAGTTTGATCGATAGTGCAGCGTTGTCTATTGAAACCAAATAGATGATCTAGAATACATATCCTCTCATTAAGTATAGAAGTCACCTTACTAATAAGTTGTTTTTCAAAAAGTTTTGACATGTTTGATAAAAAGCTGGGCTTGATAAATGGCCAGGCTATGGTAATTAGCAAAACTTTCCAGTCCGTAGGATAGTATTCTAGTCGCAAAATAACATTAAATATGAAAAGAATAATCCTTTTCGCTATACGGGGTAGCTATACACAAAAAATTATCATCAAAAAATTTTCAAACAAAAGTTGTCTAAAAATAAATTTAATTTTCAGTAAATGTTCTTTACATAATCAATGAATTGTTTGCTTGACTCTTATTTAGGACGCAAACACAAAAAACAACAAGAAAAACTGTGTCGTAAAAAACAACTCCGATGACGACATACACACAAATAAGAACAACAACAATGATATCAAAACGAATGCGATTGTACCAAGTTTGTTTACTAAAGATTTTTTAGTGAATCAATTCGTTAATGCCATTGACTTAATTCTCATTCATTTTCTTAAAGTCTTAATGGATGATCATCCAGACAAATAGTTTGTTTGATTTTTTGTTTGATTAGGTAAACTGTTATGTTTAATATTTGTTAGTGTTTTTAGACTAATTGTTTTATAAATTCAGACAAAAATATTGTTTGATATTTTTCAGAAGATTCAGTAAATCTTTTTGTTTCATTTAGTAAACTCTTTTCTTTACAATTTGTAAATATTTTTAGACAAACTGTTTAATAGATTTAAACAATATGTTCACTGAAAAAAACACGTTTTTTTAAATGAAATTGTTGAAATATTTTTGTCTATATTGACAAATTTGTTTGTAGGTCCGTTCCTAGACAAAATATTTACTATTTCATTGAATTCCTTTACAGAAAATGAAATTTAGTTTTTTCTGTGCAGAAATCTGTTTTGTTGAATGATTCATTGTATTTCGCCTAAATGCTCTATTACATTTTCTACTATGATGAGCAAATCAATCGAGAAATGTTTGCAAACGTATTTCCTTAAAACTTTTAAATTTTGTTCTCATTATTTTTTTCTAGCTGCGTACATTTAAGTTAATGTGCATTTAATGCACACAAGCAAAAACAATACAAAACTGAACTAGACAATGCATCTCATTATATTGGTTTTGTTTTTGTTTCAGTCGTTGAAAAATACAAAATAAAACGAAAGCAAACATTTCGTTTTGTTTATTTTCCTACTCTGATCTCTGTGCGTCATATGATTCTCAGAGACTAGCATTAAAATATAATATCAATAAAGCCTTTCTGATGAGCTGCCATAAACAGCAAAAAAATTCATGACACAAAAGCGAGAATTTCGTGTGACATCCCTGATCATTTTATAATTTCAGATCCAACTTTTATCCAACATCAATACGACAGAAAGTAAAAAGCATCAGACATATCGGAAAAATTTCAAATGTTTTTTCAGAAATATTTCCGACATTATCAAGTCATGTCGAAAATTTCTTCTCTTAGAGACTACGCCCAGGTTTTCAGAGAGATCGGTACGTTTTCTGACCGACTTCAGATACACACAAAACAATAGACAAGAATTATGTTCGATAAAACCATGTTATTGAAAAAAATATAAATTTTCATAACATTTGTCATTAACTTAACACAATATTTCGTTGTATGTATGTATTTCTTTCCCATGCCGATCATTTCTTTTCTTTTCATACATAAGTACTTTAAACAAGTTTTATATCATTAAAAAATACCTAGGATATGGCTCGACTATACTTTAGGTCCGGGAAGCCCGGGCTCGTATCTCAGCCATGTAAATTTTTTTTTAATATATATATCGCACTTGATCAACAAGACGGTATTAACTCAAAATTTTAAAATTTTCAGTAGAGGCAAAGAGGCAAATTTTCAGTAGTAAGGAAGTTCCATTTGAAAATATATTTACATTGTTTTTCTCTTAAATTTTTGCATTATTGCATGAAAAGGGTTATAACTAAATTATTTCATAAAAAGGGTCACAACTCAAAAAAAATTTAAACAATTTTTTTTAAAAAAGAGTCACATTTCGAATTAAAATTATAAAGTAAAACAAATTTTATAAACAACACAGTATCAACTCAAAATGCAACCAAATTTATATAAAACAATTTGATTATTTTGAGGCTCAAATCAAAATAATACATTTTTTATGAAAATATACGATGCATTTCTATTTCAACTTTTGTATTAACTCAAAGTAATACTTTTTGTTGATATAAGCACAGAAAAAATATTATCAAACTGCAACTAACAATTAACATGTAATTTAAATTCAAACATATATTTTGTTAATACAACAAATTTAGTTGTTGATACGACAAACACAGAAATTTTTTTCAACAAAACTGAACTAACCAAACTTTTTGTTATGTATTTTGAAAAAAATTAACAATCATCATTGTTGATATAACAAATGAATGCACACATATAAATGAAACAAAGCAAATTAAGAAATTTTTTTTCAACAAACTGAACTAACCAAATTTTTTGTTATGTATTGTGAAAAAAATTAACAATTACTATTGTTGATATAACAAATGAACGCACACATGTAGATGAAACAAAGCAAATCACGTTTTGTATGTATTTATTATTTGCATATTTAATAACGAATTGCTCTGTAGCTGAGAGGTAAGAACGTTAGTCTATTAGTCCAGAGGTCGCCGGTTCGATTCCGCCCAAAGACATTTAATGTCTTTCGCAGACAAGCAAAACGTCGCTTCGAGGATTGTGTATAAAAAATATTGTTTATGCAACAACTATAATAGTTAAAATCTGTTCGGAAAATCAACAATTCAAATTATTGATATAACAATAATCTTAATTGAAATAAATTTGAAATCAACAAAACAAATTGTTAAAAATTTTTTTCTAAATTTCCTTTAACTTACAATTTCGTAATTATTTAATTGATATAACAAAAAAATTAATTGTATTTACAAATTTTTTTCTGTGAAGGTAATCACTACACTCACGAAAATGGTCTCACATGTAGTTTTCGAGATGAAAGAGCAATCGGAATACGTTGAAATTTTTACAGTAGATATATATTGATGCTGTTATTTGATTTTTTGCAAAAAGTGAAATTTTAAAAATTTTGAGTTAATACCCTCTTGTTGATTAAGTGCGATATATATATTTTTATTCTTTATCGCAGGAAATTTTAAAAAAAGAAATTATTGAATATTGGGATTTTTGTTATTAATGAAATTAGTTTTTTGTGTGTAAGCATTCGGCATATTGTCCAAACTTTATGACCGATTTCGGACCAACATCCGTAAAAAAAGAAAAGAGGCAATATGACGCAGTTCTGTGTCACAAAGTGGGACATCATGGTTTTGAATCGTGTTTCGTATCAAGAGGAACAACAACTATTAACTCTCGCATTTTTGCATTTTAGGTGACGACATAGACTCGAAGAAAGTTATTATTACTCGCAATTCAAAAATAGTAATTTTATAGTTGAGCTTTGAATGCAAATATTTTATATGAAGTGTAAATAAATAAAATTTTATTTATTTGTGTTTAAAAGAAAGTGCAGAAGTAAATATTTTTAAAAGTAAATTTTTGTAATGATTTTAATAACGCAGGTATAATAAATTCCTTCCACAAAGCAAACACAAAAAAAAAATTATATATATATATATATATATATATATATATATATATATATATATATATATATATATATATATATATATATATATATATATATATATATATATATATATATATATATATATATATATATATATATATATATATATATATATATATATATATATATATATATATATATATATATATATATATATATATATATATATATATATATATATATATATATATATATATATATACAAACAATTCATACGTAAAATCGTTTAAGACGGCACAAATATTATGAAAATCGTAATTCAACCATAATATTTCAAATATTCTTCTAAAATTACTCATGTAAAAAATATTTTTTTTTATAAATATGCCATTCAACTCCATAAACTAAACTTTTGAAATGTTGAAGAAAAAAAATTAGGAAATAAGGAAATATTAAAAATTATTACTTGCAACACACAAAATAGATTCCAAAGTAAATTTTAAACGTCAAAGGCTTTTTTTCTACTCTCACAGCAATTTTCTAGCACTTAACTTTTATTTCTATTGCTGCAGCATGTTGCTTTCGCTGCAACATCGATTCTATTAAAGTTAAAAGTGGAAAAAGTTTATTTATATATAAATATTACTTTTGAAAAGAAAAAACACTTTATACTTTAAGGTAATTACCTTTATAACTTGTTGGATGAACAGTACTGGGCCACAAACACTTGTTTTCTTTTTTTTTTGTATTTTTGTTATTTTTTTTGCCATATTTGAGCTGTCGAAGTTGTTGAACTATGTGTTGCAGCTTCATTCATTTGTAAACTATGGTTATGGCACCCAGCATTGTAAAAAAAGAGAATACAAAAAATAGCAAACGAAAAACTGCACTCGACTGTGAAGCCATGTATGAAAAAGGAGTGTGGGACATATTTTTTTTTGATTTAGTATGCTAATAAATAAAATAAAAATTTGTTTAGGAAGTTATAAGTACACACAGAAATAACTTTGAAATTTTATTTCCATGCACACATTTGTTTGAAAAAAAGTTGCTATTAAGTTTAAAGTTTAAGATCAATGTTTTAATTAATTTTAATTTAAATTATAACTAACCCTTTCATGCCAGATATTTCCTATAGAACAATATATTAGAACGATCTTGTTAAACTCCGTTATTTTTTAATTTTATTTTTCTACTTTTTGCTTCGGTAGAATTTTATGTCAGCTATATTGCAGATGCTTATTTCACTAAACCAACAAAGTACATAAACTCAAGACAAAAATTCGCTGTTTCAACGATTTATGCATTAATTTTGAGCTGATGTACTAGTACGTTAAAATAATTAATTAGCTCATTAATTTTGTTAGAGAATAACAACAACTGATATCAATGATCCGTTATACATTGAACTTCAATGAATAATTTCATTAAAATAATACATCCGTACATTGAATTAACGTATTTTTGCAAAATTTTAATGAATCTAGGTCAATGAATGTCGTTCGTTGAAACTATCTAAAAGAATTTTTCCAGTGTTGAGTGCCCATCTAAGTTTCAGTAGTAAGTGTCAAAAATCAAATAAAAAATATTGTAACGGATATAGATTACGCATTTATTAAATTTATTACTTGAGATATTATTTCAATTTCATTTTAAAAAGGTATGGTTGTAGTCTACTAATGATTTGAGGAAGAGGAAGATAACAATAAATTTGAAAAATGCTATTGAAAAAACGCCGCAAAAGTGTGCTGTGAAAGCATTGAGATGGAACTATTATCAAAGATTATTAGCGATTAGTGGATCTTTGAAATATTCAGTAAATGTGCCGTATATGGTATTGTGTAGGATTTCAATCTTAATATTGGAGAAGGAACGTGGCAACCTTTTGGACAAGGAATATCATCCGAAATAGTCTTATATTCAGACATTCGTTGAATTTGCCCTAATTGCTTTTATGAAACCAATATCTGTTTTATGAATTAATAAGTAAAAGTATTTTATAATAACTAAATTTATGCGAGCAAATTTATACAACAAATTTTTAAATTTAAACGTTTTACAAAAAAAATAAAAAATAAAAATACATACAACGATCACAAATGTAATTTTTTTATAAAGTACTCCTTCGTCAAAACACAAAACACTATCGAAAATGTTCTTCTGTATGTTTATGTCTATGCATATGAAGTTGGTACAGCTTTTATATTAACTTTGCTACCATGTAAGGAAGACCACAAGAATATTGGAGGAACTATAACAGCACAGAAAAGAAGGAACATTCAACAAAAACTAAAAGTTGAAGTATTCATATCTACATTGTTTCCATATACACATACTTTTGTATAAAAAAACACAGCTCATGTTTACATACTATGGGCTAAAAGCGTAATAAAACAATCCACAAACTACTTTTTAGTTGATTTTTATGAAAAAGTTGATGTACATAAAACTGAAAGAGGCTATACAGTTTAAAGTACGCCCCATGATAAACTTAAATTAGGTGGAAAAAAAAAGAATATTGATTGAATGAAAGCCCAGTCGACAATGAGAGGACCGCCTATGCTAAGTTTACATACAATTCTATTTTGACGCTTCAATACTCTCTGTTACAGCCAAGTCATGACCATAATACATATCAATGAGTGTATAATACTTAGTTCCGTCTAAAACTAAAACAAAAAGTATTTACTATAATATTTTAAATGGAGACACACGTATGTACATTAGGGCTATAACTTTTTATATTTTTAGCAAAGGAATTTTATTATTCAGGCTTAAGTTCGTTCAATTTAGTTTTACAATTAAATTATTTTTATTGAGAAGACAATTGAACCACCAGTTGGAACAAGGGAATAAATCCAAAAATATGGAACAGAGATAAATGAAGAAAACTTCATAACTTATTATTTTCTTCACATAGCCTTTTATAACATTTGGATGAAATGGAGATACTATTAATTATGATTGGATAACAATAGACCTGATTTCCGAATATTAATATTTACTGATATATACACAAATAAACTTCTCGGATTTATTCCCTTCTTCCAACTGATCAAAAAAGTATATAAATATAAGACAATTTTTTAACAAGCGAATATTTATTTTTTAAAAATAATGAATGAAGTAGTTAATATCGTTTATTCGTCATCATTTTCAGCAGTTTCGGTTGTTGTAGTAGTAGTTTAAGAGATAATATTATAAAATTATCCTAATATTCTTTGAATTCGTCGGGAATGTATTGTTTTATTTTTCCAATTTCATTAATTTGTTTCGTATTTATTGGCATTTTTGAAGTGTATGCCTTTATAAATGGTATTTTTGAGCTTACATACTTTTTCGGAAGCAAAAAAGTGTCTTTAGGAGAGCCATCTATAAATTCAGAACATATTATATATAGCCTTTTTGATTTGAACAGCATTCAAAATGTCTGTAATTCGATATCTTGAATATGTTTTTCTTATTCAATGACTTAAAGGTGTTTTTTAAATAATTTTGCCATGAATTTTTAAAATACACAATCAATTCTGAAGCAAGAAATATCACGGAAAAACCAAAATTTTTGCTATTAAAATTTTTTATTGATTATCAGTTGGAAAAAGGGAATAAATGACCGGATTTATTCCCTTCTTCCAACTGACTCGTTTTTTAGTCGCATGAAATTCTATTAAATATAAGTGTTACATCTTTGTCTTTAACACACATAATAGAGCTATGATTCAAGTAATCAAAAATGTGTATAACTCAATTTTGGAAAAATGGCTTTTATTCCCTTCTTCCAATTGATGGTTCAATTATCGCTCCACCAATTTTCAAAAGCAAATTATTAAACCAAACTGCAAGCAATTCTTTTGAAATAAAATAATAATTTTAGAAATCGGGGGGTGTGTAAATAGCCCATCCGATTTTCGGAAAAAGATGTTGGATTAAACTTCAAGAAAAGTTTTTCAAAAATAAAAAGAATTTGGAAATCGTTCCATAACCATTAACTCACCGATTTTCGAAAAACAAATTAACGAAAAATAATTAACAAACTGCAAGCAAAGCCTTTCAAACAAAAAATAATAATTTTGAAATCGGTGCATAAATGGATCAGTTATGCGATAACCAATATTTTTGGTGGGAAAATTCAGGTAAAAAACAGTCTACAACATTTACGGGTTTCCGCTAGGGTATTCACTTTATCGGTCTTCTGCTTTAATCGGCTAATCACTCAATTAAAATACGCTACAATACTGCAAAATATATAAAAAAAGATGTTACGTCGGTTAGTCGCATCAAATTATCTAACAAATTGTATCAGTTTGAACGCGTTTCGATATTTAGTGTGGTAGCAATACCCGTTACAATAAAATTTTTAATGAAAAAAATACAAAAAATCAGTTGTAATTTTTGCAAAAATAAAAATAAAAATAAAACTACTTTCTAACCGCTCAACAGCCTTGGTATTTTTTTGGCAAATATTTAAAAAAAAACACAAACCGCGAAGCGATTAGCTTGTCTGCGGAAAGCACCCAGGGTCTATGGCGGGAATTGAACCCACGACCTCTGGACTGACAGCCTAGCAACGCTACCACTCAGCCACAGCTAGTTTGATTTTTGAAAAAAAAATTTGTTCTTTACAGTTTTTTGCGAACACCGTCTCTAGACGGTCTTAGTGACTTAGTTGAACAAAATTTAGTTTAACGTTTTTTATCAGAGTAAAATGTATTCAATATTACCTATACTCTTCTGGCCTATTAAAAGAGAAAAAATAGCTCTAAAAGATGTCAATAGGTGGAGTAAAAATATATACTGCGATAAACAGAAAAAGTTCAAACTTTCTTCATTGAGTGATCAAGAAATTGCTGCTTTGATGGACTCAGTTGAGGATGATGATGACTTTGAAGATTTTGATGACATCATAGAATATCCAGATTATCATTGTGATGAATTGAAACCGGAAGACACTTCTATGATAGCTAATTGTTGGGAGTTATTAGACTCTTATAGCTTAATGGAAGTGCACAAAAAATATCAAACTGCGTTCAACCAGAGTGAAGTGCTTCTTTGGAAAGACTTAGTGAAAAAATACCCTGAACAGAGTAAGACATATTTTGTGTTTTTGCATAAAACTGTGGTCATGTCGATCCCATAAGCTAATCCAATGACCTCAGTTGAATAATCTCTCGGTGCGTTCTTCAGTTCATTGCTCTTGTTAATTGGTACTTTACAACTGAGAATCCGATTTGCTCTAACAGTAACAAGGCTATAAGTTCCACGTGCTCCCATAAGAATCTAATAACACCAAACAATCGGTTATCATAGCATTATCTTGCGGTTTGACTTTATCACAATGATAATCTGGATCTTCTATGCTGTCATCAAAATCTTCAAAGCCATCATCATCCTGAACTGAGTCCCTCACTCTATGAAGAAAACTAACATTTTTCTGCTTATCGCAATCTCTGCATTTTACTCCACGTGTTGACAGTCAGTCAGCCAACTAAAGTTATCCGTTACAATCGGAAGCAAAAATTATACCATAATATTGATTGTCTACAGGTTATCTGTGAATACAATGTGCACATGGGTGGCGTAGACCTATTTGACTCTTATATAGACTTAAAATCAGAATACAAGATATGGCAACCAGGATATTTTACCATCTTCTCGATATGGCCATAGCAAAAGCATTTGCATTAAATCGCAGACTTAACGTCGAAGCCCCCCAAGATTCTGATCAGAATGAAATTGGAAGGCACGATGATGCAAGAATTTTGCAGGAGCATTGCAAAAGAACTCTGTGCTTCTGTTGAAATACGATTCGGAGGTTGTTCTTCATCTGCCGAAGAGCCAACCGGTGGCTCTTTTATTGGGAAAAATGTTATTTATCTTGTGGCTATTATAAGGTTCGACAAAATAAAACATTTTCCACAATGGGGTTCAAAAATTGTTGTAAACTGTGCAAAAAATCGAATACAAACACGTTTTGTACTAAGTGCAACGTCCACCTATGTTTTGCAAAGACTAAAAACTGTTTTATGGAATAGCATTTAGTTACATAACATATTTGGTTTGAACATAATATATATTTTGATATCAAAAGTTAAAAATAAAACTGATATTCTTCCAACTATAAGCATTATATTTTATTTATATCTGAAAAAAAAATTCCCCTAAGCCACTGAGACCGTCTACAGGCGGTCTTGCTTGTTTTTTGTCCTGCAGCTTTCCAGGAGCATTTTTTTTTAGCAATTGGAACTCAAATTCGTAATTTTCAGCAGAAAAATATCCTAGAACTAAAATTATTACCGCAGCACAATTCGTATTTCAAATTCAGGCATTTAAGGATTAAATTAGCCAGAGCGTTTCAGAATATGTAGACCTATTTTTATAGCAAATATCAGTTTTACGGCGCGTTTTTTCAAATCGCAAAGCTGTAATCAAAAAGGATATTAGCTCATTTTGAGGGCTAATGTCCCCTTACAGATTTCCCAGAAAATTATCTGCGGCCGGCGAAAAATAAGAAAAATACAGTGAATATAGTGAAAACCCCATTTTTGGGATTTTAAAAAATTTCTTTGGGAATTTCGGTGTCCCAAAGGCAAATTTTATTATATTTTTCTTCATTTGTATTTAGTACATAAATTCCTATATAACTGCGGACAAAAATACATAAGGATCAGGTATTTTAATTAAAAAAAATGAAAATTAACAAAAAAAAATTTAAAGGACTAAACCAAAAACACATATTGTTATATACTCATCAATGTGACTCTACCAAAATGAAAGGGACCTTTGTGTAGATTAATAATCCAGAAAGTAATACAAAAAGTGGTGTAAATTATGTAAATGCTAAATTGCACTATATATATAAACACTAGAGCTGCTAGGGAGAAACCAATGACGCCATCGTAATCAGGAGATAAAAATACATAACAATTAGCTATTTTTATATGAAAAGCACAAAAAAAGCTCTATTTTGTTTTGATGTATTATCAAACCAAATGCATATTGACTTTCACCATAATTTTCAGATAAAATGTCGTATTCCTTATGTACTATTTTTTTATATCACATAATATCTTTCTTGCTTTCTATGCTTACATCTATCACTTAAGGGCCCCATACACTACACCAGTATGCACGCACAATCACGTCTTGGCGCCAGTGGTTGGGTCGTGTGTGGGCATTTGGTGTGATTGTACGATTTCTGTAGCGATGTCAAACAGAGTTTGATATTTTGCTGATGGTACCAGTTTGTGGTATTGTGTATGGTGAATTTAGTTCGGTTGAGAGAAGTTGTCAAAGAGTAAACATCGGTATAAAACACATTTACTGGAATAAATTACTCATAGTTTAAAAAAAGGACCAAATTTATACTGTAAAGTCTTTCTGAAATAAAACAAGTAATTTCCAAAAATTGTTTAATAAAAAGACATGAATTTTACTTAATTTCTATTTTTAAAACAATATCAGTAATGAATGTGGTGCACACTAAGTACAACAACTCATAAGTACAGAATTTTTAAGAAAATTAATATTGCACCAGTATGCTTGTATGGTATGTGTTTCGAGCACGATTCAACATCACTTGTTTGTGCCAGTATACTGGAGTAATGTCTGCCTTGCTTTACGTAAAGAATATTGCAATGCAATTTGCAGACATTGTCATGTCAAGTCAGTAACAAAATCATTTTTTATATTTGTAGTGCTTCAAATGAAAATTCCCCATATAAATATTGTTACTTTTTCACGCCGGATTTTAAGTGGTAGTATTGCTTGTCTTCTTTGCAAATTTGCTCTTATCTAAGATCCAATCCTGTTTATTATTGCCCTATTTTGCTTTTCTAACTTAAGGACAAAAATAAACATTCATTAAACTACAAAAAAGTAAAGGAGAGCAAAAATCGATCACACTAAAAACTTTTTTTTCCTTCCATTCTGTATAAAATGCCGGAGTGTAGAAAACCAGTTGTGTCCTGACCATTCCAATATTGTTTGTTGCAACTGAGCCAACATGAATTTATTAATAGACACAATCAGGCTGACAGACAAACTACGAACACTTTTATATTGTTTTGCTACCAAAGGTATTTTATTTTGTTGACTTTATACGCTCTGATACTCAAACTCATACATTACATGTGTAATTCTTACATGCTCACACACTTACACGTTGGATGTCCTCTATCTGTTGTGCGATTGTCATGCATCAGCTCTTGGCTTGAAATTATAAAATTTAATTGTTTTGTTTATTAACATTTGAATTTAACCATTTTATTTAATGTTTATGTATTTTATTTGTTTTACAATGAAAACACTTACAATCTAATATGTGGAACGGTTTTAAAATTAGATTCTTGTCAAGGATAATCAGGTACATAAATGTAATATATTTAAACGCTCACTCAGATAAAACTAGATCTCATTTGCAGCAACGAATTTCAATGAAATACTGAATATTTTTTCTAGAAACGAGCTTGCAAAGAAATTTTTAAGCGCAAAAGTAAACGTCTAAGCAATTTAATTGAGAAACCTGATTTTTTTAAACATATTTTTGACTTAATGCACTAAACAGGACATAACAAAATTTGTCTTAAAAACTGCACTGAATTTTGTAAATTCTGATATGTAGTATTATGTGCACTTTTCTCTGGACTAAAGGCAAGTTTTTGTAAATTAAAACGTTTCTTCTATTTGAAATTTGTATTGAATAATTCTATTTGGAAAAAAATTTTTGTTATTTTAACATAAAAATTTTAAACGTTTAGAAACGAATTTTTTTAAATCTGCTTACAAATGTGAAATCTGTTTAAGTTGCATAAACAATTTGCTTGAAAATTTGTTTGCAATTTTAAAAAATAAAAACACTAAAATTAAAAAAAAAAAACAAAATGAAAAAATTGACAAAATGAAATAAGGGAAAAACGATAACGGATATATTTGTATTCGTACGGAACCCTTCGTGTGCGAGCTAAAGTCGCACTTTACTCAACCCTTGAACAACTAAGACCGTCTACAAACGGTCATCAACAAAAGCTTTTTTATGCGACATCAAATTATGTAGCAAATGGTATCAGTTTGAACGCGTTTCGATAATTAGTGTGGTAGCAATACCCGTTACAATAAAATTTTTAGTGAAAAAATACAAAAAAATTAGTTGTAATTTTTGCAAAAATTTAAATAAAAATAAAACTACTTTCTAACCGCTCAACAGCCTTGGTAATTTGTGTGGTAAATATTTAAAAGGTTTATTTTGATAATTTGTTTCTATTTTGATTTTTGAAAAAAAAAATTTGATCAAATGGAGATTTTTGCGAACACCGTCTGTAGACGGTCTTAGTGACTTAGTTGAACAAAATTTAGTGTAACGTTTTTTATCGGAGTAAAATGTATTCATTATTACCTATACTCTTTTGGCCTACTGAAAGAGGAAAAATAGCTCTAAAATATGTCAACAGGTGGAGTAAAAAATAGATACTGCGATAAACAGAAAAAATTCAAATTTTCTTCATTGAGTGATCAATAAATTGCTGCTTTGATGCACTCAGGTGAGGATGATGATGACTTTGAAGATTTTGATGATATCATAGAATATCCAGATTATCATTGTGATGAATTCAAACCGGAAGACACTTCTATGATAGCTAATTGTTGGGAGTTATTAGACTCTTATGGCTTAATGGAAGTGCACAAAAAATATCAAACTGTGTTCAACCAGAGTGAAGTGCTTCTTTGGAAAGGCTTAGTGAAAAAATACGCTGAACAGAGTAAGACATATTTTGTGTTTTTGCATAAAACTGTGGTCATGTCGATCCCATAAGCTAATCCAATGACCTCAGTTGAATAATCTCTCGGTGCGTTCTTCAGTTCATTGCTTTTGTCAATTGGTACTTTACAACTGAGAGTCCGATTTGCTCTAACAGTAACAAGGCTATAAATGCCACGTGCTCCCATAAGAATCTAATAACTCCAAACAATCGGTTATCATAGCATTATCTTGCGGTTTGAGTTTATCACAATGATAATCTGGATCTTCTATGCTGGCATCAAAATATTCAAAGCCATCATCATCCTGAAGTGAGTCCCTCACTCTATGAAGAAAACTAAAATTTTTCTGCTTATCGCAATCTCTGCATTTTACTCCACGTGTTGACAGTCAGTCAGCCAACTAAAGTTATCCGTTACAATCGGAAGCAAAAGTTATACCATAATATTGATTGTCTACAGATTATCTGTGAATACAATATGCACATGGGTGGCGTAGACCTATTTGACTCTTATATAGACTTAAAATCAGAACACAAGATATGGCAACCAGGATATTTTACCATCTTCTCGATATGGTCATAGCAAAAGCATTTGCATTAAATCGCAGACTTAACGTCGAAGCCCCCCAAGATTCTGATCAGAATGAAATGGGAAGGCACGATCCCGACTAGAAATTTTTATGCAAACACATTTGGGATCTAACTGGGATCCCAGTTCCGATGTAACGCAGAAACGTATTTGGGACCCGATTGGTTTTCTGTGGGGAAATATCAAAATCTTGCAAAAATTTGCTCAAATCGGGAAAATATCAAACTCTAATATTGAATTAAAATAGCTGAAGCTATCCAAGGGACCAAAGTATGTAACATTTACCTCTTTTGAAGATGAGCATAATATACGATTAAAAATCTGTGTTAGATTTTCCCAACAAGTTCCCAATAGTTTCCCACGTGGGAAGAACTTTTGTTAAGTCATTAATTTGTAGATGGACTATCCCAACAAGTTCCCGATCAATTCACAAATGGGATAACCCTTTTGGATGTGCCACATGCATTCTCAATCGGGCCCCAATATGAGTATTGGGAAAATTTCTAGTCGGGATGATGCAAGGATTTTGCAGGAGCATTGCAAAAGAACTCAGTGCTTCTGTTGAAATACGATTCGCAGGTTATCCTTCATCTGCCGAAGAGCCAACCGGTGGCTCTTTTATTGGGAAAAATGTTATTTATCTTGTGGCTATTATAAGGTTCGACAAAATAAAACATTTTCCACAATGGGGTTCAAAAATTGTTGTAAACTGTGCAAAAAAATCGGATACAAACACGTTTTGTACTAAGTGCAACGTCCACCTATGTTTTGCAAAGACTAAAAACTGTTTTATGGAATAGCATTTAGTTACATAACATATTTGGTTTGAACATAATATATATTTTGATATCAAAAGCTAAAAATAAAACTGATATTCTTTCAAATATAAGCATCATATTTTATTTATATCTGAAAAAAAATTCCTCTAAGCCACTAAGACCGTCTACAGGCGGTCTTGCTTGTTTTTTGTCCTGGAGCTTTCGAGGAGCATTTTTTTTTAGCAATTGGAACTCAAATTCGTAATTCTCAGCAGAAAAATATCCTAGAACAAAAATTATTACCGCAGCACAATTCGTATTTCAAATTCAGGCATTTAAGGATTAAAATATGTAGACCTATTTTTATAACAAATATCCGTTTTACGACGCGTTTTTTTAAGTCGCAAAGCTGTAATCAAAAATGATATTAGTTCATTTTGAGGGCTAATGTGCCCTTAAAGATTTCCCAGAAAATTATCTGCGGCCGGCGAAAAAATAAGAAAAATACAGTGAATATAGTGAAAACCCAATTTTTGGGATTTTAAAAAATTTCTTTGGGAATTTCGGGGTCCCAAAGGCAAATGTTATTATATTTTTCTTCATTTGTATTTAGTACATAAATTCCTATATAACTGCGGACAAAAATACATAAGGATGAGGTATTTTAATTTAAAAAAATTAAAATTAACAAAAAAATTTAAGGACTAAACCAAAAACACATGATTTTTTTAGCATCCTTGCAATAGCAATAAGATATTATTATATACTCATCAATGTGACTCTACCAAAATGAAAGGAACCTTTGTGTAGATTAATAATCCAGAAAGTAATACAAAAAGTGGTGTAAATTATGTAAATGCTAAATAAAAACTAGAGCTGCTAGGGAAAAACCAATGACGCCATCGTAATCAGGAGATAAAAATACATAACAATTAGCTATTTTTATATGAAAAGCACAAAAAAGCTCTATTTTGTTTTGATGTATTATCAAACCAAATGCATATTGACTTTCACCATAATTTTCAGATAAAATGTCGTATTCCTTATGTACTATTTTTTTATATCACATAATATCTTTCTTGCTTTCTATGCTTACATCTATCACTTAAGGGCCCCATACACTACACCAGTATGCACGCACAATCACGTCTTGGCGCCAGTGGTTGGGTCGTGTGTGGGCATTTGGTGTGATTGTACGATTTCTGTAGCGATGTCAAACAGAGTTTGATATTTTGCTGATGGTACCAGTTTGTGGTATTGTGTATGGTGAATTTAGTTCGGTTGAGAGAAGTTGTCAAAGAGTAAACATCGGTATAAAACACATTTACTGGAATAAATTACTCATAGTTTGAAAAAAGGACCAAATTTATACTGTAAAGTCTTTCTGAAATAAAACAAGTAATTTCTAAAAACTGTTTAATAAAAAGACATGAATTTTACTTAATTTCTATTTTTAAAACAATATCAGTAATGAATGTGGTGCGCACTAAGTACAACAACTCATAAGTACAGCATATTTAAGAAAATTAATATTGCACCAGTATGCTTGTATGGTATGTGTTTCGAGCACGATTCAACATCACTTGTTTGTGCCAGTATACTGGAATAATGTATGCCTTGCTTTACGTAAAGAATATTGCAATGCAATTTGCAGACATTGTCATGTCAAGTCAGTAACAAAATCATTTTTTATATTTGTAGTGCTTCAAATGAAAATTCCCCATATAAATATTGTTACTTTTCCACGCCGGATTTTAAGTGGTAGTATTGCTTGTCTTCTTTGCAAATTTGCTCTTATCTAAGATACAATCCTGTTTATTATTGCCCTATTTCGCTTTTCTAACTTAAGGACAAAAATAAACATTCATTAAACTACAACAAAAGTAAAGGAGAGCAAAAATCGATCACACAAAAAACTTTTTTTTCCTTCCATTCTGTATAAAATGCCGGAGTATAGAAAACCAGTTGCGTCCTGACCATTCCAATATTGTTTGTTGCAACTGAGCCAACATGAATTTATTAATAGACACAATCAGGCTGACAGACAAACTACGAACACTTTTATATTGTTTTGCTACCAAAGGTATTTTATTATGTTGACTTTATACGCTCTGATACTCAAACTCATACATTACATGTGTAATTCTTACATGCTCACACACTTACACGTTGGATGTCCTCTATCTGTTGTGCGATTGTCATGCATCAGCTCTTGGCTTGAAATTATAAAATTTAATTGTTTTGTTTATTAACATTTGAATTTAACCATTTTATTTAATGTTTATGTATTTTATTTATTTTACAATGAAAACACTTACAATCTAATATGTGAAACGGTTTTAAAATTAGATTCTTGTCAAGGATAATCAGGTACATAAATGTAATATATTTAAACTAAGGATGTAACGATACGCCGTTTTGCCGATCCGATACCGATTCCGATACTTAAAAATAAATATCGCCGATACCGATACGAATATTGAAATTGAGTTCAAGTTTAGATTAACAAAACTCAAGAAGGGCAATTTTTTTATTATGCGAAATTACAGCGTAAGAGATTATTAATATTTAAAATAGATATTAACACAGTATATAAAATTGGAAGTAGTTTTTAAGAAACTACATTTTCATTGCTTCCAAAGAATCTATATTAAAAATATGCAGATAATTAGTAGAAAAAGAAAAAATACTCGCCATGCTTTTTAAAAAATCAATTTATTAAAGGACATTTATCAACTAATATTCTTCTAAATAACTTATTAGCTTAATTATTAAAAGTCTTCTAAAAGTTTATATTTATTCACTTAAATTTACATGAAAACACAGTTTTGTGTTTAAATTCGCATAAAAAGAAACAAGTTCTGAAAATGGGTTATTTTTCATCCTTTTTTAACCGACTTCCAAAAAGAAGAAGGTTATCAATTCGTGTGTATGTTATTTTTTTTACTTTTTATGTTTGTACACGCATAACTCTGTCATTTGTGAAGCGATTTAAAAAATTCTTTTTTGCTGGAAAGCGTTTGCCTGCAGTTTGGTCCCACACTTTTTTTTTTTAAATCGAAGGGGGAAATTCGCTCCCCCCATGCATAACTCTGTCATTTGTGAACCGATTTTCAAAATTCTTGTTTTGTTTGAAAGGGTTTGACAAAAAGTGGTCCCAAATTTTTTTTTGTCGAAAATCGGAGAGGCAAGTTTGCTCCCCCTCCACCACCTCCCTACCAATCCATAACTATGTCATTTGTGAACAGCTTTTCAAAATTCTTGTGTTGTTTGCAAGGGTTCGCTAGTAGTTTGGCCCCATAATTCTTTTCGAAAATGGGAGGGGGAAACTTGCTTTCCCCATGCATAACTTTGTCATTGGGAACCGATTATCAAAATGTTTTTTTTATTTTAAAGGGTTTGACTACAGTTTTTTCGAAAATCAGTTGCGAAATTTGCTGCAAACCCCCCTTCAGGTTGGTACCATAATTTTTCTCCAAAATCTGTGCGGGATTTCCC
The DNA here is from genome assembly GCA_956483635.1 of Panzeria rudis. NCBI lineage: Eukaryota > Metazoa > Arthropoda > Insecta > Diptera > Tachinidae > Panzeria > Panzeria rudis. Next base: position 138,913,644 of record OY101447.1, on the reverse strand, counting down.
CTTCCCCCAGAAATATTGATTATCGCATAGCTTCTCCATTTATGGGCCGAATTCCAAAATTTATTTTTTGTTTGGAAGGGTTTGCCTAGAGTTTGGTCGCATAATTTTTCTACGAAAATCTGTGGGGCAAGTCTTTCACGCCTTCACCCAAAATATTTATTAGAGCACAATTCCTCCATTTGCATACCGATTTTCAAAACTGTTTATATAGAAGGCCATCTAGTATATTACTCTTTATACTGAAGTCGGCTTTTTTGCCAGAATTATTTGAGGAATCATTGTAGAACACCGAAAAAGAAATTTGTCCTAACATCACTTCAAATTCGGTGATTGGTAATGGAAAAAGAGTACTTCTTGCAATGACGAGCAAATGTGAAACTAATTAGAAATTATCCAAATTCGCAATATTTCCGGATCGCGAATTCTACATTTTCATGATTTCTTTATAATGTCTTTTTTTGGTGGGAATAAGATTTAAAAAACAACGCATTGAATTTGAGTTCATGGTAAAATTAACAATAAATAAATTATTGTTTTTGCAAAATAACAGCGTAAAATATTATTAATTTTTAAAATTGATATTAATAAGATTTAAAAAATAACGAAATGAATTTAGTTCTTGGTAAAATTAACAAAAAAATAAACAATTTGTTTAAAAAAAATTTTAAAAATTTTTTAAAGTATCATCGTATCGACAGTAAAATATCGCCGATACCGATGTATCGGAAAATCTGAAGTATCGGCGATATATCGGTATCGGTATCGGTATTCGTAACATCCCTAATTTAAACGCTCACTCAGATAAAACTAGATCTCATTTGCAGCAACGAATTTCAATGAAATACTGAATATTTTTTCTAGAAACGAGCTTGCAAAGACATTTTTAAGCGCAAAAGTAAACGTCTAATCAATTTAATTGAGAAAACTGATTTTTTTAAACATATTTTTGACTTAATGCACTAAACAGGACATAACAAAATTTGTCTTAAAAACTGCACTGAATTTTGTAAATTCTGATATGTAGTATTATGTGCACTTTTCTATTTTAAACCTGTAAAATTAATGGATTTAGAAGTAAAATCTCTGGACTAAAGGCAAGTTTTTGTAAATTAAAACGTTTCTTCGATTTGAAAATTGTATTGAATAATTCTATTTGGAAAAAAATTTTTGTTATTTTAACATAAAAATTTTAAACGTTTAGAAACGATTTTTTTTAAATCTGTCTACAAATATGAAATCTGTTTTAGTTGCATAAACAATTTGCTTGAAACTTTTTTTAAATTTTAAAGAATAAAAACCATAAAATTAAATAAAAAAGCAAAATGAAAATAAATTTCCAAAATGAAATAAGGACAAAAACGAAAAGGGTATTCGTACGGAACCCTTCGTGTGCGAGCTAAAGTCGCACTTTACTTACCATTAATAAAAATTTATTGTGACAATACAAAAGATTATTCCTCAGGCAATTGCATTTTTATGTTGAATTAATTAAAATAATTATAAAATCTTTGTAATTTTCATACAAAAAATGCTCTTTACAACAAATAATTTATTTGTCCTTGACATGATCAACATGATTATGAAAAAACCAAACTTCTGCAAGTCTTTCCTGGCAAACAGGCATCATTCGCACATACTTCTGCAACAGCAAACATGAAAAGCACATTCGTTCAAGATTTTGGAAGGCCGGACGACAAGTAATTTCATATTCGAAGAACCATGACAAAGTTTTAATTGAAATTAAAAACTTTGTTTGATAAAAGTTAAAATTTAATAAAGAATTGTGAATATATTATAATGCTGCATAGAATAACAAGGAAACAGCTACACATAACTAATATCATTGCAAGTGTTTAATATGAACAGTTTTTAGGTATTGATAGTAAATGAGTACGGGTCATATGAAATATAAATTTCATAATGAGATATTTCAAATGGATCTTACGGAAAGTAAGGATCTCATGAAAGCATTTTAATTAAGAATTATTGGGTGAAAAGGAAATTTATACAAAATTTGTATGAATAAAGAGATGTTGATTATGAGATTATCAACATTTCCATTTCAGTAAAATATACTACCATTTTTTCACAAAATAAATGGAAAATTTTCAAAAGTAACAACTGTTGGAAAAAAATAATATTGACATTTTAAAAATGTATACATGCTTTTTATCTTGTTACACTTACTATTTTAGTATTTTACATTAAAAAACAATTTGTGTGACTTCAGCCTTTAGGGTTTGAAACAAATATATAAATATAGCATTGTAGTGAGCAGAGACTTGTAGTAAATCATTTGTGTTAACAATATCAAGCAGCAATAGTGTTAGCATCATCCACAATGCCAGTACTGACTGCTACGCCCACAGCAAGAATTGAATGCATTTTGTTGAATGTAAATTTTTTCTTTTCCATTACGTTTGATAATTGTATATGTTTACCATATTATTATTACTCTTTTACAGCAACCTAATTGTATTGTTATTTGAATAAAGCTTGCAGTGATAATAAAATTCAATTTTTATTTGCTTTGCCCTTTCTTTCGATCTGTTGCAAAATATCAGACCGTAAAATGCCTTAAATCAAAACATTTTGTATAAAGGTTTGTTTAGCAAGTGCTTTTATGAATCTTTCAATTTGCTTTTTTAATGTCTTTAAACTTTATTTATTGTCCTTTTTAAAGAAAATTAATTCATTGTTCACTTGAAGTAAAGCAAAGATATTTATCATTATTTAGATATTTGTTGCAGTATAGAGATTTACGTATTGTTGTGGTTTCATAAAATATAATTAAATGTTTAGTTTTAACCCTCTGCGACTGACGTGACATCATTATCACAATTAAACTGACATGGTAGTACACTAGACACTCTTTCGACTGCTTATATTTTCCAAGTTCCGCCGCAAACCTACTGAAAATATTTTTGATTCTAGTTTAATGTAGTAGTTTGTTAGTTATTGTAATTTTTTGTTGAAATAAAACGACAAATCTTATTAAAAATAAAATTATTTGCATGACATAAATTAGCCTTAAAAAATTATATCCATACAAAAACAAAAAATTTTTTTGGTAAAAAGTTTAACATTAATTTTAGCTTATACTTAAGCTAATCAGTGTAGAGAAAAAAGAGAAAATATCAATGGTTTAATAAAATCTTATAACATATTTTGTCAGGTCTAACTCAATACTGACGCGGTAGACTTGTAGACACTTGTTTGCTCACATCAACGAGTGCGCCCTTGCCAATTGCTTTCTTCGCACTAACGTACACATGAGTACGCAATAAGAAGGTACTGAAAACACCAGAATCAATATTTGTATAAAGCGAATGCCACATAGATCAATATTCAGCTTCAATATATGTGTTTGTGTGCGTTTGTTTACAAAAAATATGTACACATATACGGAGGGGAAATATTGAAGAATATCAAAATGCTTTTGATTTTCATAATAAACGAACACAAGCACATATATTGAAGCTAAAATATTGATCCGTCTAGCACCCGCATAATGATGGTGTAAAACAATGTTTGCTGTTTACTGGTGTCTACTAGACTATGACGTCAGTCGCAGAGGGTTAATCAGGAACCCGAAATAACTGTTTTTTTTCAACATCTAATTGGTCACAGAAAAACTAGCTACAAAAATATCGGTATGTAATAACATTATAAACAACCCAAAATATATTACTTCATAACAATTAAAAGAGATCGTTATTTATTTTGATCTTCCATAAGCAGTACAAAAAGATTTTTATTTTTTAGGTCTTCTTATAACAGTTATGAAAGACTTTTATGTTTTAGGTCTTTAAATGACAATTTTGAAAGCTTCTTATTTTTTAGGTTTTGTTGAGCCATTAATAAATGATTGAATTTTAGGTCTTTAAATAACAGTTATGAAAGCTTTTTATTTTTTAAGTCTTCTTGAGCTGTTTACAAATAATTTTTATATATATTTTTTCGTTTTTAAATAACAGTTATGAAAGACCGACTTTGGTCGAGTGCTCTAAGCGGAAAAGAGTTCTGAAGAGATTAGTGGGAGCTATCGAAACATGTCAGTTCAATCCTCCGTGCAATAAAAAAAAAAGATTCTTTGTCTACATACTTCGCATTCAGCTCTAAATGAAAATACAATTTAATTGAAATATTAAATTAAAACCAAACTCAAGCCAAAATAATCAAATTTCTTTGGATACAAACTCATACAGTTCGACTAAAGCTCATAACTTAATTGTTATGAAATATTATTATTTTTTAGCTCTATCCGAGACTTTTATATAAAATTTTTATATTTTCGGTCTTTTATTATATATCACATACAGACATACTTAGATAAAATATTAAGATTATATCTGCGGATATAACTATCATGGATGAACAAGAAACCAAAAGTTGCCAAACATCATTTCCTCCAGAATCAACTCGATTTCCGTCAATCGTTCAAAACTTAAAATGAGTTTAATTAAGGTTTAATTTCATGTTTATTCACAACTAGTACTCGGCATGGGAAATATTGTAAGATTTAGGTTTAAGGTATAATATGTGTTCAGCACTTTTATGTAAAACATCACTAGAAACACTTCTGTACAACATTTCACCTCCCCAGCGGGAAAACTAGTCATTGATTACATATAACGAGTGATTTTTTTGCTATTATCTTTTTGGCAACACTAGTTTTGACAGCTCACGCACGTTTTGTATCTTGTGTCACTGTCAAACATCTTCAGTTTGGTCTATAATTTAATCATGAATCGTCTTACAAACGAACAACGCCTGCAAATTATTGAATTTTATTACCAAAATGCGTGCTCTGTTAAGAAAGTTCATCGCGCGCTTCTTCCATTTTATGGTCAGTTTAATCGACCTACTGAGGCTTCTATTCGGGCTATTGTAAAAAAATTTCGCACCAAATTTACATTGTTGGACATTAAACCACCAACACGTTTACGTAGAGTGCGAACTGAAGAAAATATCGCAGCCGTATCGACCAGTGTTGGTGATGACCGTGAATTATCGATTCGGCGCCGTTCGCAGCAATTGGGCCTCTGTTACTCCACTACGTGGAAAATTTTGCGGAAGGATTTGGGTGTGAAGCCTTATAAGATACAGCTGGTGCAAGAATTGAAGCCAAACGACCTACCACAACGCCAAATTTTTGGTGAATGGGCTCTTGAAAAGTTAGATGAAGATCCACTTTTTTATCGAAGAATTGTGTTCAGCAACGAGGCTCATTTCTGGTTGAATGGATACGTGAACAAGCAAAACTGCCGTATTTGGAGTGAAGAGCAGCCAGAAGCATTGCAAGAGCTACCAATGCATCCACAAAAAACAACCGTTTGGTGCGGATTATGGGCTGGCGGCATCATTGGGCCGTATTTCTTCAAAGATGATGCGAATCACAACGTTACTGTGAATGGTGAGCGCTACCGTGCGATGATAACAAACTTTTTTCTGCCCAAAATGGAAGAGCTTGACTTGCATGACATGTGGTTTCAACAAGACGGTGCCACATGCCACACAGCACGCGAAACAATGGACCAATTGAGAGGCGAGTTCGGTGAACAGTTTATTTCACGCTTGGGACCAGTCAATTGGCCGCCCAGATCGTGCGATTTAACGCCTCTAGACTATTTTTTGTGGGGCTATGTTAAGGCTAATGTCTATAGCGACAAGCCCGCTTCGATTGACGCACTGGAAGCCAACATTGCCAACATTATTCGTGAGATACCGGCCGAAATGTTGGAAAGAGTATGCCAAAATTGGACTAAGCGGATGGACCATTTGAGGCGCAGCCGCGGCCAACATTTGCATGAAATAATCTTCAAACATTAAATTATATCGACCCAACTATCGATCCAAATAAATATTTCATGCATTTTTCTGAATTTTATGTGTTTTTTTTTTTACTTTCCGATAGTTCTTATAAAATCACCCATTATAATGAAAGATATAATGCATTATTTTAAAAAGCGAAACAATACATTCCTTTGGAAGCGAGAAGGTAGTTTGATCAGACACAAAAAATACACATGCATTACCACGTATATTACCACATCTAATGAAGAAGGAACGTATTGTTTCTGTTCGTAACGATTGTACGTGTTTTCCTCGTAATGGTTTTTAAAAATTCGTTATTTCTCTTTGCTCTCATGACGTCTATAAACTTTGCAATTTTTATTTTAAAACGCAGTTATGTTTGAACGCGTACCTTAGAAGATCGTGTAAATACAATGAATATGTATGTCTACATATATATTTTAAACGATATTAATAAAGTACAACACTTATATATACTTACATATATGTACGTTTGTTTATATAAGTATATGTAATTTATTCCTTCAAACATTTAACTTTTGAAAATATACGAGAGAAAGAATTATATCATGAATTAAATAGAATGAGTTATAGAATTCATTCGCCGGACACTTTAAAATAATTCATTACTTTCCTAGGACATGTTCTGTGTTACGAAGAATGAATTCTGGAATGAAAAGTTATACATGCTGTGCATTACCTTCTCGCTTACAATTCATTACCTTTTCCCGCTGGGTCACTATATCCCCGCTGAAGGAGAGTTTTGCCATTTATTTAAGAGAGAGAGATAGAGGCAAAAAGATTCATACCACGAAGAGGTAGAGGCTTAAAATGTTCAATAAAAATGTTTCTAGTTGTGCTTTGCATAAGTGCTAAGTACATCGTATACCTTAAATGTAAGGTTTCCAAGATTTCCTATGGCGAAATATCAATGTGCAAAAGAGGCGGAAATTTAACTCCCGCTAAAATAAATCCCGGATGTAAACCTTTAAAAAAATTGTTTTGGTGTCCTCTACCAGAATCAGTCGTTAGAACCTTGTAATATTAAAAAAAAATTGATTTTGTTGTACAGTGTAATTATAACAATTTTAAGGTATCGTAATATATTCTTAATACTTTAACAGAAGTTGCTTATGAAAAGTTTATTACTAAATTAGAATTAATTTCATGCATAAGTGTGTATTTCAAAAAGTTTTCAAAGAATTGTACAATATGCTTTAAGGCTATCTTTTTGCAAAATATAAAAGCATATCTTTAGGTGATATCATCATTAATTGCCAGCAATTAATTTCAATTGTTCAAGCTTTTTTTTCAGTTTTCCCTTTATCGCATAACTTCTTAAATTTCCTGTAAAACCATTTAATACCATTAGCTTAATTTGTTTTAATTTTTGTTCGCAATGAAACGAAATCTTATTTTCAGGCTGCTGTTGGCGTAAACTACAACATCTCTACTTTTGCCACATAATGAGAATATCATTATTATCATCATCATTATTATAAACAACAGAATAAGCGAAAGGAGAAAATATTTTATTTAGGTTAAATCTATTACGTGGCAATAAGTGATTTTTTTTTTGCTGCTTAATCAAGAAACTACTCTAACGATTGGTTTTCATGATTAACTATCTATGGTTCTTCTGATTAAAACAGAAAAAACAGAAATTTTGCTGCAGCATATAATAGCATCTATTTCTCAAGGAATATACTATCTGTGTTTTTTCAATATATGTACATATTACCATTAAGCAGCAAAGGAATACAGAAATATTCTAAAGCAGTTAATATTAACTTAACAATAAGCACATTGCTTAATTTACCACATTGTTTAATACCTCACCAGATGAGTGTATATAAAAAAAGTCCATCTGCCATCCTGCCATATTTTTGGCGAGCATTTGTTTCATGTTCTTTCGGGCAGTGAAATTTTTAATGTTTCTTACATCATTTATTATCAAATCAATTTAACATCTGCCAATTGACCCTTTACATTATTTTTCATCTTTCTCCTGACATTCTTTTGTTGAAATATCTGCTGCAGAGATTACTTCAATATTAGTGTAAAAATGCTTGCTAAATTTCAATCATACACATGTATGCATGTAAGCGTATGTACATTATCAACCCAATTGGTAGTAAATTAAATTTATATCGCAGAAAACTGTTTGCTTTTTTGAAATCTGTAGACGATCTGGTAGCCCCGAAAAGCTACTTGGAACTATGTTAGTCTATAATTAAGAGTTTAAAGCTTTGATTCCTGCAAAAGACCCTTCTCTGTTTTGCTATTGCTCAACACCCCCTCCCCGCCCCCCCCCCCATTCCCCCCCTCTTTGTTTTTTTCATAACTTTACTCCCAATTGGGTATGAAACTTGACGTTATCGCCCCATGATAAAAATTTACTGCCGCCCTTATTATTTTAAGTATGTCTCCTTAACATACGAAGTAGCTGATGTATAAGTGGAAGTTAGGGCAATTTTGGGTGAACAGCACTTGATGACTATTTTGTTAATTGCCAAAGTACTAGATATAAAATTGTTCTATTTCAAGCTAAAAAATTTTAAAAAAGATTTATTGTTTGTTGTAAGCCCATTGCTGATAACGTCCGCTTTTTTCTCGTTCATTTTCGAGCTTCAAGTGTTCTCTCAGGCAGGAAAGCAGCCTTGTTAAATACGTATAATATTTGCAGAAATATTTTTTTGTTTGCTATGAAATTAGCAAATAGTTTAGTTCTATTTAGAGTTAAACAGAGAGGTTAATTAAATGTCATTACTTGATTAGAGTAACCAACTGAAATATGTCGATAATATATATATATATATATATATATATATATATATATATATATATATATATATATATATATATATATATATATATATATATATATATATATATATATATATATATATATATATATATATATATATATATATATATATATATATATATATATATATATATATATATATATATATATATATATATATATATATATATATATATATATATATATATATATATATATATATATATATATATATATATATATATATATATATATATATATATATCTTTATTAATATTGTACTACAGACCACAGCAAGATATTTTGCGAGGTAAATCAAGAACTTCTTATGCACAAGCTAGATAAAATTTGACGTTCTTCTATTTTTCTTAAATAGAAGCATTAAATCCTAATTTATCACTGTTTCATATGGTATCCCTCAAAGTTGCCATTAGGGTCCGCTACTACTCATAATATTCAATCAAACTGCAACAAACATTCCAAATTACACTGCGGAACACAAAAAAATACATATTTCTAATGACTGATTCTGGCAGAGGGTAAAAAAATATATACGTATATCGGCATTTTGAAAGTTTGCATGTGGGATTCATGTTAAGGGGAGTTGAAATTCCTCCCTTATGCACATGGTTATAAGGACTCGACATAGGAAATCTTGCCAGCCTTACGTTTATTGCATAAGAAGTGTTTTGTTTTTTATGTAAAACACCATGGGAAACATTTTTGTAGAGCATTTTAACACTCTAGCTCTTCACTGTATGAGTAATTTCATCTCTTCCTTAAAAAAGAGGGGGAAAATCTCCCCTGCAGCGGTGATATAGCTGGCTGAAATTTCATACAAAAATATTTGCCATAAAATTTTTTAATACACCTAAGCTTCAGACTCAACTTGAAAGTCAGAAATGGATCAAAACTGAAAATGTGTTTAAGGATTAATTTCGTACTTATTCACAATTTAATACTTATTCACAATTTCATACGTATTCACAATTCAGCATAAGAAATCTTGTAAAGATTTGCAAATAATCGTAGAATTTCAAAATCGCGATTACGTTTAAAATACATACATGCATATATGCAAAAATCGCTATTATCGGCTAATGGCGATTAAGCAAAAAAATATACTATCAAAATCTTTTATTAAAACAAAAATAAATTTCGTAAATGATAAGTAATGATTCGTTACGTATGACTATCAAAAACTTCTTCTAGGACAAAATGTAATAGACCTTTTTCTATCAAAAAGTCAAAGTCTTGTTTTTTATAATAAATTTTTTTTATTTGCTTTTCAATTTTTACCGATTCGATAAAGGTAGCTTTTTTCGAGATAAGAAAAACTACATCTATCTGCCAATCGGATAAAAAACATCTTTAATAATCGTAATATAAAAATGGAAACCGCGAGTTTGTTTCAAATGTTTTGTTCAAATGTGGAATCATTTTAAGTTGACCGGAAAAGGACGACAAATTGTATTATAGAATAAAGAAAACTTGTAAAAAATTTTCTTTATTCTAGGACAATTTGTCATAGTCACAAATTCGACTTCGATATACATTATACGGGTGAATATCTATTTTATATTTGAATCATTACTAAACACGAAATTTAAACTTTAAATTTAAAGCGTTTATGAATTAAATTTGTCTTCAACGCAAATTTGAACACTAAATTAATCTTAGATTAGGGGTGCTTGACATAAATTCTTTGCTTCAAAAGGGGGTAAAATTTTTAGTCGTAATCAAACGATTACTGAATTCGACAACGATTATAATGTGCGATTAATCGCGATTAAGATTACAATTATACAGCCCAATCACAAACAAAAATTCCGTGAGAGTTTTTTCACTTTTCCCTTTTCTCCTATTATGAATGAAAATTCCGTCGGAAAAAAATCGATGGAGGAAAAAAGGAATTTTTCCCTTGCAAAACAGAAGGAGCTGCATGAAAATCGATGTAATATTTAAATAAAACAAAATTTCAATCAATAAAAAAATATTTTATTGTTCTTGTAGGTCGAATACCACAAATAAAGCAGAAACACAAAATTTTTTTAACTTTAATCAATCCATTGCTTTTGGTTTCCATAAATGCAGTAAAGAGTAACTTGCACGATTTTTTTCTCCTACAGCACCAATATCCTTCACAAATTCTTGTACAGGTATGTTATTACTTTTTTATTCACTTTTGTAATTAATTTTACTTTAAATTTAATTAAAACATAATTTTTTTTATTTTTGGACACAAAAACACTGAATAAATATATGTCAACAGGCCATTGTTATTCAATGATGCCACTGTTTCACATTTCTGTTCCCGAAAATTTTATGATTGTATGAATTTTTTCTCGAGAGAAGTGTTTTCCGGGGGTAAGAAATTCCTAGGGAACATTCATGATTGGGCTGATAATCTCTGTACAAACCCTTCTTATGTTTAATGTATAAGACATGTTGAGCACTTTTATATAAAATACCACGAGGACAATTTATGTAGAATCTTTCAGCTTGCTATATCGCCGCTGAAGGAGAGCTTTTTTCCTCTTATTTAAGAAATGGACAAAAATTCTAATACCAAGAAGAGATAGATGGCTAAAATGTTGTACGAAAATGTTTTTCGAACTCAACACATATTATACCTTAAACGTAAGGCTCACAAGATTTGCTATGCTGGGTCAGTATAACTATGTGCAAAATGTTTAACTCCCCCTATAATGAATCCCAGATGTAAACTTTCGGAACACTGGTATAATTTATGCTTTCTTTGATCTTGAATGTGATTTCAATTCTTATATATCGTCACAGAAAATGTAACAAGCCCTATCTAACATTTTAAAAGTTTTACAGGAGAAGCTTGAAACTTGTTTAAATGGAAACTATATTAGCAATTAGTGCAAAATCTTACAATACAAGTAAAAGGGGATCCATAAATTTATTTGTAAAATTGTTCACATATTTTCAATATATTTTTCATGTAAGCAAGTTTTATGCTTCTCCTGTTAAACTTTTGAAATGCTAGATAGGACTTTTTGCATTTTCTGTGAAGACATAAAAACTTTTTCGTAAAAATTGCATACGACAATTAAATAGCTTAAGTTAACGTTAACTTAATGTTTTACCGCATTTCTTTTAAATAAATTTAGTGTAATTCCACTTCTAAAAATTAAACCTTTATAAATAACTCGATGAGCCAGCCCGCTTCGCGCGCTTAATATTTCCTTTATGGCTATAAGGTAGCAGTAGAATACAATATAAAGTTCTTTAGATATGGTTCAAATTTCCAGTAATACGAAATAAACAGCGCTACCAACGTTAAAAAAATACTTTTTAATTTCCAGCGACATTTATACTAGTAAAATTGCGTATTTTGGCTTTTTTAATTTAATTTCAAAATGATATATTTTATCGCGGTAAAAAGTATCCTAAGTTTGAATCAGGGCTCCGCACCAAATTTCATGAAAATCTGTTCAGTGGGTTTTGCGTGATGCGTGTTAGGACAGACAGACAGCCAGACAGACAAAAATTCTAAGAGTTGGTGTTTTGTGTTCTACATCGATTATACCATAAAAATTAAAAAAATATTTCATATACAGATTAGGGATGGGCAAGTGAAAAAAATATATCGATATATATCGATATCTTTTTATATATCGAAGTCACATCAACACGACAGCAAAAGATTGCCACTTGTCTACTGTTTATCGACAACAATTTGAAAATATGAACATGCTCAGCTAATTGCATAAGCGTCAGGAAAGTGTAAAGACTGTCAGTAGTAGTAAATTGTTGTCGACAACGAAGAGACAAGTGAAAATTTTTTGTTAATATAATAGGGGGGACTATAAATAAAAGAAAAGATTTTGTTAGTAATATTCTATTTGATGAACACAGTGCCGAAATGTTTTTAAAAATTGCACGAAAAACAAAACCAAAACTAAAAAATATTTGGAAAAAATATCGATATATCGAAATTAAAAATATCGACGATATTATCGATATATTTTTAAGAAAATATCGATATATCGATACATCGATAATTTTTGCCCATTCCTAGTACAGACACACCCCATTTACAGTTTTTTTATATGTATAGATTTTCTGCAAGAAAACGAAACGTCATCTGGTCACCTTTAAAATATACATAAAACTTATTGCACTTAAACACATTTTGTCGATTATCTTAATGGTTTTTACAATGTGTGCATGGAATTGTTGTAGGATTCCAGACTTAAGGATGTAAAAGAACTAACCTTATCTTTGTACACATGCACATTAGGGTGATGACTTCTTTTGCGACATCCTTAAGTTCAAAAATCGTGTAGGGCATGGAAAAAAGTAAGAACTGCGATTTCACTTTTTCGCGATCGTGAAAAAAGATCACGCACCAAATGCATTGAAGTTTTGTATATACGGTTTTTGTCTTAAAAAAAGTGATATATTACTCGAAAAAACTTATTTTTTTCTTTTTTTGTTCATATAATCGTACATACAAAATCCTTGACCACCATTTTGAGTAAAGAAATAACTTAGTTGAAGTAAAATAGGGTTTTTAGTTTAAAAAAACGTATCTACAAAACTTTAATGTTTTTGATGCGTGAACTTTTTCACGATAGTGAAAAGGTGAAATCGCTGTTCTTACTTTTTTCCATGCCCTACACGATTTTTCAACTAGAGCTTGCATATTTACAAAAAATGCAAACAGTCATTACCCTAATGCACATATGTAAGTTTTATGGGAGGATTAAGTGTTAGACAGAGAGTCAAAAATTAATTAGATAATTTTTTATAGAAATTTGTAATTCATTTAAGTAGTAAAGGTTAAAAGCAAAGTATTAGCTAAAAGATTTGGAACGACAGCAAAGATAAGAATAAATTTACTGATATTAAAAAGATTTGAAATTTAAGGTATAGTTTATATAAAATTTACTAACACTGAAAAAAATGCATATGAAAATTGTTGGTGGCTAACGCTTCATCCTACCGTCCGAGCTGGTGGCACTGGTTCTTATGGTAGTAAAATGGGGGGCAAGTAGTCTTCTGTGTCCCAAATGTAGTCGACAATATGTGGCTCTTGAATTGTTGTTTAAAGCAACCCTTATTATTCTACCTTTCAGTTTTTGTGGCTTTTTCCTTTTAATAAAAAGGTTGATTTATAATTTTATTAAACATTTAATTTCATAATTTATTAACTTGGTGTTAAATTTGGTTTGTGGCTCTTCCTTGTATGCACTTTGTTCTGCTTTAGTTCCTTTATTCAGAGTGAGTGATTTCTTTACTTCGTAATATTTTAAGTTGAACTGAAAATAATTGTAATTCGATAAATTCTCGAATGTGTGACCATTACCTAGTGGATGTGCGTTAGTCTGCAAGCCAAGAGGTACCACGTTTGAATCTGTCTGGCTCCATTGTAATTAAAGAATGAAAATAGCATATACGTACATGTGTGCAATAATTGAATAGAAAAAAATTTGCCACATAGTCTAGTGGATGTGTGTTAGTCTGTTAGCCTGAAGGTACCGTGTTCAAATCTGATTGACTGCAGCGTAAGTTAAAGAAATAAAAAATAAATAAAACAAATAAACTAAAAATAAAGATAATTTGGATATTAAAAAGGACATATTATAAGTTTTTTTAATTTTGGTTTGCTTCTCAAAGCAAGCGCACATAAACAAACCAACATTTGATGAGTCAAAAGCAAAACTGTCAGCAACATATTGAATGCTCTGAGAGCACAAAAACATTTTTATAAGCAGACACCTTTGTCTATTTTGTAACTATATTTTGATTGCAAACAAACTGATGTAAGAAGTGCGGTACTTTTTATTGTTGCAGAGTCAGAACGTAGTGGCATTTTTAAATATATTACGACTCTAATCCAAAAATTGTTAACCATATTATATTGTTCAATGCAACCATGTTGCAATTTTTATGAATACTAATAATAAGATATTTAAATGCAAACATGAGTTCCTTTATCGTAAACTAATTAAAATCATAATCATTTAAAGCAATAATAACTTCTTTTGCACAACCATAAGCAATTTCGGGCAACAGAGAACAATAACTTACTTTCAATAGGCTAAAATAGTTTGTTTTTTGATTCAGCGTTAAGAATCAAATATTTAAGGATCCATTGATTACTTTACTTTCTCGTATTTTTAATATTATAAAATAAGTAATTTAAAAAAAAAGAACAAATCTAAAACGTGGTACACTCAAAACGAGAATCTCTCGTTTTAAAACATTTTGTGTTTTCTGACAAATTATTTTGTGTTTTCTGACAATTTCTCTCAAAAAAGTTAATATTTCAGATAAGAAGAGAAATGCGACAAGTTTTACTAACTTTTCGTTTTATTATATTATTTCCATTATGTGTAAAAAATCAAATTTAAAGTTCTTATGTAAAATTCTTTACAAAACATATATTTTTGTGCGCTCTTCAATATTTCCTTCCCTTTCAATTTTATAAGAGCAGTACACGTATTCCGCTTGTGAACAAATTTTCATCAAACTTTGTTAAAAATGCTAACATATTTGTAAAAATATGTTAGAAAACTTTTATTTTCTTTTGTTAATATTCAAGTTTTTTTTTATTTAGTCACAAAGTTGTGAACAAATCTTTTGACACTCAATGTTACGAACAACATTTATTATTTTACGCAGCAAAAGTTTTCTATGTATGTGATATAGTGAATGCAAACTACGAACCCAAAATAATAATAATTTTTGTAAAAAAAAATTATACAAATAATAAAAAATGTTGCACAGGCAACCGAATAAAATGAAGTGTCTAAACACATGAAAGCGACGAGTTTGTAATATGTGCGGCAAAAACTGTGACACTTCTAAACTTAGCTAAAATTTTAATATAATTTTAATTCGCATCGTAAACTTAATTGAAAATAAGAATCTTTAAGCTGTGAAACCAATGAAATAATGATTTCTTTAAAGTTGGAATTAAACAGTAATTTAATGACATGCAAAAGCATAGAGTTTTGTTCGACCCAATATTCGGGCTTTGGAATGTACTAGCATGTAGATGCTTATTATTTTTACTCTAACATGTTTAGTTTTGCCTACACTGAAAAAATTCAATGCAACATGTGCACGAAAACGCTCGTACATATTACGAAATATTCCGTAATTTCGCACCACGAAATTCTGACGTAAAATATACGAAATTTACGCAAATCATCAAAAAATAAAAGTAAAAAAGTATGGCTCAACCGGGGCACGAACTTGCAATCTTCATATTTCAAGTCATGTACTCTACCCACTGAGCCACTTTCTAGTTATTTTATAAGAGATAAAAATTTGTTTTATTTACTTACATCTGAAAAATACGTCAATTTATAAAAAAACTATTTTAATCTATTTTTTATTTCAAATATATTTTTTAACAAGGAAAAATGCTTACGAAAGGTATTCGTTACTTTCGTAAATTCCAAAAAAAATTGCCTAAATGTTTTTTCGTAATATATACGAAAGTTTCGTATATTCTACGAAAAAAGTCACTACGAAAGTTTTTTTTCGTAAAATGTTGCATGGATTATTTTCAGTGTATATACTTAACTGGCTAATTTTAAAATATTAAAAATATGGCAAATAGTACAGGAAAATCGTAAAAAAGGTCATATAGGATGTAATTTTTTTACGTGTTTAGTTACACATGTACTCGCGAGCTTAAGTTTGAGCTTCCAGGGTCTTTCGGATTTTTTTTCACGTCACACTCAAAAAAGTTGTACATTAATTGTTTGTATTTTATTTTAAAAGTTTTCCGCAAAGTAAAATTTTAATGAAAATTTATTCTTTTTGATATGAAATTTATTTTTTCTACTTATAATGACTGTTATTTAAAAAATTAACATTCAAAATATAATGATTACCTGTAAAATTTATTAAATTCGTTTGTTTTATCTACAAAAAATAATTTGTTCTCAAGTAAGCTTTAGTATTGAAAAAGTTGTCAAATATAAAATAAATAAAGCAAAGTTTTTTCTTAAACGTAATTATGTGTAGAATTGGCGTACATATAGGTAAGTAATTATTTATTTGGCATAATATAAACAGAATCAAAATTAAATTTTTATGATAGGAAAATCGCAATTGCGGAATACATTAAGACTGTTAAGGAAATCGAAGGATGACTGGCCTAGGAAGGCTGAATAGAAAGGTAAGAACAATTTTCAAACATTCATATCTAATAAATAGTCTATTTTGCAAATGGATGCAAACTTTTGTTCTGTTTATCGTGAACTTAAATTGAAATATTAGAGTTGAGGTGCTAATTACTATGATCACATTATCTCGTAAAGTTCAGTTTAAGTTTACGATTAGGAAAGAAATGGGTTGAGTGTTGTGTTTTTCTTCCGACGGGGTTTTTTTTAATTTGGAACGATTTTCCGTCATCCCACGTAAAATTTGGTTTTTAAACAGACCGGTTTCGGCTATGTGCCATCTTCAGTGTTCTATTGAAAACTAAAATTGAATACTAGTATTCAATAGAGCACTGAAGATGGCACATAGCCGAAACCGGTCTGTTTACAAACCAAATTTGACGTGGGATGACGGAAAATCGTTCCAAATTAAAGAAATGAATGGTATACATATAATATGCTGCTGTACCAGTTCACGAATTTATTAGACTATATCTTTCAAATTAAATGATACATAATTTTGCAGAAGATACCATGGCGGAAGATTGTTTTTTTAGTTAATATTTTATAAATACTTAAAGCTTATGTTCAATTTTGCATTTTTATATTTTTGTTGTTTTTATATTTAACTTATTTTTAATCAATATTAGATATTGCAACTGTTTTTTTTTCAATTATCGTAATATTCACGTTTTTTTGTGTTTTTTTATTCCTTACAGTTTTAGCGATTTATAGAAAATTTTCGAGCTTTTTTTTAAGTATTTTGCTACAAAGTTGATTTTTTGCAATTGTATTACCTTGCAGAAACATTTTATTTTTTTGCTGGGTAAGTACATTATTCAAATTTTGTGTATATTCAGACTGGTTTCGACTATGTGCCATCTTCAATGTTCTCTTGAGTACTTGTATTATATGTGCTATGTCAATAGAATAGAATTATTCAAGAGAACGCTGAATATGACACATACCTACTTACACTTACACTAAAAATTTTTTTTTGGGTCCTGTAAATGAAAGCATGATTAGTATGAAGATTTTAAATCGCTAAACTCCAATCCGTTTTCAGTTTTTTTCTATTACGTACAAATTTTTTCATGGGCATGACTTAAATGATACCTGCCCCCTTATTCCGTAATTCGGTAAAGCTAAAGCTAATGCTAAATCTCGATCGCTACAATGCTGAACAAACACAAAATTAAACATTTTTGCCCATGACAAAATACTAAAATTTCGGCTGATTAAATTTTTAAGGCATTGCGTAATTTGGCAATAGACGTTGCAAAATTGTATTCGTACCAAAAAATTAATGAATAGACTTTATAAATTTTTAGCAATAGAGATTTAGCTTTAGCGAGTTGCAGAATAAGGGGGCTGAAATGGGATGATAATACTAATATATTTCATCACAACTCAAGAACGGTTCCTCCGGTTCAAATAAAGAAAACACTAAGATCCGCAATAAATTTACCTTTAAGTCATCCATGTAGAAATTTTTTTTTTTTCAAATGTTTGTTTATTCAGAAATTTGAGGCGAAAAATTCTCTTTTTAATGCAAAGCTGAACTTTTTTGTTCGATTTAAAAACTCATAAAAAACTTAAGAAGGCCAAAATGTTTAATTTTTAGCGTTTACTAGAAAGAGAGGTACAATAAATAAGAATAAAACAAGCCATAAATCAATAAAATCTATTAACAAATGTCAATATTATTCACAATTAAGTGAACGAAAATTCGATTTTTATAGAACACATGCACACACACACACACACACACACAAATTGAAATATTTCTGTTGTATGGAAATTTAGATTTTTATCCATTGAGTTTCTTTACTTAATTTTGAATAAAATCGATATTTTCCCATCGATATTAATGATTTATGGCTATATTTAGTATTTTATTCCTAATACATATACCTAACTTTCTAATGAATGACGCAAATGTAAAATGTTTGCTTTCTGAATACAAAAAACTGAAAACGGATTTGAGTTCAGGGACTAAAATTTTTATATTCCACATGTTTTCATTTAAAGGACATTTTCTTTGCTGACCAGTGTTATCAACCAAATTAGAATTTCCTTGTTATTATTTTACTAACATGGTCGGCAACAGATGGGTTAGGACAGAATTAGGTTCAGATAGAAAAAATACAAATGTAAAATCAACATGTCACAATTTTAATTGGATATCATATTAAATTATGTGAAGTAATTTAGTATTTAAATATGTTGGTGCTCAATTGCTTTATGCATAGCTACAAATGCACTGTTGTGCTCAGTTGTGTAACTTGTTGTTGATTGCTTTGATATTCCTGCTGTGTAAATGTAAATAGTGGACTAACTTCAAATTACCGGCTGCTATTTCCTGCTATTTATTTAATATTACCATTGTTTTTTTTAAGTTTAAACGAAAAATTATTAATCCAACCTTAGGTCTGCTTGAATTAACATTTTTCACTGTAAAAATAATATTGTTATCAACGTTATATTTAATTTTTAATCAACATGACTATTACTTTATTTTCAAATAAATTTCATTTTAAATCATCAATTAAATCATGTTGAAGTAAAATGAAATTCATGTTATTTATGATGGTATTTATTTAGTATCTATTTATATCTAATGCAAAGTTTGAAGCTATACTGGTTGCAGTGGTTAGCGCGTTGACTACCAAGCAATGGGCCCGATGTCAAATCTTGGATAGCGTAGAAAGCTACAACACTAATTTTTTTATATATTTGCGAATGCAATAATATCTTCATTATATTCATGTTGTTTCAACTTGATATAGCTTTGATTCAACACGATTCTTTGTGATGTTTCAGTATCAAAGTTACGTTGTTTCAACTTAAAATGAATTAGATTCATGATTCTCCGTGTTATTTCAGAATCAAATTCACGTTATTTCAAATTGAAATAAGTTTGATTCAACATGATTCTTCGTATTATTTCAGTATTAATTTCAGTTTCTTCTATTCTGGAATATTAAATCAAACGAAATATAGTTATTTCAAAAAGAAAAATTATCGAAGTTGTGTGTATTTAGTCGAACTATATGGGTTTTATCCAAAGAAATTTATTATTCAGGCTTAAGTTCGTTCAATTTAATCAGTACAATTAAATCATTTTTTATAGAGAAATAATTTTTCAAAGCATGTGACAATTGAAAAGTACAAATACCAATTTCTTGACTTTTGTAAAGGTCGAACTGAACATCGATGTTTTCGGGATTAACCACAATCCCATCGTCAGAGCTCTCTATACTCTAGGCTACTCAGCCCCCAAATATGTAAACCCTAAGAACTAGAGAAAGGAGCTTTCTCAATCTTGGGTGAGAAATATAAGCAAAAAGCACAAGTGTGGTTGTTGATTAGAATAAGTCCCAAGTATGGTAAATTTCTAAACCACCATAAAATAAACTTAAAGCCAGGAAACATACAGCTTTAATGCAATTGGTTTAATGCCAGATATTTACCGCTTGACTTTGGGGGCCTGAATAATAAATTTCTTTGGACAAGAAAAATAACGCAAAATCACAACCGAAAAATATTAAATTAACATCGTTTTTGACGATTTTAATATGAAATTTTTCTAAGTGTATGTTTACTTTCGCTGTTATGGAGTTACGTCCCACCATGTGTATAATTAAACAAATTTCAATCCCTATTCCATACTTCACTAGTTATTTTAAAAAAATATATAAGAAACGTTTTTATTATTAAATTTCTGTCCGTTTTTTGTCAATTTTTATTTGCGCTTAGCAAAAATAACTAACTTGTAATAATCTTGATTAAAACATGTCCTGTATTTTTGTTTTCTTTTAGTTTCTGTAGTTATGAGTGGATATTGTCGTTAGATGTTGTTTGTTGTTAGTTTGTGTTCTGCTTAAGGCTGTTTGGATCTAATTAATTAGCCGTCGTTGTGATGGTTCTTCTGTTTCTTTAGTTTTTTTTTGTGTATTTAAAAAAGTTTGTCAAATTCGGTTTTGTTGCGGCTGAATTTTTCTCTTAATTTTTTCTTTTTGTTTATCTTGTTGCTTCTGTTTTTGGTACTTCCTTATATTGTTTTGGTTCGTTAATGTTGTCCTTATATACTTTATTGTTGTTGATGTCATACAGTAGGGCAAGATTTGAAAAAAAAAATTCTAAAGCTATCTCTTCAAAAATATATATTTGCTACACTTAAAATTTCTACTATTATTTTTCTAACATTTGCATAATATACCAACAACTGTAGCTATATAGTTTTATTATTACATATTTATATCTATCAACCCACTGTACATTTTAAAGTTAATTTATATTTTTATTTACTAGCGCTGACTACTATTTCACTCTACGTCTGTCAGGGTGTTATGGTTGAGTTGTATGAGTTTTTCGTTGTTGTTCCTGTTGGCTTTATAACTGTCGCTGTTGATGGGGATATAAAGAAGGAGAGCATATAATAAATAATTTTTCTGAAAATATTGTTACTGACAGCTTGACAACTTTTGTTTTTGTTTTTTTCTTGTTTTGGCTGTCGCTAGTATAATTGTTGTTCTATCATTAAGAGTTTTTTCGTTTCCACTTTAATTAGATGCGATTTATATTTCATGGCTCGTTGCTACTTTTAGATTATTTGTCTATACGATAATTGTAAAAGAGGCTTCGTTTATTTTGAGAAAAAAACCAGTCAATTCAATTGTTAATATTAAAAAATCATAAATATTTTCATTATATTTTGTTGTTTTAAAATGCAAAGTTTTGAAACTTAAATATATGGGAAATTAATTAATAAGTAAAATTTATCTTTTGAATATAAAGTACATTCAATAATAATGTTTTATAAATAATATTGCAAATAGTGAAAATATTTCTAATTAGCTCAAAAAAAATTTTTTTCTTCAGTTTATTCATCTGCCGTGTTCAAATATTGCCATCAAAATTAGGGAGTAGGTCTACATAATTTCTAAATTATTATAACTAAATTATAGTAACTACCCAGCGAACATTTATTGCCGATTTCGGTCAGAAAGCCTGCAGAATATGCCGAATTAATGATTCACAAGAAAGCGGACACCATTGCTTGAAGAAGTTCTGAAAACTTTTCCGAAATATCTGAAAGAATTCTGTATGAATTCTGAAGGAATTGCATGGGAAAACTCTAAAGGAATTTTCGACTTGTCGAAACAATGTCGGTGAAATGCCTGACAAAACATCAAAGACTTTTCCAATTTTTCTTAAATTTTTTACCTCCTGTCGCACAGTGGCTCCAATTGGCAAACTTGGATAATAAATCCTTAGCCTTGAAACCTGCGATCCGATTACAAAACGTATTAATTAAAAATCATAGAGGAGAACCGAAGGTTTAATAAGATTGAAATATGGACTACCCTTTTGAAACACACGTTGAGCTACAGGGTATTAAAATTTACTACCTCTGGCATGAAAAACCTTGTCGGTATCCCATTTTAAATTATTTGAATAGATTATAATAGGATAAAGAGAATACAGTTTATTTCGTTAAAATATTTTCAATATTTAAAAAAAAGAGGCTTTGAATTTTTAAATTTTAGGTTTTATTAGCCTCGGCTTTGTTTCTCTTTCGCCAATATCTCCGGTAAGAGCACAGCCAAAATTTTCAAATAAATATTTTATGATTTTTAACGTAATCCTTGATAATAAGAAGAACATATTTTAGTTTTCTCAATTCATGCAGTCGTGAAAAGGAACTAAGGTCAAGACTTTGAAATGAAAGAGAAATGGCCAAATTTTGATAAAAATAGATTGTTCGACGTTTTTATTTACAATATTTTAAAAGAATAGATTTCGAAAATGATTGCAGCATTAGACGAATGTGAATTTTTCAACGAAACTCTAGACTAATCGCTTATGAAAACGACCACCAAGTTTTTCTAATTTCTCTAAAAATTTTATTAGATGAATATATCTAACATAATTAAGCTAGCTTTTAGATTTTACCCAACCGCTCAAAAATTTGTCGAGTAGAAAAAATTTTCTAAAAATAGTCCAGTTTTCAGAAGCATTTATTTACCTCCATGAAAACTGTACTAACTTCATTTTTTAAGTTTCATTTCTTAAATATTTATTAAAAAACTTAGCATTCCTCTTATGTTTAAAAAATGTCAACGGCATATTAAACGGTCATTCTTTTATGAATTATAACGCTCTCTGTAACAATATTATATATTCTTACAAATCTCATATTATGGACACACAAGAGATTATCATGACCTGAATAAAACAATCATATCTTTATTTATTTACTTTTAAGCAAATTGCTTAATAAATATAAAACCACAAATAATTTCCAAAGTGATTCCATAAAATCTAATATATTATAAGTTAGAAAAACATAGATAGAATGTAGATAGAAAAGAGCAACCACATTTTTCAATTTCAATAAAAAAATCTGTCAATATTTTTTTTTAAGAAATAAGAGAAAATAAAATCCAAACCACTCTAAAAATAATATAAACTAAATCTAAGTAATATAATCTTCAAAATATTTATTTACAATATAATTTCTGACACATTTTTACTAATACACACTTGCTTAGGCCAATCTATAAAGTTATTAGAAACTTAAAACTAAGAGTCAAAATAAAATCTAAGTTATTGATACTTTTTGCAACCGATTCGCTTTTGAAATACTTATCGAAAGGTCGCCTTTTTCACAAAACGACAAAAAGTCTTTTTAGCCTGGCCTCGCAGTACTTATGAATTTGTGAAAATCAAAACACCATGTCATTGCCATAAAAATACAATCTTAATGTGAAAAAATTGCACGAAAAATATAAGAAAATGACAAAGAAAACGAAAACCAACTTTATTTTTAAAAAATCTCGTTTATAAGAAAGAATAACTGCCATATTAAAAGACCCTGGAACAGTGATGAAAAATAAACCAATTTTTAGCTACCCAAACCGCGATATGTATTTTTAGTCACAAAACTGAAAAACGAGCAAAACTATCATATTTTAAAATTATATTTTAGCCTATTTAGCTCTTTATAGCATTTCTTTAATACTGATACATATTTGCAAAATGAATTAGAACGAAGAATAACACTGTATTATAAGAAACAAATTACGGGGTTCTGTAAACGAGGAGACCAAAAAAAAAAAATATAAGTGTGTTGCTCTTTCGGTGCATCAAACTATGTGTTTTTTACATCTGAGGTTTAGGGTATATTCAGCAACTTTGTAGTAATATTATGGCAAATACTTTTGTGAAACATATTAACCATCTGAGTCCCCAAAATAATGGCAATTTTTGGATCTCTTAAAAATGGGTAGTGCGGGGATAAATTGTTCCACAAAAATGTTGGTCATAAAATTTTACTAAAAATCTTCAAAGCCAACTAAGATCCATACTCAACGTGTACACCAGAAATCATTGAAAACTTAAACTATGGTTAAGGGTTAACTTCATACTTATCACAATTAGTACTCGGCATAGAAAATTTTGTAAGTCTTACGCTTACGTGTCTTTTTGTACATTTGCGGAAAAATGGGCAAAAAGCTCTTCTTTAGCGGCGATATAGGGGCTTACATATTCTAAAAAATATTTACTATAAAATTCCACTATAGATTTTTAAAGAGGCCCAAGCTTCATACTTGACTCGGACGCTAGAAATCATTGAAAACTGAAAATGTATTTAAGAGTTAATTTCGTACTTATTCATACTCTGCATAGAAAATGTGGCAAGTCTTATGTTTAAGGTATAAGATGTGTTCAGCATTTTTATGTACAAGACCACGAGAAACACTTTTGTAGATGATTTTTTCCTGCTGTGTCGGCGCTGAACGGGAGTTATTTAACACTTTTTTAAGAAATATACAAAAGGACCAATAAAACGGAGAGTTAGAGGGCTAAAATATTTTAAGAAAAGGTTTGCCCTAATATTTTCTATAAAGTTGCTGAAGATACCCTGCACCTCAGATGTAAATATCACACAGTTTCATGTACCGATATGCTGCATGATCAGGCCAAAAGGGGAGAAACTTTAACCACCGCTAAAACAAAACTACGATGTGACCTTGCAAAACGCCGACACACGTATATAATTTTTTGGTCTTCTCTACCGGAATCGGTTTACATAACCCCGTAATTTTGAAAAAAATTCGAAATTATTGTATAGTGTAATGATTGCATGCTGGTAATAATAACAGCGTGCAAACGAATCAATGTACATTAGGGGGGATCAATTTAAAAATTAAAACGTTGACTGGATATAATTCTATCAAATCTAAGCAACTTTATACTAGAAAATGGATTTAGAGTTGACATTAACTTTAAACTAGATTTTATGACGCATTTATTACAGGAAAAATTAGCATGAGTGCCTGCAGCAGTTTCGCGTATACGTAATATTTTATGAATAGTTTAAATAATGATACTCATACGTACGCCGCAAAGTGCTGTGCCCCATAGACAAAAAGAATAACATGAATTGAATCTTCTTTTTGGATGGAATTTATATTTTTACAATAACAACAAACTAGCTTAATTGTAAAAAAAATTCAGAAAAAACTCATTACGTCGCCACCTGACGTCGCTAAAGGCATCCAATTTTTTATGTCGTTATAAATAAGAAACAATTATTTGTTTGGAGTTTTAAATATTTGCGCAATATAATACAGTATTAGTTTTTTTAAAAAAGTACTGTAATAAACATTTATAATAGAGCATTGACATTTTGTTCGTAATGAAAAATACCGAAAGTTTAATAGTGTAGTAAAAAGAAATATGTCAATTGATTTAAACAAATTCCATTTATTTTTGAGGCTACTATACCTCTCCATAATATAATGTAGAGAAAATACCGGCTTTTTTCATTTAAGCTAAAAATAAGACTTTTTGCACAGTAAAAAGAATAATTTGTTTACTTTATAATATTACGACTTACGAAAATATCTGCAACTTTTTAATATTAATTAGAACATCTCATTTCTTACTGGATGACTAAAAATACATCTAGTTCTAAATTATAGAAGATATATTTTTATTAAAGAATTAAGTGATTTATTAATAAAGCTTTAAATGTGACTTTTTTTTCTGAAATTGTAAAAAATACCAAATTTTAATCCAATATATTTAAAAAATATGTTAATCAATTTTAATTTTGTGCTCTTTATTTTGAAGATTGGGCTTTTATTTATATTAGCCATTGAGCAAAAATATCAACTGTTTCTTAGAAATCGTAACAGATACATATTACAAGGCATTTGCTTTGTAAAGTAATTATTTTGCGAATTTTATCTGATCTTTTTTGCAAACTTCTATGCCTTGCAAACTTCTATGCCTTTCCTGAAAATGTGTCTTGAGCACTCGTCAAATGGGGATGGAAAGTTGATCATACCTTTTCAATCAATTTCAACATATTTTACCCAAAAAATCATTATATTATATGGATTTTAAGATATTGATTTATAAATAGTACGTCTGCGTGACTGCATATAGGAAGACCTGAAATATATCGTTTTGTAATCGGATTGCAAGTTTAAAAGATACAGATTAATTACTCTTTTTTCCAGTTGTAACCACTGTTCACCGTTTAAAAGATTTCGTCTTTGAAAGTTTTTAATAGCAAATGCATAGCCTTCTGTAGCAAATACCTATGAAATGACTAATATAGACTACAAAGGAAATAAAAAATGTATTTCTGAGAATGCTATATGTACAAAAAAGAAATAATATGTATGTAAAAACAATTGCATTTTTAATGTTAAAAGCTCTTTAATTAAAATTTGTCTAACCTTTTTTGTACACAGTTAAACAGTTTTTGCCAATTTAATCATCAATAATTCATAAATAGGCTTATAGGTAGATATTAAAACGACATACTTGCTTCACACAAATTACACCCAAATCAACCCTTGTGCATGCACATTAGGGTATCCGTTATTTCCGAAGCTGTTGTTTTTTTCGCCGCCTTAATTTTTTAGTTTTTGCCTTAAAAATATATATCCAATTCACAAAAGCTTAAATTAAACCGTGCCGATCTCAAGTAACATTTCCCAGAACTATAAAAATACATGGCAATTTCGAACTTTTTGTTTTTATAAAATTCATAACAAAGAAAACATTTAAAAAAAATCATTAGTTTTGTATTACCATATACCTAAATATGTTTCAAACCAAACAAGCCGTAATTCATTAAATCGATCCACAACTTTTGATGCTATTCACAATTAAGTGAGGGAAGGGAACTCAATTAAAAAAATGGCGATTTCCATACAACACACATACACACACACACAAATTAAATTGCTACTGTTGTATTAAAATCGTGATTTTTATCAATTAAGTTAATTGCGAGTAAAATCAAAATTGTGGATCGATTTTAATGAAAAATTACTTGCTTTGTTTAAAACATTTTTTTTTTTTGATTTTATTTTTTATTAATTTCCTAAGAACTACGATAGCTAGCAAAAAATGTCATGTTTTTGGAAGCAGTAAAAAATGTTTATGCCCTCCACATGTGATGCTTTGAAGCGCTTCCTAGGATGATCAAAAAGAAGCCAGAGATTTCTCAGTCTTCATAAATTCACAATTTTTCAACACAAACTGCAAAATAAATAAAATCATATTCAGTAGTAGCATTGTAGCTTTCAACAAAATAGGTTCTAAAGAATTGTCGCACGCATCCCAGCGGGATGAAAGATATAATGTATTATTTTAAAAAGCGAAACAATGAATTCCTTTGGAAGGGTTGTAAGGGAGGATGTCACAGAAGGCTTAACAGTATATATATTTCAAACTTTTAGGTTAGCTTCTAAAATATATTGTCAAAACTTAAATTGTGTTCCATGAAATTACAAAATATTGTTGTCATAGCTCCAATTAAATTTGCTCACGAAACTATGAAAGCTAATGAAGCAATTCCAATGAAATTCTTTCACAATATAACTGAAATTTTACATATCCTGCGAAATATTTCATTGAAAAATATAATAAAATCGTTTCATTAGAATAATGAAGCGAATTTCGGTCAGTGTATAATATATATGTACATAGTATTCCATCTTTTTCTGACATTCTGAATAAGATAAGTTCTTAAATTGCACTTTCATGTGGTTTTGAGGTAATTGTATAATATAATTAAACATTTTATTGATTTTTCTTATTTTTAGTTCATATAATTTTTTTAATTCATAAAAATTTTTGCATTCAGTAACGTCATTGCATAACTATAGAAAATAAAGTCTCTATATTAGTTTTTTTGTTTCCCGAACCCTGTTTAATTAATATGTCCTTATTTTTTTATCATTTAATAGCATTTTGATTTAAAATCTGTTAATAGCAATATTTTGACAGAAAAATAATACCAATTAAAGTATACATTGAACTAATTAAAATATTAATTAAAAATCATATTTTTACTGAGTAACCAGTTAATTGGACAATAGTTTTTCTGTCTACTTCAGGGATTTCTTTGAGTTTATTTTAAACATGCCAGCACTTAAAATTTTTTACTCAACCAGGAAGATCTTCTAAATAGCTTAAATAGCTCTGCATAGTAAATATTAAATATTGCTCGTACAATTCTGCTCTTAACTGTTGCTAGCTACCACAATTCTTCTTGATATATTCGCTACACATTTCCACCAGCACATATGTGCATGATCAAACATCAAAATATTGTAAAAATCATATAGAACACGTAGCTTTATTTCCAATTACATTTTCTCGTTTTCCAAGTAAATTGTTTTAACGAGTATGAACACGATGCAGAATAAAAATATATTATTGCAACAACCCGTACGTCCCCATTTACAAACTTTGTTGGTTATTTACAACACTAACACAACAGAAAAAGTATTTTTATTTTGTTTGCTTTGCTTACTTTATTTTAGTCTGTAGTTTATTTAAATTTAGTATCTTTGCAAAAAAAATTTATGAAAACATAAATATTTTCCAACAACATTTGGAGTGACAGTTCAGCCCTTAGAGCCCACACTCATTATATTCCAGAAGAAAATCATTGAAAAATGTAGCAACTGCTGAGTTCTAAGGGCATGGTTGGGCTTTTGTTAACATTTTGATTTTGTGTTTTTTTTAATGTTGTTTCTGTTGTTGCTGTTGCTTTCATATTGTTGTGCTTTTATCTGAAAGAAAAAACGTGACCTGCATGTTTTTGCGCCAAAGTCACGTTCTTTCTGGGTAATTTACGTTTGCGAAACAGTTGTTGATTTTGTGGCTCTTCCTTCTTTTTTTCCGTTTACCACCCAGCAATCATTCAATATGTATTATTATATAAATATTTGTATATACATATCGCTCCTTTATTGTTAAGTAGTCATATCTCAAAAAATCGAAATTTTTAAGTTACTGAAGAAAAAGTGTTCCGTTATACCTTCTTTATTTGTAAACAAATTTTCAAAAAAATATCTTAATCTAAACCAAAGTTACAATCATTAAAAAGCTAATACCGTCCGTATAATTGATAACATTTTTTAAACTTTAAACGCGTTTTGCCAAGTTTAATTTTTTTGCGATATGAGTACGTTACAATAAAGGGGCGATATATCTGTACATTAAAGTGGCTCGAAACACAACAATTTTTTAGTGGCACTCTTAAATGAACTTTGACATTTATTATGATGATTCCCAAAATATTTAATTTTGAACCATTTTGAAAAAGAAGCATATACATTTTAAACTTATATTTACTATTTATGATTTATATGTTTTTAGATACGTCTTCAAAAGATCTTTTATTTGCTATTCCTTTTGCATACGTTTCTAGGAAAAAATTAACTTGAAAAAACTAAAAAGTATATCTATTTTTTACGTAATTTTATTTTGAACTGAATAGGTATAAGTCTGAAATTTTATTATTTCGGCTTTTTGGAATATTCCAATCAGATTAGCAGAACGGATCAGTATTACAAATTTCGACAGACCGCTACACCACTCGTCAGTGTTCTTGTTTACTTTTGCCACTTATGAAGGTGCATGCTTTTTACAAGGAAACATCAGCTATTTAACTAACTCTTATCGCGAAATAAAATACAAAACTTTTTTCATGTAAATTCTTGCACTCGTTTTTATTGCGACTCAACTTAGTTTGCCGAAATTTCCCTATCTGATTAAAAAGTATAACTGTTAGGGCGTAGGTGACTCCTTTCCCCAAATACTTGTAAGAACCAAAAACCTTGTTTTTTTTTCTTATTAAAATAAAAAGCTCCTTGCTTTATTGAGATCTTCTTAAGACTAAAAAATTAATTCTTTGTATTCGCTTGAAGTAAGTATGTAATTCATTTATAAAAAGCCGTTAATTGTGAGAATGGAATTTCATGGAGAAAATATAGCAGAGAACAATTAAGTAAATTAGCGTTCATGTACATATATATATGTGGAAGTATATATGTATGTATATAAAAAAAAAGTAAGTTGGAAATTATAAGTAAATAATTCATGTTATTAAATAAATAATAAATTGTTGAACACGGTTCAACAATAACTTTTCTAAACAAATGGTCCAGCTCACTAATGGTTAACGCAAAACACTAACAGCCAAATTCATAAAAAATTCTTATTTTAAGTTAAAGACTCACAATTGTTATTGAACAGTTTCACGCTAAAAACTGGTTAACATAAAATTGCATTCATAAACACTACAATAGACATTTTGTGTTTTAAGGAAATTTAGATTTCGGTACTGGCAACACCACCATGTTTTGTAGTTAGTGTTGCAATAAAAAGAATATGATTTCATCCGGATATTGAAATAAACGAATAGCTTTTTATTGTTTTCGTGTAAGTTAAGATTTTTTGAACTCTCTTTATAATATATTTCTCTACTTAATTAACACAAGTTTTCTATGAAGTAAAAGAAAAAAAGAGAAATGATTACAAAAGAGTTCACACGAATCGTTTAATCATGTATGAAAAAGGTACTCGAATAACGAGCCTGTTTGCATTTGTGTTGATTGTTTCTACATCACTAACATTTCTTTTTGCTTTTATGTGTTTTGATGGTGTTTTTTTGCTAATTTTGTTGCGAATGTTGTTTAACTTAAATAATTAAGTGACATATTCTATCAAATTTAAAAAACATACGTAAACGCTTATAGCCAACACTTCAAGCTTTAATTTAAAGCATATCATGTATTCCTGTGTGCTAAATTTGCAAAGATATTTGAAGTTGAAATTGATATATCGATGATATGAATTTATTGAAGGTTTATAGTAGGTGCATACCATCTTTAAACCTATTTTAAAATTTTCATGTAATATACATTTTTGAATGCAATTTTATGAAGTTTTGCTTAAAAGTAGTTTTTTGCCCTTTTTTAAATATTTATGAATATGGCTGTAAATATGTAGAGAGTATTCTTAGAAAAAGTCAAAGTTTGTTTTCAGGGAGACAAAAAAAAATTTTTTTTCTGAAACGACCGACCTTAATATATACATATATAGATATGAATATGTAAGAATATAACAAGGCACACGACTATTGTTGTGGGTTGCATTTCGGCTGCATTTGTTAATGGTGAATCCATATTTTAGTGATTATAAAATATAAAATTTGGATTTCTTCAAGTCTCATATCCAAATCGATGGGTGTTTATAAAAAACTATCCTAAAAAAATTTCAGATCAATTAACTTAGATTAAGGCACTCCCACCGAAGTTTGAGTAAATGCTCCTTTTTTGTTTTTTAAGTCTCATAACTTAATAAAATGTTCCTCAAAAATGTTCCTCTCGGGACCCGTAAGAGCTACGGACCTGAAATTTTCACAGAATATATAAAACTTTGACTGCTACAACAATAAATATATGACAGCTAAAAATTAAAGGGTTTTCTAAGGCGAGCAATGAAAAATGTTGAAATACTAATGTAATATGCAGACACTTATATAAGACACTTTAAATTTTCAAAGTTCATGTTAATTGGTGTAGTTTGTAGAATAGACTACACCAATTAACACCGATATTTAAAACAATAAAAACTAAAGGGTGTTCTATTAGTCAATGTAATTTTACTATGTAATTTAGACAATCTGCTCTATCTTCGGAACCGTAAGAGCTACGGACCTGAAATTTTCACAGAATAAGTAAAACTTCGGCCGCTACAGCAACAAATATATAACAGTTAAAAATTAAAGGGTGTTCTAAAGCGAGCAACGCAACATGTTGAAATGGTAATGTAATATACAGACACTTATATATAGACACATTAAATTTTCAAAGTAAGTGCTAATTGGTGTAGTCTGTAGAATAGACTACACCAATTAACACCGATATTTAAAACAATAAAAATTAAAGGGTATTCTATTAGTTATTGTAATTTTGACTATGTAATTGAGACAATATGCTGTATCTTGGAAACCGTAAGATGTAAAATCTTGAAATTTTAAAACACGCTAAAACTAAAAAAATCCAAAATTAAAAAAATTTCAAAACGAAAAAACGCTAAAAAGAAAAAGCACTTAAAGGAAAAAAGGGCAAAAATTAAAAAAATCGCTAAAACGCAACATATCACCAAAATTAAAAAGATCGCCAAAAAAACTAAAAAAAACCTCAAAAATCGAAAAAGTCTTCAAAAAATTAAAAAAATGACAAAAACGAAAAAAAAACGCATTAACCAAAAAAAACGCCAAAACTAAAAAACTACAAAAAACGGGGATTTTTTCAGAAAAAAACGCCAAAACTGAAAAAATCGCCACAACTAAAATAAATCGCTAAAACTTAAAATATCGTCAGAAAGTGAAAACGTTAAATAAATGCCATAACCAAAAAATCGCCAGAAAAAACTTTTAAAAAAATCACGAAAAGCGCTAAAACAAAACAAAACCCAAAAAACAACGAAAAATACTTTAAAAAAAATAAAAAACTAAAATTAAACAAGAAAGCACAACGAAAAACTGCCAAAATGACAAACGGAGCAAAAACAAAAATGGATATACATATGTGTATTCGTACGGAACCCTTCGTGTGCGAACCAAAGTTGCACTTTACTTAATTTATTTTATTAGCTTTAGTTTTCGAGATATACCGTTATGAAAAAATTGAAGGCACTTCTACGAACTATTGTAACATGGCTGGATGAATAGGGGGAACCCCTATTCAGTAAAAAAAATCGACACCAAAATCATCTTTAAGCCGAGGGAACATTGTTTCTAAATTTGCCCATTCGTTCCAGAGATATCTTAATACTTTAGCCTAACAATTAAACATTTCATAAAAAATTATTTTAAAAAATTCTCTTCTAAAGTGTGAATAAAACCAAAGTTGCCCCCCAATTTTAAGGGCTAATTTCCTTTGGAATATGT
Source organism: Panzeria rudis (assembly GCA_956483635.1). Classification (NCBI taxonomy): domain Eukaryota; kingdom Metazoa; phylum Arthropoda; class Insecta; order Diptera; family Tachinidae; genus Panzeria; species Panzeria rudis. The sequence goes on along the minus strand of OY101447.1, from coordinate 138,880,589 downwards.
TAAGCTAGATAATATTGGACAAAAAATTGGATTGGTGGTGTATTTTAATATTTTTGTGAATTTTTAAAAACAAAACTTTATAAATAGTTTATACAACTTTTAATTTCCAATAGGCCGATTTGAAAACAATGTTTGCTCAGCTTAAAGATAATTTTGTTGCCGAATTTAATTTTTTTTGTACTGAATAGAGTAAACCTATCTAAAGTTACCTTACCTAATTATGTCGTGCAAGTGCCTTCATTTATGACATAACGGTATATCTCGAAAGCTAGAGCTGATAAAAAAATTAAGTGCAGATTCGCTTTCAGCGGTCCAAATAACTAATGAGATAACTATTATATCTAGGAAACGAAAAAGTTTACTGTAATTTGTAAAATTATGAGGTTTTTCTGTGATTGTAATAGTTATTTGTTTTGTTAAATATGCAATTTAGAGAAAAGTCGGTAAGACAAACCTGTTGGAATCATCACAGAAGGCAACTTTGTAAAAGAACATTTTATTTCGATTTCAATATATATAAATCTCATAGAAGAAACGGTGATATACAAACACTTAAGGGTGTGAAGATAAATACGTCAAAATAAATACGTCCCACACTCATGTTAAATACGTTCCACATACTGTTAAGTAAACATATTTCATTGTTTTGATGTACAAATTTTTATTCTTATCATTTCAATAATAAAATAAACAAATTATTATTAAAAAAAGATATATATGCAAATAAATTAAAAAAATTATAACATTTAATTTAATTCAAATATAACACACGCTGTCAAAATAAAATTTTTACTAGCATTTTCATGTGAATTTTTTGGAAATTTCTAGACAAGATGAATCAGGTCACCGAAAGAGGAGAAGTAGCCTAAGATTAGTAGTTTACAGAAATGTAACACCTATGTCCAGATTCAGCCCTGAATCGAAGATATAGCCTTTGAAAAATTTGGTTTTTGGCCATTTTTACTAGTAAATATATGAAATTTTCATGTGCTTTTTTTGAAAATTTCTAGAAAAGATGAATCAGGTCACCGAAAGAGGGGAACTAGCCTAGGATTAGTAGTTTACATAAATGTAACATCTATGGCCAGATTCAGCCTTGAATCGGAGATATAGCCGTTGGAAAATTTGGTTTTTGGGCATTTTTACTAGCAAATATATGAAATTTTCAGGTGAATTTTTTGGAAATTTCTAGAAAAGATGAATCAGGTCACCGAAAGAGGGGGACTATCCTAGGACAAGTAGTTTCCAGAAATGTAACACCTATGTCAAGATTCAGCCCTGAATCGGAGATATAGCCTTTGGAAAATTTGGGTTTTGGCCATTTTTACTAGCATATAATTATATGAAATTTTCATGTGAATTTTTTGAAAATTTCTAGAAAAGATGAATCAGATCACCGAAAGAGTGTAAGTAGCCTAGGACTAGTAGTTTCCAGAAATGTTACATCTATGCTTTTGGGCATTTTTACTAGTAAAAATGCCCAATTGAAAAATGAGACTTATATTTTCTTATAGTGTGAATCCTTGCCTTCAATTTCCATATGGTCCAAATGAGCGACAAGTAAAGATGACCAAATATGACCAAAATCTCTCGGAGATCGTCAAAAATTTACTTAAGTTCAATTTTCAAAGTTTTGTAAAAAATTTCACAAATACAATTGAAAAATGTCACTTATATTCTCGAATACTGTAGATCCTTGGCTACAATTGCCATATCGTCCAAATGAGCGACAAGTAAGGATGTTAAAGATGTGGCCAAATATGGCCAAAATCTCTCGGAGATCATCAAAAATTTACTTAAGTTCAATTTTCAAAGTTTTGTAAAAAATTTCACAAATACAATTGAAAAATGTAACTTATATTCTCGAATAGTGTAGATCCTTGGCTACAACTTCCATATGGTCCAAATGAGCGACAAGTAAAGATGTGGTCAAATATGGCTAAGATCTCTCGGAGATCGGCAAAAATTTTCCTAACTTCAATTTTCAAAGTTTTGTAAAAAATTTCACAAATACAATTGAAAAAGACTTTAATTGTGCTTTTTTAATATTATTTTCCATTTGTTTTTAAATCATGATACTTGAGTAAAAAAAAATTACTTTACGTAAGAGCTTACGTCAAACATATTTAACTCGGCATATTTATCTTCACACACATGTAAATAAATTGGTATGGGGTACCCCTTATTTTTTAGAATTCTTAAACAGCAATAAGTAGTTATTGGGTCAAATTGTAAGTAATTACGACTTCAATCCTCATATACTTGTTTGCCTACCAATAAGCAAAGTTTTTGCTGAGTATTCTTTTCTCCAAGTCTGAAAATTTTTAGAGATGTTGCTTTTTATCTACATGGAACGATGAGCCACGATTCAAATATGTTGGCCAAAAGTACATTTCAGGTAACTGCAAAATTTATTTATACTACCTTTACTCCCCTAAAATATTTTGTGACTGTGATCTCTGGATTTTTTTTTGACAAGTGCTTAAGTTTAAAAGTGCCTATATTATACCATTTTTTTGCACTTAAGGCTGACCATACTAATTTAAACATTAACAAAAAGAATTAAGTTGAAAATTATTATATTAGCTTTTATTATACAAAAAAATTGAAAAATATATATATAAAAAAATTTGATAAAACTCTTCAGATGTGTTCAAAATGGAGCTATTTTGAAATCCGAGTTTTTGTAACATCAAAGTGCGCAAGAGTGCGATCGATATTGAAATGTTTGTTATGACAAATAACTCCTAAATATGTATACTACTAATATTTTTGCGACCCTCTGCGACCGTTCACAAACGTTCGAGATATCGACAATTAACCCAAAAACTAGCCGTAAGCTTTTGGCTTTAACAAGTGATTATAAAATATTAAATCGGCACACAAAACCAAAAAAGTGGGCTGTACATTTACCAGACGCACTATCCTTTATGCATTTCTACCAGATGAATTAAGCTTCAAAGTTTTTGTTGCTATGCATTTCATACCTAATATTTTTGGTTTCTAATATATAGCGTTTTTAAGGTCATCCTACAGGTCTGAATTTTTTTTATAGTGATAGATATTAGTATTATGTGTTGATTTTTGGATATAACTCGATTTCAGCTTTGGTACTTGTACCACTTTGCTTTTAACGCCCTCATATGGCGCCGCCATTTAAAGTCTGATCTCATTATATCACATATCAGTGTTTATGGCTTGAATATGACTCCATTTTCGCCTCTGGTGACTTTTAAATTCGACATCCAATTCTGGGCGCAACTTATGCCATTTCGGATCGTTCCCTCCTAATGTCCAATTTTTTTTTCACGACACAGTTTTAGAAGGGCTTTTTTGGCACGTGCAAGAGTTGGACGTTAAGAGGGAACGATCCGAAATGACATAAGTGGCGCCCAGAGTTTTATTTCGGACTCAAAAGTCGCTTGAGGCGAAAATTAAGCCACGCACATGTCATAAACAAATTATAGTTCTAGAAACGTCATGGAAATAATTTTTATTCTAGGGGTGACTGGTGAAAATTCTTTTGTTTTGTACTAGGATCTAGCCAGTCTAAAGTAATTTATATGTGAAAAAAGAAAACGAAGCATCATTTTTTGGGGTGTGACATTATTAAAAGTCAGATATACAAAGCTTTAGAAGAGCTTTATTGTCACGTGAACAAAATGGGAGATTAGGAGGGAAGAATTCAAAATGGCATAAGTGGCGCCCACAGTTTTATGTCGGATTAAGAAACCAGGCGAGGAAAAAATTAAGCCACGGTCAAGCCATAAAGAACGAGAAGCCATGTAATGAGATCGGACTTTAAATGGAGGTGTCATATATAAAAAACCAAAATTTCTTTAATTTGGTGCGTGTAAAAAATTTTTTTTACTGTTTTGGAAATGTCATTTAAATATTTTTTATTCTAAAGGGTGACTGGCGTCACTTTTTTTCGGTCAACCTTAGTGTGCCGCATGGCTTTTAATTTTAATAAAAAAAAATTGAGGATTATCTTGGAGATACCAGAAACGCAAAACCGCCATAATTTAAGTCGCTAATAATTTCTTTTTGTTTCCAAAAAATTAAAAGGGCAAGTATGTTTTAAGTGTATGGATGTGTTCACTTAACTCCCAACAAAATCAACATTTGCCCATAGATTGTCATAATGTATAGCTTATTAAGAATAATAGTTAAAAGTTAATGGTTTACAGTTTTAAAAACTTTATGAGTTTTGACAGAAAAAAATTTTTAATTTTACATTAAAAACTTTTTTTATACTAATTTGTAAATAACTCTGAAATTGTTAAGCAAATCGAAAAAACTTTGTTAACACAGTTTGAAGGTGTCTTTTGATCGAAATCGGGCGAACGGTTCTCGAGTTATGGTGAAATATACTAATGTAAGTAGTGATTCCATACCTCTCACATATTTAAGTGCAATTGTTTTTCAACTTTAAATTTATATTAAAAATGCATACACTATTATTTGAAACACTTTGCTATAAGTACCTAAATCATAATATTTTGCTTTGTTTAAGTTAATTTTTAATTATATCCAAATACAATATCTTAACGTCACACACATTCTTCCATGTGTAAGGATTACAGTGTAAAATAAATATTTGTTAAAATAAACAAAAACAATTCTTAACTTGGCAAATATTTACATAAAAACTAATACATACTAGCAGTGACGAGCAAATACATATGTTGCACATAAATATATATGTTTAGCTACTTCCAACATATATAAATACAGTAATAAACCTAAGCTTATTTTAAACTATTTATTATTTTCCTCTCCACTGTACTTATATTTGTATGTAATTAAGCTTATAATAGAAGTGCGCATTAATGTTTATAATAAAACAATGTGTGTTCTTAGGCGTCTTGTACTGACTACAGGATCTTTGTTGTTATGCATTGTGCTTCCAAATAAAAGTATTTTAATTTAATGCTCCGTTGATTTCAAATAAAAGTTAAACAACTTTTTCCGCATTCAGCAAAATTATACAATATTTAAACAACATATATGTAATATATATGTGGGATTTTAGCATTTCTAACCTCACATCTGTGCAATTAAAATAATTGTATTTCATGTTTTTAAATTGAAAAGGATTTGATGAAAAAAAAATTAACATATTTATAACACAATCTGTATGAATACTAATATTTAAGACATAAAATTAATTTTAATCAAGTCGTTATCTTTGTTTAAGAATAATTAATTTTTTACAATAGAGTGAATCATCTCTTGCCATTCAGAAAACAAAATGAGCCAGTGGAGTCCCTCAATTAGAGATTAATTAAATTTATTCTTAAGGCCCTTTTTGACAATGTACGATTAACAGTTAACGTGAGTAAAACTTGCCGTCAAAGTCCACGTTAATTTCGAATAAAATTTTGCAGTCATATGTGAACTTACGTTTTTTCTGTGTGTCTTGAATTCTTTTGGCATATAAAAATTTTTTAGCTAAACTTTTATTATATTAAAGAGTCCAATTTTTAAAAAATAAACTTCAAACTAATATGTTTTGTCAAAGTCGACAATTATATATATAAATATTTTTTTCACAATTTATAGCATGGTCTATCGTAAAAGCGGCTTGAAAAACAATACACAATAATAAATAAATAAAAATGAAATAAGTATAAAATTAAAATATTTATTTATATAATGTATATAAATAAAATCACTTCCTTCACACAAGTATAAATATGAATGTATATAATTTTAAAGTCTACAAACATTTTCGCTATAAAACAATAAATTACAAAAGACGAACAATGGCAGAATTAACAAAATCTCACCATGGGGCGCACAACAAAAGGCCAACTTAAAAAAAAGCTTGAATAAAGCAAAATAAACAGATATATTTTACGAGTAGGCCCTTGTTCATCCATTTAAATCCACCACACTCTTTTCCCTCTTTTCTGGCTGTCTGCGAATATATGAAAAATAATTTCCAGCATTTTCTTTTTTTTTATAAAAAAAAGGAAAATAGCAAACATATTTTATACCAAAAGATAAATTTGTAAGAAATATAAATGTGAAAAAAAGGAAAGACTATACGGGTATACATACACACATAGTATTCAAATATAGTGGAAAATCATACATCATTTTAGGTGTAATATTTTATAAGCAGGATTTTCCTAAATCCTTTATCAAATTATTTTATTTATTTTTTTATTAAACTTAATGTGTTATACTATTTTTCATAAATTATGAAATTTAAAACCCAACCTTTTCATAAATATGATGATTATTATGGCCGTCATAAATCACATACACTTAAAAAATCTTCTTAAAAAGTATTTGTTTTTGTTCACTTTTCCAACAGAATATATTCCAAGATACTATTTGAATTATGTAAATTTTTATATTTTTAAATTTTGAATAGTTGTGTGTGAGTTGGTCTTAGGCGTTGCTTACATTAAAGGTATTTTATGCATGTCTAGCTAAGCTGTCATCAATATGCCATCGAAACTAAAAATTGCTACACTAGTTAATGAATACTGCCCTGCAAAACTTAATAATAAAAATATAATCGCTTTCATGCTAGCGGCAATATCTTTAAGGTGGTTCAAATGTATGAATATTTAAATCAAAAAGCTTAAAACACAATATTTTAGCATAAATCATCATATTCATATTCATAGATCTATTGGTGTCCTCATGAGCGTGGCATCAAACAGATTAGAATTTGCAAATTTGATACAAAACATAAACTAAATCGAGATTTACCTACATCTTGAAGAAGATATGCATCAGGGATGATAAAGTGGGTACAATTGTACTTTTTTTGGTACTATTGAAACCAAAAAAGTACGATGGTACTCCTGTGACTCATTTGGTACTATTTACAAATTTTCCAAACTTGTTGACTGGTATCCATTGATTATTCAATAATTATCTCTACTTTGGTCCTGAAATAATATTTACTACACAAAATTGAACAAACTATTTAAAAAGATTTCAAAATGTGTTTAGATAGTAACATCGTATCTCTGCTTGTGTTTTTAAATAATCTATCACACAGGAATACTTAAGTCGTTATTGCTATAAATTTATGAAATCAATATAGAAGTCAGGTTGTTGTGCATGAGAAATATCGTGACTAATCCATGATATCCCGAAAATTTTTACTCTCATGTAAAAAGCGCTTAAAATAGAGCTATTCGCATTAATAACTTAAAATCTATGTAAGTCGACTTACGCATTTATTCAAGAAAACCACAGAAATGTCGGATTTTAAATTTTAATAGAAGAAATGTCTTGTTTATCCATTGTGAACGAATTTTAAATTTTTTTAGCAAAGGTTGCTAAACTAGAAGGTAACAGATTAATAATAAAGCAATTATGAAGTAGGTTCCTTGTCATATGGCAGAAGTGAGGTTTCATTGAGATAAATTTGAAATTTAAATTATTTGACTATTGGCACCATTCTTTGAAAAAGAATTTATCAAAAATATTTTTAGAAAACAAAGCCATATTAGATCGTTGACACAATGAGCATATAAAATCAATCAAAATCGAGTGGCGTACTTAGTTACAACAATTCAAAAAGATTTTAGTACTATTTGAGCCGAAAAAGTACTATTTTAGAAGCTCGTTGGTACGAAATTAATTTTTTCATTTATCATCCTTGATATGCATTAAAGATAGAGAGAGAGAGAGAGAGAGAGATCATATTCATAGGATTCTATTGATAAGTGATGCTCAAAGTAATTTATATGAAAATTAAAAAAAATTAATGTTTGTTGACGTACGAATTTCGAGGGCCATATAGATAACAAAAACTTGTCATGAACTTAGCAAGTTTACATTAAAAATAGCTGAATAATAGATTGTATGGAAAACCTCGTTAAAATCCAGTTTAATTTCATCACTTATGCTAAGTTTATGCCATGTATTTCTTAATACATTCGTTATATGTAACCGATTTTTCAGAAACATATCTTAATATAACCCATCAAATATTAGCGCTTGCCTGAAACATTTTTCTAAGCGAGACAACATATTTTGCATTAATGCTGTTTTCACAGAGTACTTATAGTATTAGTGCTAAAAATCATCAACATTTTCAGCACTAAAACTAAAAACATATGGATAAAATGGTTCGTTGTTAACATTTTATTTTACAATTAATTTCAAAAATATACATATATATATATATATATATATATATATATATATATATATATATATATATATATATATATATATATATATATATATATATATATATATATATATATATATTTAGCTGCTGTCAATTTTTAATCAAACTATGACTAAGAAACCAAAATTTATATGGTTCTTCAGAACGATGCTATTTTTAAATACAAATATAATATGATTAGTAATATGATTATTTCGAACGTATTTGCTTTGTGAATCTAAATTGATTATTAGGCTAAGGTTCGTAACGTTATATTCAGAAAGAATTGGGTATGATTAATATTCCAAGGAACAATGGAAAAATTAACATCAACTTAATTTTTCAACGTACACAGCAGAACAGAGTAGCGCCACTTTCGGAAGCCGCTACACTTCCATCGTCAGTGCTCACGTGTATTTGCTATCACCACTTGTCAGGTGGCTCTGTTGAATGTGATTTTTTAAATTCTTATATATACAACTTTTTCTTGAAAATTGAATACGAGAACTAAATCACTCTCAAGCTGATATTAAAGTGCACTTTCCCAGCGTGTCATCGGTTTATTTTTCTTCATTCCCATTTTTCTGATTTTGATCTACTCAAGACAAACTTTTTTGGTTTGATTTTATACTTAAGTATATATGAACATGTAAACATTTGAAAAGCTCAAGCCAGTAGCTAATTGTTTATTAATATGATTATTTCGAACGTATTTGCTTTGTGAATCTAAATTGATTATTAGGCTAAGGTTCGTAAGCTTCCGAAAGTGGCGCTACTCTGTTCTGCTGTGTACGTTGAAAAATTAAGTTGATGTTAATTTTTCCATTGTTCCTTGGAATATTAATCATACCCAATTCTTTCTGAATATAACGTTACGAACTTTAGCCTAATAATCAATTTAGATTCATAATATGATTAGTTTAAATCATAGTATATTTACATTCAATTAAACATTAGGTTGTATCAATCATATTAGTGTTATAAAAGACAACAATATTGTATTTAGAACAGATTTATTTTCATAATAAGTATGATTTGACTTCAACCATATAATTCAGTCATATTATGTTGCTCTTAGTTAATGGTTGCTTCAACCATGTTTTTTCTTTGTGTGTGTATTGATCACTTTTTTTTCTTACTGAAGCTTTTGCTCCAAATTAGGTAATTGCAAAATAAGTTGTCACCGCTTTTTCAAATAATCATTTAGATATTTTTGTCTGAGTATTTTCTGGTTTTTATTCGAATATTTTATATTCGAATATCGAATATTTTGTATTCGAATATCGAATATATTTTAAAATATTTTTATAGTTATTGGAACATAACACATCAAAAATATATCGTGGTCTTCAAAGGTAATAAACATTTTTTTGTTTTTTTTTTTTTGCATAGTGTTATTATGTGTACTTCCCTAATGCAATCAATTGGAAGACTAAGAAATAAAGTATGACGAATATATTTAAGCCGCCTTTGGTTAAACATGATTAATTTTTTTTACTTCATTTATTGTCTTCCTTTTTACTTGTACTTATTTGCCTTATAGTATATAATTTGCCATACATTTACAGACATTGCAATCTTACTGTTACAAATGTGCAAATCGCCTACAGACTACTACGTAAATGTAGAACTATATAAACTACGAGTATATGAAATGATTAAAGTTCTTACTATTTTCTTTAAGATATAAAGTTTCTGTATTGTGCTTTTGTATATATGAATTGTTTGGGGCAATGTATGCTATGTACTTACTGAGCAAGTTGGTAAATTCAGAATGTTTAAAACATATGTTCTTCGTACGAGTATATAAAATTTAAATGTGTATGCATATGTATGTATAACATACATACATATGTATATAGAATAGTGTAATTTAAACTAATTTTAAGTCTAGTGTAAACTTAGAAAATAATCATCGACACCAATTTTTGGTAGAAATTAATTTATTTAACAATGCTTATCTGCACAAAAGAGATCTTGAGCTATTACCAGGGCTCGGACTTTCATGAAAATGTATGATTTTTTTGGTGATAGCCAAAGAAGTATTGACTAATTATCTATGCGAATCTTAAAGTTTTAAGTAGCTCAGCATCGATTTTTGGTTGCATATTTTTGCATATTTTGGTGGTAAGTGCATATTTTGGCAATAAATGCATATTTTTGGAGTAATAAAAATATTTTAATGCAAATTTCTCAATTTTCGAAAAAAAATATTAATAGGCCGATTATGGATGGCAACTGAGCATCAGTTGAGTTAACAGTTACTGAAAATTATACTACTGATGGCAACTGGCAACTGAGTGATGTCAATTTCAGTTGCTATTTAGTGCTTTTCTAGCAACTATTAATTTTCAGTTGCCAACTAGCAACGCCACTAAAGATCGGCTGAATTTAATAATAGCCCAATTATGTTTTCTTCTCTAATGATAATAAAAAATAAAAATAAAATATTTTCATATTATTTTAGGTTTGTTACTTTCTTCGTAGCACATCATATTTTTGCGCATATTTTTAATTTTTAGGTGCATTTGTTAAGCGGTTAAAATCAAATTTTAGTTGCATGAAAGTCCAAGCCCTGGCTACTACCAATAGATTTCAAATTATATATTCCTTGTTGTTGTTTATAAGAATTTTAAAATATTTTGATTTTAATACATACATACATATTTCTTCAGACACACGAAAACATTTGAGTTTGTAAACTAACGTTGACAAATGTTTGATTTGACAGGAAACAAATAAATTGGCAGATGTTATTTTGTGTGTGAATTTTTTATGATATCAAATTTGTATTCGTTATATTTTTATCTTCTGTATAATACATAATTTACATATTGTATACAAGAAAAGATAATTAAATTAAAAGAAAATTAAAAAAATGCAAATATAGATAGATATTACAAATTCAGTTCTTCTTAAATATGAACACATATGTACATATGTACATATGTATGTATATATAAGCTATTAAATAGAAAGGAAAAGACTCTGTAGTCCCAGTTGCTACCGTAGACATTTCACAGCGTTTCAAATTGAAAAAAGGGGTAATAGCTCTCTATCTTTGAAACTTGCTATCCGATTACAAAACGATGTATGCGAAAATCATAGAGGAAGACCTGAGCTTTAGAAATGTTGGAATTTAGACTACCCTGTTTAAATACACGTTGAGCTCCAGTCTGTCAAAATTGATTATCTCGGACATGAAAACCCTTATCGGCCTCACAACTTTTACAAATATTAAGCAATTTTAATTTAATATAAAGTTTTTAGCTTTATAACCATTACAACTATTATCCGATTTTAATACATTTAAACTTGCTGTAAAGTTTATAAAAAGATAAAGACAATACGGTTTATATCATTGATATATCTTTAATATTTTCAAAGATATTTGACTTTAAATGCTTATGTTTAGGTGTCCACTTTTTCTCTATTTCGCCAATATCTCCAGTATTAGCATAGCCAAAATCTTACAAAAAATATTTTATGATTTTTATCATAATCCCTGACAACATGTGGAAAACATTTTTTAGTTATTTCATTTCATCTAGTCGTGCTAAGGGATCAAAGTCAAGACTTTGAAAATAGAGTGAAAATGGCCAAATTTGTACAAAAATAGAGCTTAATTGTTCGCCTTTTGGTCTTATCAAATGCTGTTAACCAAAAAAATTTTTTTTAATATTTCAAGAGAATAGACTTCAAATATGACTGCAGTTGAAGTTTTAAGGCGATTAACGCATGTATGCAGCATTGGACGAAAATGGTGAATTTTTCTGCGAAATTCTAAATGAATCATCTAACAAAAAAACAGCCATCCAGTTGTTCAAATTTCTCTACAAATTATATTAGATATATCTAAAAATATGTATACATATATATTTTTAGTGTAATTAGCCTGGCATTTAATTTTTACCCGCCGGCGCAAAAATATGGCCAGGAGTGCTGCTTTTCTAAAAATAGTCAAGTTTTCTGAATCATTTTATTTACCTGCATGAAAACTGTACCAAACCTCATTTTTAACTTTTATTTCTTTACTGTTTATTAAAAAACATAGCAATTCTCTTATGATTAAAAATGCTTTACGATATATTAAACGGTCATTTTTCATGAATTTTTAATTAAAAATATATGTGAAGAAAAGATGAATATCCAATATATTTACATGAACTGAGAAAACTAGAAAGATTTTTCTATATGTCATCAGGAATTGCGTTAGAAGTAAAAAAAAAATTTTTTTAATTAATTTTGGCTATGCTATTACACGGATAGAAATAGAGAAATAGAGAACAAATTCGAAGCTAAGCCCCAAAATTTTATAATTCAAAGCCAAATATCTTTAAAACTATTAAATATATCTTAATGAAATAAACTGTGTTTTCTTTATCTTATTATAAACTTTAAACAAAGTTTAAATATATTAAAATCGGATAATATTTGTAAAAGTTATAATGCCGAAGAAGTTTTTCATGCCCGTGTTAGGTAACTTTGACACACTGTAGCTCAACGTGTGCTTCAACAGATCCTCTTTTATGAGTTTTACACACATCGTTTTGTTCTGAAAAAATTATGAAAATTTGTGCTACATAGCCTTAATCACGACATCGAAGTTGTCGTGTATACAATTTTTTTACAACAACAAGAAAGAGTAACAACTACATCGAAGTTGTCGTGTGTACGGTTTTAGTGCCGACATCAAGAGTAACAACTGCATAGAAGTTATCGTGTTTATGGTTTTATTGCCGACAACAAAAGTAATAACTGCATAGAAGTTGCCGTGCTTGCTTAAATGTCTATTAAAGAGTTTGAGTTGCCCACACAATGTGTTTCTTTAGAAAGTTTTTTTAAGTACCTCGGAAGGCTAGTAGGTAGCGTGTTAGCCTATTCGATTGTATTATTACATTTTAATATTTTATTACTATTCATTAACGATAACTGTAGTAGCACGTTACTAACGTTGTCCATAACGAATTTTGTGCCCTTTGTTAGCTTGGGTTTCCGTCAAGTCGTCGTCGCTGTTAGATACTTATTTCTCCATGCATCGATGATATAACCAAACCTTTGCCTACAGGGGGGAGAAGCGACATGCATAGCATATCAAAAAATAAAATAAATTTCATACCATTCAAGTGGAAAAATTAAAATATATCTATATATAAAATAACAAAAATTATTATTTTAAGATGACTTTAATGTTTCAGTATGACATAAAATAGTTTTTTTTATTTATTTTTATATTTAAATATCCCTGCGGAAAATTTGGTGACAAATGATCCAAAAGTACTCGTCCTATGACTTGAGAAAATGAGACTGGTACCAAAATTATGGAGTAGTGAATGGTGAAAAAAGACATATTGTGTAAATGGTCACATATTAACCATTTTCAGTCAATTTAGATGGTACTCCGGCTAGTATTGGAGTAAACGGCACTGAACTAATTCGATGCACCTGGATCTAAGGCCTATCACATAGTATCTAAATAATGTTAATTGTCTCCCTTCAATGAGAGCTTAACTGGTATTTATAGCATTGAAATATAAGTGCCCTTGTGGTCGAGTGGGTAGTGTACTAGCCTGTCATGCCGGAGGTTGTGGGTTCGAATCCTATCAATGACACCGCTTAAAAATATAATACAATTTCTACTTGGATTTGTAACAATAAAAAAATAAATTAATCGATAATTACAGCTGAATTGTGGAATAATATTTATATATAATCTATATTATTTCACACCGATTAGGACTCTATAAGATAGTTCAGAGACAAGTTAAAAGGTGCATACAAAGTATCAATTAACACCATCCTAGACCATCCCCATGTAAAAGTGGCTGGTCTGCTTCATAGGAAGTGTTAGAACTCGGACTGGTCCCTACCACCTGGGGACCGGTCACGTGACTTGTTTTGTGTCAATTCCGTTTACCGTAGGGATATTACAAAAACAATTTCTTTCATTTCAATACTTATGTGTGTGCATGTCTGTTTGAATGTCTCTTTGTCTGTTTGAATGTTTTTCTGCTTGTATGTTTGTATGTTTTTAGGTTCGTCTGTTTGTATGCTATGGACTCCTAAATCAGAGAACGGATCTTGCTAAAATTTTCACAGTATATTACTAAGTGGGACTGGCGCTTCCCATATAGAAGAAATTTCGATTTTGTGATATTTATGGAACTAATTCAGCTAAAGACTTAAAAATTTGTGCGAGTAACTCTTTTTATAATGTTTTTAAAGAAATATCATTAAGGAGTGTACAAGTGGGCGTGGTACTTCTCATATATAGGAAATATATATCTTGACTAATATGGTAAAACACCAAAGATTTTCTAGCCACCTCTCATATTATATTTTTTTAATATCTTTGGAGCTAATGCAGCAAGAAGCTTGAAATTTTGTGTGAGCAAATTTTTCTATAGTATGCGTTGTCGTTCAAACATAACTCCGGATTGGACACTATAAATACCTTCAGTAGAATGATGTGTGTATGGATGTTTGCAGTTTTAGTAAAATGATACCTGTCGGAAAATCACAAGTCGACTTCAAAAATAATCAACTTATAGTTAACTTTTCTTAAACTAACTAGAGGCTAACTACAATGTAATCCAGAATGAGATCCAGAAAATCTATTCTTAAGTTGAGTACATAATCGGATTTGGTGAGAGCCAATCAGCTACTCAGCTACTTTGAAACTCATTTCAAGTATATATTAACTTTTTGCTATTATTATTTTAAATTAGCTGGGTGGTAAATTTCTCCATTTTACCAAGTAAAGAAATAGTAAATTCAGTGTGAACCGCATTATTATACATTTTTACGACCAATATAATTTCTTGAGATAAAATTTTAATGAAAATCTTTGCGTATACTTTATGGTATTACTGTAGTTTACAATTCTAACATCAATACAGCTGCAAAATATTTTTGACCAAAAATGGTTTAAATGTGGATTATATGAATGTTGTATGTATGAAAAGGCTCTCGGTGTAATTTTAATTTAATTTAATTTTAATAATACTTGCCCATGCATTATAAAATTGTACAAATATGTAGGTAATTATTGACCAATTAGAAGATGAAATAAAATCCAATTTAGTTTTCAGTATTTATTTCTTACGTCAGGCTCAAGGTCATAAAATTTACTTAACCCATATCGTCCCAGAGAATTTTTTTTTTCGAATAAACTTTTAAAACTTGTTTGTTAGAAGGTAATTGCCACCAGAAAATACAAATCTGAAATCAAAATTATTTTAAGATTTTTTGTTTTTGAGAACACTGGGTACTATTTAGCATATTGGTTTTATTGCTCCTATTAATTGTAAATAATAAAAAGACAATTCTTATTAAACTCAAACTAATTTATTTAATTCATTTAAAACAAAAATTAACTGAAACTAATTTTTTAATTAATTTTAATCAAAAATAAACCTAAATTAATTTATTTAATTCATTTAAATCAAAATGAAGGAACACAGTTATTTATATTAAAAACATACTTATATGTATTATTTTTTTTCGTGATATGCCTCGAAACAATGTGTGTGAAGAGCAACCTTACACTTTTTGCATAAAAAGGAGCTTGTTTTATGACAATGCTTGCATCGCCACTTCTTATTTTTCTCTATTTTAACAATTAGATGCTCAGTTTTTCTTACGGGAAGAATATCTATTGGAGAATCAAAAGCGCTGCCATCACTAGATGAATCTATATTTTCTTGTTGAGTCATTAAAGAATACGCAAGTTCTACTCGGAATTCCTTTTGGGATCTAATTTGTTCATTTTTATGACGACGACGGAAACAGTCAAGTTTCCAAGCATTTACCATTGAAGAGTTTAAAGTAGCTATCCATAAAGGCCAGTACCACTTCTTTGCTTGAATTGCAACACTATAATTTTGCACAGCATTATCGTGCAAATCCACTCCTCCCATTCCTTTGTTGTAATTTTTTAATAGCTGGGGTTGGTTATAATTCACAAACCGGCCGTGTTCTATAATGCTGCCATCATTATTTTTCTTTTGCTTTTTCCATCTCTTCGCTGGAACAGTTGGATAGATTTGATCAAAATTGGTGGCCACTGTGACTTCTTTATTATCCTGCCAACGGCAAATTAAAATTTTATTTTTGCTGTCAAACTTGAAATCATGATCGCCTCTTTCCAAAGCTTTTCCGGATTTCAGCTCAGCTCCTCCGATTCTATTTGCCCGCACAGTGCCTGTTGCACACAACCTTTTTTCAGTCAGTAGGCACATGAGGTAGTAAGAAGTAAAAAAGTTATCAAAATACACAGTATGCCTAACGGCATACTCTATATTTCCTGATAAGCGAAGAACCACATCTGCTCCTAAACCAACTTCCTTGTTATAGTTGTCTGCCGACCCAGCATATGGTATGCAGTTGTAAATGTATCCAGCTGAAGAGCAAAGGCACCATAACTTGTACCCAAAACGGATTGGCTTACCGCGTACAAACATTTTGCACGAGTGTCGTCCGAAATATGGCACCATTTGTTCATCAATCGACAAATCTGCTTCCCAGATTCCAAACTGCATATATTTTTTATTTATAAGTTCATACAAAGGTCGTATCTTATATAAAATAAATATAATAAATATAAAAATTAACTATTTAAAATAATTTCGATTGATTTTTTTTCTCTTTTCCGTTAGTTACATTTGGAAAAAGAGTGCAATATGGTAATTCAATATGTTTTAGTAAGCCATTCCTAGAAAAAAAATGTGCTAAATAGTGCCCAGCGTTCGATAAATCGAACACCGATTTTTGAAGGCAGATCATAAGAAAACATATGAAAACCAAAACGATTTTTTTTATTATTTTTAAAAGTTTGACTACTTTTCAATAAAACTACATTTTTAATTTTTTTATTTTTTTATATTTTATACATAATTTAAAATTTTTAAAATTATGCTAAAATTAGTGTTTTTTCTTTCCCCTTGTAATAAAAAGGAGGAGTGAAATAGGTAGGTCCTTTTATTTTTATATTTGTAGCTAACCTATCACAATATGTAATTGTTAAAAGAAATAAGTTCATAGTCTTCCCCGAGAAGAGAATTTTTTTTTCAAAAACGCTTGAAATTTACTCTTCGAAAAATCGAACAGCGGGACGATATGGGTTAAATAAAACTCTTGTGTGTTTTATTAAATATTATTAATCTAGTTGTTAATTTATTTCAATATTTCGAACATCTTCGGCGTTCTTCTTCAGGAAAAACTATTAAAGATACAAATACAAAAAAACCAAAAGATATGTATATGTATTAACATTATTCGTAATATAACAATTATAAAAACATTGACAAACAACAAACAACTGTTTATATATGTCTTACTTTAACCAGAGTTCAAAGTCTACTAAAAGCCCTTTTGTTTATATTTAGTTAATATGTGTTTATAGGCATGAGCGCAATATTCTGTGTCTTTTTTGAAATGCATCCTTATGTTCGTGGGAGTATTAATTATGTGTAGCATCTCAATTTTAAATCTTTTTTTGTAATTGAAGGTCTTAGTGCAATAACTTTGTAAGCCACATGAAATAAAAAATTGGTTTTATGTGCTCATTCTCTTGCTAGGTACCATAGCTTTGTATCCTAGAGAAATTTTTAAATAATTCTAGCATTTTGCAGATAATTATGCTGCGTATTTACAGTAGAAAATTCCAAAAACTAATGTTATTGTTGTTTAATCACAAATCATAAACACAGCAAAAAATTTAATAGAAAGAGTCTTAAAGATTAGCGACACGCAATTCCATAAAACAAATATTCAAAAAATTTACAACATACTCATTAG
Source organism: Panzeria rudis (assembly GCA_956483635.1). NCBI lineage: Eukaryota > Metazoa > Arthropoda > Insecta > Diptera > Tachinidae > Panzeria > Panzeria rudis. The sequence goes on along the minus strand of OY101447.1, from coordinate 138,862,645 downwards.
CAACAGTTTTCCGAAAAAAATTATCTACACCCTAATACAAGCAACTAAACATCGTTTGCAACACAAAGAAAATAACACCAACACTGATAACACCACTAATCGGATTTTTTACAGTGTAAAATACATTCCGAGACTCACAGATAACAAAAACATAAAAACCGTAATAAAAAATAATATCATTAGTTTTGCTTATAAGCCTAACCACACACTAAATTCGATTTTTACTTACATTAAAACACCAATACAAAAAGAACAACAAAGCAATGTTGTTTACGAAATAACATGTAAGGGAAATGACAAGCAAAAATGCGAGCGAATATACATAGGAACAACAAAGAGAAATTTATCAACAAGAATATCTTAGCATAAAATGTACATCAGCAGAAGAAAAGAGACAACTGAACTTGCACAGCACATTCTTGAAACAGGTCATACAGCTGATTTTGAAAAAGTTAAAGTTCTTGATAAAGAAAAAGTAATGAGGAAGAGATACACCAAAGAAAGTTTACATATACAAAAGAGAATACATAAAACAATAAACCTTAAAGAATATACGGACAACATCAGCGCCAGTTACAGAGTTCCGATTGAATAAACTGTGATACCAGACTAAGATGTGTTTTAAACATTTTCATTTTTGTTAAATGTAATTTAATTAAAAAATTGTAAGTTTAAATGTTTTATAATTTTTAGAACGAAATTATAATAGTTTATATTTTACATTAAATTTATGTTTTGAAAATAAAACAGACAAACACCTGAAGAAAACGACATATAAACGACGAAACGTCGGGTAATATTGTAGTTATAGTGTTTAATTACTTGGTAATACAGGCCTTATTAACTTAATATACATATGTACATATATATAAAAAATCAACAAGTTACTTAAAATCAGAGGATAATTATTTTCCAAATTCATTTTATTTTCGTTCCCTTCTTGGCTCTTTCCCTAAAATATTAAACTCATCCATCAGAGAATCCATTATTCGAAGAATTGGTAAAATTGGAAAATGAATTGTTCCAACTCAAAGTGTTAAATAAGCTTACACAGAAAAAAGTATCAACAAAAAATTTTCAAACAAAAGTTTGTCTAAAAATAAGTTTTATTTTCAGTAAATGTTCTGTCCATAATCTAGGAATTGTTTGTTTGACTTTTATGAAGAACGCAAACACCAAAACCAACAATAAAAACTGTGTCGTAAAAAACCACTGCGATGCCGACATACACACAAATAACAACAACAATATTGCAAGAGGAATGCAATTGTGCCAAGGTTGTTTACAAAAGATTTTTGAGTGAATCGATTAGTTAATGTCGTTGAGTTAATTCTCATTTATTTTTTAGAGTATTTAGCGTAGTATGTAGCTCCGAAGGAAATTCAGGCTGCCATAAGAAGTATGTGTAAAAAAAACAAACTGAAATTCAGGTTGGTAAATTTCTTAAAGAAATTTCCGTTTACTAGTACGCAGTTCCAAAAGAAAAGTACACGGAATTTTGGCATTTATTGTCTATTACAGGCATGCTATAACAATAAGTGGAGAATTTTTTCCGTCAACTGAAACAAAAATTAATGTTCAGACAATTGTTTGGTCGCGGAATTTTTGACATTTCTAGTTTTTCGTACGTTATAATTAATTTTTAGTGTTTTTGTGTGTTGTAAATTAAAAAATATATAAATTTGTGTGTATGCAAACAAAATTCTGTATAAAATTCTACACGATTATTTTTCCGTGTAGAAATAAATGCAAAACTCCAAACCTGAATTTCAGTGAGAACTGCATACTACGCTTTTAGATCAGGAACCTGCAAAGCATATCACATGGGGGTTTTTACTCTTTTACTCTCACACGTGTGTACTCACATGTAATAACTAAAAGTAAATAAAATCTATCAGTGTGGCATGAACATTCAAACAAGCAGGTTGTTTCTTGATATTGCTTGTTTCTTGACATTGCTTGATATACACCATGGTAGAATTATACTACAGGTAGTAGCGAAGCTACAACAACCCAACAACAGCAAAAACAACACGGCTTTTTATTGTTGTTTATGTTCGAGGTTGTCAAAAAGCACAAAAGAAAATTTGAAAAAAAATTTATATGTTCACATGTGTGTGTTTACCAGAGACTTGCGCCGAGACGGCTAAGCCGAGCCGCCGACTAATTTCCACAGCCGCCGCCGATTTATTTTGCGGCTAAAATCGGCTTAATGGAAGCCGCCACCGACGATCGTTTTCCGGCTTAAAATAATCCGCCGATTGCTTTTTTTAATTTCCACTTCTACTTTTTTATGTTTTTTTTCATAATTTTTGTTCAAGCATTATTTTAGTAATTTGCAGTCTACACCCAACTTAACATTAACTTCAAGTTAATGTTAAGTGTAGACCGCTCAAGTTAATGCTTTTTTCAGGGTATAACATAGTTGTTAGTGCAATTGTTTTAACAGCGCAGTAATAACTCCAAGTTACAACAGCATATCAAGTTAGGAACAGAATGCTCACTTTTGACAGCTAAAAGAGGCTGTTGTCATGTGTTGTGCATTTTTACATACAAAGTGCTCTTACTAAGATAATATGAAGGACATAGTCAAATTAGAAACCACATTATAAAATAAGAATTGCGTTCCCTCTCATACAATCTTCGTAATGTTGTTGTATAGTGACGGGTCTAGTTAGTAGTCTATGGTTAGGTGGAGACGTAGAGTAAGATAACGAAAAATATTTTTGTATGCATTACTCTACGACCTAGGCTTGCCAGATCAAAATTGTGAAAAAGCTTGACATTTAGAGAAAAAAAGCTTGATTTACTAAGACGAACAGCCAAAAACTATTCAAAAGAATAAATATTCATTATCCGACTTAAAAAAGGAGAAAATTATCAATTCGTTTGTATTTCTTATGTGTTCCTTCAGGGCTCTGCCATATACGATTCGAGTTGAAATTTTTTTCTTTATTTGGATTATATTACTTACTTCCTAATGGGTCCTGTTTTTTTATTTCATAAGAATTTTTATTTTTTCCCACATATATTTGGTATTTCTTTACTTTAATTTGTTTGCAAAAAAATATTGAAAACATTAAATTTCCATTAAAATTAATTCTTATCATTAATTCGGGAAATTACATTATTTTTCTTTCTTTACAAACGCATTAATAATAGGAATCGAAAATACAAACGAAGTTAATTTATGAAGATTTCCTCTTCGTCCAGTTTTTAAATTATACCATATTTAGTCATTAGAAATATCTTTGAGAAGAAGGTCTTAATATGTATATAATTTATTATTTTCTATAGACTCGACGAATTTTCATTGATAGTTCCCAGCAAACAGCTTTTTGCAAAAGTGAAAATTACATTTAAAAATTTATTAGAGAAAGACTTTCATTGTAACCCAAAGCGTATTAATAGCAAGTGGCCTTATTAGTACGACAACAACTGGACTTCACCTATCTGTCATGTGAAATGCATACATAAAAAGTTTTTATTTAGGTTTTTTACATAGAGTTTGACATTTTGGTAAAGTTCATTTATAATAATAATCCCACCTGGTATCAATTCGCCTTGCTTTCGCCTATGTCTATACGTGATAAATTTTTATCATAACAAATGTCAAAATTTATATTGAAAAATAACCTGCTTTATCTTATCTGTTTTTCCTATATAGAATTTGCCATTTATATTGATACAAGTAAATCAGGTACAGACGTTTGTTTCAATATACATAAATTATAATGTATTATATATCCGAATAATTCTAGCATGATTCATGAATTAGATTCCAACGGTAAAATATATAATTGATGTTCATGCATAAAATTGCGAACAGAGAAATTAATTTTTAGCTTGACAAATAGCTTTTTAGGTTGAATCTGGACAAGCCTTAAAAAAGTTTGACAATCAAGCCTTTGCTTTATTTTTCATAACAATTTAAAAATTTTTGAGAGGCAAAGCTATGCTTAATTTCTATGCATTTTGTTTGGTGAAGAATTGGTATGAAAAAGAAAAACTAATTTAACAACAAAATGAAAATTTTCACTTTTATTAAATGTCCATGTGCATTTCCAGCCGAATTTGAGCCGCCGCCGACTATTTTTTCCCAGCCAGCCGCCGCCGATCAAAACCCCTCGGCGCAAGTCTCTGGTGTGGGTGTGTGTTGGTATAACATAAACAACTTTTGACAGAGTCGAACCCAAAAAAAGAAAGTTCGTTAACGCTTCACCACTACCTGTATTATTCTACCATGATATACACTAACAAATACTTTGTAAGAGCGAGAGTTGAAAAACAAAACCCATACAAGGAAAATGAATTAGTATATGTTTGCCGGTTTCTGATTTAGATAAACATTCAGACTTGAACACATTTAACAAAGTGAAATCTCATTAATGCTTAATGGATGATTATGATGACAGCCAAAAATTTTGTTCGTATTTTTGTTTGATTAAGTAGATTATTTTGCTTAATAATTGTTAGCATTTTTAGACTAATTGTTTATTAAATTCAGACAGAAATATTGTTTGATATTTTTCAGAAAATCCAGTAAATATTTTTGCTTGATTTAGTAAATTGTGTTGTCTACAATTTGTAAATATTTTTAGACAAATTGTTTTATAGATTTAAACAATTTGTTCACTGAAAAAAACACGTTTTTTCAATGAAATTGTTGATACATTTTTGTCTATATACAAATTCGTTTGTAGGTCCGTTCATAGACAAAATATTTACTATTTTATTGAAAACCTTTACAGAATATGAAATTTAGTTTTGTTTGTACTATAGAGCAAAAGAGAGGACCATATTGTTTACCAATACCATTTACATTTGTTCCACCATGTGCATTCGTAGCACCATTGATGCCATATGGCATCATTCTAGAAAACTACTTTGGAATCAAATTTTGGAAAAATATATTGAATTTTATTAAAAATATTTAATAAAAAAAAATATTTTTAAGCTCTGAATGGAAAAATATGATTGAAACATACTTACTTTTTTACTATAGAAACTAAATAGTTAAAAATTGGTTTTTAGTTTAAACTTATTTTTAAAACAAACTGATTTTTCCGCTTGACTATGATTATGGTCCATTTATATTTATTAAATATTAAATTTTTACTCATTCGCATTTGGCTTGAATTTAAAACAACATATTATAGCACACCAAGGCAACTGAATCCTTAAGCCTCTTAACATATAAGCTTCACTTTATAAATTGTTCTTGTTTTATTCTTTTCTGTTCACTTTAATGCTTGTTAAAAACAATTTTTTACATAGGCATTCAGATACGTACATATGCAGATTGCAATTTTTGATATTTCCACTCTTTTTGATAAATTTAACAATTTTGTTCACGTTATTTTTTAAATTTCTTTATGTAAATAAAGGAGCCCGCTGTAACTTTTATAACTGTTATGAAAGAGCATGGAATAAAACCTACATATATGGAGGAGGCCTTATTCATATTAAAATTCCATGTTTTTCCTTTCATATTTTCTTTTATCTTTTTGCTAAATGGAATCATTTCATCATGTATAAAAATTTTTAAAAGAAATAAATTCCTTTAACACAGCAATATTGAATATGAACACATCTGTGTGTGTATGTGTGTTGCTGAATGACAAATGATCACGATACCAATACATATATTTATGTATCTGTGCTAAGAATTTTTTGCGTATACGTGCGACTTTCTGCTAATATTTACTTAAGTATGTGTAAAAATTGTCGGGATTTTATTAGCCACCTCGATATATAGTCACTTTTTGCTAGCTCATTTACAACTGACTAATGAACTAACTCCTAAATTATACAGATGTGAATCAGTTGTTTTTTGAACAACTGGTTTCTTTCCGATTTCTTTGAACAATGTTGTATAAACTTATCTCTGTATCACTTTGAGTTAGCTAAAAGTTAGTTCTAAGCTTCTCGATGAGATGTCAGTACAGACTTCATGTTTATGTCAACTCTGTATAGTCTATATTTCTGTGGCAATAAGGAATAAGTGCTTATATCGACTTAAGCGAATTTTGCTTTAAAACTGTTTTATTCCTTAAATATTAACGCATTCAACTGAAGGTTGCACTGGCTACAATCATACATAAACTTGGAAGACTCACACAATAAATATATCATAAAAGCCTATAAATCTCGTAAGGTAAGAACTTTCGGCAAAACTACTTTTCTTAAGTCGACTTAACCACTATTCCTTTTTACCACAGATTTTATGCGGTGAGTTAGCAAAGTGATAAGCATGATGGCTGACAAGCATTTGATCACGGGTTCGATACTCATTCTCGTCACTAAAAAATAATTAAAAATTTAAGCTGACTTGAAAAGTTTACTCATTAGTTAGTCAAATTCTAGCTTTCTCAAAGCACCCTCTTTTTGATGCGCTACAAACCAACTCATACTGAGCCAACTTGTGGTTAGCCGAAACTGATGCTGAGTAAGTGGGTACTGACTCATTCCGAGGACATTACACTGAAAAACTGAATATCATTTAACATGCAAATGAGTTAAATTTTGAGTCAGCTGTCACTCATATCTGATTAACCATGACCTAGATTTAAGTTAACTCAAATCTCGACAAGCTTTCGCCTTGCGGCTTGTCGTTTTTGTCACATACAAACTCGTTTACATTCATTATAACTGTAAATGCTTGAGAGAATTGAATAATATAAAAAAAAATTGCAAAAATTTTAACCAAACTTAGCCCGTATCTATATGATTACTATGCATTTGCATGTGCTTATTCAAGATCATCACTAAATATTTTTTTTACTCATTTTTATATTTCTTTAACTCAATTTAATATTTTACAATGTTTTTTTATTCATTCATTCTGCGCGTGTGCCAGAAATTACTGATTTCTGGCGTTGCAGTGGAGTTTAGAAATTTATTGTTTTCTAAGACTTATAATAAAATTTTATGAGAAATTTTTTCTAGGATATTACAGCACGTTATTGCACCCCCGAAGGGTAGTTTTTTGTCCTTTTTTAAGAAATGGTCAAAAATTACCCATACACCGAAGCGCTACAGGGTTGAAATGTTCCATGAAATTATTTGTCGTGGAGTTTTACATAAAAGTGCTTAGCATATGTAATAATTAAAATGAAAGGTTTACACGATTTTTTTTTGTTCAAATTTAATTTTGTGTAAAGATCAGACGATTTCATATAAAAATCATTTATCTTATTTTTTATTTTTTTCTACTTCGAAACAATAATTTAAAAAATAATTTTTCAAAAACGGCAACACTTTAGCACCCCATAACTCGCTAAATAAACATCATTCAAAAAAATATTTGCACACCCATTCATATCTACTAAAAGTGTAGGTATACCAAATATCAAAGAATTTCGGCAAAAAAAAATTTACGTTGTCCCCTTCACAAATAATGACTCATACATATCTAAATATATATTCGATTAAGTTTGTGTATTTAAAGGGATCAATCCTTGATCATACATAGTAACCAGCCATAGCTCAAGGCTTTAACAAAATTTATGTAACAAAAAATAAAAGTAAAAAAAAAACGAAAATAATAGCTGGTACAGCAGGACTAATGATGTCTCTCCTGAAGGAAAGTTTTTGGCCCCTTTTTTATCGAAGGGACAAAAATATTCATACAGCGAATAGCTAGAGGGTTAAATATACCACAACATTTTTTCTTGTTGTGTATTACATAAAAACGCTGAACTTATATTATACGTAATGCTTACAATGACGAACCATTTGAACTAAATATGTGCAAAATAGGAGGAGTTTTAACTGCCCATAAAATTAATCCAAGATGAAATATACATACATTTTTTATCGTGCCCTCTGTCAGAATTTGTCATTAGGACTATCTTATTTTTGTAAGTTGCACAGTAGACCACCAATATATGCAAAAGTATTATTTTTTCTGCTCCCCGCTTATTTTCAGTTGAGTCGGAAGTAAAAAATACGAAGTGCATCAAAAATAAGTTCCTAAAGTATAAACCAACCAGTAGTCCGTTTGCATTTAATCGGCCGAAATTGTCCAAAAATACCATAAAAAAGTATACAGCTTAAGTTAAATATAAGTCTTAAACTAGAATGTTTTATCGACTGAGTTGTATAAACTTTTTTCCCATAGTAAAATAAGAAACATTTTCTCAATACAAATTTTTAGCCCACGATTGACCGGTAGCAGTTTTTTTTTGACGGATGAATTAAAAATTTTGTTAAGACTGAACTTAGAATGCCTCTCCCTTAATTTTGAATATGTAGAAATACGTCATATAATACGTAAAATTCCTCTGATTAAAAATGCCCATTAATCGATTAAAATTAAAAAATTTCGATTAATCGATTTTATTTTTTGCAATTGGTGTCATTAGTTTTTCCCTGGCAGCTCTAGTTTTAAGGATATAGTGACATTTAGCATTTGCATAATTTACACCACTTTTTGTATTATTCGCTTAATATTTCACGGATGTTAATCCAAACTTTAAAATACTTTCAGAATTATTAATCCCCACAAAATTCTCTTTTATTTGGGTAGAGCCACATTCATGCGTACATCAGGATATCTCACTGTTATTGCAAGGATGTTCAAAATCGTGTGTTTTTGGTTTAGTTCTTAAAACTTTTTTTATTTTAATTTTTTGAAATTAAAATAACTGATTCTTATGTATATTCAACCGCTGATTACGAAAATAGCTTTATTTTCCTAGCACTTCTAGTTTCAGAGATATTGTGCATTATATAAAAAAACAGTTTGCATTTTTCTTTTCTCAGGCCATCCAAAAAAATTTGTTTTTTTATAATATGAGGTCGCTGATTTTAAATCTGTCCGCTATTTTTTGACACGTTGTGATTATATTCTAAGAATTTTATATTAAAAATTTTGATTTTTCTTTAAAATAGTTTGTTTGCCATTGTAAAAGCTGCCAATTTCAAATATACGACATAATCAGCACAAATTACACAAATATTTTCTGGACTGTTCTTACAACATCTTTCATACGTGATAATTGAGATAATGGCTTGTAAATTGACAAATGCGATATAAAAAACAAATTTTTTTTGGATGGCCTAAGAAAAGAAAACTGTAAAGTATTTTTGTTTATAATGCACAATAGCTACTTTCGTAATCAGCGGATGAAAATAGTGTTATATAATACAACAATATTATATATAGAACAGATTTATTTTCATAATAGTATGATTTGACTCCAACCATATAATTCAATCATGTTGCTCTTAGATTATGGTTGCCTCAACCATCTTTTTTCTTTGGTTTTAACGTACACTAGACTTTAACCCATTGATCTGAGCCGAGACCATAGGTGGGATATAGATCGTGTAGTTATATTTAAGTATGTTAATACCCTACTAATATTTTAAATGAGGAAGTTTGTGAATTTGGATGTATGTTCCAATATAACGCGAAAACCGTTTAATATGGCCCACAGTAAAATAATTTTGTATACATGTACTTTATAGGCTACATTAATATAGAGTGTACGTTGCGGGGCGAAAATGCGCAAAAATTGATATTTTTCGGTACTTTTTTTCTCTTCGAAGAATTTGGAGGAACTTTATTATTGGTGTTTAAATCATCAATACAAACAGTATATGTCTTCTGTAAGCAATGGTTTTATTTCTTAAAAATTTCAAAGAAACAAACAACATTGATCAAAAAATATTGTGCCAAAAACAGTGTAAACATAATATTTTGGCATCAATATGATGTGAGTAAAAACTGATTTATTTGGTTTAGCAAATCATGTACAAAAGTCGTAATATTAAAATTGTATGCAAATGTTTTATTCGACCTTTTTATTTTGCTTTTGTTGTTGCTTGTTAAAAGAGGTAAATGAAAGAAAATTTCAAAACAGAAAGTGACAACAATAACTTTCATAATCTAGTTTTTTATCATGTCAGCCTCTTTACAAGTACTACAATACTCCTACATTCATAATTATATATTATTCATAAGCTTTATAACTATAAAGATCTAATAATCTATAATCTAATTATTTTCTACATCCATATAAATTGGAAGCTATTATTCCACATTTGATGCTACGACATGTAATAACAATAGGGTTGCTTTACACTTTTGGTGTACGGAACCCTAAAAATGAAGAAAAGTGAGTAATGAAACTTTCAGATGGAATACAAATAAGTAGATATATATTAAATGAGGTAATACTTCTACATTAGAAAAACGTCCATCTACAAAATAAAAGAACAAGAAAAAAATTTTCAGAGAAAACTTTTCCATATAAAAAGAATATGTATATAATCTTAGGCTCTAATTAAAGTTTGAAATGATACTAAACTCAACATGTTATTAGAGAACTTAGCTAGATGAGGAGGATAGAGCTTAAGATATACAAAAATTGTATAGCACCATTTGCAGATACATATACATATATATGAATACAAACTTTGATTTAGTTGCGAACATTTAAACAAAGTAACAGCTAAAGTTTCAAACTTTGAAAATAATAGGTAAATTGCTACATGTTTCTTAAACACACTTCCATATAGGCATAAAGAGAAACAAATCTATTCCAGAGCAATATACACAAATATTTTCAAGTACTTTGTTTATAGAATTCTAAAGTCTTACAAAATTGGTTACATTTCCTATTTAAACTTATGTGCATATTTTAGTATCACTTTGCAGCAAACAGACCCTCACAGATGTAGACTTTAATAAGCAGAAATTCTATACAAATATATACACCCAACATTAACCGCATACATAAACACACACTATCTTAAATGAGGTCACATTTGGTATTAATTAGTTTGAATAGAGAAGATGGCAAAGAATATATTTAATTTATGGATGCACAATATTCCTTCATGGAATTTTCAAATACATCCATATACACACACTTGATATTCAAATCAGATATGTTTAAATTTGCGTATTTACATCTTTCCCTCTATTTTCATTTAAGATATTGGATTACCGTCAAAATCAAAAAATGGAAATAGAAATAAGCAAGTGAAGATTTTAGGCCTAGTTGAGTAGAATATTTTGTAATTTTAAAAAATTTGAAAACACCCACAAAATCGATATCGATAAAAAACGATTTTTAGGACTTCGAGTGCTTATATTTCTTATTAAGTCTTATAGAAGCAAAAATATTATAATGGAATCATCAACTTCTGGCGTTTGACTACACATTTAAGTAATTTTCGTTTAGATAAACGTTTTGGAAATATTTATAATATTTTTTTAAGTGCTCCATAAATGGTCTATTTTTCATATATGCGTTGAGTCTAAACAAATTTCGGGTCGAGATCAAGGAAATTTTATTGATTGCTCTTATATATTTAAAAAATATCCTGCGGACTTACTGAAACTTTGTACTAATTTAAATTGTTGTGCAAGAAATCCAGTTTCTAAATACATGCATGGGTAACACTTATTTTAAAAAATTCGATATCTACCAGTTTCACTCCCTATTTTGGCGAGAATTGATAAAATCAATCAGTTGAATTTTATTTTTAAGTTTGTGTTATGAATACTTTTATTGTTAGCCAATGGATTTTCAATTGTATAAAGGTGTAGAAAAGTAAACTAGATTCATATCGAATGCAAACTATTTTTTGTGTTTTGTAGAAGTTTCAAACCCTACTATTTGTAAATTCTCAAATGGTTTTTAAAATTCCGTACATAAGATAAGGGATTTGTAACTCTTCAAAAGTGTGGTTGAAGTCTACTGACGATTTGATAAAGCAGCAATGAAAAGCATATAGACAATGATTAACCATTAGCAAATAAATTTCATTTAAATAATGTATAGAAATTATAAAATATATATAAATATCGATCATAATCGGCTTCCCTGAATAAATCCCCAGTTTACCTATATTTCAACCCACTGTCCTATGGCTCAGACGACTACATTTTTTGCCCAAAGCTATTGTTTTTGATATTTTGTTTTGATGCATTTGTTATTGCAATTTAGTAGCCCATACTTCAAACCAACTAAAATTGCATTTTGTTTTTGTAACAATTAAATAACCGTTTAATTATAAGTCATCAAAGTTGTTTAAATTTTTCCTAAAAGTTGTATTAATTAGGAAACAAGATTTTTTTAAGATACAAAAATTAATAAAAAATTTGTCTTCCGATTTTTTAGAAAACTGACACATTTTTGTAAAAAGTTTTCAAACATGTTCAAACAGTTAAAATTAGAAATAAAAATTTATCAAGTAATTATATAGAAAAAATCTACCAAGAGAACATTTAGAAGGAATTTCGCTCATATATAACAGCCATGTCTGAGTCCAGGGGCAGGGAAAATACCATCCTGCACCTCCCATACGAAAACTATATTAATCTCTTACATATTTCTATTGCGTTAAGTGAAAAATGTTTGGTCTAATAGGCTTTAAATTAAGTTCAAAAATTCATAATATTATCTTACACGATTTTCTCATTTTCTATTGTGTAACTCCAGGAATAGGTGCTAGTGCTTTTGGCATGTATTGTGGATGTATGTATGTAGGTGATTTTCAACTTGTGCTCTTTCTGTTGTTCTTTTGTTTAATTAACTAAATTAACAGTAAAAACTAATCTACATAAATTGAAATCACTCGAAATGACTATAACAAAAATTAATGTATTTTAATATCGTCTATGTATTTGAATTGTCTTACCTCAATGGATATCAGTGCGTTTATATCGACACTAATATTAAAAATAAGCTATAGATGTGGTCTTGTAAGATACTTATCTGATAATTAATTGCTTTTTGGCTGGGTAAATGAGATATAATGAATTGTGGTAGCTTTGAAATATAAATTCAGGTATAAGTGCGTACTAGGCTTTAACGAGTAAACTATTACCAAATGTTGCGTATTGGGGGACAGCTCTGATTACGGCATATCTCCTTTCGATAAATAATGGTGTATTTATCTAATCGGGTTGCATTGCTATCGAAGGCCGCGTCCCACGCGAGAATCCAAATTTTCGCTTTTTATTCATTTATGCTAGCAAAAAACCAAACCGGTACTTTTATTCAAATAGATGAAGATAAAATATTTTAAGAGAACACTGGAGATCGCGAATAGACGAAATCTGTGTTATTATAAGGGATGACGAAAAATCATTCCAAATTCAATCACTCAAAAAAGACTAAGATGATATTTGTGAAGCGCCTACATATGCAGTCAATTGATCTTTACCCCAAGCACAGAAAGAACTAAACTAATTTTCAGTAAAGAAATTCATTAAATTAGTAAATGTTTATTTAAGGAATCGGATAAAATATTAAATAAATTTAGAAATAAATTTCGAGCAAATGTTTTTCTGAATAAAAATGTTAAAAATGTTTTTATGAGGGGTAAATAGTAAACCTCGTATACAGTAGATAGCTTATGTCCTTTTAATTTAATATACATATATTAACAATTTGTTTCCAAACTGTGCAAATAATTGGACAATAAAATTCTATTACCTTTTTCATATTATTTAACATAATTTGCTTATGCGAATTTTATTTGCAGCTCATTTTAGTAATTTATTTTTAATTATGATAAAAATTTGTCCACATGCTAATTAAGAGTTATTCGATCGGCAATATGGAATTTGTGTTATACTTCATTTTGATATGTACTTATTTCTAAATTAATGGCATCAAATGAGACTAATGCATAAAAATTTATAATCCCTAAATATTACTAGCACGCAATTCAACCATTTTAAAACGTCAGAAAGTATCCGCTGGATTAAAGGCCAATGTGAGCATTCGTATATGGATTATTCCCATTTGGAGTGAACATTTTCGGTTTTTTGTTTAAATTTAGCTAATTAATAAATACAAATATGTTGTCAATGCAATTTCAACAATTAAACTGAGTAATGAAGGGTAATAAGAAATAGTAACTCTTAATACACAAAACTGCGGACATTTATTTAATTTATTATGTAAGATATTTTCCCAAATTTATTTTAAAAAAGTTTTGTTTGTTGAGGTTTAAGCATGTCTATATCTGTGCCTGCATTTCATTGGTGTTTTGCAAAGTTTCAAACCTCTTTTACAAAATCTTAAAAATTATTTGAGAATTTACAAACGATTTTTTGAAAATCACAATAGAATAAACGTAGTAAGTAGGCCTAGAAACTTATACAAAACACAACGAACAATTTATATTCGATATGTATGTATTTTATTTTTATACATCTTTATACAATTAGTCGCACTAAATCATAAACAGTCACAACTCTAAATTTTTAAAAATCATTTTTATTACACAAATCAATTCACAGAACAAATCTCCACGAAAATTTATGTTGCATGGCAGTCTTCTTTAAGTGGGAAAGTACCATTATGCCTATTTTTATGTTACTTCCCAGCAAAAAATAATCGAGATTTTGGAAGCAGTATAGACTTTTCCTGTTATACAAATGCGCTTTATAGTAGCGACAAATGTATTGCCTGAATATATGCAATAATGAATGGCAAAAAATGCTTCAGCTTCTTAGATTTTTCCTTTTCGTCCACTTAAAAAACAAACAGCGGTGCATTCAAGGAAGCGCTACTGTAAAGCAGAGATTATAAGGATATACATTTTACGAAGAACGCCGATGAGTTACAATCTTAAAACGACAAAACAATAGTAGTATTTTATTAAATACTCAATGCGCTGAAATAAGCGTTTAACAAGAAATGTTCCTAAATGGGACATCGCGAACAAATATCATGCAATACATAAGCATGTTTGTAAGCTACACTAACAAAACTCTCCTTTACAAACCTGCTTATCGCGAAGCAGTAGTTTTTGCTGGGTTGATTTGCTTATACATCATTAACTAAAGAGTACTATTTTTAGTTATGTCAGTGCGCTTATGAGCAATTTAGTAGTTTTCTTTCGCCTAAACATTTAGAGTTGTGTCTCCTTAGCTGAAAAAATTTGTGTAATCGTCTGTAATAATTTGAGAAGTGACTTTTTCTATGAAATAATCATGAAATAATTTGATATAATATCAACTATAAAGTCACAACTCAAAATTACCATTTATTTTCGAAACTACAAGATAAAACCAAATAAATTTAGCTACCTTTTTATTTGTGGGTAATTATAATTCGAACTGAAATGGGTTCAAGGCTGAAGTTATTGTTTCGCCCTAAGTTCAATACTTGAATTAATGTAAATTCAAATAATATTTTTAAACTTTTTTTTAAGAAGGGGCTCTTTACTGTGTAACTCAGTTTAATTATAATATTATAACCATGTTTCTAAAAACAGTTTCTTACTTCTCCTGAACACTACAGTTTGTTGATTATTGACTGTTTATGATTTAGTGTGCGATATATACACTAATGTGTCCCTTCAACTTAACATGTCGCAAATCATTTAAATATTTCAAAGTTCCACAAATAATTTACCTTTAAGTAGTAGTATTATTATTATTATACCATCAGCATGCAAATAATTTCATACATTTTGCAAATTAATAAATATTTTACGACCCTTGGTATTATGTTCCGAAGCATCCGTCCATTTGCAGTGTGTCTGGCTATAATAATTACATACAATTGGTGTTAATTATGTTTATAATTTATTATTGTAATATTGACAGCAATAATTATAATATTTAATAACGTTTGTATGCTGCATCTGCAATAGACACTTCAGTAGAATTGTTCAAAACGATTTTATTATTACTTTTGTTTTTACTTAAAATTTTATTGTGGAAAAATATTTTAGTTTTTATTAGCATTTAATAAAGGTAGAGTTTACCAAAATCTATATGAAATTATTCAAATCATAAACTCTTTAGTCACGTAAGTTTGGTAGTATTGTTTTTATTGATAGCAAAAGAAGGAGTCCAGCCATAATGCTCTATGCATATACATTCTAAATAAAAAAATATATCAGTACCTAAATCAAGTTATAAGTATTCTTAAATCAAGTACAGAATGCTTGTTTCCAGTACGGATTCAAGAAAGCGGCAGGCTTGATAGACGCCGATTTACTGCGTAATTGAGGATTGTTTAGTGTAGTCCTCCATTAGCCAACAAATCCATGTCTAACATCATCATGCGTCCATACCAAAGCTGTACACAGTTTTTTGCCTTAAATCAAGCCTGCCCCCTCATTGAATCAAGCTCGAATCAGGCTTATTTATACTTAAATAATTCTGGAACAGACTTCAACTAATGTTTTCAGTAGTTAGCTAAATTCTTAAGTAGTTATCGCAATTCTAAAGATCATTAAACGGAATTCGGTTCATAAGTTATTCATGCACTACAAATATAAAATTTGATTAAATCGGTCTATGCTGACACCTGGTCTTCCTACAAGCAACCGCCAAAATTTCTCCTAAATGTCGATAGATATCATGAACTGTTTTAGATTTAGCTCAAATAATATATGTAGATAGCTTATTTTCGTAGAAATCATATTCTGAATTTTGGACGTGATCGGTTTATTGCTACACGTAAAACAGCGTAGACAAATTGCAGTGGTGTAAATTCGAACTAGAACTAGAAACTACAGTGATGTAAACTAGAAAAAAAGTGGTAATAAGTATGCAACTTCTAAACTATTTAACGGATTTGTATAAAAATTTAATTAGCTGCAGGGGAGAAGTCAGGCTTTCCGCACTTTGTCTTGTTAAGTTTTAGCTGCACCAGGGGCGGAGCTACAAGTGCTGAGAGTTGGCTACCTCGGGTGTGAAAAACATTGTGCGACATGTAACTTTCGTAAATATTAGCCGATTTGTAAAATTTTAGAAGCGTTGGATTTTGCTAGACAAAACAAAGAAAAAACTTTTTACAATTATTTGTGTATCTTTTATAGTTTAAGAGATATTTCAGCTCGAAATTAAAATTTGAAATTTTTTGCCTCGACTTTTGTTTTGTTTTTTTTTTGTAATTTCTTTACTTAGCCTCTGATTTAAAATCACCGAACAAAGCTTTGAAATATCTTGAGCTGTTAAGTCGTAAAAAAGGTCTAAGCTCAAAACTTTGAAATTTAACTAAAAAATCGTAGATTTTTCCAAAAAAAAGCTCTCATAATTTTTAAAATTGTAAAAAATTTTGTAAGAAATCTTAATTTTATTTTTATACACGGTTAAAGATCATGCTTTAAAGATGAAGTTAGCGAACATTTTTGCTCGTTTTGGACATGTATCCTACATTTGGCAGTTGTCGAAAATCATCACTTTTCAAAATAAATTTGAGTTTAGGTGCGTGTAAAAAACTTTGCAGAAAGTGCTCAAAAAGCCGTGAACAGAGTTTTATTAAGTGGGTAGTTAGAATTCTTCTTTCTTTAAATGAAGACATCCTGGCTATAAATTTAGGTGCCCTATTACTAAAAAAACTCAAATTTCAGGAAAAAAAATTTTTATATAATAAAATTCATAAAATTTTTCAAAAGTTTGTCTCCGATCAATTATTGATCGACCTTTGCGAGCTCCACATTGGTAGCTACCGAGAATGTATTCTGCGTTGATACGTTAAGTAGCGATAAATCTCTACACACAGAAAATATTAATTTTTCGCTTCAAACACCAAATTCCCTGAATTAAATATAAATTTAATCAATTTAGGTCCTATAAAGAAATTTTTAAATTCAAACCCAAACATTTGTGATAATTTGTTTGAAAAAAATTCAGATTTTTTCAATATACAAAATGTTTACAGAAATTTAAAAAATAAATCCAAGAATTTAATAATTTTATCAGTTTGCCAACATTGACGATGGCAAAATGAAACGAAATAATAAGTCAAACAAAATTATTTATCAAACAAAACAGAGACCATAATAAAGATTTAAAATCAGCTTCAAAAACATATTTGTTTAAAAAAATATTTGTTTAAAAAAAGCTATCAAAATTTTTTTGTGTTGTAGGTATAAAAAAATATATTGTTTTTCCACTTTATATTTAAGTTTGTTTTCAATGTATTAAACGTAAAAATATTAAAGAGACTAGATTTTCAATACATGATTGAATTTGATTTAAATAAAATAGCTGTGTAATATTGTTTGATTTATTAATAATACAAACTTCTCTGCATTTTCATAATTATATTTAATTTTAATAACAAATATTTGCCACAGTTTAATTTAAAAAAATCAAAACCACTTAAGCTTAAATAATCAATAAAACATATTGCAGTTGTACTTTTATGGTCTATTAATGATGACAACTATTGCCTAATTAAATTAAAAACTAAATGCTTGTAATTTGCTTGTGTATGGATTAGTAAAACTATAAAACAAATTAAATTTTATTGTTCAGTTTACTAATGCAATTGTAGTCATTAGTGGATTAAATTTATATTCACTTAAAATTTAGTAGGGGGGCTCAAGTGCTAAGTATAAGGATGTGAAAATGTTTGACTTAAGTAGAACAAAAAAGAAGCAACATCACTAATGGTAATTTGCGTCTAAAATATTTTAGCATATACTTTGGTATAAAGAATGAACCATATGGCACGATCCATTGCGTTTAAGTGAGGAGAATTCGCTTGCCATTGTTATGAAGATATCTAATTATTTCTATCGAATTTTTTACGTACCCAAATTATCAAAACCTAGTTTAAAATCTTTTCAAGCGCAGTTCAGTACCGTAAAATTTGTAACATTTCGAGTGTTGACCTCTGTATAAATAATAATTTTGTTCCCATTCAACCGACCCGCGAACAAGTGGCGATAAAAAAATTCCTGCAATTAATGTAATTTGTCAAAACAACTGGATTATGAACTTAGCTAAGATCTGCTAAGGAAAAGTGGAATTAAGCGAATCTTAAGGCTCACTTAATCCAAATTAATAGTGCAAACAAATCGCCTCGTTTAACCTTGTATATACAAAATCATACTTTTCGCGATATCAATAAAAATATTACTCTTACTTAATTCATGTAAATACCCATAAAAAATGTTAAATAGCTTTAGGAGCATCGCTCCATCTCCCGTCTTTTTTACGTTATATAAGTGCTACAGAATATTTTTCATTAGTAATCTATTTCGACAAAAATTTAGTTGTGAGGTAGAAGTAGAAAGAACACGAAATATTGAACCTGTAGTTGATAATTTTACATAAAATGCTCAGTTTATTACAATAAATTTTATTTATTTTAGTATTCATTTACCACCTTATCACTTTTCTCTAAGAAAATTTTAATATATTTTTTAAAACATTTTATTTGTTGCTGGCTGAACATCTCATTGGTGCTTTACCAAATCATCAGTAGACTTCAAATAAAATTGGGAGTACACCTCAAATAATATATACAGGGTGTCCCATTCATCAACATCAAGCCGAAAGCAGATGATAGGGCAAGTAGTGACTGCTCCAAAAAAGTTAGAAAAAAATCTATGTCACTTATTTTAAAAGGTGTTGCCAGTTGAAAAAAAAGTCACCCTGTAATGATCTTTCTATTGCTGTGACTACAAATCTTCACTTCTCTTATTTATTTTTCTCCTATATCATTGTCAGATATCCTTCTGTAA
Organism: Panzeria rudis; assembly: GCA_956483635.1. Classification (NCBI taxonomy): domain Eukaryota; kingdom Metazoa; phylum Arthropoda; class Insecta; order Diptera; family Tachinidae; genus Panzeria; species Panzeria rudis. The sequence goes on along the minus strand of OY101447.1, from coordinate 138,843,181 downwards.
ATAGCAGTTAAAAAATCATACTGCAGTGGCCTGATTTTCAAAGAAAACCTTACATTTTGCCAAACGACGTACTTAAATTTATTACTACTCCCAACTTTAACCGGCCGTGTTGAAAAAAAATGTACTAGGTACTTTTCGCAAGTGACATCAAAAGTTGGCGCGTTTAGCACGAATTCCAAAATAGTATAATACTTTGTCGATTTGTTTTTCAAACTGCGAAAAAATTTTTAATGTTTTTTCCAAAAAAAATATCTATTTTTTTAGTCGTTATTCGAACGTTTTCTTATTTATATTGAACAACGGCTAAAAAAAATTTTTATACTTAAAAAAAATTGGTATTTTTGTTGGAAAAAACATTTTTTTTCTCAGTTTGAAAAACAAATCGACCAAGTATTAAACCATTTTGGAACTCGTGCTAAACGCGCCAACTTTTGATGTCACTTGCCAAAAGTATCTAGTACATGTTTTTTCAACACGGCCGGTTAAAGTTGGGAGTAGTAATAAATTTAAGTACTTCGTTTGGCAAAATGTAAGATTTTCTTTGAAAATCAGGCCACTGCAGTATGAATTTTTAACTGCCATTTACAGAAGGATATCTGACAATGATATAGGAGAAAAAAAAATAAGAAAAGTGAAGATTTGTAGTCACAGCAATAGAAAGATCATTACAGGGTGATTTTTTTTTAAACTGGCAACACGTTTTAAAATAAATGACATCGATTTTTTTTTTCTAACTTTTTTTGGAGCAGTCACTACTTTCCCTGTCATCCGCTTTCGGCTTGACGTTGATTAATGGGACACCCTGTATAATAAATATTTTTAAAAATATTTATTAAACTTATTATTTGAAATATTCTCGAAATTTTGTTTAAAATAAAGATTTATTACTCGCCCAATGGGCGACTAATTTTATACAGTTGTTCAAAATTAAAATAGATTCATATTGAATAAAAATTTTTTGTTGAGCTTTGCATAAGTTTCTAAGCCTACGCTTATCCTATTGTGATTTACAAAAATTATTTGTAAATTCTCAAATGGTTTTTGAAAATCTGTGCATAATGTAAAACTTTTGATATTTTCAAAAGTATGGTTGTAGCCTGCTGATGATTTGGTAAAGCACCAATGTAATACATATAGGCATTGTTTAGACCTCGACATATATTTATTTTCAGAAGCTTTTATTTTCATATAGCCGACAGCTCATTTAAACTTCTATTAATTTGTCAGCTTCTTGTACAAAGAAAGTTTAATGTAGCTACGTCAACTCTAGCTAATGCTGCACTTTATTCATAAATTTGTATACTGTTTGTTGTATAAAAACTGCATGTTGTAATAATCTCCCTTCGCCCTTTAAAATCATTTGACATGCGCATAAACAATTATATTAGAGATAATTTTTTTGTTATTTAATCCTGTTGAGCTTTTATTTTGCCTTCAAAATATATATACTCATATGTCGTTAAATGAAACACAAAAGGCCCTAACTAACATTTTAATAATTTTACAGTACAAGCAAAAAAACATGCTAAATTGAAAAATAATAGCGTTTTCAGTGCGAGTTTCTCTAATCCATATTAACAACATTCATATGTAAATGCATAACTACATTTTCATTGCATCCAAAGAATCGATACTAAAAATATGCAGATCATTAGTAGAAAAGTAATTAAAAACTTATTTTAGTCACACACAAAATTTTAAAGACCTTTAAAGTTTTACAAAACAGTCGCCATGCTTTTTAAAAAATCGTTTTTTTAAGATATTAATGAACTAATTTTCGTCTAAAATCAATAGTTATTTCCTGAAATTTACATGAAAACACTATTTTGTGTTTAAATTCGTATAAAAAGAAACAAGTTGCGAAAATGGGTAACTTTTTACTCTTTTTCCTAGAGCAAAATATTATTATAGAACGCCAAAAAGGGAAATTTTTCCGATTCGGTGATTATGAATCGAAAAAGGGAACTTCTTGCAATGACAACCCTATGTAAAAATCATTAGAAATTATGCCAATTTGCACTACTTCCGGATCGCAAACTGTCCGTTTTTATGACATCTTTAGAGCGTCTTTTTTTTTTTACTGGGTATATAAATACTATACACAACTAAAGACTAGTTTTGAAACAATTTTTATGTTTAAGACTTGTGTCTTGTATGTTGTCCGATGTTTTGATCGATTTTGCGTAAATATTGTATTGGAAATATTTACGAATTATTGAGAAGAGCGAAATGTGTGGAATGGGTGGCTTGCTTTTTTTACGAACTATCGCGGTTTACGATTTATCGGGGTACGAGCTATCGTAGTTCTACTGTATGACTTTTTGAAGACATTTTAATTTGCAAATAAACGTTCTTTGGTAATTTCTCAAGTTACTACGAATGACATAATGAAAATAACTAATTTGTCCTTAATAGAATTGTACAATATTTTACTTACACTTTCAGAGAAAATTTTTAAATTTTTGAAAACACTTTATATCATACACGATTACTCGTAAAAAACCAAGTTTGATTTACCAGCACAAAAGCATTCTATATGGGTAACGCCATGTCAAATTGACCAACAGTTAGAACCACCCCTTTCGATTTTAATAAAGTCTGGTCAGATGTTTTCTTTCATCCTATAACGAACTTATGCTAATGAAAAAACTTTAAAATGTGTATATCAAAAGTTATGACATGTTCAAAATGTCATAATTTGGCAAAATTTACCGAATATGTTTCATTTAGTTTTTAAATATCTGGAAAACTATTTTATATACAAGATGATTTGCACGTCATTTTAAAGCGAATATTTTGCGAACAAAAACTTTTTTTTTTAATTACTTGTGTGCAAAGTTTTGAAATTTTCAAAACTGACTTAATCAAAAACCTATATTTTTTCGGCTCAAATTTTTTTATTTAATACTTCTAGTAGTTCTTTAAAGATCTTCAAATTTTTAAGAAGGTGTTCTATATACAATTTCACCAAATATACAAAAGCACAAATTTATCAATGTTAATAAATTAAATATAATCAGCCTTATATTTAAAAAATTTATTATATTTATTAAAAGTTTATTTGACAAGTATTGTATAGAAAGCTATCAAATAAGCCCTTAATAAACACAAAATATTTTTTATAACTAAGGCCGAATATGTTTTGCTCAAAATAATAAAATAATTTTTTTACTGCTATTTTGTTAAATGCTACTACTTTAATTCTATTTTTTTAATACTATTTTGTTAAACGCTACGAACGAAAAAAAATCATATATTAAAAAAAAGGCAGTAAATGAATTTTGGAACGATTTTCCGTCATCTAACGTCAAATTTGGTTTGTACACAGACCGGTTTCGGCTATGTGCCATCTTCTGTGCTGTATTTAATACTAAATCGTCGGAAGAAAAATACAACACTCAAAGTATATGGATTTTTTAAGCGCATTTAGAGGTATTATATTAAAAAAGTTTAGCCGAAAAAATATAGGTTTTTCAATTAGTCAGTTTTGAAAATTTCAGAACTTTGCTGATGTAATTTTTCAAAAAAAAAAATATATATAAATAAATAAATATATATATATATATATATATATATATATATATATATATATATATATATATATATATATATATATATATATATATATATATATATATATATATATATATATATATATATATATATATATATATATATATATATATATATATATATATATATATATATATATATATATATATATATATATATATATATATATATATATATATATATATATATATATATATATTGTTCTATATATTTTTGTAGCCCCAAATATTCTCTTTAAAATGACATTCAAATCCTTCTTGTATATAAAATAGGTTTCGAGATATTTAAAAACTAAAAAAAAAGTTGGCCAACTATGAAATTTAAATATGATATAACTATTCAAATTAACATTTTTAATTTTTTCTACAGCATAAGTTTGTTATAGGATGAAAGAAAATATCTAGCCAAATTTCATCACATTCGAAAGGGGTCGTGATTAACTGTTAGTAGATTTGCCGTGGAATTAGCCATATGTATCGTATGTGTCACTGCAATGTTACACCCACACTTACAGTTGCCTGGAAATAAATTACGTTTTACGAATGAAACGGACGGAAAAGAAACGAAAAAAATATATAAAAACATAGCATATAAGACGACACTTCATTTATTCACTTCATTACAGGTTATGATGAAACATAAATTCCCATAAGAAAATCTATCAAGACAATGGCGCACATATATGTACATACATACATACATAGATGATGGTGGAATATAAAACAAACAAAAAATAATAATTTTTCTTATAGTCTAGCAAAAGGTTGAAGTTAGATACAAAGTGGCTACTGGAGCGAATTCCTGCTTTACAAAAATATTCACACATAACGTACGAGAAACATCAAAACGTGTGACGCGACACTGATGAGAAATTGCACTTAAGCTTTTCAAAGCACATAAACATCCAAGCAACTGTACACATATTCTCATGATTGGACATTAGCGTCACAGAGCGGAAAAGGAAATGGGAATAAGTAGAACAAAGTAGGTTGCATGTATTAATAAATGTCTAATTTCGAATATGGCAACATAAGTATGAAGTAATGCTTTTAAAACTTTGATTTATTCCAATGCCATGTGTATGAAATTTTACTTAAAATTGTATAAAACAAAAGGTAATTCATCAAAGTAATACTTTTCTTAAAATTTTTATTCAACAGCATTTTTAAACATAATAAAAATTCTATTCAGTAAAGTATTTCCTCATGAATCATGAAGTTTTATTTGCTCTTTGTTACTAAAATATCTCATTATAAAAATCTTAAATATTACACAGAATTTTAATTTTTTTTATTCTTACTTTTAGTATTAATCGTGCTCAAAAATGTGAAGACGAATAATACTAAATTATATTTTCAACAAGAAAAATCCGAGAGTTCTGCTTTGCAGTATAAAACCAAGTACGAAAATTCTCAAGTCATTTAACGGTTTACATATTTAATTTTTTTAACTTCATCTTTTGACTTTGCTAAGGTGTTAAGCTTGTGGGCTAATAACGCCAGTGTTACAATTGGAAAAAAGCGTAATAAATCTGTATCTTTAGAAAGGTAATATCATACATTTAGTGTAATCAATCTGGGTTTTAATTGTTGGCCAGGAGCGCAGATTTGCTAAAAATAGTCAAATTTTCGGGAGCATTTTATTTAGCGGCATGAAAATAGTACTAAACTTAATATTTTAAGTTTCATTTCTTTTCTATTTATTAAAATATATGGCAATCCTCTTATGTTTAAAGGGTTTAAACGACACATTAAAGAGGCATTTTTAATTCCAAAAAAATATGTGAAGAAAATGTGATTTCGAATTTTTATAGGCAAAAGTACGTATGAGTATTATGATAATACTATCATATTACTCATACGTTAGCTTTTGTCCGATTAAGAAAAAAATTTAAAAAAATTAAGTTTTGGTTTTTATGACGAACAACCCAAAAACTTGCGCGGATGCTGTTCTGGTGCCGACACATTTGTTGAAAAAGTGCTTGATTTGCTTGAGCGGGGAGACGTAAACATTTTCGTGATAAAAAATACATACTAATATTGAAAATCAATATATCGTCAGCTTATTGTTGGTTTGACGCACCGACCATTTTTATTTTCAGAATCCATAACCTGTTTAGCGAAATGGTTTATGGTGGTCTGAGATATCAAGCATTTATCTTGCTCGAATCAACAATTTTAGCACATTTTTTGTAAAAAAAAATCTAAAAACAAACAAAAAATCAGAAACCAAGTAAAATACTAGGTTTCATCAATATTGACCTTTTATTCCATATAAATATCATTTCTAATAACATAATAAGCTTATTTTTATCAGAGAGAAGAAATTTTCATATCCACAACAAAACACTCATTGCACGGCAGTAAGTATACACATGCAGCACAAAAAGCTACTTTCGAGAAAACAATTGTGTATGGGGTACAAAACAAGATTTTTCACTTTCAGTAAAGGAATGGTAATTTTTAGCTACATTCATGAAAGCTTACAAAAGCTTACATATTTTTTCAAAACATATGCAGGAAGTAGTGGTGAAAATACAAAAAAAATTCTATGGGGTATATTTTGAGAAAACTTTATGTTAACCTTCTTTGTCATTTTTTCCATTCCGAGTTTGTGGCATATGCGCCAAGCCAATAATAAGCTAACGATATACATATGTATTATATATCAATGAATTTATATATTTTAACATTTTTTCGAAGTAAATAAGGGGTTTTATTCTTTAAGTAAAAATTTGTATTTTTTTTAAACTTAACAACACTGTTATGTTTTTTAATAAATAGCAAAAAAACAAGGGAATGAGCACATAAAACCAATTTTTGATTTCAAGAGGCTTAACGAGTTATTGCACTAAGCCCTTCAATTAAAAGTTAAATTAATTACATTAAATATGGGCGTTTTTAAGCGATTAATTTAGAATTTCTTAGAATAGTTCACTATATTTGTTTAATGCTGTTTGTAGCGTGCATGTTTTATTCGATTTAAAGCTTTAACTGCAGTCAAATTAGAAGTCTATTTTTTTTAGATATTGAAAAGAAAAATTTTTATTTTTAGTCGAACAATTAATCTTTTTTTTAATTTGTTATGTTGAACAAAATTAGTTTTGTTATACAGTACTATTAATAAATGCCATTTAATTAATTTATTTTTTCTTAAGCCACTTGCTAATGCATAAGTACTGAAGATTTTTAAGCGTTCCTAAAATATTTGATTTTTAAAAAATCTCATCCGCTACCCATTTGTTTAAGGCTTTCTCTTTGGCTTTAATTTAACGTTTAATAAAGAAAATTTATTGGAATCATATTATGTAGAGAGCTAACGTCAAAATGTGCACAAATGATACTCTTCAATCCTTTCATTATGCAAACAAGATTATTTAAAAAAAAAACCTACAAAGATTTGCATAAATTATACCAATTTGGAATTGAAGAAGGAAGAAATGAGATGATTAAAATATTTAAGAGGTGGTATTACGCAACATTTGCATAAAATTAGGCGAGTAGAAATTTCAAATGGTGAAAGTGTAAATAAGACGAGAAAAAATTAAGCAGATTCAAGGCACTCATTTTGATTGCACTTGAATATAAAGAACATTAAGTACATTCATACATACAGCACATACAGCATAAGACAGCTGTCTTTACCAATGATATGGCAAAATGTCACCTATTTACATAGCTTTAGTTATATATATATATATATATATATATATATATATATATATATATATATATATATATATATATATATATATATATATATATATATATATATATATATATATATATATATATATATATATATATATATATATATATATATATATATATATATACATATATATATATATATATATATATATATATATATATATATATATATATATATATATATATATATATATATATTTTTTTTTTTTTTTTTTTGTAAATACTAATTAGTGCAAAAGGTACGAAATTGAAATTTGTCTTATATGTTTGCGAAATATATTACTGTTTAATATGTGTTTGTTTTTCATTTCATTTAGTTAAATTTTATTCAAAAGCACAACTTATAACTCCGTGTCGTCTGCTTCAACTTTCATAGCTATTCAATTCATAACATTAAAAATTAATTATTACTCCCTATTTTAGCTCTAATTGCTTCCGTTTTTGTGGGGAGCTATTGAAGGGTTTCATTTCTTTATTTTTCGAACCACTTATTGGCTTTTTATTACAATTTTTCTTTTTTAATTCCACCTGTAATAAAATATATGCCCTCAAATTTTTTTAGTTCTCTACCATGCTGTAACCATTAAATATGTTAAGCCTTGTATTTGAACAAATACTGCACATTTAATCTGGATGACTTGTACTACTTTTTACATGCGTTTTAATCAATGAACTTTTTAAAGTAAACTTACAGGAAGACTCGGTGGGTGGCAATTACTTTTTGTAATTAATTACGAGTACTATTTGTTACTTATTATGTGTAATTACAATTCGATATATTATAGTTATATATAAGTGAGATTGACGAAAAGTAATGATTATTTTTAAATTAATTACACGTTGCACCGTGGCACTAATTGTAAAAAAGGGTAATAAGTCTGTATCTTTGAAACTTGCAATCCGCTTACAAACGATCTATGTGAAAATCATAGAGGAGTACCTAAGCTTAAAGGATATTGAGACTAGGAATATCCTGTTGGAGCACACGGTGAGCTACAGGGTGTAAAAACCTCTGGTATTAAAAACCTTGTTGGCCTCATAACTTTTACAAATATTATCGGCTTTTAATAAACTTGTTGTAAAGCTTATAAATAGACAAAAAAAATAAAATGTTATTGCTTAAGATATATTTAATATTTTCAGAGATATTTTACTTTGAATTTTAAAATTTTGGATTTGGCCTCGATTTCGTAAATATCTCCGGTAATACCATAGCCAAAAATTTCATATACCTATTTACTGATATCTAGCAAAATCATTGATAACACGCTAAAGAAATTTTTAAGTTATCTCAATATAGCCGTAATAAAATCAAGGTCAAGACTTTGATGTGAGGGTAAAAAATGGGTAAATTTTTTTAAAAATGTTAAAAATTTTAATAAAATCAAGGTCAAGACATTGATGTGAGGGTAAAAATGGGTAAATTTTTTAAAAAATTGAGCTTAATTGTTGGGCGTTTTTCTAAAAAAATGTTGAGAACTAAAAACCTCTTTTTACCATATTTCAAAATACACATCAAAAATGGCTGCAGTTGGAATTTTAAATCGATTTAAAAAAATTCCAAATTTTTGAAATTCAAAGCCAAATATCTCTGAAAACCTTAAAGATATCTTAATGAAATAAACACAATTTTCTTTGTCTATCTAGAGCTTTAGTAACGGATAATATTAGTAAAAGTTATGAGGCCAACATGGTATTTCATGCCCGAGGTAGACATTTTTGACACCATGTAGCTCACCGTGTGTTTCAATAGGGTTGTCCAAATTGGCTTACAGTTTTGGCCCGTCTCTATGATTTTTGCATACATCGTTTTGTAATTAGATCACACGTTTGAAAGATGCAGAATTATTACCGTTTTTTTCCAATTGGCACCACTGTAAATATTTGTTAAAAATTATTTATTGAGGCTAGTAGGTCTATCTGATTAGATCATTTCCTTATTTTGAAAAATTGCACAACAAAGATTTTTCTGCGAGTTATATTTCGTGGAAATATTATCGAAAATTTTTTTTTGGGTTTGTTCAATTTTTGAGTATTTTTTTGTATAACTTTACTTAAAAACGTTCTAATTTTTTAAAATTTCTTAAAAATTGTATATTGTAAAGATTACAAAATACCGTAAATTACACTATGCAACAAGAAAAATGCCGGGGAGTACCACTATATTTGTTTGCTGCGTTATAGTCCCCTAACTACAAAAACAGTCGAAATTTTATATTCTATGGATGAATTTTTTTTTATTAATTTTTTTTTTAATTTGAAATTTTCAGGGAGGCTGATCTACTGATTTTATTATAACTTATGAAGGGGTTATCCAACTTTCTTACAAAAACCACTATATAACTTTAGGTAAAAATATCTTTAAGCCGCTCCAACATTATATTTTTTATATACTCTATGGTAGCAGAATTATTTAGAACGCAGTAATGAAATATATATTTTTTTAATGTAAAATCGAAATATGTACTGTGATTTATTTTAAAAAATCGAAAATTGGAAAATGCTACCATTTTTATTCACTCGCCGTAAAACCACACATTACACCACAAATAAAATAAGCTTCATTCAGGGCTACCATTCCTCACCCATAATAACATTTTTAGTTAAACAATACACTGTGAATATGAAGTTTTAGTTAAATAATAATTATCATTTTGGTTTACTAATAATTAACTAATGACTGTAAATTTAGACCTTAATAATATAAAAAGGATCATCCCTAACGCATGCTTTGGAATTTCATTTAATTAGGACAATATTCTAAATATGTGAAAAATTTAGAAATTTAAAAATGGGAAACTTCCCTAGAGTATGCTTTGAATTTTAATGCAACCAAAATATTAACGCTAAAACAACAACAACGATAATATAAAACTTTGAAAACGAAAAAACCTTTAGATTTCAAAAACCACTGTAACATGGAATGAAATGCGTAATTCTTGGAAAAAAGCACTAAATTTTAATTACGTACACATCGCTCCAATATTGCAACGTAGTCATATCACAAAAAACCAAAAATTTTTAAGTTACTTAAGAAAAGGCTTCATTGAGACCTTCTCGATATGTTAACAAGTTTTCAGAAACATATCTTAATCTAAGCCCAAGATATAACCACCAAAACCCTAACACCGGCCTTATACTTGCCAACAATTTTAAAACTTTAATCGCGATTTGCCAAGTTTAATTTGTTTTTTGAGATATGACTACGTTGCAATAAAGGAGCGATATGTATTTAGTTTTGTTGAAAAAAATTTTATACATCTGACAGCTCTGTAAATCCAGCCGATTTAAAGCGAACCTATTTAGAAAAATTGAATTGAAAATAGAAAAATTGAATGAATATAGTTTTCTATATTTTAGAGCTTAATATATCATATCTAATATTAATTTATTATATATGATCATCACAGCTATTGCTTACACGTTTTTCATTAAAATTATCGAGTTATCATAAAGAAACAACTGTAACTTTTGAATCTGTTTTCATCCCAGCTTGAAGACTTTGTACAATAGAAACTAAAAAAAACATTTTTCAAGACACTTTGGAATTTGAGAGGATCTTGCAGCTTGAAGCTATGCACTTTTAAATAAATACTTATTAGAAGGAGACTGAAACTTTTCTAATGACACTAAATTAATTAATATCCGATGACGCGTTCCAAAGAAACTCAATCTTGAATATGACGGACATTTCTCAAAAATATGTCCGATATACCTAAGCTTAGACGGCTCTAAAAAGAAGCCGTAAAAAGTATCCAACTAGTTCTTACGCCACGTGAGGCGTAAGTAGGAGTAGAATACGCATAAGTATGTATGTATATGTATGTAAAATTTTGTTGAAAACGGAAAGTTCTTGAAATGATTCTAAAGTGCCAAGCAAATAAGCAACGAAATACGTACAAAAATCTTTTTCTATATGGGTTTGGACGCTTTTAAAAGACAAAATATGAAGCACAACGGATCGCTAGAATCTACTTTTTTCATTCTTCTGCAAGACTGCAAAAAAACATGTTCAGGAAATAGTTGCATTAACAAAGAATTTTACAATTCAAGAAATTTTTTATATAAAGAAATTAATTATGGAACTTTGGGTTTGGCGCCACCGTCCCAAAATAAAAGTACTAAAAATGAGCCTAAAAAAGCAACGAGCACTAACTCCAAAGTTTTTCGCGTCGAAAAGTGGAAAAAGCACTAAAAACGGTGCGAGAAGAACCGAGCTGATAACGCTGGAAATGAAAACAAAAAGCAGCAAACAAGGACAAAAATAAATTTAAAGTACAAAACAAAAAGTAATGTAGAACTGTAATAGTGTCATATCATAATATATAGCGTTTACCTATCATCTGGGCGCTTTAAAATGATAAGTTGAAATGAATAGCTAATTTTCATGGGCATGACACTGCCCACTTTTCTAACTACAATGTTGTATTATAACGATAACTAAATGTGTATGCAAAGTTTCATAACAATCGGCTAAGTAGAAGTTGTTAAAATTCTTATTTACTTTTCACGGGCGTCGTACTGTCCACTTTTCTAAACGGAATGTTGTATTGTAACGGTAACTAAAGGTGTATGCAAAGTTTTATAAGAATCGGTTTAGTAGAAGTTGTTGAAAAATAATATTTACTTTGCAAGGGCGTGGCGCAGCTCATTTCTTATATCCTGATGTAATATTTAAACAGAAGCTTAATGTATTTATACAGTTTCATAAGAATCGGTTCTTTGTATGGGTGTGACCAAGCCTACTTTTCAATGGAACCAATCTGGAAACACATCCTTTTGAGTAGAGAAAAAAAAATCGGAAATCGATTCAGAAATGACGGAGTTTTGAGGGAACATACATAAAAAAAAATGCATGACTAATTGATAACCTTTCTCCGTTTTTGAACTCGGCTAAAACATAAACCTATCAGTACTTTTTCTGTGTATAATAAATAAAATCTAATACATAGGTTGAGTTCCAAAACATCAAAATACATTGTAGTGATGCAAAGTCTTAGTTATTTTGTTTTTGTAAACAAAGTAAACTAGCATCAATACAATGTATTTTGATGTTTTGGAACTCACCCATATTCTACTTTTCAGATGTAATTCATAAAATTATTTTTAAGCTGCATTAAGAATTATGCATAAATATATTCTCAAACCTACCAAACAAGATATAGCCTAACATCCTACCAAACGAAAAAACTCCTGCAAAAATCCTGAGAGTGTTACTAAAGATATGACAGTAGTCAAATATGTCGGCCAACATACGCCATTTTGCGAAAACTAAAAACATAAAAAGTTGGCGAGCTCTATTAAAATGGGTATCATTGAACAGGTATTTGAAAATAAACTTTAGGTTTTTCTTATAATTTGTTATGACCATTTTTGATCTTTATCAGTTTAAAGTTGGTTAACAACGAAAAACCTCAATTGCGTAAAAAGCGAACTTTAAACCAAAAATCTAAAACAAAACGGTGTACGAAAACTAAAAAGAAAACAAATAAAAAATATATTTAGAACACCAAAAAATCTGACTTCGTGAAAAACTAAAAGAAAAACACAAGTCCAGTGGCGGAATATAGCGATTTTTACAGTCGGGAAGCATTAAAAACCGAATCTTCAAACCTTACCAAAAAGGCCTTGTTTTTTCTTTTGGTGTTTTATACGAAGTCGGGTTTAAGTATAGTGGCGGAATATAACGATTTTACATCATTAAAAACCGAATCTTCAAATCTTCACAATAATGGACTTGTTTTTTTATTTTAGTTTTTTTTTAGAAGTTTGATTTTTTGATTTCTTAAATTTATTTTTTATTATCTTATTTAAAGTTTATCTAAGTTAAGGAAACACGAAATTTTAAAAATTAAAAACAAATCGGAGGCTTATTTTAAGCCAAAATTACATATCAGCGGCGGCAGCTAACAAAAAATTGTCAATGGCTACCAAGCGTAGATACAAGGGGGAAGGGGATATTCCCCCCGCCCTCCCCCAAAAAACGAGTAAATTTCTATAGAGTTTCTAAAAGAAGTTTGCAAAAATAGTATGTTTTACTTATAAGTTCCCACCCCCTCCCCACCCTCTCCAGTGAACTTAAAATATCGTTAAAATACTAAATTTCAATTGTTAATTTCACTTACCTTCGCATTTGTTTTTTCTTGGTATTTCTTTGCCGAAGCAAATAAAAATTTTCCGGTAATTTTATTTCTATTTTTTGATTACGGTGTTTTTTTTTAATTGATTTTTTACCGTTTTTATAGAAAATACGCCATTTAATGCTCATTAGTAAGGACGAATTAACTACACACAAACAAGCATACTATCCACTAAAGAGGATACATTTTTAAAAGAAACACTTCACTGATATTTGCCTAGAAAAAACAGGAACCCAATATACATAAATATATTTTTCTTTTACCGAAGACACAAACTAGAAATAAGCTTTAAGCTTAAACTTTTTTTATTTCCAACTTAAACTTATCAACACCTCCATTATATTACATTTAAATTTCCTTTTTAATTTATGATATGCAACCAGCGTTACCGTTGTCCGACTAAAGTCGCATTTCGCCCCTTTTTTGACCGCCTTGCCACTTGTTCTGTCCCTTTGTTTTAAATCGCCTTTTTTAGCCTTTTGTATTATTTTGTTACCCTTTTGCCCTTTTTTGAACAAATTCAATTTTTGTTTCTATTTTTGCAATAAATGTACGCAGATGCTCAAGCTTCTATATATGTGTCATGAAGCCGAGCTAGAAATATGTACTCAAGGGCGATATTATAGATATTAAGATCATACTATTACTTTTTTTACCAAAAGCTGTGTAGGGAAATTCTATCTTTAATTAATAGTAGTGAAAAAATACTGGGTATTTCGGTCCTGTATTTATCAAATTAACGTTGCTAAGAAACGAATCATCATATAGAGTAAAAGTAGAAATTTTCAGTCCATGCTATCCGCTTGAAATTCGTTCCAAACATACTTGAAAGATTGGATTCCAAGCAACAAGCTTACTGAAAAAAAAACAGATAAACAATTTCAAAAAAATAAGTTTAAAATTACTATTCATAGCGCAAAAAAACAGCATAACTTATTAAATGTTCTTTTTTAAACTCCCGCAATCAAGGTATGAAGTTACTGCTACGCAACTATTTTCAAAAATCGAGTTTTCATCAGATTTAGACGTTTTGAGGTCATGGGAATCTATTCAGACTATTTTTACGATTACGTCCGTATGAATGTATGTGTGTATTAGGGATGCCAAACGGGACTAGGTTTTTCAAAACCTGGGATTTTTAATTAGAAAAAATGGGATTCCGAAACGGATCGGGATGTTTCGGGATTTTTATGCCATTAAAAAAACTTAATAAATTCATTCATGTTTGACGCGGCTTTAAGAAGTAGAACCAACGATATCTTAACACAATGATATATTAAAACCTCTTAATCTGTTTCCTATGATTTTTTTTCGTACTTCGGTTGATGTAATAAATAAAGAAAAAGGCCAACCATCCAACGCTGCCAATCTACCAATTACAGCCGTTGAAAATTGAACTTAACTAAGTTTTTGACGATCTCTAAGAGTTTTGGCCATAATTATGCAGATCTTCACTCATATGGAAATTGTAGCCAAGGATCCACACTATTCGAGAATTAAGTTGCATTTTTCAATTGTATTTCTGAATTTTTTTTTCCGAAACTTTGAAAACTGAACTTAAGCTAATTTTTTTACAATCTCTGAGAGATTTTGGCCAAGTTATGGAATATTAGAAAAAAACATTTTTTTATGCAAATATTTATTGAACAAAGTATACTTACATAAATATGTGGCAAAAAACCTTTATTAGAATCCCGAGATTTTCACGTAAAAATGCCGGTATTCGGGACTTAATATTCCCGGATTTTCGTTTTTCAGGATTTCGGGACTGGCAACCTTAGTATGCGTGTGTGTTTTTGTATATGAAAACCTATCATAACTTAAGGACGGATTAACCGATCGGAGCCAAATTTACGACATTCAAAAGAATTGCCTTCACTTAGATTTCGTGACATAATAAAATTTTCGATAAACAGTTTGTTTCAAATAAATTCTAAGCTACTAAACCGATCGAATCCAAAATCTAATTATCTCTTCAACTCATAAAACAACGACGATTGTTGAATGGTTCTAGAGGTATCGTTGTCGAAAATTTTCGGAAAAATCCCTTTATTTTAATAACTCTGAAAGTTATTTTCAAATCGGTTTTAGGATGCATTTACTTTTTTGGACTGGGAAAACTGCCCCAAATACAGCAGATTTACTTTTAATTGGATAAGAGATATCGCGGTGGAAATTAAAAAAAGGACTATGTATATATTTTTTTATTACTCTAAAAATGTATAGATTTTCAGGGCTTTGAGATTGAACTTAGCGCGAAGTTCCAGGAATGGCCTGTAAGGTTAACCGTATCACATCTTTTTTAATTTAATAATGTATACAAAATTTATGCTGTTTTTTCCTTTTTGTAAATACATACCAGATATTAATCATGTGCCAAAAATAATAATAAAAAATAAATTTAAAAAATCAAGAAACCCGACTGCATAAAACAACTAAAAATAAAAAAACATAGCGACTTTTGCTACAGGAAACCATTATTAAGATTTGAATGTTCGATTTTTAATGCTTCCCGATTGTAAAAGTCACTATGTTCCCCACTACTGGACTTGTTTTTTTAATTAGATTTTTTTAATTTATTTTTTATTTTTTACTTTTTACGCATTCGGGACTTTTGTTTGGTATGCAACTTTAATCCAACTTATTATTTCTAATTAAATTTTAAGATATATACAAAAACTTTCATATCTATATTTTTGTAATCCTCTTTTAATTTCGTTTATTTTGATACCCTACATGATAGGTTTCGATTTTTTTTTTTTGGTTAACGCATTACTATTTCGCACAAAAAATTCATACAGCTAGTTTTTCAAATTATTTTTATGAAAAATTAGTTTTTAATTTGTTGTGTTTTTTATATCCCCTTATGTATTTTTATAAATATGACTTAGTAAATATGATCGTTAAGCTTTGCTTTTAAAATGAAATGATTTTTTTAGTTATTTTTTCTGTCTTCAAAGTCCCCGCTTTTTTGCTTGAGATCCCCTTTTTATGACCCTTTTATTTTGTTGATCCCCTTTTTGTGTCTCTTTTTGCAAATTTTCAACGGTAACGCTGTATGCAACAACAAACACCCTCTTTAATGTTCTTCTTCTTCTTGCTTTTTCACAACAACAAATTAACTTACACTTTGCTAGTGGAGCCCTAGGGCTCTTTTAATATTGGCCGATTTGACCAAATATTTACACTTATTTTTCA
The DNA here is from genome assembly GCA_956483635.1 of Panzeria rudis. Classification (NCBI taxonomy): domain Eukaryota; kingdom Metazoa; phylum Arthropoda; class Insecta; order Diptera; family Tachinidae; genus Panzeria; species Panzeria rudis. Next base: position 138,826,560 of record OY101447.1, on the reverse strand, counting down.
ACACTTTAATGCACATTTTTCAAATAACTTTCATAATTTGTATGAAATATAACATTTAATGAACACATTTATGCAAAAATATTAAAAAAAATCTTGGAATTTTTTGGTTTATTAATAAAACAAATTTTTGCAAAATCTTTGCAATTGTCGACAATTAAAACGCACTAAGAAACTAACGGCACTGCCAGATAAACATAAAATGAGGGATTTAATTTAGCGGAGACACAAAAATAAGAAAAAGGCGCAAGATTTAATTCTTGTTGCCAGATGTAACAAATGAACACGTTAGTTAATAAAGATCAAGTTATTTCAAATAGTATTTGTTTTAAAATTGAGATTAACAGATTTTGTTATGAAATTAATATTCTATTGAGTACGAACATATTTATTTACATTGATTTAAATGTAAATTAAAGTTTTCCATGACTTCAATAAAAATGCCGCAAAATTTCGCTTCTATTTTATGTGTATTTTCAATTGTGAAATTGATTTTTGATTGTTTATATGCGTTTTACATTGTTTTGGCTAAATTTATGGATGTATGTAAGACTTATACGCACGTGTTATTTGCAAATAAGAACGTAGTGCTACCAAGTATGTATTTTTATTGTAACTTGTTAATAAATATTTATAAATAGATAAATATATTCAAAAATAAATGAATAGCCAGCGATTTAAAAAGTTATAATAAAAAATTATTTGGCAGCATTTTTGGTTTTTAGTGGCAAATAAGCTCTGCGTAAAAACGAGGTATATGTATTTTTAGCTTAAATTGTTTAATAAAAATAACTTATTTCTTTCGTGTGAATAGCTAATAAACTTAGAAATAAATCCAAAGGTGTGCAACAGATTAATTTAATAAGATGGCATAAATTTCGATTGCGCTAAAGCCACAACATAAAATATCGCTTTATGTAAACAAAATTTAAATTTTAAGAATTATAAGAAAACTAACCTTAAGGATTTAATTAAATAAACCGATGATTCCGGATCGAAAATAAAAAAAAATTGGATTTTTGGCATGGTTGATGACCGACTTTTATGCGTGTGTTGCGTTTATTCATGAAGAAAGTACACATTTTTACGAGATTAAAAAGATGCCAGTTGTACAAGACATGGAAAGTTTGGCAGTTCCTTGAACAATCAGCTGTCCTGATACCGCCACCTGTTATGAATTCGCCTTCCGTTGGACGAAAAAATACGTTGATTGTAAAAATCGATAAATTCATATTGTCAACAAATAAATGTTACATAGTGTCCACACCTGATGAATTTATATCATGATGAATGTCATATTGATACCATGATGAAAATTGATCACGTATAGACTCAATTTATTGATGTCATATCAGCGTTATGATATAATCATCAGAACTCAAGCTCAGGTGAATATATTATGATATGAAACATCATTTCATTTCTTGTTTTTAGTTAGTTGTTTATTTTCTTTATTAGAGTTAGTAAAAATTATAAGAAATAAATATTCTTTTATCAAAAACCATAAATTTTATGATATTTATTAAATAATCTTATAATAAAAATATTTAATTTTTTGATGGTTATTGTTGTCCATATAAAGGTCTAAATATTCGATCTTAGCTGTACGACGAACAAGAAAATATGATTCTTCATCATGCTATAAATTAATCAACGTCTACCCCTATGTATTATTGTGAATGAAAAATTAACAAATTCTCTGCCAGCGTTATATTAGGTGTTTTGATGAAAATTCATCAGGTGTGAACACTATGTTATAAGCTTTTAATTTTTAAAAATCGTCAAATTTAGGGAAAAAATCGTCAAATCGTCAAAGGGCTATTTTTAGGCTTAGAAATAGTCCAAAATGATGATAAATCGTCAAAACGGTCATTTAAGGTTGTTCCTTCCACTGACTTTAGTATCTTCTACGTTATTTCTTGATTTTGTCAGTAATTTTTAATATTTGTCGAGCTGAAAATGTGTATAAGTCGGAAGTTATTATTATTATTCGGCTTAAGTTCAAATAATTTAATTAATGTAAATTCAAATTATTTTTAAGATTGAAATATTAGAATATCTAATCAGACTAGCAGAACGGATTAGTACTACTAATTTCGACAGCCGCTACGCTGTCATCATCAGTGTCCTTTGTTCGCTTTTACCACGAGACTCTCGACTTCATAGAAGGGCTAAGGGTTAAAAATCCTATATTTTAAGAGCAATCTACGGCTAAGTTAATTTGTAATCATCTTTTTATAGCTATAACCGGGTGTTCCCAAGATACCACTTGTCTTTTTTTTAATACGAATACGTTTATTTAATAAAGTCCTTAAACTTGGTTTTCCTATAATTCTTAATATATAAATTTTGTTTACATAGAACGATATTTTTTTTATGTTGTGACTTTAGTACAATCGAAATCTATGCCATCTTTTTAAATTCATCTATTGCACATAGGGTATTCCTATAATCTGGTTTCTGCTGTATTCGGTTAATCGCTTGATTAATTAATCGAAGTTTTGGCTTAATCGGTTATTAATCAGTTAATTGCAGTATTAACCGTTTAACCGATTAATGACGTTTTTTCATAAATCAAGTAATTTTAGAAAATAAAATTGCATGAATTATCTTTTATTTTGAATTTATTAGTAAAAAAAAAACAATAACATATCAAACATAACAGTTCTTGAACTTAATCAAGCAAAAAAAAATCATAAATATGTATTCTTTAAAAAATTAACAAATTTGTGAGATCATTATATCAGTTATTTTAATAGTTTAGGGAGATCTGCTAAAACAATCTTTTAGAAAAATTATTTCTTTAGTTTTGATAAAACTTGGCTTGAAAAAAATAATTTCATTTATCGTAGATGTCGAAGAAATCGAAAGCAATCCATAATACAAAACATATAGTTTCTCACTCCTTATCCTGGATTTCTCTAAGCATATAAAGTTTTCCATTATGACATTAGAGTCCTGTATTCATTATTTTCAAATTCTTAACACTTCTAATTGTTTCGGTTAATTATGTTAAAACATTTCTTGTATTACTATCGATAGTTTCTTCTGTTGTAAGGTCATCATCTAATTCATGCTGGCAGAGCTTAGCGAAAAAAAGTTTATTTTCGAATTCCTTAGATTCCGTTTTTTACAGTATTTTAAAACACTGTTGCTAGAAGTTAATATTCCTGAGTGGAGGTATAAGATAATTGAATTTGTCTCTCATTAAATCTAATCCTTAGATTTTTAATTAAGCCGTTGGCAACAGTATTATTAGATTTTATAAAACTATTAAACAAAAACTTAATACATAATTCCACCAAGTTCAATTAGAGTAGCAGAGTCATTACTAAATTCTTTTCTAGGCACGTCCAAAAATTTTAATGTTTTACATAAGTTAACATCACTGAACATACTTATTTGCTTGTATGAAAAGTAATTTCTAAACACATGCATTTTGTATATGAGACGAAAATCGACTGAAATTAACCGGTTGAACCGTTAGTCGAAAAAATCCAATTTTAAATTAACCGCTAAGTTAATCGGGTAGTAATTATCCGGTTAACCGATTAACAGTTAACCGAATAAATACCTTAATTGCACACCTTTGTTTAATAGCACCTAAGTTTAATAGCTATTCACACGAAAGAAACAAGTTATTTTTATTAAACAATTTAAAGTAAACACACATAAATATCTTACATACATCCATAAAGTTAGCCAAAACAAAAATCAATTTGGCAATTGAAAATACACATAAAATAAATGCGACATATTGATGATAATTTTCTATAAAATTGATACCAATAACGCAAATAGTGCATTTGTTATGTCATGAAAAACTGCAATTTATATTTAAATTAATGTAAATAATTATGAGAGTATTCAATACAATATTAATTTCATAACAAAATCTGTTAATCTCAATTAAAAAAAAAATTATATTTGAAATAAATTGATCTTTATTAACTAAGGTGTTCATTTGTTACATCTGGCAACAAGAATTAAATCTTGCGCCTTTTTCTTATTTTTGTGTCTCCGCTAAATTAAATCCCTCAGTTTATGTTTATCTGACAGTGCCGTTTAGTTTCTTAGTGCGTTTTCATGGTCGACAATTGCAAAGAATTTGCAAAAATTTGTTTTATTAATAAACCAAAATATTACAAGATTTTTGTTAATATTTTTGCATAAATGTGTTCAATAAATGTTATATTTCATACAAATTATGAAAGTTATTCGAAAAATGTGCATTAAAGTGTTGAAAAATAAGTGTAAATATATCGTCAAATCGGCCAATATTAGAAGAGCGCTAGGGCTCCACTAGCAAAGTGTATGTTAATTTGTTGTTGTGAAAAAGCAAGTAGAAGAAAATTAAACTAATGATTAAAGAGTGTGTTTGTTGTTGCATACAGCGTTACCGTTGAAATTTTTCAGAACGATGCACAAAAAGGGGATCTGCAAAATAAAAGGGACATAAAAAGGGGATCTCAAGAAAAAAAAGGGGCGACCTTAAAAGCACGAAAAATAATTAAAAAAGTAATTTTATTTTTAAAAACAAAGCTTAACGATCATATTTACTAAGTTATTTTTATAAAATTACATAAGGGGAAATAAAAAACACAACCAATTGAACAATTTGAACAGTTTTCCATAAAAAAAAATTTTAAAAACTAGCTGGATGGATTTTGACAATTGTGGTGTTTTTGTGCGAAATAGTAATACGTTAATGAATAAACTCCAAACCTATCATGTAGGGTATCAAAATAAACGAAATTAAAAGAGCATTACAAAAATATATGTACATATAAAAGTTACATTCATACCTACATTTGCCTTAAAATTTAATTAGAAATAATAGTCTGGTTTAAAGTTTCTTAGCAATCAAAAGTCCCGAATGCGTAAAAAGCAATCTTTAGAAACAAAAAATAAAAAATAAATTAAGAAATCTATGTAAAAAAACGCCTCGTAGTAGGGAACATAGTGAATTTTACATATGGGAAGCATTAAAAAGCGAACATTTAAATATTCTTAATAATATATCCCGGTAACAAAAGTCGATATGTTTTTTTATTTTTAGTTTTTTATGCAGTCGGGTTTCTTGATTAAACTTTTTTTTTATTATTATTATTATTTTTGGCACATGACTCATATCTGTTATGTATTTACAAAAAAGAAAAACAGCATAACTCAAAAAATTTACTTTGGGGAATAAGCATTTAGAATTTTGGTAATAATTTTAACAATCGTGTCTTAAAATGTGAATATAGGTATAAGAGAATTGCATAAATTTTGTATACATTATTAAATTAAAAAATATGGGATACGGTTGACGTTGCAGGCCATTCCTGGAACTTCCCGCTAACTTCAATCTCAAAGCCCTGAAAATCCATACATTATTAGAGTAGTTAAAAAAATATATACATAATCCTTTTTTTAATTTCCAGCGCGATATCTCTGGCGCCACTTATCCAATTAAGATGAAATCTGCAGTATTTGGGGCAGTTTTCCAAGTTAAAAAGTAAGTGCACCCTTAAATCGATTTGAAAAGAACTTTTAGAGTTGTTAAAATAAAGGGATTTTTCCGAAAATTTTCGACAATGATATCTCTAGAGCCATTCAGCAGTCGACGTGGTTTTATGAGTTAAAGAGATGATTAGATTTTTTATTCGATCGGCTTAGTAGCTTATAATTTATTTAAAACAAACTGTTTATCGAAAATGTTGTAACATCACGAAATCTAAGTGATGGCAATTCTTTTAAATGTCATAATTTTTTTTCCGCTCGGTTAAGCCGTTCTTAAGTTATGAGAGGTTTTCATATGTATAAAAATGGCACACATTATTAGGTCCCGAATACTGGGATTTTTACATTAAAATCCCGGGATCCTAGCAATAGTAAAAATATGGTGATTATTTTTTGTATTAAATACATTAGCAGAGTTATCCTGTTAAAAATCCCTTCAAATATTTGAAATTTAATGATAACGGCACTTACACTTTGACTTTGTTGAATGATTTTTTGATTTTAATGACAAAATGGTTTAAAAGACCTTTAGCGGGGTAGCAACTTCGAAAGAGCTTTCAAAAAAAGTCACACAACAAAGTCGTCACACTCAAAATGAAACTTATGCAAAAAGCTTTTAAAGAACTTTAAGAAGTTCTAATAAAGGCTTTTTGCCACATATTTATGTAAGTATACTTTGTTCAATAAATATTTGCATAAAAAAAAACTTTAGCCTAATAATCAATTTGGATTCACAAAGCAAATACGTTCGAAATAATCACAATTATAAACAATTAGCTAATGGCTTGAGCTATTCACATGTTCATATATACTCATGTATAAAATCAAACCAAAAAAGTTTGTCTTGAGTAGAACAAAAATCAGAAAAATGGGAATGAAGCAAAATAAACCGATGGCAACGCTGGGAAAGTGCACTTTAATAGCAGCTTGAGAGTGATTTAATTCTCGTATTCAATTTTCACGAAAAAGTTGTATATATAAGAATTAAAATCACATTCCACAGAGCTACCTGACAAGTGGTGATAAGCAAATACACGTGAGCACTGACGATGGAAGTGTAGCGGCTTCCGAAAGTGGCGCTACTCTGTTCTGCTGTGTACGTTGAAAAATTAAGTTGATGTTAATTTTTCCCTTGTTCCTTGGAATATTAATCATGCCCAATTCTTTCTGAATATAACGTTGCGAACTTTAGCCTAATAATCAATTTGGATAAAAAAAAATGTTTTTTCTAATATTCGATAACATGGCCAAAATCTCTTAGAGATCGTCTAAATTTTACTTGAGTTCAGTTTTCAAAGTTTTGTAAAAAAAAATAAGAAATACAATTGAAAAATACGACTTAATTCTCGAACAGTGTTGATGTTTGGGTAAAATTTCCATATGGTCCAAATGAGCTACAATTAAAGATCTGCCTAATTATGGCCCAAATCTCTTAGAGATCGTCAATTTTCAAAGGCTGTAATTGGTAGATTGGCAGCGTTAGATGGTTGGCATTTTTCTTTATTTATAACTTCAACTGAACTACGAAAAAAGTCAAAGGAAACAGATTAGGAGGTTTCAATATATCATTGTCTTAAGATATCGTTGGTTCTACTACCTAAAGCCGCGTCAAACATGAATGAAAATAAATGAAAATAAAAATTCCGAAAAATCCCGATCCGTTTCGGAATCCCATTTTTTCTAAATAAGAATTCCTGGTTTCGAAAAACCTAGTCCCGTTTGGCATCCCTAGTACATACATAAATTCATACGGACATGACCTCAAATCGTCGAGATCTGATGAAAACTCGATTTTTGAAAATAGTTGCGGATCTGTAACTTCATACCATTGATTGCGGGAGGTTAAAAAAGAACATTCAGTAAGTTATGCTGCTTTTTTTGCATTTGGAATAGTAATTTTAAACTTTTTTTTAAATTGTTTATCGGTTTATCTGTACTTTTACTCTATTTGATAACTCGTTTCTTAGTAACGTTAATTTGATAAATACGGGATCGAAATACCAGTATTTTTTCACTACTAGTAATTAAAGATAGAATTTCCCTGCACAGCTTTTGGTAAAAAAGAAGTAATAATATGATCTCAATATCTATAATATCGCCCTTGAGTACATGTATAGAAGCTTGGGCATATGCGAACATTTATTACAAAAATAAAACCAAAAATTGAAAAAGGGGCACAAAATAATACAAAATGCTACAAAAGGGGATTTAAAACAAAGGGGCACAAAAAGTCGCAAGGCCGTCAAAAAAGGGCAAAATACGACTGTAGTCGGACAACGGTAACGCTGGTTGCATATTAGAAATTAAAAAAGAAATTTAAGTGTAATATAATGGAGGTGTTGATAGTTTTGAGTTGGAAATAAAAAAAAAGTTTAAGCTTAAAGCTTATTTCTAATTTGTGTCTTCGGTAAAAGAAAAATTTATTTATTTTTCCTGTTTTTTCTAGGCAAATATCAGTTAAGTGTTTCTTTTAAAAATATATCCTCTTTATCATTGCTAATGCGCATTAAATGACGTAGTTTCTATAAAAACGGTAAGAAATCATGCTTAAAAAACACCATAATCAAAAAATAGAAATAAAATTACCGGAGAATTTTTATTTGCTTCGACAGAGAAATACCAAGAAGAAACAAATGTGGAGGTAAGTGAAATTAACAATTGAAATTTAGTATTTTAACGAAATTTTAAGTGCACTGGAGACACCTGCGCCGAGTCGGCTAAAGCTGGCTAAGCGTAGCCACCGACAATTTTTGGTAGCAGCCGCTGATAGTTTTGGCTTAAAATAAGCATCCGATTTGTTTTTAATTTTTAAAATTTCGTGTCTCCTTAAGTTAGATAAACTTTAAATAAGATAATAAAAAAATCAATTAAAAAAGCAAAAAATCAGACATCGTAAAAAACCAAAGGAAAAAACAAGTCCATTTTGGGAAGGTTTGAAGATTCGGTTTGTAATGCTTCCCGACTTCCCGGCTTTACGAAGTCGGATTTTTTTGGTGTTTTGAACATATTTTTTATTTGTTTTCTTTTTAGTTTTATTACACCGTTTTGTTGTTAAACTGTTAAAACTCATAAATGATCATTCGAAATGACAAATTATAAGAGAAACCTAAAGTTTATTTTCAAACACCTGTTTAATGATACCCATTTTAATATATGTAGTTCGCCAACTTTTTATGTTTTTAGTTTTCGCTAAATGAGGTCTGTTGGCCGCCATATTTGACTACTGTCATTTCCGTAGTAACACTCTCAGGCATGGTAGAATAATATACAGCTGGGATGAAAACTGATTCAAAAGTTACAGTTGATTCTTTATGATAACCCGATAATTTTAATGAAAAACGTGTAAGCAATAGCTGTGATGATCATTTACAATAAATTAATATTAGATATGATATATTAAGCTCTAAAATATAGAAAAAATAAATATAGATAATCAATTTTAGTACCAAATACAAAAATATTTAGCAAAGCAATATTTTTATACTCGAATGTACTAAAAAGAATTCGAATATCATATTTTCATTAATTAATTGCATAAACTTCTAAAATTCATGTATAAAAAACATAAAGGCTTAGAATACTTTTTATTTCAACCAAGTGCGGTTTTGTGCTGTGGGGAAATTTTTTATTATAAACCAAAACTAATGCAAATGTTCTACTAATCCATTCTTAGACTTAGGTTTTTGAAAGCAGACTTAGGTATTTGAAGTTTCACTTTGGCCTCTATATACCCTACGGTCTATAAAATCGTTGTTGTTTTTAGCGTTAATATTTTGGTTGTAGAAAATTTCGAAGCATACTTTAGGGATGTTCCAATTTATCAAACTCCAAAGTAGCACAAAAGAACTAGGTCCTAATAAAAAGAAACTCCAAAGCATACCTTAGGGATGATTCTTTTTAATTTATTAAGGTGAAAATTTACAGTCATTAGTTAATTATTAGTAAACCAAAATAATCATTTGTTCAATTCACAAGCTCGTATTAACGTCGTATGTGTTGTGTAATCGTCTAATTATACAATATTGTATTTTTGTTGTTGGTAAGTTTCATACAAAAGTGCGTTATAATTATACGATTGAATTTTATATGTTCTTCAAATAGTTGTATTGAGGCCAGGTCTGGGAATATTCTATTTGTTAAAATAATTTGTATAAATATTTTATATATACGATAAGTAACACCAGGAAATACATTCTTCTTCATGATAAATATATAATTGATTCATTTCAATTTAATTTTCAAACTATTTTAATCAAAATTGCTTGTCGCTTAAAAAGTTATTCTATTTCGCGTCAAATTAAAATTCCCATGCCTGGTCTCATTTCATGGTATCAAATCAAGGTGAATTAATATCAGGTGGCCTCGAGAGATCAGGTGACTACGAATTGTTTACCATATTTGAACTGCAAACTGTGTTAATGTATCGGCTTTTTTGATAGTCCAAATATAAATTCTGCACGGCGAATTTATATTTGGAATGTCAAAAAGCTGATATATTAACACTGTTGATAGTTCAAATATAGAAAGATTTTCTTAGTCACCTGATCTCTCGAGGCCACCTGGTATTAATTCGCCTTGTCTTGGTATTAATTAAATTGACATTAACCCTGCGTTTAGACATGTAAGTACTTGCATGCAAGCTCTGTGTACGTATTATCAACGAAGGATCAATTTGTATTCGTTTCTCTGTCTTGTGTTAGTAGTGTGTGTTAGTGTGTTAGTAGAAAAGTTTGAGTGTATTGAGTTTTTCGAACTTGCACTTGCATGTGTAAAGGCCAGGTAAGATACGACAAAATAACGATACAACAAATTTGTCTGTTCACAAGTACATAAACAAGTGTCGTCTTTTTTTAAACGATAAGACATACGACTGAGCTTGTGAATTGAGCAATTATTGTGTAACTAATACTTAATAGTCACAGTAGATTGTTTCACTAAAAACTTTAATATGGGTAAAGAATGGTAACCCTATCGAGATATCAAGTTTATATCAGAGCACGAAGCCGGTCGGCTAATAGCCGGCTAATAGCCGCCGCCGATGATTTTCACAATCACTTAGCCGCCGCCGATTACTGCGGCTTATATCGGCTAGCGGCTAAGCCGATTTTTTATAATAAAAAGTGGGTATTTACTAACATGCGCATTTAAAAATATAATATTTGGTTTTGAAACATATGAAAAAAATTTTCTATGAAAATTATTTTTATAAATAAGGCAGTGAATCGTCTAGAAACGCAAGTTTATTTATAATTGGGCCGAGTATACCTGTTGTAAATATGCCTTGTATGTAAGTAAGCAAGAAATACTCTGTTAGCCGACCGTTAGCCGATATATTTGGGTAGCCGCCGCCGGCGAAAAATTTTCGGCTCTTAGCCGGTCAATAGCCGCCGCCGACTATATTTGTTCTTAGCCGCCGCCGATCACCATTTTACATCGGCTTCGCCCTCTGGTTTATATGTAAACAAGAAAAAATAAAGAATTAAGAATATTTCACAAACTGTAGTATGCAGTTCTGCCTGAATTTCAGGCTGCCATAAGAAGTATGTGTAAAGAAACACAAACTAAAATTCAGGTTATAAAAATTTCAGATTTTTTTCCGTCAACTAAAACAAAAATTAATGTTCATGAAATTTTTGACATTTTGGTTTTGTGTAGTGTTGTGAATAATTTTTTATTCTTTCACGTTAAAATTAATAAATATAAGTGAATATACCGGAAGGAAAACAAATAAATGCAAAGTTTCGAACCTGAAATTCAGGCAGAACTACGCTTAAGGCGGCAATTTAAAAATTTTTAAGCGCACAAAGCTAGTGGTGCAAATATTATTTATTCGTTCCTAAAATAATAACTTTCAAAGCATGGTGTAATAAGTATACAGGTTCAACAAATCCAAAAAAAACCAGATAATGCTGGACGTGGCTTATGTACAAATCTACCAGAGCAAAAAGTAATCAGCTGACTTTATGCTAAAATCTGTACACTTATTACACCATGTTTCAAAGCATATAACTAATTGTTAGCCAATGGCATTTGACGGTTTAACGAATAGTAAACAAAGAAGTGCGAATAAAATATTATTGGCTAACCTATTGTCATTAGTTAGTTAATGACTGTGAATTTGGGCCTAAATTGTTTTATTTGGCTTACCGTGCTTGCGGAGTTTGTGCGTGGCGGGAGCTTAAGGATTTTTGTTCAAATCTAACACATAATTAAAAATTTACCCTATTCCTGTTGACAGATTGATCTGAAATTTTGTAAGCGCCTTTAATTTTAGTGACACTTTATTATTGGGATTAGAAAAGTGGGCAGCGCCACGCTCATAAAAAGTAATATTTAATGTTAGCCCCTTCCTGTTAGCCGATTGATATAAGATTTGGTGGACACGTGTACATACGACGAGCAGTGCCACGCCCTTAAAAACTAATGTTTAATTTTAGACCCTTCTTGCTAGCCGATTGATCTGAGGTCTGGTGGATACCTTCACTTCGACGACTACACAATTTTGTAATTAAAAAAGTGAGCTAAGCCACACCCATGAAAAGTAATATTTAGTCTTAGATCCTTCCTCTTAACCGATTGATCTGCGACACCTTTAATTACGATGGCTATACAATTTTGTAAATAAATAGTTGGCGGCGCCACGCCTTGCTGTTAACCGATTTACAAAAAATTTGGTGCATACCTTAACTTTTGATTACTGTAAAATTTTGAGATTAGAAAAGTGGGCTTCATTCACCACGCCCACAAAAAGTAATAATGACTTTTACTCCCTTCCTATTGGCCGATTGATCTAAAATTTGGAGAACACATAATTTGCATGACCGATTGATCTGATGCCGTTACGTTTATGTGTACTCAGTATTATTTTAAATTACAGATGGTCGCCGCCACAAAATGGTGAATTAGTTATTTGTTAACAAACACCTCGATATGGATATCAAATGAAAAAGTTGACTTCAATTCCAAAATGGTGGCCAACACAAAATGGTGGACTATATTCATGCATATATATTGCCAATGTGGGTATTAAATGAAAGCGCTTGGCTACTAGAGTGCAGTACACCACGAAAAAAGTCCAGATCATAGAGTTTAGATGGGACATAAAGTAATAAACTTGAAAATAAAATAATTAAAAAAAAATTTTTTAAGTTAAATGGTTTTGTTGTAATGAAACATAATAATGGTGCAGATAATGCACTAAAAGCGAAAAAATAATTAGTTAGTACCAGGTACCAGCTCCACGCGACTCTCCCCACCAATATACGACATTAATCAGACTAACATAAAACCGTGGTGCAACTTGAATTTTTGTTATCTATAGTCAACAATGACCCACGATTTTATTTTAGTCCGATCAATACCCTATGTTGGTAAGGAGAGTGGTATGCTAGTTTGTACTTGGTACCACGTAATTATTGTTTATATTTTAGTGCATCATTGTTATGTTTCATTACAATAAAATCATTTAACTTAAAACTAACAAAAATAAAATAATTTAAAACAAATTCTTAGCTTAATTTATAATCATCTTTGTATTTTTTTATAGAGACAAGGAGCATAGCTATAATTGGGTGTCCCAAGACACCACTCGTCTTTTTTATACATATACTTTCTTTGCTTCAGAAATAATTTTAAAATTATTAACAGAAACAGACAAGCATCTATGAACTAAAAACACAATAACCTGACACTGGCAAAAGATAAATAACAATTATTTTGCTCAACTCACACCATTTTATTACAAACAGTACATAGAACCAGCACAAACCATCTGTATGAATTTTAGCAAGTGTGAAATATCATAATCTTTATCATTGCCATCGTTATATCCAACAACAACAGCAAAGTCATCGTTTTTCTCCACTACCGACACAATCAACAAGAGATAAATAAATAAACAAAAGATCTAAAAAAAAAATATAAACAATATACTACCCTTAAATAAAATTATACGTACATATTTTTGACTAGGTAAACTGCAGACATTTTAAAATGCACACATAAACGAACAAACTCATGAACAATCCGCATTGAAAAGATAAAAATATGCACACGACAGTTTCATGGGTTGTTTGGGTTTCGTTTGATTTTATTTGTGAATGTGTGCGTATAAAATCCAGTGTGAATGCTGATATCGTCGCTTGCATTACAAAGGGTTTTTAAAACTTTTACTTGTTATTATTTCCAAGCCAAAATAATTATATTTGCACTTGCTTTTTTAACTTCTGGCTTTCAAAAATAGGAAGTTACAGATTTCACCCCGATTTCCGAAAATGGAGTTTTCAGCAGTTCTCGACGTTTTGTGGTAATGGGAAGTTATTCCGACTACCCAGTGATCAACTTCCGCCGACATATCTGACGTACGAAAAAATCTGGCGTACCAAAAGTTGGCCGTACCTCGTCCATACAATCTTATGAAACTTTGCATACTCATCTAGTTATCGCTACAATACAACAATATGGTTAGAAAAGTGGACAGTGTCACGCCCATACAAAGTAAATAATAATTTCAACTACTTCTACTTAACCGATTCTTATGAAACTTGGCACACAATTATTTCTCATGAAAGTACAACATTATGATCAAAATTATGGACAGTGCCACGCACATATTGTGTTCTTAGCCACTTCTAAAGAAAATCGGTGCAAGCTTTTAGAAGTTATCACCTCTTTTCTTGCTGTATCCTCTTGAATCTGTGTGTCTGTGACACTGTGAAAGGTGACTTAATCTAAAATCTTTTAACTATGTTTAAAGAAATTTTATTAACCTTATCTCTGTAGTAGGAGCGCTAACTTCTTAATATTTGTCTCTGTTTGATGTAACAAGTATTCCAGTGTTGCCCAAAATTAATATATTATACTAAAACAAAGTCAAATTGATTTAAGTGTTTATCGAAAAATCTGAATTTTTAGAGCAAAAATCTAAAAATCAGTACTTCGATATTTTTTAAGCAAAAAATCGGCAAAATGACGACAAATCGGTAAATATGACAGCCTTGGATAATCTGTCTCAATGTAAATGCAACTCTCTTTTGTTTTTCCCTTGGTAATATCAAGCAACAACAAATTCTATAGAAAATAAACAAAAACTGCTGCACACGAATGCAGCTTCAAAAGGAAATTTAAGTAAGTTGCAGAACCAAAGTTGACTTGTATGGGCGAGGACTATGCAAGTTTAAAATGCTATCAAAATTTGTGTTGAAAAAATGTAGCCAAAATAGAAAAAAAGTACACAAGTACACATTAAAAATAAATTTGGTAAAGTGCGACTTTGGCTCGCACACGAAAGAATCCGCACAAATAAATACACATACGAGTACATATAATACCCTTTTCGTTTTTGCCCTTTTTTAATTTTGACAATTTTTTCTTTTAATATCAGTTTTTTTATTTTTAAGATTTATTTTTCGTTTTTTGACGATTTTTTTAGTTTTGTCGATTTCTCCATTTTGTTGATATTTCGGTTTGTGGCGATTTTCTTTCTTTTTGTTTTCGCCGATTTTTATAGTTTTGTCGATTTTTTACTGTTGGCGTTTTTTCACGATTTTTTCTCGTTTCTTACGATATTTTTAGTTTTAGCGACTTAATTTAATTTTGGCGATTTATTCGGTTCTTGGAGATTATTTTAGCTCTAGCGGTTTTTTGTAATTTTAAAACTTTTTGATTTTGGCGATTTTTTAGGTTTTTGGCAATTGTTTTTGTGGTTTTTTGACAATATTTTAAGTTTTAGTGAGTTTTTTTTAAGTTTTGGTGTTTTTTCTTCGTTTTGGCGGTTTTTTCGGTTTTTGGCGTTTTTTTTTTAGTTTTTGTGGCGATCTTTTTAGCTTTTGTGTTTTAGTGATTATTTTACTTTTGGTGTTTTTTCTCTTTTTTTCGATTTTTCGCTTTGGCATTTTTTTTTTTAATTTTGGAATTTTTTAGTTTAAGCGTTTTTTTATATCAAGAGTTTGCTTCTTACGGTTTCCACTATACAGCAAATTGTCTAAATTACATATTCAAAATTATATTAACTGATAAAATACTCTTTCGTTTTTATTGTTTTAAATATCAGAGCTAATTGGTGTAGTCTGTATAACACAAACTTTGAAAATTTCAAGTGTTTATATATAATTGTCTGTATATTACATTAGTATTTCAACATGTTTTGTTGCGCGCTTTAGAATGCTTTAGCTGTCATATACTTGCTGTTGTAGCGGGCAAAGTTTTGCATATTCTGTGAAAATTTCAGGTTCGTAACTCTTGCGCCTTGCGGATCTCGAGAAAACAGCCTGTGACAGACAGACAGGCGGACAGCGAAGCGAAAACAAAAGGGCTCTTTTACACTTTTTTGTGTAAAGGAGCCCTAAAAAAGTAAGTTAAAAGTAACCAAAACGGCACCCCTTATAACATCGTAAAATGCCAAGAGAAAAGTACAGGATAGCAATTACGATAAGGATGTTAAAGGTGTTTCTATTCCTCAATTGACAGTTTATATTGTATTAAACTTACCTAAATTAAGTACGTATACCGAGCTTAGATGCCAATTATGTATATTTTTAATAAAACTAAATTCGCCCGAATTTATTTTGATTAGTTACAATAAAAAGTGTTAACGCTTGGAAAAATAACACTAATTAAATTCATGTGTATTGTATTTTATGTTTTCTAATTCTCATACATCAGCAAACACGTGTAATGCTCTAATCAAAATCAGCGAAACAAATAAATAAATAGTTTTATTCATGTCTATTATTAAACAATAAAATTTCTAGCATACGAGTGTGGTTCAGGGATAGAAAACATATTTTAGATTTTGTTACAATTATAAAAATAAAAGATGTACTTTTTAGACCATGATGCTTAATAAAACCTATAAAAATCTGTCACGATATGTGATGATGCTGTTGAAAAGGAACTTTATCTTCGGATGCCGAAATTGAGTTAGCTAAATTTCCTAAAACTAAATAAAATTGTTTGAAAGAATGCCGTTCTTTTTCCACGACTTTATAAAAATTTACCGAGATATGAATTTTTGAATATTATAAATGCAAAAATATAGTATAGAGTAAATGAGCTTTAAAGTTTTGCAATATGGGGAAAGATTTTCTGAAATATTATAACCACTTAAATAATTCTTAAATTATCTTTTGGCATTTTTATCTAGTTTTTCTGTAATGCATTTTATTCTATATTTTTCCTTTCTTTTCCGCGAGTGGAAAACTGAAGTAAGGCAAAAAATCTGTATAAACAAGAGCAAGCATTTCGGAAAAGGAACCCTAATTTCCCCAATGACTTTTATATAAAAAAGTTAAGGTACCTGTCTCTCTAAATGTAGAGGTTGGGTAAAATATCTTCTTAAGTAATTTCGGGCGCCAATATAGGGATAATTCTACGTGTAAAGTGGGGGAACATGCCTGAGCAGTGATAACCTTAAAATCAACAAAATTTGCTCAACCAGCTATTTTGGGCTCTACTGAAAATTCTTAATGGAAAGATAAGGTCACTTTTCATCAGGATCATCAAATATGGAGAAGTATTTTTGCTTGCGGGTAATTTGAAATGAATCATGTTTGTTTTTGTCCCGTTAAATATGTATGTATATCATTATCCCTTCATATATTTCTTGTTCACTGTAACAGTTAAATTAATATTTGTCTTGCAACTGCTTCCTTTTTGATATAGCGATATATCTTGAAAACTTGAAAAATTTCAAGAAACCGGCTGCAGTCTGGAATTTATCGTCTCAAATAACATAAGAAATAACTTTCTGTTGCACCAGTTCAAAGGATATCGTAAATTTGTAAACATGTGTTATTACCCTACGGTAAATGATACTGACACAAAACAAGTCACGTGACCGGTCCCCAGGTGGTAGGGACCAGTCCGAGTTCTAACACTTCCTATGAAGCGGACCAGCCACTTATACATGGGGATGGCCTAGGATGGGGTTAACTGATACTTTGTATGCACCTTGTAACTTGTCTCTGAACTATCTTATGGAGTCCTAATCGGTGTAGAATAATATAGATTATATATAAATATTATTCCAAACTTCAGCTGTAATTATCGATTAACTTATTTTTTTATTGTTACAAATCCAACTAGAAATTGTATTTTATTTTTAAGCGGTGTCTTTGATAGGATTCGAACCGACAACCTCCGGCATGACAGGCTAGTACACTACCCACTCCAACACAGGGGAACTTATATTTCAATGTTATAAATACCAGTTAAGCTAGAATATAGTTACGGAACAGGTGGAACAAGTGGCATATCCGTCTCATTGAAGGGAGACAATTAATATTATATAGATACTATGTGATAGGCTTTAGATCCAGGTGCATCGAATTTGTTCAGTGCCGTTTACTACAATACTAGCCGGAGTACCAACTAAATTGACTGAAAATGGTTAATATGTGACCATTTATACAATATGTTTTTTTCACCATTCACTACTCTTATTTTTGGTACCAGTCTCATTTTCTCAAGTCATAGGACGAGTAGTTTTGGATCATTTGTCACCAAATTTTCCGCAGGGTAATAAAGCATTGCCATGAAAAATAAGTATCTGGATAATATATCTTCGGCCACAGCTTAAGTCGAGTTAGGATAAACTCGAGTTATTACTACCATTATACTCGTTGCATTTAAATGCCCCTCCTTTCAAAATTTTATCATTGTAGCTCAAAAAATTAACATTTTGTTTACAAAAATCTAAACAACCAAAGTCGATATTTCAATTGTACGATTTTGGAATAACAGCCTATGTCAAGTTTGTTAAAAACAATTTTCTTAAATAGTCTCTTAAATAGAATTAGGATTTTATTCCAAACCCTGTCGTGAGTGTGCTCATACGTGAAAATTCAGCCTAACTCGAGTTTAGCCATTATTCTGTTTGATACATTAATATATTTTAATGGCTTTTTTGGTTGCTAAACTCGAGTTTAATCATTGTTGAGTTATTTTTGAAGTTAAAGTCAATTTACTATGTTTGGAATAACAGCTTAAGTAGAGATAGGATCTAGAAATTTAAAAACAACGAACAGGAAAAAGAAATAAAATGCTTTTTTTGTTTATATCTCTTAATTTAACTGTTTTTTTCATCATAAATTAAATTATAAATTGATATATTATAAAATTACTAATATCGAGCATACAAAGGTTAGCTTAATCTAAATTCCCTCATTTTAGGCACCGATTTTAAATTTAAAAATGCTCTCCTGAAAACTTGCCGAAAACGAGTTTAGCTGTTATTCCTTGTGGGCGCAGATGTAAAAAACTTAAAAAAAAGATTAGTTTTGCTTTAATATAATAAGGTTTTTAAATTAACTTTTCTATTAAACTATATTTACATATAAACGTAGCAATATTTAATAATGATGACTTTTATAAAGCAAAAATGATTATTATTAATAAAACCGATGTGTCATTTTCAAACCGTTTGTAATACAAATAACAAAAAAATATTATAAGAATAATGTATTTTATTATTTTTGCCAGACAGTTTTCCATTTTGCAAATAGCACATGATGACAATTTTATATTTTTACTTTAGAAAAATATGTAAAAAAAAACATATGTGTGGTATTCTAGCAACTTTAGTGAAATATGCAAAGCACATTTGTGGGTTTTCATAAAGGATACTGTACTGCGTAGCATAAAAATATGTAAATACATTGATATGTGAGGGTTTGTGTGTGTTTTTATGAACACTTCTTTCATTTTCATAGTAATGTCATACAATAATCATAGCAATTATGTTAAAATAATGCTATTGTCATGCAAAATTTTATTGCCAACTTTCTATGTTAATATCTTTTCTGTTTTGTTTTATGTCACTTCAATTTAGTTGTTTTATTTTTAGACATTATTGTCCCAAGTTTATACGTTCCTTTCCAATTTGAATAATTTAAAGAAATAATAGAAACATAAAGAAAGTAAAACGGTGCAATATAATTTACATAGAACATTATTTTATTTAATTCTTATAGTTAGTAGGATGGCGAAAAATGTTTTAAATTTATTCTAAAATCGCTTGCTTTTACTATATTTGTTTAAGTATTTTCAATAACTAGCATATTAGATAATGTTGGAATGAATAGACTTGTCATTAGAAAATGCTTTTATCCTTGTTTTTAACAAATTTAAGCAGTGGCTAAAATAACATTAGGAGGGTGGCCCTATATTTCATTCTATATATATAATTAAATTCAAATCTGTGGTATTAACATCGATTTTCTCCGTACTGCTGATTCTATGTATTTACGTTTCAACGAAACCCAATACCTGAATGCTGTTGAGGTGAGTTGCTGAACAGAAAATACTGGAAACTATTGGTGTAGACCTATAGTCCACAAACTCTGCTTTGGTACCGCCAAAGAGAGACATCAATTGCAATTCCCGTTGCAATTTGTTTATGGTTCTTCGCACCACTTGCTGGTTACAGTCGGTAGCGATGCATTAAGCAGATAATGTGGTGGCCGGCGTACACACGCTGCTACCACAACAACAATCTCAGCGTTTACGACGCTAGGTTCTCTAAATTGTTATTATTTCATAACTTGAATGAAATTATTACATTAATAACACTGTGATATACTAAAATATTCAGGGGTTTTCATGCACCAATTCTGTTTGGTAAGAGCCCATGGGTTTTCTAGGTCACTTCGTAAAGTGATTTTATAAAGGTAAATGTAGTAAAAAACGATTTTCTTAAAGGTTGAACTTTAAACAGTCGTTACTTCTTTCTTTCAAAACGGATTTCTACAACCTCTGTCAAGTTTGAAAGATATGATTCTTAGCTTTCAAATAAGGCATAACTTTTGAAAAGCACACAGAAAAAATTATCATAGTTTTTTATTTTTATTTGAATTTATTTTTAAATTTTATTATATTTTTGTGTGATTTTAAAATATTCCAATAGAAAATTTTAATAGAAAAAAAAATTAGATTTTTTCCTTGTTAAATATTTTTAAGTATTTACGAATTTTAGTTTTTAGTTTTACGAGTTTTGTGACAGGTCCCATTTCTGTAAAAAAAAATATTATGAATTTAGTAATAGAATACGAATTATAGTTTTTTCTGTGCAGTTAGTAAATGACTAAGTTATGGTGGATTAAGTGTAAAAAAAATTCAACAAAATTTCATTATTCTCCGTCTCTAAGTTTTTTATGAGATACTAAACGACTATACAAATTAGCTTTTATGAAAAGAAACATTAAAATAGCTTTTTAAAATGTGTATTTACGTTAAAATCGGTTAAGAAATAAACGAGTTATGGCTTGTTTTGTGTTTTGACTTTCTTGCCTCTTATTTAAAAATAGGGCAGTCACGTTAATCTATTTCATCTCACAAAATTTGAATTAGAACGTGTTCTATTTTGATCTGATAATCCTTCTGACATCAGCTGCTTTTGGTATTGCCAGAAATCTATGCCCTGCAAAAACAGTCAGCGGCGGTTGACTATTGGCGGTATCATTAGCCGGTTGCAGGCATCTTTTACAAGAGCAATATATGAATATGCTTCTATCTAGCTTTGTCTATTTAATAACAATTATATAAATAATGTATCGTTATTTAATGCAAACGTAACATCTTCGACTTTAGAGAAGAAAAAACTTCAGTACTTATGTGGCGCAAACAAAGATATGTTTTGGTGGCAGCGAGTCATTTTGCAACCTAACCACTTGAATCTCAGCATTTACGACGCTAGGTTCTCTAAATTATTATTATTTCATAACTTTAATGAAATTATTACTAATTAAGCGCGTTCACTTCAACTGTTCTATTGACTATTTTAATTTGTTGACAATTCCACTCTATCGAACTCAAACACCTTATTGTCATCATTTGCTTTATAGTCAACATATTTACTACTTCAGCAAACAGAACTCTAAAAACATTGTGCTGTATGATTGTACAATCCTTGAAGGAAGCCAGGGGCCAAGTGTCACCACTTTTCGATAAGTTTGGTGACATCTTCAACTTTTAATAGGAAGGAAGAGAAGTTTCTGACAGCTTTAAACGATTTTTTAATGTCTCATTTTGTTGTGTTGAAAATAAATGCGACTGCAGGCAAAACCAAAAATTTTCATAAAAAATCTAATTTAGTTGCCTTAGATATGTAGTAAAAAGTTGCATATGTGTTGATTAGAATGATTAAAATATACTACTGAATCTCTGGTGCCAATGTCTCAATATGGTCCCATTAGAACCACATAGTCTATAGTACGTCAATAGTTCCGAGTGTTAAAAGTTCAGCAGTGGAATCTCAATGACAAGAATATGTTAAATGTCTATAGCACAGAACGCTACCTGGGGTACAATTAGTCAGTAGTACTAGGGACAAAGTCAATAATGAATCAGTATAATTTTACTATCGAAATTTCGTTCAGGGATAACAAGAAAGTGTACTACAACAATCATACAAAATTATATTTGCTGTTCACTTTTGTCATACAACTGTTGAAATAAATATGATGGTGTTTGTTCTTTATGTGAAATACTTCATCGGTCTTTCATATTCACAATGAAATTTTTTATGCAAACAATGAAACGCGTTTCATTAAATCTGCAACATTCAAAATTATAAAATATATAAAAAGTTTCATATTTAGAAGTATGTATAGGGCTTGCATTGGAAATATTGCTGTTATGAACGAAATATTATACCCTGTTCAGACATGGATTTTTAATTGAGACAATATAATTTTAAATGAACAATTAAATTTAGTGTTCACACATAGTAATTAATCTTACTCAATTAGCATTTGACTTGCCAATGGTGTAATAAGTATACTACAGGTGGCTGCATAAGGGCAACAAATACAACAATAAAACTAAAACTAGATAATGGTTGTCAAAAAAATACACGTGGGTGACGTTGCTTATGCACACAATTACCAGCGCAAAAAACAATCATCTGACGTTATACTACCATCTGCATACTTATTAGCCCATAGGTTTCCCACTGTATAAAATTTTTGCTTCTCCCTGAACATACCTCGCAGTAAATATACTTGCCACGAAGGGTTGCATTTCGAACTGTACTCAATTTATGAAACAATTATTTAATAATTGCTCAATTTATTAATTGAAGCCTTGTATGGTAAATTGAGCTCAATCAAGGCCTTAATTGCGTAAATTCCTAAATTGCGCAATTAAGGGTTATGTCTGAACACGGTATTAGATTAAGTTAAAATCGAGATAGAGAAGGTTTAAGAAAAATATGGATTAAGAGAAATAAGAAATCGGGTAGGAGAAAGAATATAACTTTGCAGTACTTTGCAGTAAAGAATAGAACTTTGATGTCTCGTATAGCGCGACTCTTAAAAAAACTCCATATAAATTAACAAGTTTTCACCGAAACCAAAAGCAATAAGGAACAAAAAAGTACCCCCTGCCACACTCTGTCAAACGTTTTGGAAATATCAATAGCCACCGCTTTAATTTCGCCGAAATGCTGTATGGAGTGACATCACTTTTCCGAAAGGAACGCCACTAAGTCACACATAGAGCGTACCCTAACGAACCTTGCAATTAAAAACGTTTCTACAGCACTTAAAACATTAAATTCACTCCCTGTAAAAGAAAGAACTACCCAGTGGTAAAATAACCATTACGTAATCGCTTATGTAAGCAATATTTAGTAGCAGCTAGTCATGTCGCTTTGGCTTATTTTCCCACTTATATTTAACATAAGCCTGTCATAGTCTGTTTAATCAGTGAACTTTCTCCTAAAAAGTAAGCTACGATGTGTCAGTACGTGTCGCTTCTGAGCGTTTACATAATAAGCGAGCTTGTTGTTGAAATATATCCAAAAAGTAGGCCAAAATTTTTTACTTTCTACATATAAGGTAAAAATTCTATGAAATTCAACGAAATTCTCACATACACGCACAATGGAAAATAATCGAAGCTACCCGGTTGGTCAACTAGTCATAGAGCATACTTTCATCAATGACTAGTTAAGGAAATTTCGGGATTTATCATGCACGATATATGTCGATTACAGTTTCTTTTAAGACAATCTAGCAGAGTCCGTATTCAAAGACTTCGTAAAAGAAAAACCAATCAACTAGTCATGCATCAAACTAGTTGCATATTGTCCGCAAGCTATTCTTGCAACATTTAATTTAAAATTTAGTATAATTTCGTTACAAGGAAAAGCATTACGCTTTGTATAACAGCAAATGAACTTCTTGTGGACATTGTCGGCCAATCCGTCACTAGTTTCAATAATTTTAATATATTCCTGCTTGCTAAAATTGAGCAAAATGGCGAATATTATCATTTCTGAAGATGTTGCCAATGACATGGTCATTAATGAAAATATTATAAAAATGTTCAGTCATTATTGTCATGTTTTGTTGGCCTTTTGTTGTCGATGTTTTAAGTGGTGCATCAGCAGGATGGTAAGTGCGAAAACTAAATCAGTAAATACTTTAAATTAAAAGAGAACAAATAGGTTAGCGACAAGATAAACGACATTGATGCCTACATAGTCACGGACGACATAATAGGCGACATTTAGGCTTTATTTTTTTTTTTGTTAAAGAAATATCACTAATGGGGATCAACGACATTTCTGAGGATGTTGTCATTTACATGGTCATTAATGAAAATATTATAGAGAGTGAATATATATAATGAAATATTATATCATGAAAATATAGTAGCCATTTGTTCGAAATTATCCTCACTGATCTGTGTGAGCTGTCACCAACAGATCATCGACGTTTTAACATTGGCGTGCACCTGTCTTGCAAGATGTCTTGCAAGATGTCCAAAAGACATGGCCAACCGGGTATTATTAGTAAATGACATATTAGATTATACGTACATTACAATCTAAGTACTTAAATTGCTCGCTTAGAACGTTTTCCTGACATCATTGATTATTGTATAAGTACCTCGTTTCATTTACCACTGGGTACCTGTAATCAGGGTTGTAAAAGAGAGAGAGAGAGAGAGAGCAGCAAGGGTTTCTCCCACGAACTATCTTTCTAGATCCATTATTTTGATATTATTAAAAACCATATTTGTTGTTCCCAGTCTTAAAAACCTTGCACTGTTTTCTTTGCTTGCTTTTAAGCGAAACCAATGAGTGCATCAATTAATTTAAAAAGCTAAATTTTTAACGTTGTTTATCACTATACGAGCTACATTTTGCAAAAAGGTTTATAACATAATTTCATGTCCTTAAACATATCTTGAAAACTTTCACTTTATGATAAAACCACTATAACCACTTGCAGTTCTTTGAGATCATATCACAAACACATCTTTCTAACGATTATATACACACAGTTTTCATCTCCTTTGGGTTCTGTTTGTCTTTCGATGAGGTCCTCTGACAAGCAATAAATGTTTGTCATGAATTTACTTCATGCTTTTTGTTAATTTTTTTGCTCAATTCTCTGAGCACTCTGTCGTATTTGCTGAAACAGGAAAAATTTAATTTATTTTAAAAATGAAAAGGCGCAAATATGAAATGGGGAATGACGGCTTTTAATTTATTTATTTTTTGTTTTTTGAGGAGAGATAAATTATTAAAAATAAAACGAACATTGTATCACAAATAAAGCATAAGACTCTGCCTGTAGAGAGTCTTAAATAAATTGAACAATTTATTTTGGTAGTTGTTGCACAAAGTGGATAAATTATAAAGTTTATGTACAATTATTTCATATGCTGATTATTATTTATATAAAAAGTTATAAAATTTATTTGAGATAATTGAGCCTGTTAAGGTCGAAATAAAAACAATGTGAATCTACATTAAAATTGTTGCTACAAATATTTTTATAACGACAATCCTATGAAATTTTGCCTTATTTGCATAACATGCCGTCTACATTAGACATGATGTTATAAAAGCGTTGTTAGCATAAATGCTCTAACAACCATGTTAAAACATGAAGAAATCATTAACATGAGCGGTCTACACTTAACATTAACATGATGTTAGGTGTTAATATTAGTCATCTCATGTCTAATGTAGACGTAGGGTTACGAATGAAATACAGAAGATGTCTTATTATGACACATTTACAAATTTTTAATATTTTAAGTACTAAAAAGTTTAGTATTTAAATCAAGCTAAGGCCCATTAAAAAGGTATATGCAACAACCCAAGTAATTTTTGCTATACATTTTTTGACATAACGATTACCAAAAAAGTTATTTGCTGTAAACATTAGCCGATAAGTATACTTAATGCCTTGATCTGTTCTTAATTGTAAGGAAATTGTAATTTTTTTATATTATTTTTTCTTGATTGTTTTGGCCAAAATTAAAATTTTGAAAGAGACAACTTATTAAACTAATTGCTACCGTAGTGTTGACGAAACATCAGAGAAGAAAGCAACTTTTATATTCATTTTATTTTCTATTGCTAACTTTTAAATTTACCCACCTATTTTTGTTATTCACAACAAATTTCAGTTTTTATTATATTTCGCATTCAAACCCAAAACTATTTCATGCAATTGTATATTATTTTTGTAGTCATATCATTGAAATTTGTTTAAAATTTACCGCCAGAATGTTTTCATTTATTTTAAATGCACAGAGCCCAAAATGCTTATGTATGTAAAATGTCCATAAGGGGCTATTCACATGTTACATAACTAAGGGGTTATTCACATATTACGTAACGCTGTTTTTGGAGTTTCTAAACAATGCCTCCTCCCCTTCATAAAGTTTTTTTTTTTAATTTTCAGTATAAATTATCTAATCCATAACAAATCTTTAACCAACAAACCCCCCCCCCCCCCCCCCCAATCCTGGAGCTTTATGTAATATGTGAATAGCCCCTAAATATGTTATTTCCCATGTTGGCTTTTTTTTGGTGCCTATTCTGGTGGCTTCGCTGAGTAAAGATCAGACGAGGTCCGGTCGGGTGCTGGATGTTTTCCTCTGCCTGGCATACGACTTTTCTTCATAAGAAGCTAAAGGTAAGCTAGATAGAAAATCTTTACTTGGCGAAACCACTAAAGGAGCAAAGCTACTTTTCGACATATCCAGAAGATAAAATCCTTAAGTCAACGCGCAGGCTGGCAAAATATAAGATCTTTATTTAGCGAAGCCACTATTTGACATAGCCTGAGGAGAAAATTTTCAAGTCAATTTTTAAATAAAAATAATGCCTAACAATTAAGTTGAGTTTAGTCGAATTATATGGGTTTATATCCAAAGAAATTTTAATTATTTTGGCTTGAGTTCGGTTTTAATTTTAAATCTTCCATTAAATTATATTTTTATTTAGAGATAAATGTGAAGCATGTAGACAAAGAACGAACAAACTAACATTCACACACACTAGTACTTGTAATTATCGAAGATAATTCATACTAGAATATAGAAATAATAAAAAGATGCTTAACACAAGACAAAGAAAAAAAACTTAATATCAATAACTATCAAATGAAATACAGATCTAAGAGTGAAATTATGAATTGATTAAAAGTAGATGATATTCAGCTCTTGACTGCAAACACCCGACTTTGGTCGAGTGGTCTAAGCGGTAAAGAACTCTGATGAGATTAGCGGGAGCTATCGAAACGTCAGTTCAACCCTCCGCGCAGTCAAACATTTTCTTTGTCTACATGCTTCACATTTATCTCGAAATAAAAATATAATTTAATGGAAAAATTAAAATTAAAACCGAACTCAAGCCAAAATAATTAAAATTTCTTTGGATATAAAAATAATTTTCATAGAAGTTTTTTTCTTTTTGACGTAGAAATAATGTCCATGAGTATTATTTCATTGGACGTTATTGCATGCTACTGTATAAGCAGATCTTTGAAACCAAAAATATTTGTTTAACTAGTTTTAAAAAAATTGCCATACAACAAGTATCTTAAGTTTGAATCTAGAACTTATCATTGAGTATCTTAATTTAGTAAATTGATCCCCTCCAATGACAACGCGTTGTAAAAGTGACAAAGCCCTCTTATATATAGCTCCAGAAATCGAACCGGTTGCTAATCCTTGGGAACCAGTCATGTGTCTTACCTTACGATAGGTTCTCTTCTCTCGATGGTGGTGATTACTATGACCTGCAATTATGTCAAAACTTGAAGACCCACTGTTAAATGCAAGAAAAATTAACTTTAAAAACTTTTTTAAGTCCCATTTTATTTATGTATACAATTTATAGTGATTATGATAGGCTACAGTAGCTATATATTATACATTATCTGCTACTTATGCAACTATATATCATATTTCAAGTTATTTTAATACAACAGCTAAAAAAATATACCACAGTTTTTAAATTAACTTAATCAAAAATAATATTATTAGTATTATTCCAGTGTACTTTCATAACTTAAAATGTTTGTTTGCATTCAGAGTTTTGCTAGCATTTTCAAGATCTCAGTTTTAATTTGTTTTCATGTCTGAGTTTATTTGCCCAACCAAAAAATGTTTTAAAAGCATAAAACAAACATATAAACGTTTCTGTGTGTGCACTATTCGTTTGTATACTTTGCTAATTGCTATTGAGAATAAAGTGTTGCAGTGTTAGATGTTGCCTCAAGGAATTGTGTTTATGTGTGTGGAAAAGACATAATACATTCAAATTTTTAACTACGACTTACTTAGAAGAAGAAAACCAAAAAAATTTACATTATCTTTTTGGTTGCTATTACATAAAAATATATGGATGTATTTTCGCTACGTTAACTTCAACTTCTTAACTATTACGAGTGTTACTGTATATCAGTTCCCAGCAAAAACTACTGCTTCGGCCGAAACAAGTTTGTTGCTGTTTCTCCTGCTTCGAAAATACATGATTTTCTTTCGCAATGTTTAACTTTGCAGATCTTGTTTTTGACATAAAACAGCGCTTCTTTAGAAGTGTTAAAAATGCACTAATATCGTGTCTCTGCTTCATATAGCGCCATTCACTGTATCATTGTTAAACTACAGACACATAAAGTCATGTTTTGAATTTAGATCTTGTTGCTTGGGAAGTTTACAACATTTTATTGCCCATAAACTTTTCTCTAAATCTAATAGCAAAATAAATATAAAATTTTCAAGCATCATTAGCTTATTTTAATGCTTCATTCATCCTCCCATATCCTGATAATTAAAAATACAATTTTACAAGAATTTTTAAAATTTTAAATTTAAACATTTTATATTTTTCAACTCAGACGGCAGAATGTCATGAAATTTTCGTTTAACTCTTGGAAATTTTGTGCTTTAACTAACGAAGAAAAAATTTTATAAATCCGATGATATTTGGATCCGATACTGGACCAAAGTTTTGAAAAATTGAAAAATTTAAGTTTTCAGATGACTATAACTCACTAACTATAAAAGGGAAGATACAACCAAACTTGTATCTTTTAGATTTATTTAAAGGCTATAATAGAACAAAAAAGTTTGTAAATTGGATGAGAAACAAAAAAATCCCAAGCAGTAAAACATATTACATGGCCTAAGTGCTCTACTTTAATACTTCATAGATCCGCTCCTGAGTAAGTAAGAGAGCTGCTATTCAAAACATAAATAGAAGTGCTCCTCTGCTGTGTGCATCTGAAATTTTCTTTCGATAGAACTATCCATTTAAAAATGTCTGATTTATGTTCCAAATATTTTGATTCTGCCCCACTATGATCTGCTGATTCATTATAACAATGTGCAAAATGTGGATAACTTTAACTCCCCATAAAATTTAGTCAGGCATCAGCTTTCACACGCTGTTACTCATATGTATACTGTTTTTTGTTCTCTTGTATAATCAGTCGTTAAAGCCTTGTTATTTATTTTTGTGTTGTACAGTGTAATGTAAGTTTTTTTTTAAATGAAAAAAATGCACCCCTCCCTTATTCTTCTACATATATAATTAAGATACACATATTTATGTGCAAAAGAGTTATTTTATTACTTGCACCATTATACGCCGTATGTTATATATTTTAAAATTTTGTAGGATATCACATGGTCAGCTATATATGTATATCCATTTTATTTTTTTAATGTTTGACTGAGTACTTTTAAACATGCCACATGAATGTTGCTTGCTAATGTCTTAATTTTACCAACTGCAAACACGTATCAACATTTTCATTTGCAGGCGATCGCTGGCTGCCTCCACTTTTTCATGTGTAATACGAATATAATGAATTTAAAAATCGTGCTAAAAACTTTGAAACAACAACTTTACCAAAATTGCAAAATAATTTATGTTGCAACGTGATTTTATGCGTTTTGCAATAAATAAATTTAAAGCACATACTTTAAGTATTTCGCTGTAAATTTTGTAATCTTAAAAGAAATTTCCGCTAATAGAACACTAGGAAATTTATTTAAATTGTGTTTTTATAATTGAATAGAACGATTTTCTTATTCTATTTATCAGAACTCAATATTCAAAGTAAGCTCAATGTATCAGTGAATGCCATACTTATTTTGTTGCTGTTTTATTTGGTATTAACTTTCATGAATATTAAATTAGTTAAATAGGCACGTTCTTTTTTCCGCTAACAAATATGATTCCAACAATATTATTTAACGTCTGCTTTTTTTATGATTCTTAGTACTATTTGCACTGTGGCAGATAAAGCAAAAAATACTGCAACATTTTATGTTACCCGTATCATTCTTCGACAGCAAATTATTATTGTTTTCACAAAAATCCACTGTCTTCTTTTGCTAAGAGTCTGTGCATTCAATTTTGTTATTTATTTAATATTATTATTATTATTATTGTTATTTCCAAATCTCAAGTCTGTTATTTATTTATTCCCTTTTTTCAATTTTTATAGTCTTTAGAAAATTTGGAAAAAGTATATTGTGTTATTTCGTTTTGTATTCTATTTGCTGTATGAATATTTTCGCCGCTATTTAAAGCAATTTTATTTTTATTAATTTAATAGCTTTCTGTTTGTTTATTTGATTTTTTTGTTAGCTCTCGCTTTTATTGTCTCAGGTCATAAAAACCAAGCAAGAACTTTTGCACCATTTTAACAAATTTTTTTCGTCTTTATACAGCAAAAAAGCCAATTTTTTGTTCTAACAATTGTTTTTTGTTCTTTAATATTGGTTTTTATTGCTTTGCATATTGTTTTAGTACTTGATAATTTTATTGTCATGAATTAAAAACAAATGGCGCAAAAGAAATGAAAAACTTTTTAGTCACTTAATGCGTAGACAGTTTCCACGGTTATTTTGCTTGTTATAATTTATTAATGTTTTTATAAAATTAGCCCAAAGAGTTTAAAGCAAATTGCTTTGTCAATAAAAAATTTTATTTATTATTTCTGTAGTTAAATAAATAGCGAAAAATATTAATAAAAAAAGGGTATGCCTAGAAAGTAGGACATTTAATTGAAAAAAAGTCTCCCCTTTGCGTCAATAACAATTTTTTTAACTTTTAAATTTATTTGTTGGATCTTCAATTGTAAATTGAACTAACAATAAGTATTCATATCTTAAAAATAAAATTGTAATAATTAGTCCAGCCCCTGCTAGACAAAGTATTAGGGTTCAACGGTTGCTTCTTTAGATGTCTTACGTCTCTCGTGTTCGGCTGAGAGCAAGAGTGTCTCTCCTTCTCAGCCGAGAGTGCCCTCTAAAGTTAATTATGTTGCGGGCTAGGGAATTTGGATGCGATTCGAGCTTTTTTATATATATTGTCACATGTTTTGAAAACACAGTCTTTACTAATGGAACATCTAGGCCTTTATGAATACGCTGGTTTCTGACATTTCAAGGTGCCACTGTAATCAAACGAAGAATTTTAATTTGTCGCCGTTGAATTTTCTCCATATTTGATGCAGAGACGGACCATAGCACCAAATTGGTTTTATTATCGTTTTGTATAGGAGAAGTTTACCGTCTAGACTAAGTTTAGAATTTCTTCCTATTAGCCCATAAAGTTGAACTGTTTCAATTTCATTGGAGTCAGCTTTGAATCTATGTGGGTCTTCCATGTTAGTCGACGATCAAGGCGAATTCCTATGTATTTAACCTCAAAGTGCTGCAGTATGATATGATTATTGATAGAAATAGGCAGACATGTTTCCCTGCGCAATGTAAACGTAACACGTACACATTTTTGCTCGTTTATTTTTGTTCTCCACTGCTAACCTTGAGGAACCCCAGCTTGAATCATCAGAGGTGTGCTTAAAAAATTGCCTTCCCTGATGACGAATTTTCATCCAGTTAAATAGCTTTCTAATAGCTTGTGGTGTTAGAAGGCAAATTTCGTTTTAATTTTTAGATTAATTCTTCATGCAATACTTTAACAAAAGCCTGAGAAACATCAATGAAGAGAGCAAAATAATATTTCTTTTCTTCGAATGTTTTTCTAACCACATTCATAAGCCTATGCGTTTGTTCGATAATGCTATGTTGTCTCCTGAAACCAAACTAATGATCTGGAATGAATCCACTCTTATTTAGTAAGGGGGTCAACTTACCCATAAGCAGTTTCTCAAATAGTTTTGACATATTTGACAATAGGCTTTTCGGTCTATAAGATTCCTCTTTAGTATGGTCTTCTCCGGGCTTAGGTATCATAGTGATCAATGACATCTGCCATTCCGCAGGATAGTATTCTATTCGTAAAACAGCATTTAAAATGAAAAGAATTATCCTTTTTGCTATATGGGGTAGATCTATAAGCATTTTGTTACTGATTTTATCAGAACCTAGGGCTTTCTTCGAATTTAAGTCAGCGATAGCATTTTTTATTTCCCGAATGTTCAATCTCAAAGGAACGACAGCTTCAGCGATAACTGGTGGCAGCTCAACTATGTCAGACCCTTTTTAAGTGGTTAACGAACAGCGTACCTTTTTCGACAGCAGTTCTTGCCCAGTCTCCATTCGAACATCGTAATGGAGACGGCGCAATAACAATAAATTGAAAAATACTGGCACACTACTATATATGTATTTAACATTATTATAAAATTTCGATTACCGTATTTGAAATTTTTAACTTTACACCTGAATGCCAGTACTAAACATATATTAATTTTTATAGATTTAAATACTTTCAGATTTTGTTTTTCTCCCTCTGTTTGCACTTTTATTAAGCAATTCAGTGTTGTCTTGGGAGAAAATATTTTCGCAGGTGCGACAGCCACATGTGTCAGTAGTTTTCCTCATATATAATTTAAATTTAGTTTCTTTATTTTTCTTAACTTTATTTTGCTTAACTTTATTTTTCACAGTGTGTAATAATGTATATCAAAGTGCTTAGCTTTCCATTGCTCTCATTTGGTATAAAACTTGACCCCAAATATATTTTATATACGACTTATTATGAACAACACAAAAAGCCGTCTATGACGATATGGACAACTGGGTTTAAACTTTCCTACATTTGCATTTATGCGCACAGAAATTGCAATTGTATGTGAACTTGTACCTGTAAGAAGAAAACATCTACTTTTAAACTATTCATATGAAAGTTCTTAATTGGTTTGTATATTTGTTAAAGAATTTGCAAAATTTAACATGAATGGAATAGATTTAACACATATAAACGCAAACAAACAATCATTGCTGTGTAAACTGAATATTTTAAAAGAGGATATTTCTAAGTTTTACCGAACAATTTTTGAAGCGCTCAATTTTCTTTCGATTTAACTTTGATTTATATACATGATGGTAAATTTATTTCTCTTACATTTTGACTCCATACATGTATGTGTCAAAATTGCACAGAAAAAACTATCACCAAAAAATGTTCAAATAATAGTTTTTCTAAAATAAAATTAAATTTTCAGTAAATGTTCTTTACTAAATCGGGGAATTTGTTTTTACTTTTATTTAGGACGCGAACAACAAAAAAAAAACAAATCCCAGTTTTGTGTGTCGAAAAATCCCCCGATGACGACATAGACATAAATAACAACAACAACAGTAAGAGAAAAAGAATGCAATTATAAAAAGTTTGTTTACTAAAGATTTCTGAGTAAATCAATCCGTTAATGTTGTTGCGTTAATTCTCATTAATCTTTTTACTTTAATGGAAACATCATCATTAATTACACTGCGCAACACTGGTTTTGGTGCCAAGAAACTGTATATTTTTTTAACTAAGGATCTGTATATTTTTTTAACTAAGGACTGATTACAAAAATAACGAAAATTTTGATTTGCTACGTGAAAAAATAAGTGTAATACGTAAGAAAAATAAGCAATTTTTGCAAAATCTGTTAAAGGTTTTCCAAACTTTTTAACTGCGTAA
Source organism: Panzeria rudis (assembly GCA_956483635.1). Lineage (NCBI taxonomy): Eukaryota > Metazoa > Arthropoda > Insecta > Diptera > Tachinidae > Panzeria > Panzeria rudis. The sequence continues at coordinate 138,792,860 of OY101447.1, read as the reverse complement.
TCACGACAAATGTAACAAAACACATATGGGTCATTAAGACAACCTCTTCGCGATGAAGACATGATATTAAAATGAATTTATTTAAAGAAATGTACCGAAAGGACTACAAACCGGACAGATGAAAGTACTTATGACAGCCAATGTTAAGAAATTAAGGTAGATCCAAAACTACACGTAGGAAAAAAATTTAAAACATTTTCAGTGTTACCAATGCCGACCTAATTACAAAACCACTATGCAATATCTCGGCACCAAATTGTTTTTCTTTATTTGTCTGTTTGTTTGCTTTGTTGTTTTCTTTCTTTGTTTATTTGTTAATTATTATTTTAAACTTAAAGATATTAAAAAAAAGTTTTTACTGAATGAGACAAAAAGTTTGTTTGATATATTACAAAAAATTCAGTAAATATTTTGTTTGATTTTGTTTGATATATTGTTTGACACCTTATTGTGCATACTTTTAAGTATTTTTGTTCTTTTCTTATAAATATTTTAAATATGTGTACTAGAGTGATCATAGAAGAGTAAAATTTTGGATTTTTTCAAGTTTTATACCACAAATCGATGGGTATTTATAAAAACAGTGTCTTCAAAAAAATTGCAGGTCATCAGTTGAGATTAAAGCTTAGTACACTTTTCCAATTTGCGAAAAACGTTCATCAAGATTAGTTTTTTTATACGAAAAATATGACAAGTAACCAATCATAGCTAGCCTTTGAAAGTATGCTGCAATTGTGTACGTTTTTAGAAAACCCAATGTGTTTGTTGTAAATTCCACACGAAACAAGTAGTGCTCATATTATTTCGCATGAAGACTGAAAATGTTGTAGATACATTTCATATGTTTTTCACAAAATAAACAGATTACTACTTCTGAAACAATTTTTCGTGAGCAATTCGTGTACATTTTTTGTATATGGACTTTTGACAGCACTCCGCACGAAATGATGAACAGAGTATCATGCTTAAGGCCAAGGCCACGCAATGAGCGGCAAAAGTTTAAAACATATGAAATACCATTGACCACGCAATGAGTGGCATTTCTAAGGGGCAGACCGACGCCGCTCTGGAACAGAAATTGTTCTAATTTTTAGTTCGTTTATGAGCGGCAATCAGTAAAAATGGAAAAAATTATCTGAAGTTTTTCAAAATTTTAATGCCATTCAAGGAAAAATGCTTAACAATTTTGTAGAACTGTTAAATTGAAGGAGGAATGAAAAACTTTCTGCTTAGTTTTGAATATATAAAAATTAAATCATATGTCACTATTACATTGGAAACAATAATAAAATATGCAAATCTGTTTTTGTTTTCGATATAAGCTTCCGATCGAGAATTTCTTTGCTACTTTCAAAAACATTCAGTTAATATGTGTGTTTGCTTAACTTTCCAATAGTATTTATCCAGTAACTTTCAGTTATTTTCGCTACAGGTTTCATTGAAAAAAGCATTAAATAATCATTAGATACAATTACAAATAATTACAATAAACTGTTTCTGATCCAACACATTTTATTTATATTAACAATGTGATTTTAACAACAAACCGCTCAGAAATTCCACTCAGTAATAAGCCACTTGTCGCTCAAACTCGCCGTCTGCCGTTCACCGTCCTGCCGCTCGCCGCTTTGCCACTCATTACGTCGACTCGGCCTAAGGCCCAGCAAATTTTGAACAAATGTTCTTTTTCTGACTTTATGTCTCGTAACTTAATAAATATAGTATTAACAAAAAAATATGCTTCTAAAATGTTGTTGTCTGTGAAGTTTCCAGCAGCTATTTCCTTACCGGCTTTTATTTAAATCGCATATTAATAAAATAAGCAGCAAAATATCGAATAGCCCATGTCTATTAAAATAACAAAAAAAAAAAAGTCCCATAAATTTACAAATTTCTGTAAACTTTTCGTTCCGAAGAATTTAAATTTTGTTTCTTTAGACGTTTGGTGCGCTGAACACGAATCTGCACTCCAATCCTTTTTATCAGCTCTTGTTATCGAGATATACCGTTGTGTCAAAATGAAGGCATAAACAAATAAAAATACACCGAGGACTCTATTTTTTATCCAGTATCAAGTAGCTTAAAATATTATAAAACAAATGAGCTTTTTTCGTTGAAATTGGTGTAAAACTTCTAATTTTATTCATAATTTAGTGAGAAAACTTATTACATTTTTTTTTATGAAATTTTAAACTTTTTTTGGGCAAAAACGAAAATTTTAGACATGAAAACAAGCAATTTTAATGAAAATTTACGCATATCTTCTTCTACTTCTGTGTGCATGTAACATAGCGATAGCTCTTATGGTTTCAATTTTAGAGGCCTCTAAGCTTAGGCACCTCGGCCATTTTTGAGAAAAGTTCCTCATATTGAAGACTGAATGGCTTTAGAACAGGTCATCGGATATAAATATATTTGATGTCATTCGAAAGGTCTGAGTCTCCTCTTAGTGAATACTAATTAAAAAGGACATAGCTTCCTGCTACAAGTGCCTTTAAAATGCCAAAGTATCCTTTATTTCTAAATATGCTGAAAAATGGTGTTTTAGTTTTCTTTATTTTTTTTACAGAATGTAGCCAACTGACATATCTTTATTTATTTATATGCGATGACGTATTCTAAAGTTATTCAATCTTCAGTACGACGAGCTTTTCCCAAAAATGGACGAGATGCCCAAGTTTAGAGGCCTATAAAATAGAAACCATAAAAGATATCGAAATAATTTTTCAGCATGTTATGCGCACACAACAGTAGAATAAATATATATTTAATTTCATTAAAATCGGAGAGGATAAAAATCCAGACTGTGTCGAAAATTTTCGTTTTTACCCTTTTATGAAATTTATGATTTTTATGAAGTTTAAAATTTTTATTTTATGAAATACAAAACTTTTACGATATCTCTAAAGCTAATGAGCAGATGTCAAAACAATGTTCACTCGGTTTAAAGATAATTTTTTTGCCGAATTCTGTGCGTCGTTTCTGTAACTTGTGAGAATTCTCACATCGAGAAAAAAATAATAATTATATAATCATCCGATCTTTTGTAGGACGAGTCATAGGATATTAGTTGAATTATTATATGAATCACCCTTCAAACCTAATAAAAATACATGTATATTATTTTTTTCTCACTCGTCCTGTTTTTCACGGACTGATAATAAACTTATCGATGCGAGAAACTCTCACATTATTTACAGAAACCAGGGGCCAGATTCCGCAACGATGAATTTTGAAGTGTTCACCAATTTCAGTGTTCACTTTTGAATTGTGCATCCGGAACGGTGAGAATGTATTATTTTGACAGCTATAGTGAACACTAGAGCCTAAATTCTTTCACTGGAAAAACTGCGGTGAATTTTTTGTTTCTAAGTGTTCACTGGTAAAAAATTCATCGTTGCGGAATCGACCCCAGTACCCATGTTCAGTAAGTAACGTGAGAAATTGTTAATGCGAGTAAATTGTTATCATCCTGTAGAACACAGGGTTTGTATCAAGAAACTTAAGTTTTCTTTGTTTATTTTAATGTATCCAGTTTAATTATTTTAAAAATTTTCTCAATGCGAAAACTTTTCATAAGTTACAGAAGAGGGGCACAGGAACTGGTTTCTCTTTTATACTGAATAGGGCAAAGCCTTCTCCAGTTATACTAATATATGCAGTGCAAGCGCTTTAAATTTTGACATAACACTATATCTCGAAAACAAAAGCTGACAAAAAACTCAAGAACAAGCTTTCATTTCTAGGGAATGAAAAAGTGTACCGAAACTTGTAAATTAGTGTAATCATTTTGAAAATTTAATTGTTATGGGCTTTTTTCGATACTGCTATTTGTTTTGTTAATTATGCAATTATGATAAAAGTCACAGACACCAATCTTTCTATAAGCAATATTTTGGTAAACACTATATTTATTAAGTTATGAGACATAAAACACAAAATAAGAGTATTTGCTCCAACGCCTTAGTCTCAACTGAATGATCTGAAACTTTTTTAAGATAGTTTTTTATAAACACCCATCGATTTGTCGTATAAAACTTGAAGAAATTCAAATTTAGATTTTTTACTACCACTCTAATGCACTGTACATAAGTTATTTTGCTCCCCGTAAAGAGCTCCACTTTTACTGGTTGCTTTGGTGGTGGTCGTTGTCATAGCAACATCATTATTCTTAGTATTTGTAATTGTTGTATGTAAGTAGTGCTTTTTGTAACCATTTTATAATTTAATTATATGCTGAATGAATAAGAAATTAAATTAGTTAATGTTCTCTATGATGAATATTATCATAGAAAAGAAAAAAAACCCACTAACGAAGTATTTATATGAGACAGAGCAACTATGCACAGTGCGTTGTACCAAGGCAAAAATTATATATTCGGTCACCACAAATTGTAATGAGATATAAATTTTTTTGAAAGATGACAATCCATATAACCTGTCTTAGTTGGCACAAGTGGAGCCTCAAATATTTTAGCAAAAATATATTTAGCAAAAAATGGGGTTTCGATGTTTAAGGCGAATAGCTGTAAAAAATAAAAAATAAATAAACACAGATGTGTCTACTATTATGTGCAACAAATACTAAACATATATATGACAAAACTAGCATTTTAAATTTGTAAGATATATGGGAGGTGGGCCTGTACTTAGGTTAGGTTAGGTTGAACAGGCTGCCGGTTTCTAACAACCGGCCCACTTGGGTCCTTTGGTCCCTTTGTGATGCCTGGGATGGATAGTAGGGAAGTTCAGAGAATTGTCCCTCCTATCCCAGAGGTTGGGTCGGTGTTAAACCAACCCGAGTATCTTATGAAAGAATTTATACCCCTAACGTCGCATTCCCCCAGGTCTGCTAGTTCAGGTAGTGACGGATTTCCCAAGTATGACGCCCTATTTCTATATAGTGCTGGACATCGACAGAGGAGGTGTTTAACAGTTTCTTCCTCCTCCTCATTCTGACAACTTCTACAGAAATCATTAAAAGGAAGATTTAATCTTCTGGCATGGACACCAATAAGACAGTGCCCTGTTATGACCGCTACGAGTATACGCAGCTGTTGACGAGGGAGCCCCAGTATGGTTGCAGATCTTGCGAAGTTATACTGGGGCCAGATGGATCTGGAAACCTCACAAGTGATTTCATTTGCCCATCTGGTTTGCGCCTCTCTAAATAGTTGGCGCTGAATTTGTATTTTACAGCTTTTTAGTGGGACACCTACTAACCAGTCGATGTCATTTTCATGTAGGCGGGCACCCGCCTTGGCTAGACCGTCCGCAATAGTGTTACCGGGCACCCCCGCGTGACCCGGTACCCAGAAGAGCCCTAGGTTCGCATGTCTCGCCATCTCATTTAGAGATGCCCGGCATTCTTTAACCAATTCCGATGTTGTGTAAACACCAGATAGAGCATGTAGTGCAGCCTTGCTGTCGGTACAAATTCGGATGTCCTGATCGAATATCCTGTAGTACCTTAACCAGTTGGCTGCCCTTTTGATTGCTGATATTTCAGCCTGAGTGATGCTACATTGGTTTGGTAGCCTAAAGTTTATCCTACGTTGCAATTGTGGGATATAGAAACCCCCGCCCACTCCGATGCCCGACTTTGACCCATCAGTGTAGATCTCGAGCACATCCTCATATTGGTGTATGTGGTTTGCCTCAGAAGATGTGCCCGAGAAGTCCACCCGGAATCTTTTGTCGGGCATCAGAGTAGGCGAGCAGTAGTCAGTGTGGTCGGGAAGATCTGAGATTTGCCCTAATATCGTCGCATGGCCTACGTTACCCCGCTTCCATGCACCTGAGGCATCGAGTCTAACCGCCGAGTTCATGGCCAGTTGTTTGATCATGAGTTCAGCAGGAAGCCAATGCAGCATGGTGAACAGTGCTTTGGATGGAGTAGTGCGAGGTGCACCCGTAATCAACAAAGCAGATGTTCGAAGTACCTTTTCTATTATTTTAGAGTATGTGGCTTTATTTAAGGAAGTCCACCAGACGACAGACCCATACATTAGTATGGGCTTAACCACCATTTCAAAAAGCCAATTGACGTTTTTGGGACTTATGCCCCACCTGTTGCCGATCGCCCTTTTGCAGGTGTATAGAGCAATAGCAGCCTTGGCTGCCCTAGCTTGAACGTTGGGATACCATGAAAGCTTAGAGTCCAGTATAATACCGAGATACTTCACGCTGTCTGATAACCTAAGGGTGACTCCGTTGAGAGTCGGTAACGTGAAAGTCGGAGTCTTGTATTTTCTCGTAAAGAGAACAAGATCCGTCTTTTGAGGGTTAGCATTAAGACCACTTTCAACGCTCCATTTACTTATGATACCTAATGCCGATTGAAGACGTTGAGATAGAGTATCTAGAAATTTACCAGATATTGCTACTGCTACGTCATCCGCGTAGGCTACTGATTTAAACCTCATAGAGTCTAGTTCCACCAGTACCGAGTTTATGGCGATATTCCATAGGATAGGTGACAGAACACCTCCCTGGGGAGTACCTCGCCTAACCGTTTTTTGAATAGTCGTTTGCCCCATCGTGGAGGAAATTACCCTATTTGTTAAGAGTCCTCGTATGAAGCTAACTGTTGACCGATCAATGTTCAGTCTTTCTAGTTCCATAATGATGGATTCAGGTCGTACATTGTTAAAGGCACCCTCTATATCAAGAAAGGCCACGAATGTATATTCTTTGTTTGCCAGGGATTTTTCAATGAATCCTACAAGCGAGTGAAGTGCCGTCTCAACTGATTTGCCCTTCGTATAGGCATGTTGGGAGCTTGATAGGAGGTTCGGAGAAATTGTTGATCTAAGGTGTAGATCAATTATCCGTTCCAGAGTTTTAAGGAGAAAAGATGATAGGCTGATGGGTCTAAAATCTTTCGGGTTTACGTGTGTAGTTTTACCCCCTTTGGGGATAAAGACCACGGAACATTTGGTCCATGCTATCGGAATATAGGACCAAGTTAGACAGGCCGAGTATATCCGAATGAGCCATGGATTGATAACGTCTGCATTACGCTGTAGGTCAGCTGGAATAATGCCATCGGGACCCGGTGATTTGAACGGGTCAAAGCTGTTGATGGCCCACATTATTTTTTCCCTATTTAGGGTGATCGTGGCCATGTTAGAATGTATTGAGTGCATGGCTGCAATCTCTCCCGTGTAGGGAGTGCAACCGGGAAAGTGCGTGTTCATTAGTACCTCTAGGGTCTCCTGACTACTGGTGGTCCATCCGCCACCTGATTTCTTAATGAAACTTGGGACAGTTGGAAGAGTAGCCAGGATTTTGCGAAGGCGACCAGTCTCAGAGGCTCCCTCAACATTGCTGCAGAAGGACTTCCATGACGTTCGTTTCGCATCCCTGACGAGGTTTTTGAACCTGTTTACAGAGGCTTTGTAGGCTGACCAGTTACCTAGTCTTTTTGCCTCATTGAATAGTCTGCGACTCTCCTTGCGAGCGTTCGCTATTTCAAGACTCCACCATGGTGGCTTTTTCTTCCCACGCAGTATACTAGGTCTGCATGATTCGGCCGTCGCTAAGTTGAAAGCATTTGTTAAATTGTCAACCGCGATGTCAATGTCGTGCCTATCGTTTATGATTGGCGATTGTGTAAGAAAGTCAGAGAGAATAAGCTTTTGCTCTTCCCAATTTGTTTTCTTCCTATTTATTATGGGCGTAGCCCGATCAGTTAGAATCCCTATAGTGAATTCAATATAGCGATGATCAGAGAAAGAACAGTCATTTGATACCTTCCATTCCCTAATCATATCAGTATGCGTAGAACTAACTAGCGTGATATCTAGAACCTCCTTCCTATTTGAAATGACGAAAGTGGGTTCTGACCCGACATTTGATATGTCTAAGTTGTTACAAAGAATGAAATCAAATAAAGACTCACCCCTTGTATTTGTGTCAGAGCTTCCCCATACGACATGATGTGCATTTGCGTCTGCTCCAAGAAAGACTGGCAAGTTACGTTGGTTTGCCATTTTAATTGCATCGCGAACCTTTGCGGGCGGGGATTCGCATTCGTGCGCCATATAGCTCGAGACGACTATTATCGTGCCCATAGTCGTCTCCCAGGCTGCTGTGGTGGTATCTTCGTCACTGAAATCAGATAACAAAAAGATATTTAGGTTGCCCCTGGCTACTATGCATGCTCTGATCCTACCTGTCTCATTCGCATGCAATAGCCTGAAGCCTTTCGTACCTAGTCCGCAAACCCTGCCTTTATGAAGCCAGGGTTCTTGGACTAATGCGATCTCCTCCCCTCCTGTACTTGGTCTAATTGTATCTAAGCTTTACGTTCATAATCCTAATAAACGTGTACAGCAAATTTTATTTGCCTTCGACAATTTCTTATTTATTTATTTTTTATTCATGGAAATAATGCACTGTGCCATGGGTTGTATGATAAAATTATATACCAACAAAATAGTAGTTTAATTACATACATTCACACAACACAAAAGATGTAAATTATTAAAGAGATTTATTTTTTAACTTATAGTTTGCTACTGTCCTTCACTCTAGTACCATTGCGGAATTATACAGTGGTCTAGATTGCAAGAAATAACATTTGAGAATTTTTACTCTGTTGGGGCTGCAAGGAAAACAACAGCACACTGTAAGCTGAAGAAATGGGTAGCAGTACCAAAGAGTCATTCCTCTTTATTTTGTGTCAGTCTAGTTATAGTCTCAAATTTCTGCTTTGAATTTGTTAAAAGTTCATAACAAGATCAATTAGAAATATCAACTTGCCTATCACACATCGAGTAGGGTTGTGCTTGCCGGTATTAACGGCACTACAAATATAGTTTGGGTTAATACACTATATATTAATTGAAATAACCATTGCACTAACACCAAATAAAATTGGAAAACATTTATTTGGAACTATTTTTATCCAGTTTAACGCTAAGAAACTATTTCTTTACTAGCACTAAAGAAATTTAGTGGTAGCGTTAATTTTTTCACTATCACTAAACGCTGATTTAGTGCAAAAATCTGCACTGCACTCACCTAGTGCGAAATTTCAGCATTTAAACATACTCTCACCAAACTTTAAAAATTTCAGGTGAAATACTCTCACAAAACTTTAAAAATTTTAGGTAAAAATTAGTACCAAATTTTTACGTGAAGAAAAAATTTAAATTTTTTACAACTGACAATAGCTTTTTTTAAGCAAAATAAATTAATTTTGGTACAAAAATCATCAACATTAATTCATTAATGTGTAATGAGGCTAATAATTTTCAATTCAACACTAAACATTAACAAAATTAGTGCAATAATTTTGAACTATCACTAAGTATTGTGGAATATGCAAAATTACTACACTATCCCCATCTATGAGCACATCAGGTGATTAGATTGCGTTTACTACGCTACAAACATAAAACTAGATTATCGTATAGATGGCCCAAAAAGTATCTTACTACGAATTGGGCAAATGCGCCAAGTTTAGGCTTCGACGATACCAAAAATCTGCCTTTTTTTACTAAACATGCACAAGAAAGTCAATTAACTTTGGCAACTTGATGAACCACTGTATGCAGCGGTTAAGGCACGTTCTCACTCACATTACAGAATATGTACAAATTATGATAAACAATTTTATTCTTTTTGTACAAAACACTTTTTGCAAGCTTTTCAATTTTTTATTTCATGCAGTTACAAAAACGATTTAAATATACCCTTACTCGTAGATGCATGTATACGTTTTGTTTAATTCAAATTAATTAGTTTTAGTGTTTACATTAGAAAATGTGCTTATAAAAATGCATTTCCAGAAGTGCGACAGTAGACGCACTTATTCACAGATAAGCACATGTAAATATGTGTTTGTTTAGTCCGTAAGTGGCTAAATGTGGTAGATGAATGTTTCTTAAATATGATTGTGTATGAGAGTGAATAAACAATTTCAAACAAAAGTATACAAATTAAATAATAAAACAGCATGTATTCAAGTCTAATTTGTGATGAATAAGCAAAAAAAAACCATGAAAGGGTTAAAGGACTTGACAGCATTCAACCATTCATGAGAGATATTGGATGTATGGTGGGTGTGGTTATACGACTGGTTGGTTGCAAAGTTCGTGTAGGTGACGTGCTGCTTATTATGAATATAAAAGAATTAAAAACACTAGAGCTTTAACGAGAAATAAATATGTAAGTACATTTGTTGCAAACATCAGTAGAAATAAATATACGCCAGGCTACAGGGCTACTTTGTAGATTATAATTTAATACAATCAGGCTAAAAAGTTGATTAAAATAATTTTAATAAATTTTGGGAAACTTCAGAAGTTTCTTTAGACACTTCTACTTAATTGCAACAATATCATATTGCTACAAAATAAATTTAAGTAGAGGTTTAAACATAAATGATTTTTGAGAACACTTACACTCAAAATAATATTGTGCGTTAATGCAATCAATTTAAATTGCCAACTTACTCTTAATATAAATTGTTGTTACAATTTTTATGAATAAACAATTTTTATTGGATAAAAAAGCTTTTTACGGTATAAGTCATTTCATGTCCATGATTACTTTATGCTGTCGTTATTTAAGAAAATTACTTTTCTGAGATGGTAAAGGCGTTGATTTATAAATAAGCGAAGAAAGGTGAGTAGAACTAAAGTTCAAGACAAAAAAAATCATTTTACTGAATTGTAAAATATAAATTTGGGAAACACATGGTTTCAAAACGAAAATTATTTTTGTTGGTTGAAGCTACTAATATAATTTTCAACAGGTTTTGTGGTTGAAATTACTAATTTTATTGGTTAAAATCATTTATTTAAAATAATAACAACGAGATATTCTACAAAAACTACTGTATTTAAACCAAGCATGTCTATGTTAACTTTGTGCTGTCGTTATTTAACAAGATGAAAGCATTGTTTTCTAAGAATGTCCAAAAAATTACTCCTAAAATAAAATAGTTGGTAAATCTAACCAATTTAAATAGTTAACGTATTCTTAATGCAAGTTGTTGTTGCAATTTTTATGATATAACTATTTTCCTTGGCTAAAATAACTTTTTAAAGTTGTAAGTCATTTCATGTCTATGGTTATTTTGTGCTAACGTTATTTAACAAGATGACTTGGACACATATTACTTAACGTTATTTTTGGAGTTATTACACCCTCCACCCCGCCCCTCCCTTCTTGGAGCGTTATGTAATATGTAAATAACTTGTTAGCTGGGATGGTAAAGGCGTCCGGTTCATAAACATGCGAAGAATTGTGAGAACCTAAGTTCAAGACCGAAATATTACATTTTACTGAATTGTAAAATATAAATTTGGAAAAATCACGATTGAAAACTAAAATTATTTTTGATTGCTCGTACTAATTTAATTTTTAACAATTTTTGTAAGTTAAAATGACCAATTTTTATGGTTCAAATGAACAATTTAAAATAATAACAACGAAAATATATATTTAAAAAAAATTACTGTTATTATTCAAACAAGTCACTAAATATCTACGTATACTTTGTGCTACCGATATTTAACAAGATGACTTAGCTGAGATGGATGGTAAAGGCTTATAAACATGAGAAAATAAGTTCAAGACCAAAAAATGTTAGACAAACACACTTGCTGCTTAATTAAGCCTTGGCAGGCATCGAACCGCGACCTTACGGTTAGTAGTTTAGTACACTATCAACTAAACTACAATTCCATTTGTTGATTGTACCAACAAGATAACATTTTCTTTTTTTTTAACAAATACACTTACTGATTAATCCTTGGCAAGGATTGCACCTGCGACCGTCCGGTTAATAGTTTAGCACACTATCTACTACATTACTATTCCAGTAGTTAAATTTACTATATTTTATGCATTGGAGCAATTCTAACCAATGCAATTGGTTAGATTTACCAATATTTTATTTTGTGTCCAATTCAAGTATGAAAGGTCGTCTTCGCGATGTGTCGCATAGTTGTATGGTGTCATATATTTAACGACAATAAAGATAAGGACATTTAGCACGTTTGTTTTATTGGAAAGGCTTACAAAAATTCAAAATCTAATTGATGTCTTAACAAGGATGATAAAAAATGGCATAACTACTAAAATAATAAGTATATTTTCACAAATATTTTCACATACGTTACTTATAACATTTATAATGCTATCATATGTCCAATTCGGACTGAGGATACATTTTGCTAAAAAATTTTACTTTTTTACGAAAATCGTGATTTTTATGAATTGGCTTCCTTCACTTAAATGTGAATAAAATCAAAAGTTGATGGTAAATTTTAATAATATATGGCCCATTTTGTTTGGAACATATTTATCTATATGCTTATGGAACAGTAACGAAATTTCTTTAGAGTTTTTATTTTTTTATTAATTTTTAGAAACAAAAACTTTTATAAACATTTTATTTTTATAAAAAAGTAAGTTTGTTCAGTGATTGGTAAAAGTTTGTGGACTTTTTTTTTTGATAACTTGAAAGAATATGCAGTGGTTACTATAAAACTGTTTCTCGTTTAATTGTTGTATTAATTAATTTTGACAACTTTCGCCCACCACTGTATATTGCGACCCCCAACTCTATATGGTGTATAATCTGCATGTTGTTTTGTCTCATTATACACTGCATTGTGTAAAAATAAGAAGAGAGTTTCGTTTATAATTTCATGTATTAAAAATTCTAGTACTGCTGCAATAAAAAAAATGTGAGTACAAAAATAACTGAATAAATTATGCAGATTAGTGTCATTATATTATGTCGGCTGCATTTCTATGGCACTTATCTATTTTATGAGATGACTGAGGGTTAAACAGGAGCACCAGTTAATTAAATGCAGATTATGTTTTTGTTTGAAGGAACAAAAAATAAATAAATAAATAACACAGTGTATCATACTTTTTGGTGCCTGATATTTGCACTGATTTTCTTTTGTGTTCATGAACCCTTATAATTATCATTATAATTATCATTATAAGCTTGTTTTTGCCAGTCAGCTCCATTTTTCAAAATATCGCGATTTTTTATATATAAAATGTACCCAATATCTTATGTTTTTTCGTTTTTGCGGGCTACACCACAAAATGAGATTATTCTCAGCAAAAACTTAACCTACAGAAACTTAGTCCTAATATATCTCTTCATATTGTGTAAAAATATTGTATTTAACTCTTAAGAAAAGAAAGATGCGTCTAAATTGAAAAACTCAAAATTGATTTTCTTCCACTTTTGTTGTGCATGTGTGATATATGTATATTTATTTCAACGTTATTAATCTCTATTTATATAATATATGATACCTTTCTTCTGCAACCCTATATATATATAATATCAGTGATATGCAAATTTTTTTAATCATCGATTTGCTGAATTAATTGAAAAAAGCATTTTCATTATTGAAAAAGCATTTTATGTTTTCCCAGAAAATACTTTGTGAGATAATTTCAGAAGTTACAAAGTGCGGTTTAATCTTATTTCATGTACATAGTATCAGTATTTAAAACACATTTTGATGTATATATTTATTTCCAATTACTACTTTTCTAATTAAGGACAATAATTTTAAATGCAGACAAAGGCTTATACTGAACGCAAAATAAATTTAAGTAATTGATTAAAAAGGACCTCTAATAGAATGATTTCTTTAAGAATATTTAGCACACTACGTCGAAATGTAAAATTAGCAATCAAATCTGAAATGAACTCAGTGAAGTTATGTTCCGTAGGCATACATTTTTAACGGTAATATAAAAAAGTATGTGGGAGTGAAAACGTACCCTGCGAGAAGTTTCGTACAAAGTGTCATCAACGTACTTGTCCTATGGCTGGTGGAAATGGGAGTGCTACAAAGTGTTCCCGATTCATTAGATATGAAAAGAGCACTTAACTAGAATAAAAATATCAACAAAATATCCTCATTGTGCAATGAGGATTTTTTTCCAAATCTGAAACATTTACTAAAATTACAGTAGGATACAAACTTAAGGTACTTGTCCCGTGGTGGTTTCTTTAATACTAGTCAATTAAACAAACCACAGCAGGATAAGTACCTTAAGTTTGTATCTAGAACTTATTATCTAGTATCTTAGCTATGTGAATTTACCCTTTAAAGTGACAGGTTTTTCTAATATAAAGTTCCATAACTCGAATCCGTTACGAGTGTGTGGGAAACAGTTACATGAATTGTCTTTTAACAGGGATTCTTCCCTCTAGAGTAGGGTTTGCAAATCGATTATAAACGTAATCGTAATCCCAATTAATAGCAACTTTTAATTGTAAGCGTAATCCAACCTAATTATCGCTCAATTACGATTAAAAATTTTACTCTATTTCAAGTAAAGAATTTATGCTAAACATATCCGTCAATGAATTTTTTTTTGGTAATATGAAATTTTTTTATTAAAGAGAAGTGACACAATCAAGCAATTTATGCCTACCAGTTAATTAATTAATGTGTTACCTGTTTTGGGAAAGGGATAGTGTAGAGATAACAGGTGGTGAAGGGGGAGATATATAGAAAGCCTAAATAAGTTACAACTCTGCTATTGCGCATTTTTTGTGGAGCATTGTTTCAACCCCTCTGGTGTCAAGTAAAGACATTAATTTGTTTAACCTGTGTAGCCATTTATTAGTTCTTTTACTTCACCGATGGCTCTACTACAATGCCGACGAAGCTACTGCCAAAGTGATCATTGCTATGCCGTCATCACTTTAGCAGTTCAATAACAACCAACACTGTAACACACTATCATTATTTTTGTTGTTATTTGGGTGTATGTCGTAATCGGGTTTGCTTTTTTACGACACAGTTTTTCTTGTTGTTTTTGGTTTAGCATCCTAAATAAGAGTCAAACAAACAATTCATTGATTATGTAAAGAATCTTTACTGAAAGTGAAATTTATATTTAGACAAACTTTTGTTTGAAATGTTTTTGGTGATAATTTTTTCTGTGTAAAGAAATAAGAAAAACAAAACCACATGATTTGAGTAATACATTGAAACTTCGATTTAATGAATCTGAAGGGGATCGAAAAATACTTCGTTATAGCCATTGATTCATTGTGCCTACACATGTATCAACAAAACCTTGCTATAATGAAATTTGAAGCAATACAAACAAATCGTTATAACTATAATTTTTGATAATGGTTCTTTACCATTTTGCTTACAATTTAATTTTGCTTTATTCTGACTTCTTTGTATAGAGGCTTTTAAGTGAATACTTCGCATATATAGAGCTTTAATATACGCACTTGCAAATACATTAAGAATTCGTTGTTTTGAAACCGGAACTTTTCATCTTTTCTTTATTCTAACTTCGCTGTAAAGAATCTTTTGAATGGTGGCTTATATTGATGAAACTTTGCATGCATCCCTTTTTTTAGTTTGGAAAGTGTATGCACCAAATTTGAAGACTTTTTTGTTTGGATAATAACAATTTGATGCGAAAAAATTTATTTAAATTGTATGGGAGCTGGGCGATAGGCGTGGCAGATGTCAATGAAACTTAGAGTGCATCTTTTGTTTATTCTAGAAAGTGTATGTATACAAATTAAATGCTTTTGCATCGATAGGAAACATTTTATGAGAAAAAATCCAATTGAATTGTATGGGCGGTGGGCGAGGCCAATTTTGATTTGAAATTACATTATTTCTTAACCTAGTCAACAAAATGGTCGGTGCCAATTTTCATTGATCTAGGACAACTCCTTATAGTTTTTGCACAAAAATATATGATCGATCTTTTCGTGACAAAAACATCAATACATGTATCATGCATTAAGATCCTACCGTAAATGCCGACGATGCAACGAAAAACTTAAAAAGGCGAACCTTATGTTAGGCAACAAATAAAAAATATTTTTTTAGAAATAGCCTTGGATATATACTTTGTACTCGAAGGCTCGAAGGTATACCCGCACTTTTTGTTTTGTGGAACACTGATGATCGGATATGGCGGCCTCTAACATAACATATTTTCTTTGAGAATTTTTTTTTATTTCCGAATTTTTTTCAAAATTAAAACAATGAATACTTTGAAACTATAGCGCATATTTTGTTAGACTGCAATTTTCATGTCTACGTTAAAATGAGAGTAGTTAGGAATCAAATAAATTGTCCAAACGTTTATGTGTTTAAAGTATACATACATAAATACACATATCCATATAAATAAAACTGTTTAAATATATAATGCGCTAAGCATGAATCAATCCCTATAAAATTAATGAAAGTATTCAACACAATAGCAACAACTCAAATTAAAATGAACCAGACACAAAAAATACAAAATGAACGACAAGACAAGAATTGATGACAAGTTTTTGTTGTGCAATCAAAATAGAAATGACAGGCAGACAGACAGACATACAGAATAATATAATCGTTTTGTGTTCCATATATCCAGTGGATGCATTTGCATTTGTGGTAAAATGGACACATGCCCCGAATATATATACATAAACATATATGTATTCAATGTTAATTCATGTATGAATGTGTATTTCCACTATTACAAACTAAATAATGCACATTGATTATGCGTTAGTTACCAATTCAAATGCTACAAATTGCGCTTCAAATTGTTTTGGATTTAACAAGCAATATGTACAGTAGCAACAATAGCAACACTACAACCGACATCGACAGCAACTAAAGTTCGCAGAAAAAAAAATAACTAAAAATAGTTAACGAATATTTCTCGTATATAATCAAGAAACACATGACAATTGTCAAAAATGTTGATTTCCGTTGAATATAAAATATAACGTTGTAGAAAATGTCTTTGTACCCTCTAGTCCCAGTTGTTACCGACGACATTGTCATCGATGTTGTCTGCAAGAAAGTCAATGATTTATCGCCTATAAAACACATTTAGAAATAATTTTGGCGACAAGGTGGCTTACGTTGTCATGCATAAAGAATTTGTTCTAACAAAATAATGAAAATTTTATATATAAAAAAAAAAAATTTTTTTGCCCAAAAAACCTTTTTTTCTACAAAAGTGCCAAAATTTTAAAAGAAAACACAAAAAAGGGTATTTGGAATTTATTTTAAGGAATGTATAAAAACGGCATAGTTGTAGAGGGAGTAAACACAATTAAACTCTGTTGCAGTAATAAGGGTCGCTCCCTTATTACTGAAAATATTAGATCGTGTCATTGCATAAACAATCACTTAATATTTTTTAATAAATCTTGAAAAAACTTTATATAGAATTAAAACTTTTTGGCATCTCAAAAAACTTGCAAAAAAGGGGAAAACTTGACAAATGACAACGCTGGTGTAAAGGTTGTCGTTTCGATTCGATTAAATTTTAAAATTTTATTAATATTCATTGACGATACTTTTAGTACCAAGTTTCCAACTTTGTTATCAACGGCTCTTGGGCCCTTTGTTCGAAAATGTCGTCAATAGTTGGTTTGGAATATTGTCAATTCATCTTTTGTGATAGATACTTGTTTCGCACGTGCATCGATGTTGCTACGAAGACTTGGCCTACAGGGTATATGTAAACATGTATTTATGATAAGTTCTCGTATATAGTTTTCCATATGCTCATGCATACAATCACATATTTAATCAATCATTGCAAATTTTGAATGTTAGTTTTGCAATCAATAAACGGTATGTCCAATATTATAATGTAAGTTTCGGTTTAATTTAAAATTTGGATTAAAAAATTACAATACAATACTCGTACAGTGCGCAAACAATTCTCAATATACATATTTACATAAGTGCGATAACTATTTAGTTTAGATTTGAATCAGAAAATGGAAAGTTTTTAAATTTTAAGCATTTTTTGTAGCTTGCTTCATGAATTTCTTTGGTCTTTGTATACACTAAATCTGACGCACTTGCATTTCATTTCCACCTTGTCCAATTTAGATATATATGGTTGTATGTTCCTGACGATTTATAAATTTAATGTACTTGATTGAATAAAATTTGTATTTTGGCAGATTATTCTGTAGGGAATTAAGTTAGTAAATTTACTTTCCCTCTTGGCCATAATCGTTAACCCTAAGTATAATGCACACATGCGATGCAAATGAAACGTAATCATTTGGAATGTGCTAAACAGTAGCGCCAATCGCAAAAATAGTGATAATACATTTGAATCTTTAGTACTACTAATCTGACTGCACTATTATGTGTGCAAAAGTAATATACGAGGAGCTAAGGTTTAAAAACAGCTTATTATATATTGAATTTGAAATTTAATATCTCTATTGTAGTAGAAAGAACCATATATTCCTAACTTAAAAGAATCGAAGAACGAAAATTCAACGCTAAGAGCCAATTTCACCAATTTATTTATATATCAATTCGTATTTAAAAGTAATTTTTCCATACAAAAATGAATGAAAATCGACATTTATATATGAACTGATATTTAAATTAGGCAGTAACGAATACCGATACCGATATATCGGCGATACTTCAGATTATCCGATACATCGGTATCGGCGATATTTTACTGTCGATACGACGATACTTTTGAAAATTTTTTTAGAGTTTGTTTTAACAAATAATTTATTTTTGTTCGATTTTACCATGAATTTAATTCACTTCGTTATTTTTTAAATCTTATTAATATCAATTTTAAAAATTAATAATATTTTATGCTGTTTTTTGTAAAAAAAATTATTTATTTTTTGTTAATTTTACCATGAATTCAAATTCAAGTCGTTGTTTTTTAAATCTTATTCCAGCAAGAAAAGGATACTCCAAAGAAATTATGAAAATGTAGAATTCGCGATCTGGAAGTATTGCAAATTTCGATCATTTCTAATTAGTTTTATATATCCTTGCCATTGCAAGAAGTTCTGTTTTTCGATTACCAATCACCGAATTGGAAGCGATGCTAGGACAAATTTCTTTTTCGGTATTCTATAATGATGTTTTCCTCAAGGAAAAAGGATAAAAAATTAACCATTTTCACAATTTTTTTATGCGAATTTAAACTCAGAACTGTATTTTCATGTAAATTTAAGTGAATAAATATAAATTTAGAAGTCTTTTAATAATAAATAATTAATTTAGAAGAATATTAGTTGATAAATGTCCTTTAAGAAACCTCGATTTT
Source organism: Panzeria rudis (assembly GCA_956483635.1). Lineage (NCBI taxonomy): Eukaryota > Metazoa > Arthropoda > Insecta > Diptera > Tachinidae > Panzeria > Panzeria rudis. The sequence continues at coordinate 138,773,768 of OY101447.1, read as the reverse complement.
TTAAAAAGTATGGCGAGTATTTTTTAAAATTATAAAGGAATTAAAAATTTTTTCTTGCTTTTCTACTAATTATCTGCATATTTTTAATATAGATTTTTTGGAAGCAAAGAAAATGTAGTTCCTTAAAAATTACTTCCAATGTTTTATCAATTTTAAATATTCTCTCTTATAATGTAATTTTGTATAATAAAAAATTGCACTTGAGTTTTGTTAATCTAAACTTGAACTCAATTTCAATATTCGTATCGGTATCGGAATCGGTATCGGCGATATTTATTTTTAAATATCGGTATCGGTATCGGATCGGCAAAACGGCGTATCGTTACTTCCCTAATTTAAATAGCGTTGCTAAAATAGGCTCTAAGTGCAATAGGAATAAATTTCTAAAAATCCACTTGAACGTTTAAAAGTGCTCTTCTACAAAACTAGAAAATACGACTTAAGCATTTTTTCTTATTGCCACGCTACCTTAATATAGAATGGCCACGGGTCATTTTTTTAATCGAGTTATTTCCTGCATATGAACCTCCAATCTATCGAAATATGCAAAAAATGGATTTGTAAAAAAATGTCTTAGGTCATTTCTATATTAAGGTAACGATATGTAACTCTGCAAAATAATTGATTGTTATATTAAGAAAAAAAGTTGTCTTTCGGTAGAAATTGTATGTTTCAAAAAGTGAGCAGTAGCTTTTTTTTTGTAATAATGTAGATTATTCCATGATATAATAAATAGAAGGTAGTTTCATTCTCTCAATTTTTCTTGACATTCACTACCTGACAAGTATAAGGATTGTGACATTTTCGTCAAAATCATGTTACCATACTAGTTTTATATGTCCCCTCTATTTCTGTTTTTTTTTTTTGTTATTATGCTTGCAATTGTGATTTGCATGAAAATAATATGAAAAATATAAACTTAAGCAGGCTAATTTGCAATACGCGTTTCTATACGAAACCATGCAAACTTTAACAATGTTACACGCCGCAAAATATATTAAAAAAGTAGTCCATGCGTACAAAAGACAAACTCACTTCTACCGTACAAATATTTAAAACTCTCAAAATTTTAAAGAAGAATGAGTGCCAATATCGCGAAAATTCGCAAAAATAGCAAAAATTTAAACAAGCCCTAAAATTAATTAAAACTGCTAAAACTGTAACTGTAATATTAAGAACTCGGGAAAATTCGTCAATAGTTTGCTAAAATTTTAAAGATTACTAAGCGTAATATTGATCAAAATTCCCTTAAAATGTAAATAGCCAAAAATTTTAGAAAAATTACGGCCTTCGCAAAAATTTTCGGAAAATTGCAAAGTTTTGAACAAGGCATAATTTTGATCAAAATTTGCTAAAACTTTAAGGAATGCCAAAAATTCGGTAAAAATCACGAAAATTTGAGAAATTCGCAAAAACTTGTCAACAGCTACATAATATTAACGTCTTATATTGTTCATAAAGCGCGAAAACTGTAAAAATGTTGACAACTTGTAAAAAACCGCTTTTATCGCCAACATAGCAAAGTTCGCCAAAAGATAAAAAATCGGAAACCAGTCCTAAAATTGATTAAAAACCGCCAAAACTGTAAAAATAATACAAATGAAAAAACGCGAAAAACATACAAGTTTGCGGAAAATTGCTAAATACATGTATTGATGAAATCAATGAAGTATGTCAAAATGAAATACAACAAAAATGAAGTATAACAAAATTTCAGAAAATCATATAGATCGCAAAAACGAAATTGCCAATATCGCGGAAATTGCAAAGTGTAGTAAATGTATGTTTATTTTTATGTTGTAATAACACCGCATCATTAAAATGAACATTTTTGATGCTTTCGAATTAAACCATAAACATAATTGATAAAATTAAAATTCGTCACAAGTAATAATACAAAAGGACATTTCAATCAATTCTTAAGATAAAGGATATAAGCTGGGGTTGTGAATTGAAAAATTTTTTTTAGTTCCCCTTAATACAATTACACATTTGTGCAAAATAACTCCAGGAGTTGAGATGCCTTTTCCATTATATGGCAACGCTTTTTTATATTTTACCTTAAAAACAAACTTCAAAAATCCTTATTAAAATAAATAAAAAGAGAATAAAACTACCTTCTATTTATTATATCATGGATTATTCTATTTGGAGAAAATTTGATTATTCAGGCTTTAGTATCGCAGTAAAAGAATTTCATGTTTTTTGAAGCACCAAGGCAAAGTTTTAAAATAAAGCGGATGGAAACGCATATACGTTCAAGCTATACAAAATGAGCTATACAAAAAGCTGTACGAAAAGCTATACGAAAAAAGCTAATGTGTGTGAAGATAAATATGCCGAGTTAAATATGTTTTTAAAAAAGTGTTGCATGTGAGATTTTTCTATATACGTAATTATTTCGTACTGAATTTTAGACTTTTTCTACCTTTTGAAACTATGACATAGTTAATATTCTCTCACATGGATTCTCTAAGGGATTATTACAATTATTGGGCTATGCCTTCCAATAAAAAAAGGTGTATTTCCTTTTTATTATTTGTTCAACTGTTTTATTTCTTTAGTTCTATCGCTATTCAAAATGGCCTCTATGCACGAGCAAGATCTCAAGAACGAATGAATAGATTCTTGCTTGCTTGTGCCTAGGGTTGCCATCACCATTGTAATTGTAACAATGCTGCCAATTTACATTCTAAAGTTTACATCGCTAATATGTACTAATAGTGTTCACACTACTACTCATTACAGGGATATGACAAAATCTTTCTTCCTCAGGGAATCAAACCTGGCGGAAAATAAAGGTGAGGGATAGTGCTAATGAAATGTGTTTACAGTTTTTTCAAAAGTATTTGTGAAATTTTTTTATAAGCTTTTAAAACTATGACTTAGTTAGTATTCTCTCCTCTATTTTCCACCAGGTTTGATTCCCTGAGGAAGAAGGGTTTGCCCACAGTGGGCATATGCCTTAGAGAATCCATATGAGAGAATGTTAACTAAGTCATAGTTTCAAAAGCTTATAAAAAATTTCACAAAAACTTTTGAAGTAAACTGTAAACGCAGTTTATTAGCCCCATCTCTCACCTTTATTTTCCGCCAGGTTTGATTCTCTGAGGAAGAAGGGTTTGCACACAGTCATAGTTTTAAAAGCTTATAAAACATTTCACAAATAATTTTGAAATAAACTGTAAGCGCAGCTTTTTAGTACTATCCGTCACCTTTATTTTACTTCCGTTTTGATTCCCTGAGTAAGAAGGGTTACGACACACTGGGCATATGCCTTAGAGAATCCATATGAGAGTATATTAACTAAGTCATAGCTTCAAAAGCTTATACAAAATTTTACAAACACTTTTGAAATAAGCTGTAAACGCAGTTTATTACCCTTCACCTTTATTTTCCGCCACGTTTGGTTCCCTGACGAAGAAGGGTTTGGACACGGTGGATATATGCCTTAGAGGATCCATTTGAAAGAATATTAACTAAGTGATAGTTGCAATATGCTTTAGCAAGTATCATTCTTACTTTCAATGGTGTGAAGTATTGAACAGTCCATAATATCCTCAATTTAGCACCCAGTGGATTGCCATGACTTGACCATGTCAGATTGTTATTAAATAGTGTAGATGATTTTTAGATGCACGCATATAAATGCTATTTAAGTCATGATTAAGCTTATTTATGTTCTCCGTGATTGGCGAGCTGGGCTGCTGAGTCATAGTTGCACATCATCTGCATACATGTGGATATTACAATGAGATAAATGACTTGGCAAATCATTAGCGTAAAAGGAGAAGAGTAGTCGTCCCAAAATTGACCATTGAGGAACACCTCTAGTTAGTTTAACTGGATTGAGCACTGTATTGTTCACACATCCTGATTGTGTACGATGTGTAGGATACGACAACATAAGTTTTGCTGCGGTCGAAGAAAAGCTAAAAAAAAGATCATCAGCTTGCCATATAATGTTTCATGCTTAACTGTATCAAATGCTTCTGAGTGATCGAGAAGCACTAACAAATTTATTTTCCCATCATCCAGATCACGCCTAATATTCTGCATCAAATCCACTAAAGCCGTTAGACAACTTTGGTTTGGTCGGAAACCTGATTGCTTATCAACCAACAATTTATTACGATGAATGTAATCAAAAGGAAGCTTAATATAGCTATTGGTTGATATTCATTGTTTGATTTGGGAACTGTAATTATTTTTGTATGTTTCCATTTTAGAGGAAAACAGCTTGTGGTAATAATAAAGAAATATTTTATATATGGTAGAAGAGCAGGTAGCATTAGTTTTACAAACTAGGAATGCATATTGTCGAACCCTACTGCATTTAATTTTATTTGTGCTTAATTTGAAAGAACATCAAGCTGACTGACGCATGAGAAACCCAACATGCTCAAATTAGACATATTAAAGTTATTCAAGTATTTATAACTGAAATACTGTTAAAACCTCTTGTGGCATCCACTGCCAGTGCATTATTGGCAAATATGTTGTTAAGTTCATCAACATCAATGGAGCAATCTACACCTGTGTTTATGTCGACAATTCCAGTATTCCTAATAGTTTTCCATGTGCGCTTGGATTCAAGAGCAGAACCAAATCTTTCAAAATAATATTCAGATTTAGCCATTTTTATCAGTTTATTCGTATTCCTTCTAGCAGATCGGAAAACAACCATTAATTCACGTGTTCGGAAACGCCTCCACCGCGAATACGCTAAATCCCTACGCCTAATAGACTCTCGTATATGGGGGTTAAACCATGGTTTCTTTGTTGCTGTAACAGTTTTCGTTGTAATGGGTACTGCATCATCATAGAACTTCAATACCCGCCAAAAAATATCATGTTTCTGGAAGCATTAAAAAACTTTCATGCAATTTTTTAAAGCGCTTCCGCTGATGCTCAAAAAGAAGGCAGAGATCTCTCAGTGTTCATAATGTTTCAATTACAAAGTTAGTCAGCATTTTACATTTCTTCAACACGAACTCCAAAATAAACAAAATCATATTCAGTACCATTTCAGTAGATTTCAACAATATAGGTTCTAAAGAATTACCGCACGCATTATTTCAAATAAACACCAGCACATTTGAAAACTCAAAACCCATTTCAAGTATGCTCTCTTTCTAAATTTCCCACATATTGCATGGAAGAGAGAAATTTTGTCTGTAGTTTAACGATGATAAAATGAGACATGATTTTAGAGCATTTGTTGGAGATAGAATTCCAGTTTATTTGTAGAAAACTTTCATTAAGAATATCAAAGCTAAAATTTCTAAAGTCTCGAAAAGAATAAGTTTGATCCCTGCACCCAAGCTGAAAATCAAATGCCGCAAGCCAAACTAATTAAGTAACTTTGGATAAACATTAAAAGTAATTTATAGAAATAATTTTTCTCCACTAACTCCTCATTTCCCTTCTTCTCACACTCTCTCCAAATCTAGCTTTTCAATTTAAGCTCAACCCTTCGTTTTGTCCTCCTCTCTATCTTTCTTTCTCTCTTACAGGTATCATCTTTTCTGCTATACCAGTAACCTGCTAACCTAATCTAAGTTGCTAATATCTCAATTAAAATACTTTTTAATATACATTTTTTTTCTTATGAAATCTTTTGTAGCAGAGAATATTTAAATGGGAACCATAAGTAGTGGCAAGCAGGGTTGTCAGATATGGCGATTTCTCGCCAAACGTGGCGATTTTTCAACTTGTTTGGCGCCAACATTTTTGATTTGGCGACATGGCGATTTTTCTGACGATAAATACATTTGTTGGCGATTTTTATGGCCATTTTTTTAAACAAAATTGAAGTTAAAAATGTATATAATTCGGGAAAACTACTTTGTTTAAAGAGTATTTTAAAAAATAAATCCCACCCAAAACTCGTCTGCAAGAAATTAAAACAATGTGATATTGGTGGCTTTTCTTATATTAATAATAATAATCAATGGGTTTTGAATTTGGATGAGAACAATTTACAAGAAATAACTTTTGGCGATTTTATTTCTACTTTTCGCGATTTTCTGCTAAATTTTTATACGATCATTTTATTAAAATTTATGTTAAAAAAAGTATTACATAAAAACAAATTTATTATCAAATATATATTAAGAAAAACTACATAAAATTGATTTTGGCGACTTTTGGCGATTTTTAAAACCGATTTGCGAAATAAGTCGGAAAAAATCTGACAACCCTGGTGGCAAGTAACTATAATTATTTTTTCTCTCTCTCTCTCTCTCTTTATATACGTGCACATATTTGAAATGTTTTTATTTCCTGTTACCTGTATGTTGTGTTGCTACAGTTTCACTCAAGTGATAAGTGACTGCTTAGGATATTTGTTGTATAATAAAGACACAGGTCTTTTCTGGTTTTCTGCAGAATAACCCAGGGTCTTGGAAGGGTACAAGCCTGCGACTTCCCGGTTAATAGTCTAGCGTACTATCCACTACATTACGTGGATAATGGCGAATATTAAAAAAATTGAGAACGTAAAGGAAAGGGACTGAGTACAGAGAACAGATTTTGAATTAAGCTTAATTCTTTCACTACTCTACTATTGTAGGTTTTGTTTAAGACCAGTATTGCAGCACCTCTGGTGTTAGGTAAACGCGTTAATTTTTTTCAGTTGTAGTTATATGTAACCATTCTATTTATTGTTTTACTTCGCTGCCAATTTCGCTATTGTTACCTAGGAAGGAGAGCGCTGTGATATTCATTAGCATCGAACAGTATCAATCGGTGCCGTTAATGCTTAGTGAGCAGTGTTATTCTTTCATCATTTAAACAGCCGAACAACAAACAAGGCAACACCAGACTAATACACGTCGAAAAAATGTATGATGCTAATGACTTGCCAGGGACAAGGATTGAACCCAGCATCACTTGCTTTGTAGTCAAAGCGCCTTAGATTATTTTCTCTCGTGTACTTAGTTCGCGACTGCTACTAAGAGGAGCCCAGATCTGACTAGATCCATATGACAGACAGTATTTTACTACAATATAACTTAATTCCTTTTTCACACTATTTCCTTTTGTTTCATCAAAACCCTGTTTTTTCATCGTTGAAATACTTGACATCGTTACGTTCACAAAAGAATCACACGTATTTAATATATTTAAGGCTTATACACATCGCAGTCCAGCTATTGTTTTCCATTTTATTATTTTTATTATAAGATTTTATATAACAGCATTTTTTAGAATATATGGTATTTGCTTTTCCTATATGTTTGCAAGTGTGGTTGGAGAAACATGCACATAAAATATGTAGAATGGGTGACATTAAAGCAGTTATTTACTGTAGGTGTGAAATCCAACACAGGTAACTTAATATTAAAATTGTAAAGAAATAGATTTTTGGCACGTGTTTCTACAATGTATGTAGAAATATAACCTTTCTTGTAGGTGTATAAGAAGTAGAGAATTAAAGTGAGTTTTAATGTGTATGTATGATTGGTATTTAGAATACATTAAAAATTACGTGTGAAAATTACCACATACATTTTACACATAATTTTTCAATATAATAATGCTTTCGGAGTAGAGTGGTGACACATTTATGTTTTTTATTTTTACATTCATATTTACAATTAAACTCTGTTGTACTTCATGATATATAAAATGAGTTCCGACTGTTATGTAGTTAGATTTAATTTTTATTTAAAGAAAAAGTGAACAATGACATCTCACTTCTGTGATAGTATAGACAATAATTTTATTTTGCCAATTTTTTTAATTATATGCATGCCACAAAGCGTATATAGTACGTAACTTATACTTAGTATGTAACTTAAACGTAACATACATAGAATTAGTAAAGTTTTGATACAGTTTACCCAAAATATAAGTATATTGTATGGCTATTTTATTCGATATTTGAAAACAATTAACGTTCTCAATAATAAAACCTATGCAATTTTACATTCTTAATTTTTTAATGGTTTCATTAGTTTCACTTGTAACAAACTAACAATGTAATAGACTCTTGCAACGTAATTTTCACAAATTTCAAGACGTCCGATAAACTTGAAACGTTTCACACACTTTAGTTTACCATGACTATACAATCTGGTGGATGCAAAAGTGGGCACTGTTACGCCCATGCAATGTAGCAGTTGTTTTTCAACTACTACTACTCCACTGATTCATATGAGACTTCACACACACATTGAGTTTCTCTGACAATTAGGGGCTTTCCCGGGAATTCCTGGGACGTTTATTTTCATTTCGCGCTTTCCCGGGAAATTTTTCCGGTAATTCCCGGGACTAAAAATCAATTTATATACATAAAAAAGTACTAATTTTGGCACCCAAAAATTCTTCTTTTTCTTTAAATTATTGCCGCTAATCATTAAATAATATCTATGTCAGGGGAAAGAAACCAAGTGTATATTAAATTATTTTGGGTTGAAAAACGAAGAGAAAAACTTTGTATCATTAATTAATTATTTAAAAGAACCAAAGTAAACTTTTTTTCTTATACAACGGACTTTTAACTGCCCGGGCAACTTCTGTCAAGGGCGAAGGCTTTTCTCAACAACTGAAATTGTGCTACTTAAATAAACCGATTGTGAGATGAAACAATTAATACATTGACTGTTTTAAAAGACCATTTGCAACAAAGAATATAGAAGTAAAAACTTTCTAAGGGTAGAGAGTTTTCATTGCATACAAAGGAATAAAGGACTGATTTCACTTTTATAAGACTGTCAGCAGCATTTATCATAGAAAACCTTTTAATCGCTATTTGGACCACTTCATGATAACCACATGTTAAAATCATTAATGAATGATCACAAATAAACGTACGTTGATTTCAGTCCATCAGTGATTTTACTAATGATTTTTATACTCTCTTAGTGCTCGTTCTAAAACTAGTTTTTAAGTACGAAGTTTTCTTAAAATTTCGATAAAAATATTGTTGTTTTTACCTAATGTACTTTGAATTCTTCTGTAATCTTTTCTGATTAGTTAAGTTTTGTGCTGTTTGCTTGTGAAATACTTTTAAAATAAAGCTCACTTAAAACAAAAAATTATTGAATGATTAATTTTGCTTATATAAAAATCAATGGATACCGGAAATTTAAATGTTTGCTAAATATTTTAGTACGTTCTTCGATTTCCGGGAATTCCCGGGATCCCGGGAATTTCGTTTTATTTGGCCGCTCTCTCGGAAAAAAAGTCCATGAATAAAAAACCCTACTAACAATACAATATAATGATAAAAAAAAATGGGCAATGCCCTTCCCAGCCGATGTAATTATCCTTTTCAACTACTTCTACTTAGTAGATTTTTATGAAACTTTTGACACACATTCAACTGCACTGAAAATACAATTTGATGATAAAAAAAAGTGAAAATAGCCCACCCATACAAAGAAAATGTTATTTTTCAACTATATATACTAAATAGACTCGTATGAAACTTTGCACACACATTGAGCTCCCCTGATAAAACGATTTAATGATGTAAAGGTGGGCAGTGCCGCGCCCAAGCAATGTAAATAAAAGGTTTTTTTTTAATTTTTTATGCTGTGTATTTTTTAATGTCTTTCCATCAAAAAATGGAAAGTTTCTCATTTAATCAGCAATTTATCATCAGATTTCAACGACCTGAGGCCCTAGACACTATTTTTACGATTATGTCCATATGGTTGGCTGTATGTGTAATGTGCATTATACATGTATATGCATGTGTATGTGTGTTAGACATCTACTTAAATACTAATAATGAATATATTGGCGTTATTCAGTTTTTGGTGCAAATGGTCTTGCGAAAGAACAAATGGAAAATATCAGATCATTTTTGTAAAATTCAACAACAAAATAGACAGAGTTGAAGTTTAATTTCATAAAAAAGATGAAATTTTTTAAAAATTTTTTAGTCAAAATTTTTTCATTGGAGATGCATGACAATGAGAAAAGGACAACGAATACTCGACATTAAATATCCAAATGTAATGAAGTCGGTTAATTTAGTTGTACTACTTAAGGTACGGTCACACTTGGCAAATATTTGCCAAAAAAACGTAACCACTACTTTTGGTCAGGGTTAGTGTGATTCAACTTGGTATATATATCACAAAATAAAGTCAATTATGCCGCCAAATGATATTTTTATATTATTTTTAATAAATGCGATCCCATATTTAAAAAATTATTGAAATTAAAGAAAACGGAATTTTAGCTTGTCTGTTGGTCACGTTTTTTTCGGCAAATTTTTTTTTCGACAAATGTTGAACAAAAGGGAGTTTGGGTAAATTTTAAAAAGTTAGTCCAATGGTTTACAAATTTGAATTCAAATAAAACAATAAAAAATATTTTTAACATCGGTGAAGCTGGGCTTATAAGAAAGACATTTTTTAATTTTTAAATCCTTTAAGTCAATGAATTATGATTCGATCAATACAATCGTTGTACTGACTGAAAGATCAAAAGATATCTATAAAAAATGTAAAATTAATGAATAACTTTTGGAATTCTTGGCAATACAAAAAAAAGCAAAAATACAATTTTTTTGCTAATATATCGAAAAGTTTCTTAAGAAATATAAAAGAAATTCATATTTGAATTAAGAATTTTATATATGCATTTCTGCGAGGAAGTCCGATTTTTTCCTTTTTGTCCTTTTTTTTCAAAGAAAAACTTTACTACCTTTATTTTTTGTGTAGAACGGAAGTATCTCAACATTTAGTAAAATAGAGGAGAATTCGAGCTAAATGGTTCTAAAATACAATCTCCATTGCTTGGTACCGTCATGTGACAAAAATTAGATCTTTCTGTAAAAATGCCTATTTATAACAGTCTGGCTTGGCAGTTTTAAAATAATATTTTAAAAACAATTACATGTATTGGCTATAAGGACCGCCACCCAAAGGATATTTTGTACAGCAGAAGGGAAAATTTTGGGAAAAATTGTGTTCGATTCCATCTATGAAAAACTTTTGTTATGTATTAGTATTTTTTTGCTATGTGTATTTTTATAATAATCTAAAAAAAATTTAAATAACACATTTTTACTAGCTGACTAACCAACTATAAAAATACTCCCGCATTTCACTTCTTACACTAATTTGTTCTTCTCACAATTTTTAACACGTTTTTCATTAAACTAATTTTTTTCTTTGCTTCCTGACACAAAAAAAAAACAGCTTAATAAAAAATTGAAATAAGCTAAATTTGTAGTTAAGACTCTTTGATATACTAAGCACGTTTTTCTGAGAAGATGATGATGACACTACACAGATTTTGCCATAAACTTGTCTATAAAAAAAACCTAAACCGAAAAAATTGATTTGAGAAAAATTGAAGCAAACGTTTTACTAGTCAATTTTAACGATTAAACGACACTTGTTCTACATTTCTCTTTTTTTTGGAAACATGGTTGTAAAAATCTGCTAGCCTCAGCAGGCGGTATCTTATAAAGTATGATTTAATCAAAACTGAGGCAAGCAAGGAACAACAGAAAAATTTAAAGCATTGAAAAATTAATATAAAATTCAATGATTCCAAGCACGTGAAATTCAATTTTATTTTAAGGGAAATATTTTTAAGGATTAATTTTATGGAATATAAAAAAGGAAACACATAAATATTTTCAGAAAATATTATTATTTTGTGGTAATGAATTATGTGGTTTAGAAATGTAAAAATGAAATCCAAAGGTAATTTGAAATTCAGTGTTATATCTAAAACTGAAAAGGAGTGTGAATATAAAACTTTGTGTCTCCTTTTCGTAGATCAGAGTGGCAGTAAAAAATTTTAATTTAAATTTTTTTAAGTCCCATACCCAAAATCTATGGGTATTTATAAAAAACTAATAAAAAGAAAGAAGAAAATGTCAAATCAATCAGTTAAGATTAAGGCGTATCGCATCACACGTTCGCCCAAGTTTGAGCAAATGCCCTTTATCATTCTAAAAGTTGTTCTGTGAAGTTTCCAGCAGCTTTTGCCTTACCGACTGTTATCTAAATCCCATATTGAACAAAATGTGGCCTGATTCTAACGTCTGATTCAAAATGGTTAAAATAACCATATATATGGTTAAAAACAGCCATATGCATGGTTCAAGCAACCATGTATATGGTTCAAAACAACCATATATATATATATATATATATATATATATATATATATATATATATATATATATATATATATATATATATATATATATATATATATATATATATATATATATATATATATATATATATATATATATATATATATATATATATATATATATATATATATATATATATATATATATATATATATATATATATATATATATATATATATATATATATATATATATATATATATATATATATATATATATTGTTCAAAATTACAAAATATGGTCTGATATAACCATGGTTAAAATTAGCCATATAAATGGTTCTAAATAACCATATATATTGTTCTATATAATCATATATTTATTGTTTTCTTAACCATAAGTAGTCAGTGTGTTGAATCTGAAATATAATTTATCTTTTTTCACATAGATACATAAATATTTGTTGACACATGTTATTTACAACCGGGCATGTTCTGAAAATATTTCGTTGTGAAATCGGCCACATTCAAAAACTGTGTCGGGAAACATGTCATTGCTGACGCAACTATGCCACAACCATATATTTTCTTTGCGTGTAGAAACAATTGTCTTAGTGAAAGCAATTTAGCATTTGTGTGTCTGTAAACAAGTTGAACTATTTAACTTCATAAACCAATAACTATGCAAGTTTATTTATAGCTAAGATACATTTTCCTTCTATTTACACTTGAATTACTAAAATTCATATTGAATCCCATTGCCAAACAATTTTGCTAGTTCAATTAGTATTCCTGCATGCTTGAATGAATGTCTCACGGCTGACATACTTTGAATAACATCTGTAGCATATTGCAATCAAAAATATTTACTATACATTCAGAAACATTTATATGTAAGTCGTAATTTGTATGAATGCAGGAGAAGCTAAACCGATAAAATGTTTCTTTAAGACAAATAAAAATGTTACTAAATTATATTTATGTGATGTATATCTTTTATAAAACTAATCAGAAGTACTACTGCACATATTACGGAAAATATTTAAAAATCAATTACGAAAGTAAAGAAAGTTACGACCGAATGCCCCTTTAAAATTTGGTTGCCAATCTGTTACAATACAAGTCACGTAGCTGGTTTCCAAGGACTAGCAAACTGATTGGAGTTTTAGAATTTTATATCAGAGGGATAATTGACATAATTAAGATACTCAGTGATAAGTTCTATATCAGAGCTGAAGGTACTTGTCCTGAGGTAGTTTCTTTAATACTAGTCACATTACTGTAGTTAATTTGAAACAGGGTAATAAATCTGCAACTCTGAAACTTACGATTCGATTACAAAACGATGTATGTACGTGAAAATCATAGAGGAGGACCTAAGCTTTAAAATTCCCAAAACCCAAAAAAAAGCTCCAAAACTGAAGAAAACCCCCCAAAACTAATACAAATCGCAAAAACTAAAAATATCGGTAATAAACGAGAGAAAACGTTAAAGCAAAAAACGTCAAAACCAAAAATCACAAAACTAAAAAATTCGGCAAAAAAACGAAAAAAATTACCAATTTGAAAAAAGCGCCAAAATAAAAAAAATCGCTTAGTGAACAAAAAAAAAACTTTAAAAAATAAAATTAAACGAAAAAATTTCCGCAATGAAAAAAGGGCATGAACAGGGTTTTATTAGGTAGGTAGCTAGCATTATTCTGGCTTGAAATGAAGACATCTTGGCTATAAATGTAGGTGCTAGGGCAAAATTAGTACAAAAACTCAAATTTCAAGAAGAAAATTTTTATATTATAAAAAAAACTAACTAAAAAAGTTTTTTTTTCTGAAATTTCTACTGTGACCTCTAAATGCATTATTTAACTACGTGTTAAAAAATTATTTATGTACATTTTTGGTTAGTTTTTTTATAATATAAAAATTTGCTTCCTGAAATTTGAGTTTTTTTTACTAATTTTGCCCTAGCACCTATATTTATAGCCAGGATGTCTTCATTTCAAGCCAGAATAATGCCAACTATATACCTAATAAGACTTTGTGCATGGCTTTTTTAAGCACCCTCTGCAAAGTTTTTTACAGCCACCTAAACTCCAAAACTATTTTGAAAATTTATGTTTGTCGACCACTGTCAAATGTAGGGTACATACCAAAAATTTCCGCTAAATTCATCATTAAAACATGACCTTTACCGTGTATGAAAATAAAATTAACATTTCTAACAAAACTTGTTACAATTTTAAAAATTCTGAAAGCACTTTTTTTTGGAAAAATCTACGATTTTTTAGTTCAATTTCAAAGTTTTGAGTTTATACCTTTGTTACGACTTAACGGCTCAAGATATTTCAAAGCTTTGTTCGGTGAGTTTACTTAGAATTTTATCAGCAATTCAATATTGTACAAATAGGTAAAATCAAAGGTTTAGTAAAAAAATTACAACAAAAAAAAAACAAAAAAGTTGAGGCAAAAAATTTAAAATTTTAATATCGAAGTGAAATATTATTTTTTTAAAGAGAAGTAGCACAATCAGACAATTAATGCCTACCAGTTAATGAATGTATGTGTTACATTCTTTTGGGAAAGGGATAGTGTAGAGAGAACAGGTGGTGAAGTGGGAGAGAGATAGAAAGCTTAAATCATATACAACCCGGCTATTGCGCGTTTTTCTGTAGAGCAGTGTTGCAAGCCCCTCTGGTGTCAAGTAGAGGCATTGAGTTGTTTTTAAGCTGTGTAGCCATTTTATTAGTTGTTTTACTTCGCCGACGGTTCTACAATACCGACGAAGGAGTGTGCTGTGAAGTGCATTGGGATATGTTAGCTTTTTTCAATCACTGCCGGTATTGCCAAAGTGATCAGTGCTATGCCTTCATCACTTTAACAGTCCAACAACAACTAACACAATAACACATCAATGCAGATGAGAAAAATGCATGATGTTTTTTGCTTGCATGGAACTAGTCTTGAACACAAGACCTCAGGGTTTGTAGTCAAACGCGCTAACTACTCAGCCAACAGCACCCTCTAAAAGATACAAAAATAATTGTGAACAGATTTTTCTTTATTTTGTCTAGCAAAATCCAACCCGCCTAAAATGTTACAAATCGGTTAATATTTACGAAAGTTACAAGCCGCACAATGTTTTTCACAACTGAGGTAGCCAACTTTCAGACCTTTTAGCTCCGGCCCTGGTGTAGCTAAAACTTAGGGAGACACGATTCAGAAAGCCTGACTCCTTCTTTGGTAATATTTTAATTTTTATGCAAATCCATTTAGTAGTTTAGAAGTTCCATACTTATTAAAACTTTTTTTCTAATTTACACCACTGTGCGTATACTATACTATACTATAGTTTGTATACGCTCTTTGACGTGCAGTGACCATACCAATAAACCGATCACGTTCAAGCTTCACATTGTGATTTCCACAACGATTAGTTATCTATGTATTTAATTTGAGCTCAATCTAAAACAATTCATGTGTTCTATCGACATTTAGTTGAAATTTTGGCGGATGCTTGTATTAAGACTAGATGTAAACATGGACCGATTTCATTAAATTTTTTGTTAGGTATATTCCCAGCAAAAATAAATTTGGTACAAGGAAGCAGGTAGATTAATTAGAAGTGCTTCGGCGATGCGGAAAAGCACACAGTGCATCCCCTCTGCTTTACGAGGATACAAAAACGTAAGCGAGCGAAGAAACATACCACACACACGATGAATTTGGTTGTCTATTTATGTTTTTTCATGTGTTTTAAACATGAAGTTTTTTATTCAACTCAAATATGGATGCGAGTGTGATTTTTGCTTCGTAATTTAATTTTTTCATTCTTCCATTGAATTGTGTATGAAAATAAATGTGCCTCGATTCTGTGTTCTAGTCTACCATGCGGAGATCGTGGGATCGATTCGTGATTCAATACGCGAACAAAAAGTATTTAATAAAAGTAAATTGTAGTGTTATATATTTACACTTGTATTTGTACCATTTAATACGTGAATAAATATAAAAACAATATAAAATAATGACAAATAAAAAATTAATCCAAGTATAGTAAAATTGTGATATAAAGAGCAAAACATTTTTTAATTATATACATATAAAAAAGACATGAGGTTAATGCGTCTAGGATGCGCAAAAAGAAGCTCATGCCTCCAGACCTATCAAGTGGGACATCCCATACAAAAATCATGTAATACCGAAGCAGGTTGGTAAGGGAGAGTACCGAAATCTCTCCCTTACAAACCTGGTTCCGGTAGGCGGATATTTTTGCTGGGTTTGTAGTGCATGGCTAAGTTATGAACCGAATAATGTCCAATTATCTTAAGAATCGCGCCTTTAATCTAATGAAAATGATCCAAAAACTAAAATTTTAAATCTTAAATATCTCTTCTTTAAGAGCTAACATTGAAAAACGGCAAATGCCACTGAAATCAGCGTACTAAAATTAAGTTTATTCGTCGGGCTCCCCTTCTGCCGGTCTTTTTCGACTTGCATGGTGTAATTAATTAATGAGAGCTATCACGCTACACCATTAGAATGCGGTATCATTCGAATTGTCTTAATCATATGCTGGTCATAGGATATGTGACGTCACATAAAATTCTTGCGAGCACATTTAAAGAGGCAACCCTGCACCAATACATTCCTCAACTTCAGAATACCAATAAAAAAATATATAGTTCGTTAAAAGACAGACAAGTGTAGATATTTGCAGTCGCCTCTCGTACTATGTACATTTATGCGTTATTAAGTGTAAATAAGTGCTGATTTATTTATGTATAACCATATCAGGCATTTAATAACACTAATGCTCTGCTTTATAATTTATAGATAAAAAAAATATATGTATATATTTTTTTATTTATGTATAAAAAACAAGCTTTCATCAATTATATGTTTTTGTGGCTATTGAAAATAAAACAAAAAGTAAATATATATATTATTATTTATGTACATATATATCTATCCATGCATTTGTTTAAATTATTGTTTTATTCTGTTGGTGTTATTCATTCTTGTTAAGGATATTTTTATATCCAATAAAAAAAACTTTATAACAATTATTTTGACACACATGGTTATTTTAATACAAATATTTATGTAGAAGATAATCAAAATATATTAGAGTATACTACGACTGCAAAAACATATTATAAATATGAATTAAATTTTGATTTAAAAGCCTATAAAGCCGAGATCTCTACATACATGAAGTTTTCACATGCACAATGGCAAAGTACATTCACATCGTATTGTTTCAAATTAGGGCCTTAATAAGAAATACAGATAGTGTTCTAGAGCAGCAGACTAAGATAGACGGGTTTGACTCTCGCAAAGTCTCTTACTGCTGCTGCACACAAGCCAAATAGACAGTACGTCGCGGCGTTCTTAATTTAACCTCGTATCTACAAAATCATAATTTTCGGGATATCAATAAAAACATTTCTTTTAGTAATAAATATTCATAATATATGTTAAATAAGATAAGAAGCATCGATCTACCCTAGTGTTCCTAAGATACAACTCCTCTTTTTTTGTTACGTCATATAAGACCTACAGAATGTGTTTCACTAGTAGTCTCTATTTCAAACAAAAATGTAGTTATAAGGTTGACCCACAATGGCGGAGAATAGCTTACCTACATTATTACTTAATAGATAAACACCAACATAAGTATATACAATACCTTTAAAAGCGCAGATTCTTTGTACGGATTGCTGGTTGAAAATCTGTTGCTTTAAATCTAATAGAAATTAGTTGTTAATAACTCATTAAGGATTTTGTGGTTTTTATAAAATTCATAACCATTTTTATTAATCAATGAATAATTTATTATGTGGTCTTACATGACTGCATGTAGGTCGTCTTTGTTGGATTTATTTGTTGAAAAATAAATTATTCAAACAACAAATAGAAAAAAAATGTTAAAAAATACTAACAATGAGCCATAAATTAAACTGTTAATGGCCAATAATAAATAATTTTATTTATACAATAAACGAAAAAATATTATATTGAAATAATGTTGCTGTGGTTGTCACCTGCAGCTAATAGTTTCAAGCATATGCATTAATTTTTTCTGTATTCTTTTAAAATATTGTTTAATAGAAGTCAACGGATTATAAAACAGCAGAAAACCCATCATAGAGTTTTCTATATATATTTTTTTCCTCATTACCATTCTATTTATTTTTTTATCGATAATATAGATTAATGCTCGCAAATAAAACAAAAACAAAACTATAAATGACAGGTTATTTCAATAAGAAGAACGAAGTGGCAGTGCGATAACTTTATGATGACAAGGGATTTCAATATGTTTATTAAAAAAATTTATAATTAAAAAATCTGCTATTATATGTGGGAGATTACTTTGCACTACCATATACATAGATTTACATGAATGCGACATTATCTTATGTTATAACGTATTTTAATCTTCACTTTCATTCGGATATTATGTCATGAATTCATGCTGAGATTAGTACACTCAAAAAAGTTTTACATTTACTGTTTATAGTTTGTTGAAAAAGTTTTCCGTGAAGTTCAAAATAAATTAAAATTTAGTCGTTAAGGTATGCAATTTATTTTTTTAAATTTTTCGTACGTTATTCAAAAAACAACCTGCAAGGAAGTAATTATTTTCTGTCGAGTTAATAATTTCAGTTAAGTTTCAACTCATACAAATAAAAAAAAACATAGATTACAAATAATAGTTTTCAAAAGGAAAATAATTTGAAAATAAAAATTTTTTTAATTTGTCATTTTTTATTGTTAAAAATACGTATAAAAATATTTACATGTGTACATGTAGAAGAATTGGAATTGGTAAGTACATAAAAAAATGCATGTATGCATTTATTTAAAGAAAACATGTAATGAACATTTTTTTTCTTATTTGCAGGCAACGCATTAGAATACTGAAAGCTTTCCACGAACGTATTGAAAATCTATCTATTTTGTTCGACGTAGCTCAAGCTTTTATCAGCAACGTTGCAAAATTTTAGGACAAGTTATTTATAATTTGTTAAACTGCGTATTATAGTGCGTTTACATCTCCGCAAAATGTAGTAGATTTCACTTGAATTTTTATCAAAATATATACCGTTCACACCAAGCTTCTTTGGCATTAAACAAGATTTCGTATTCAGAACAAAACCTTTGACTAAAATTTAACTTAAACTGCAATCCAACAAGAGGAAAGTTAGCTAATTTTGTATAGTAATTTTGTAGAGCATGCTCTAGCGTAGTATCAACGTAGCTAATTCACACATCGTTTACAAAAAATGCTGTACCGGGTAGTACAAAAAAAGTCTATTTACTAGATTTTTATTAGATTTCTTCGAAATCTAGTGACGAAGTAGATTTTGTTTTGTATGCAGCGTTGCCAAATGTGCAGTTTTCCCTGAATTTGCCAGTTTTTCTAACTCTTGAGCAGCTTTGCAGTTTTTTGCTTAAAAAGTAAGTTTTTCTGTAAATTGTGCAGATTTTTCAGTTTTTCCATATTAGTTTTTTAATCTCAAGTTTGTTATTTTAATTCCAACTTCTGAAGCCATAGTTCTACCCATTTTGCTTAATATAAAACACAGCTAAGGTTTACTAGTACTTTTTCAAATAGCAAGAAGGAGTTCACACACATTTAGGTCTACGAAAGTTGGAGTTTGCTATTATTGTTTGCAAGTTGAGTTCATACGTAAAAACAAAATACTGTGCTTTTAAGACGTCCTACACTTATATTAATTCGTCTTGTTGTTGTTGTTAGTAGTTTAAGCAAAATATCCCATAGTGCGACTGAAACACTTCCTTTCGAATTAATTACGAAATTTATAAATTTGGAGAGCCAAATTTTCTTAACTAGTGCCGATGAGGCTCCGAGGTGGTACAACGTACCAACTTGACATTATTTTACATCCGATCCTTAGCGTTTGGGACTATATGCTGAATCTAGTTCTAATGATTCAACACAATACCATGAGCTGAGTTCATTTTCATAGTTATATTCTCAAATTAACCAACAATTATTAAATACTCTGTTAACTTTACGTTAACAACCCATCCCCCAACTAGAATTTTATTATGTGCAGTTCTTTCACATGAAAATAATATTTTTTTCCTTCTAAATTTAGTTTTTTTTTTCAAGAATATTATGGCAACGCTGTTTGTATGGGAAATCTACTCGAAATCTACTAGATTTGGCTCGAAATCTCGTAAGTACTACATTTCGCTCAGATGTAAACGCACTGTTATACATTATTTCTTCTAGTTTTTTTTACCTTTTTAATTAAATTAGTTTTTTAGTTCTCAGGAATCTTCTACATTTAGAGGGTGATTATGCAGGAAACTCTCTAAGAAACATATCATGTTTTTTGAGCGACAAAGCTCATTATAAAATTTATGTAATTAATTTTATTTTTAATTTTTTGTTCTCATTTACATTAACAATATTTAATGTTTTCATTAATCTATTAACTATGTTCAACTATGGTAATAATATGTAAATATAAATATGTAAAATTTAATTATATATGTATATAGCTGTAGCGGCTGCCTTTGTGCATGAACAAGAGATAGTGTTGCCAGATGATCGGCCTTGCTGGCATGCTGGCGGATGCTCCGGCTAGGGCTCGCCGTATTGGGGGTGGTTCTTGCCGACCCATCTAGCTTGTCCGGCAGCTACAAAAAAATCATGCCAGCCTATTTAATTCTGAAACCAGAAAAATTTCAAAGATGGATTGTGGTACAATATAAAATTGGGAACCCGAAGCAAGACATCATTACCCCCCTGCTTATTCAATTTCTCACACACAGCCAAATCTTCCTGGCGGATGTTGTGCCAGGGTATGAACCCTCCCCTCAGAGATCATCAAACCTCTCCATGACACCGTTCTTATTTTACGATGTCCCTTGGGCTGCGTCACCTGAGAAGACCCTTTTCTTCCCCTCACTTACCGCGCTTTAAAAAACCTTAGCACCTGTTCATCTTAATGAAACGCTTTAAAAAAAATTCATTTAAAACAAGCGTACATTATGCTGAATTTATTAAATTAAAATTTTATAATTATGTTTAAATTTTTATATAAATGTATAACTAATATAATTCATTTTTAGAGGAAAAACAAATTCTGATTAGATTTTGATTAAATTAATTAGCATGTAAGGCCAGTACAAAATTTAAATAAAATAAAAAAAATCAATAAAAGCCAATAAATTGTTCAATTAAAATACAAAAAAAACCTTGCCATAAGGCTACTATTTCCTTTTCCTTGACTACCGGTTCTGACCGGAAATGACGTCGTACGTAACGTGTCCGGCGTGTTATGTCTAAGTAAATTGTCGCCTTTGGCTATTTCGATATATGTATATATTTATTCTTGTTTAATAAAGTTAAGGCAAACACCTAGTTCTTGGGCAACAGCCCTCGTACCCTACAAGCTAGCTAGGTTGAGCTCACCCTATCAATGCTATAAAATGTAAAAATAGTAAGGTCTAAATATGCTTGGGTGTTTTCCCCAACGACTATTGTAAAAAGAAATATATAAATATATAATAAAATTTGTTATTTGCGTCCGTTTCTGTACGTCAGAGGTCCGTGTCAGAAACTACAACGATACCTCGTGCCGTCTGAGGACGACACGCACTTCAGGAACTCCCTCGATGGAGGCGACTATTGGCTGGTTGTCTCCCCTTCTTCGGATGTCTCTGTTTTGTTGACACTTATCTTTAAGGCGATGTTTTCTCCCAATCAGCTGCGGGCACAGCTTTCAAGATGACTGTACTTGATGCCTCTCCGTCACTTTCAGGATTTCTGGCGGGAACTATCTAGCTTCGTTGTCCACTTCGTTGAGCTTGTTTTTTTTTTTTACTTTTACCCCTTTCTACTGTAGGCAGGTGTTTAGTTGTAGTGCAATTTTTCAATTTCGGCTGGAGTTATTCAGTTGTTGATATCGTTTTAAGTTTTAGCAATTACTTATTAAGCACTACGTGATAAGCTTCCGAGTTGCAATACAGCTTTAGGTATTTAATAAATTTCACCTTCATTAGTTTTGTAGGGTAATTTCCTTGTATTTTGTTCAATAGGTTTAAGGAGCTTGTTGAATTGTTTTAAGTAGGATGTTAAATAATTTTAAGCCGTTTGTTTGCTAATTTTAAGTAGTTTGTTTGATAGCTTGTTTTTTTATATCATGGTTTCTTAAATGGTTTTACGTATTTTGTTAAATAACTTCAAGTAGCTTGTAGAATAGTTTTAGGCACTTTGTTAAATAATCTTACGTCGTTTGTTTGATAATTTTAGACAGTTTGTAGAATAATTGTAGGTATTTTGTTAAATAATTTTAAGTATTTTGTTGAATAATTTTAGGTATTTAAATAATTTTAGGTATTTTGTTAAATAATTTCAATTATTTTGTGCAATAATTTTAAGTCTTTTGTTGAATAGTTTTAGGTAGTTTGCTGAATGGTTTTAAGCACTTTGTTGAATAATTTTAGGTATTTTGCACTGGTACCTTAATTATTTCACTTACAGTGTGTTTGTAAATCTGCCTTATAAGTATGCATTTGCTATATCCTGATAATTTTTAAGGTGGTTGTGAGTTTCAATAAATTTTATTTCAGTGATAGACCAGTTTTTATGTAATTTTAATTCACTAGTTTTAAGCGTTCGAAGTTTTCCAAGATTTTCACTTTCCTTACTTATTTTACGTATTTTGGTGTATCAAATGTTGCGTGGTTCTATCCATTTGGCTTCACTGCGGTAGTTTGTAGGTTAATTGTTATGGCACTTTAATTTTTGACTCGTCCTTGTGATTTAACTTTAAGTGTTCCGTTTTAGGTTAGGTTGATGTAAGTATTTGAGAAGTTTTTATCTTAATTTTGTTTTGATTTTCAACATGAACCTTGTTGCCTAGCTTGAAGCTTTGATCCTTTATTAGTTTTTCATTTTCCAAATGCTATGATAATTTTTTGTTATCTAGTTTTAATATTTAGATCCTAATTATTGTTTAATATTTAGATAATTTTTCTTTTGTTAACTAGTTAAAATAATTAGATCATTTTTTTTCCTTTGTTAACTAGTTATAATATTTAGATCAATTTTTCTTTTGTTAACTAGCCATATTTTTTTGCAACCCAATTTTTTTGTTAACTAGTTTTAATTTATTTTTATAAAACACCATTTTTGTTAACTATTTTTAGGTGATCAAGTACTTTCTTTTAGGTATTCTATTAACTTCCACCCGTTTTTCTTTTACTTTACACTTGATGATTTCTTTTCACACTTTTCAACCACTTGTCGCTTTTCTCACTCGCCATCAACTCATACTTCCCGATCATTACGGTTTCATTTTATCACCGTCAAACCACCGCCATTACAAATTTTCTTCTTTTTCTCGAACATTCGGCTCCCGCTCGAGCTACCATCTTTATTTTCTTCGTTATCCCCCTCCCTTTTCCATCTGTCATTTGGTTGCATATTACAGAAAAATGCAACTCTTTGTTTAGTACACGGTTTACACCTGTTACTATTCGTGTTGCTACACCTGACCGCGTGCACACCACAAATCCAACCATTCCTATGTTCCGCCCTGGAACTAGGAATGGAAGGGGAAAATGGGCACTTCTTTAAGGGGAACACGGTAGAGTATATTCCAAACCCTTCTCCAGCCTACCTGATCTATTTTCGTGCTTTAATAACTGCTCGAGCTGTTCCAACCTTTGCGTACTAATAATATAGAACCCCGTGGGGATATCTACGAATCCGTTTTCGGGTATTGTAAACCATCCAACCGGGGAGATGAATCTCTGATTCCGCCGCCGCGCAAAAATTTTCACCGCCGCGTCGCCGCTCGTACACAAAAAAAACGCCGCCAAAAAGAAATTTTTTTTTTTATTAGCCGCCGCGTTTGGTTCAGTTTTTCCTCTTTTTACCTTTTTAGATATTAGCTTATATACTTCTCAAACAAAAAAAAAATTCTCTTGCAAGTGTAATTTACCTTATTTTCCTAACAACCCGTAATTATATCCTAAATAATTAGAAAAAGTCCTAACGCCACTAAAACTCCCTAAAAGTACTTTCCACTCTATATGTACTTACAAAATTCCTTGTATTTCTCACTTTTTAGAAAGCTTTAGTGCTCACTAAGGTTCTATTATAATAATAATAACAAACTACCTATTTGAACTATGCTAATAAAATTATTCTATATGCACAGGTACAAAACTTCAAGGGCACCTGGACGATAAGCAAGATATAGGTATGGACGATCACCCGATGTTAATTCAGTGTGTGAGTGGGTCCTCAACCAAAAAAAAATAATAAAATAATGACCTTAATGCTAATAATGAATTTAAGTGCAGAAACTAAAGTCTTTTCCTTCTTTTTCAGATTTACAACTCTTACGCCCAACATCTTCCTATAAAACGATGTCTTCATCATCATCTATACCATGATGTCCTCCACAAACAAGAGCAATGGTGAGTAGTACATTCTAAGATATTTACCTAATTATCTAAGTACGTAGGCTATTTATACTATCTAGCTAAGTTTCGTCCCAAAGTCACTGCATTAATTTTACACCACGCGCAATAATACTTATCCGAACTCATCAGTCGAAATCTGGTTTTGCTATCAAGTGTAGAATCCATAATAACCTTCTATTGCTTTTTGCCTTGACTCGCTATAAGACGGCCTAAACCACATCATGCTCTAGGTGACAAACAACCCTTAGCTCTTAATGGCATAGTTCCGCAGAGTAATCATGGGGTTGCACCAATAGAGTTATGACAGACTATCCATGTAGTTATATATTTTCGCAACGCTTGCTTGAGTCGGCAAAAAAATAAACTTGCAACAATTCTCAGGTTTCGCTTATAAAATAAATAATTGCTGGTGTAGAATCCGCAGATGACGATGGATTTTAAAATTTCTACTTAGCTAGGTATCAATAAAAAACAAAAGGTAGCATCTGAACTAATAGAGTATTTATGCATTAATTTTTAATTTACTAACGAGTCTTTACCAAGTCCAAAAAAAACTCTTCTCGCGACATTATCCTTTCGATTGTTTAAGAATTTGCTTAGAAAACACTAGGACTAGAACCACCAAAGATATTAGAGCTACTGCTTTAAATCTTTGGCGTGAAATACCCCCAGCGATTTTCCTTGAAGATCCTCTACTTCGTAGAGACTATTTCCGATAGGTTTGATAATACGACATTTTAAAAATTTACGCGCAAGTTTCGCATTGAATCCGCTTTTAAAATCGCTTTGCTGGAAGTTTCGGCGGTACACTTCCTGTCCCGGGACAAATTTGACTGTACGACATCTAGTATTATACGTTGTTTGGTTACGCGTGTATGCTTTATGTAAAGTTTCACGTATTTTTTCTCGTATAAGCGACATTTTTTCCGATTTTGTTATCACCGTTAGCTCCGGGTCATTCAGATTTTCTAGCTTTTTTGCTAACTTATACACACTCCCGTGTCCAATCATATTCATACCGAACAAGGCATAATACGGTGTCACCCCAATGGCAGTCTGCACTGACGATCTTAAAGAAAACTCAATTTCTGATAAATGTTTGTCCCATTCTGCTTGATCCTCTTGCAAATACGAGCGTATGGCCGACAACACCGACTGGTTGACTCGCTCCGATGCATTGGCCTGCGGCGAGTGTGTCGCGGTTCTCATGTGACTAATGCCGAAATTCCTCACTAGATCTGCAAATTCTTTGCTGACAAATTGCTTGCCATTGTCTGAAACAATGGTTTCAGGAGTTCCAAACTTGTGGAAAACTTCCGCAATTAAGAATTTTACTATGTTTTTCGTATTAGCCTTTGGCATAGCTTTTAGCATAACAAATTTTGTCAGGTGGTCTAACACAATAAAAATAAAACTGTTGCCATTTTTCGAACGCGGGTACGGACCGAGAAAATCTACAAAGATTCTCTGAAATGGACGCTCGCTTGTCGATTCCGTTCCCATGGGTGGCCGTAGTGTTCTGTTAGATGGTTTCGTTTCTTTGCAAATTACACACGTCGCAACGAAATCACGAACCTGCGCATTCTGGTTTGGCCAATAAAAATACTCTTTGACTCGGCGAAGAGTTTTTCCAACGCCTCCGTGACAAGCTAGCGGTGAATTGTGTGACTTTTCTATAATAGCTTTGGTCATTTCATGAGGAACCCACAGTTTCCAGGCGAAGTCCTCATTCATTACCACACCATCATAAGGTCGTACTCTTTTGTAGACAAAACCCTCAACTACTTTTAAATCAGGCAGCTGTTCTGAATTGCCTTCTATTGTAGCTATTAATTCCAAATAGTCACTTGATTTAAAAGCACCTGAGTCGAGGTCGACCAGTCCCGCTACATCTACCGAGACTTCATCCATGGCGTATCGCGATAGGGTATCAGGTACTACATTCTGTTTCCCCTGCCTATGCTCAATTGTGAAATCGTACGATTGGAGATGTAGGCTCCACCGAGCTAAACGACCAGTGAGGTCTTTATGTGACATAAGCCACTTAAGACTACTGTGATCGGTAATCACGGAGAAGGGCATAAGCTCTATATAGGGCCTAAACTTCTTAATCGCCAAAACCACTGCCAAACATTCACGTTCAGTTACAGAGTAATTCCTCTGCGCCGATGTCAATTTATGGGAAAAGTAGGCGATGGGATGCTCTTCCCCAGAATCGTCTTTCTGAAAAAGAACCGCCCCAGCCCCTACATCTGACGCGTCACACTGAACATAAAAATGTTTGGAGAAGTCGGGATGATTAAGAAGTGGACTTGAAATCAGAGCATTCTTGAGCCGATCAAACGCAGCTTTTGCTTCATCCGAAAACTTGAATTGCTTCCCCTTCTTTAGCGTGTCAAAAATTGGAGCTGCAATGGTGGCAAAGTCTGATATAAATTTTCTATACCAGCCTGTTGCACCCATGAAGCTCCGCACCTGCTTAGCTGATTTAGGGTAGGAAAACCGAGTAATCGTTTCCACTTTCGCCGGATCAGGTTTAAGTTTACCCCCTCCTACTATATAGCCTAGATATCGCAACTCTTTAAAGCAGAATTTAGATTTTGACACATTGATGGTCAACCCTGCTTCCTTCAAACTGCTAGCCACTCGTGATAACAAATCCATGTGTGTCGCAAAATCTGGAGACACCACCAGAAGATCATCTAAGTAGACAAAAACTCTATCCCGAAGCGCCGCCGGGATCACTTTATCCATTAAGCGGCATAACCTCTGGGCTGCGTTACACAACCCAAAAGGCATGACCGTATAATGGTAAAGTGGTCGCCCAGGCACCGTGAAAGCAGTTTTTTCCCTACTAGATTGATCCAGCGGGATCTGCCAGAATGCGTCTTTCAGATCGACACTAGAAATAAAAACCGTGTCTCCCAAGCGACTGAGCAAACCCTCAATGTGAGGCAGAGGATAGGCATCCTTGACCGTCAGCGCATTGAGCTTCCGAGCGTCCAGGCATAACCGGTTCTTTTCGCCCTTGCGGACTAAAGTCACCGGATGACTCCAAGGACTCTCGCTAAGCTCAATGACACCAAGGTCAAGCATCCTATCGAGCTCTGCGTACATTAGTTTTTGGACCGCCGGGGAAACAGGGTAGTGCCGGCCTTTCACAGGGGTTGCATCCCGAGTGTCTATGCTATGCTCTTCAAAATGTGTTCTGCCCAAGCCTTTCTTACTGAAGCAGGGGAACAACGATATGACCGAATCCAATTTCTGTTGTTGATCTTGTGTCAACTTATGTGTCACGACATCTAGGTCAGTATCAATCTCTTCAATGAGACTTACACCATTTGTCGTTAGACTATCAAGGTTGGCAAACATTTTAAAAACCTTCATAAAGTCGACACCCAAGAATAACTCACGATTTAAAGTAGGCACTAGATAGAAAGTTATGACCTGCGTTGTCTGGCCAAACGTTACCTCCGCCCGCAAGCGACCGATAATACTATGGGAGGTACCGTCAGCGGTTTTAATCACGGTATAAAAATCATGGACTTTCAATCCGGCTTTCTTTACGAATTCTAGACAGTTGCGGCCTAAACAGGATACCGTAGCACCGCTATCCAAAAGACCTTCTATCTCGCAACCACCTAAAGTTAATTTTGTATATAAACGAGAGTCTGATCCCTCATACAGAGACGCCGCCGAAATTTCCTTTTTCAATCTCTTTCGCCTTTTATACCTCTCACGTGCCTTCATTATTCTATTTGAAACAGTGCCAAAAATTCTATGCTTCGCTTCATTGTATTCGCGGATTCGAACATGAAGAGGCTTTGTTTCTCTTACCTGAGGTTCCGGACTCACAGTTTTTACTAACCTATCCTTATTTTCTAATATCTTAATACTACCCACCGTACTCTCAGCTTGTTGCCTTACCACTGGGTCTAAACTGCTGTCGAACGCGTCTCCCCAGCTCGGGACGAGTTCTGAGTGCGGTTTCCCTGACACTTGGGGCATTTGGGTGCTACAACGTTGTCCTTGCCACATCTAAAACAAAAAATACGAGTGACTGGCTCAGGACAGTCTACAAAACTATGACCCGCCATTTTGCAGTTCCAGCAGGTGTAATTACTTGTGGAGCGCAAGGCGTCTACTTCTAGATCATTTAAAGATATATTGTCCTCCTCAACCGCAATTTCGTTCACCCTTTGCTGGTAATTAGAACGCTGCTGATAAAGTTGTCGCTGGTTTGCGATTAAATTTTCAGCGCGCCTCACCTCTCGACAAAATTCTGACAACGTCCTCAAACTAACTGAGAACATCATCTGCGCCAATGATGGCTTCAAATTCCCCCTCATGATTTCTACTAATTGTTCCTCCTCATAAGGGTTTATTTGCTGGTTGCGTAATTTAATAACTGCATTATAAAAGTCATCGAATGCTTCATTTGGCAGTTGGCGTCGATTCAGAATTTTCATTTGTACTTGATATTCCTTCTCAAATCGCCTGTACTGGGACAGAAGAGCCTTTTCTAGCTCATCCCATGTATTTATAAGAACTATTTTTCTGTAGTCCCAGTACCAATCGAGGGCTGGTCCTTCTAGTAGTAGATGAAAATTTCGCAGAATTTCACTATCGGGACAATCGTAATCTCTTCTCAATGCGCCTACTCTGAAAATGAACTCCTGTACATTCATGGTCTTGTTTGTTCCGTCAAACTTTAACCCCCACTTGGCTAATTTATACCTATCTAGCGGCTCGTAAGTTTGCCTAGAATTCACCTGAGGATAGTCCTGCGGTGGTAACGTGTGATGCGTAGGTACTGCCCAGGCTCCTTGGGAAAAGCCTGGCTGAGGATTACCCGATACCCCTCGCTGGAGTGAAGGTTCACGGGTTTGTGGTAACTGTTCACGCTGCAGCGGCATCTGTACCGGCTGCACATGAGGCATAAAATTGTTTTGCTGTTGTCTCAGTTGTTGCTGATAAACAGACGTCTGTTGCTGTTGGCGTAAATCATGAGTTGTAAACGGCGCGTATGTTAACTGTGCAACTGAAGGTCGATGAGTCACTACCTGTGGTGGCGCTATATTTTCAGGCATATTTTGCATACCTCGGTGAGACTCAATATATCCTGGAGCTGGATACAACGGCGGTGGTGGCATCTGGCTTATTGTCGGTAGCCTAAAATCACTTCGCTGTTGTACCTGAGGCTGTTGTGGCTGATCCGCCTGCCCAGTCACTACAGAAGGCCGGAAACCAACTGGTGGCTGGGTATATACCGACTGCCTCTGAGTCGTGGGCAGCCTGAACTCTTGTGCAGCTGTGTATGTTTGTGGTGATCCCTGATCACAGTATATTGACCGCATAGCCTCTTTTAGCTCGTCTAGAGCTCTTTCTATTTTACGATCGACCTCCCGTAGCCATTCTGCCTGACATATATTGGCCCCCTCTAAAGGAGTGCCTTGTATTGGGCTGAAGGAAAAATCCATTTGCCGCTCTGTTCGGGTACCATGAGACATGGTGGACGGAATTTCTGGTGATCGTATTATTTGCTCGGCGCCTTCTGTTCTAACTGAAATGTTATGCGACACTGAGGTAGCCAAGACGGGATTATTCACCGTTGAAAAGGTCGTCACTGTAGCTGTGGCGGACGTTGAGGTAGTGAAAGTCACCGTGGTAGCAGCCATAGCCCCACAAGTAACACTAGTACTGGTTGTAGCCATTCCAAATAAATTCCTACTCGTACTTCGGGTTATTACCACCATTTATAGGAAAACTGATAACGATTCAAAATTTTAAACTCAATTCCCAAGCACCAACGGATTCTGTGTCTGGGCGCAAAAACTAGCGAGAAAGCTATACTCAAAATCTAAACTAAAAAGGAAAGTTTCAACCACTAAAAAAATAAAAAAAATCCAACTCCTGCGGAGCAAAACCTAAGATTATAAAATTGGGTTTTTACTAAGCACACAATGACGTCTCTCCTAACGAAACTAATGAATGTAAATAAAATTCTAAACTTGTTTTTATCAAATTATATATGCGCGGTATTGTTCGGGTGGAATTAAAAGATTCCAGGTAACGTAATTAATATTCTAATTTAGCCAAAAGTGTGTGTATATTAAATAATTTTTATTTTATACTCTTTTCAGGAAATAAATCTAAAAGCAGACTAACCAAACTTGGCATTTGCTATCAAACACCAGCAAATGTTGTGTAGCAACTATGGAGAGTGAAAATTTATCATCTCATCTCAGGACTGACCACAACTCTACTGTGACTGATGTTGATTAAAAAAAGTTATTTTACTTCTACAAGTTACCAAGTGAGTAAACAAAAAAAATTAAAACAAATCCAACTCTAGTCATCCCTTTACTATTTCCCTTCAAGGTCAATCTTCGATCTTACTTCTATCATTTTTCAGCAGTTAGGCAATTAAAATTACCAAGCATAAAAGCTTTTTTTTTTTTCTTTATTAAAATATTTAAGACTCCGACTGCTGTCGAATGATAGAAATCCTTAAAACCGTAAAACCTCATGACCACTCCGCCCACCCTATATGTCGCAACGCGAACTCCGTTCCTGTGGTTTGAGTCTCGGGACTTACATATGTGCGACCGAAGAACGCCATGATGGTTTAAAAGATTTAGACTGATCGTATGAAACCCTAAAGTGAAATCGGAGTTTTACTTTTCTCGAAGACGTCGCTACTGTTAGGGACTCTTATATTACCTAACAGGTCATACGTGTTCTAAAAGAAAACTATGTAAGCTGATAAAAATAACTTTGCTTTCCGAACTTGCTTCGGGCACCCACGTTGGGCGCCATTTTGTAGCGGCTGCCTTTGTGCATGAACAAGAGATAGTGTTGCCAGATGATCGGCCTTGCTGGCATGCTGGCGGATGCTCCGGCTAGGGCTCGCCGTATTGGGGGTGGTTCTTGCCGACCCATCTAGCTTGTCCGGCAGCTACAAAAAAATCATGCCAGCCTATTTAATTCTGAAACCAGAAAAATTTCAAAGATGGATTGTGGTACAATATAAAATTGGGAACCCGAAGCAAGACATCATTACCCCCCTGCTTATTCAATTTCTCACACACAGCCAAATCTTCCTGGCGGATGTTGTGCCAGGGTATGAACCCTCCCCTCAGAGATCATCAAACCTCTCCATGACACCGTTCTTATTTTACGATGTCCCTTGGGCTGCGTCACCTGAGAAGACCCTTTTCTTCCCCTCACTTACCGCGCTTTAAAAAACCTTAGCACCTGTTCATCTTAATGAAACGCTTTAAAAAAAATTCATTTAAAACAAGCGTACATTATGCTGAATTTATTAAATTAAAATTTTATAATTATGTTTAAATTTTTATATAAATGTATAACTAATATAATTCATTTTTAGAGGAAAAACAAATTCTGATTAGATTTTGATTAAATTAATTAGCATGTAAGGCCAGTACAAAATTTAAATAAAATAAAAAAAATCAATAAAAGCCAATAAATTGTTCAATTAAAATACAAAAAAAACCTTGCCATAAGGCTACTATTTCCTTTTCCTTGACTACCGGTTCTGACCGGAAATGACGTCGTACGTAACGTGTCCGGCGTGTTATGTCTAAGTAAATTGTCGCCTTTGGCTATTTCGATATATGTATATATTTATTCTTGTTTAATAAAGTTAAGGCAAACACCTAGTTCTTGGGCAACAGCCCTCGTACCCTACAAGCTAGCTAGGTTGAGCTCACCCTATCAATGCTATAAAATGTAAAAATAGTAAGGTCTAAATATGCTTGGGTGTTTTCCCCAACGACTATTGTAAAAAGAAATATATAAATATATAATAAAATTTGTTATTTGCGTCCGTTTCTGTACGTCAGAGGTCCGTGTCAGAAACTACAACGATACCTCGTGCCGTCTGAGGACGACACGCACTTCAGGAACTCCCTCGATGGAAGCGACTATTGGCTGGTTGTCTCCCCTTCTTCGGATGTCTCTGTTTTGTTGACACTTATCTTTAAGGCGATGTTTTCTCCCAATCAGCTGCGGGCACAGCTTTCAAGATGACTGTACTTGATGCCTCTCCGTCACTTTCAGGATTTCTGGCGGGAACTATCTAGCTTCGTTGTCCACTTCGTTGAGCTTGTTTTTTTTTTTTACTTTTACCCCTTTCTACTGTAGGCAGGTGTTTAGTTGTAGTGCAATTTTTCAATTTCGGCTGGAGTTATTCAGTTGTTGATATCGTTTTAAGTTTTAGCAATTACTTATTAAGCACTACGTGATAAGCTTCCGAGTTGCAATACAGCTTTAGGTATTTAATAAATTTCACCTTCATTAGTTTTGTAGGGTAATTTCCTTGTATTTTGTTCAATAGGTTTAAGGAGCTTGTTGAATTGTTTTAAGTAGGATGTTAAATAATTTTAAGCCGTTTGTTTGCTAATTTTAAGTAGTTTGTTTGATAGCTTGTTTTTTTATATCATGGTTTCTTAAATGGTTTTACGTATTTTGTTAAATAACTTCAAGTAGCTTGTAGAATAGTTTTAGGCACTTTGTTAAATAATCTTACGTCGTTTGTTTGATAATTTTAGACAGTTTGTAGAATAATTGTAGGTATTTTGTTAAATAATTTTAAGTATTTTGTTGAATAATTTTAGGTATTTAAATAATTTTAGGTATTTTGTTAAATAATTTCAATTATTTTGTGCAATAATTTTAAGTCTTTTGTTGAATAGTTTTAGGTAGTTTGCTGAATGGTTTTAAGCACTTTGTTGAATAATTTTAGGTATTTTGCACTGGTACCTTAATTATTTCACTTACAGTGTGTTTGTAAATCTGCCTTATAAGTATGCATTTGCTATATCCTGATAATTTTTAAGGTGGTTGTGAGTTTCAATAAATTTTATTTCAGTGATAGACCAGTTTTTATGTAATTTTAATTCACTAGTTTTAAGCGTTCGAAGTTTTCCAAGATTTTCACTTTCCTTACTTATTTTACGTATTTTGGTGTATCAAATGTTGCGTGGTTCTATCCATTTGGCTTCACTGCGGTAGTTTGTAGGTTAATTGTTATGGCACTTTAATTTTTGACTCGTCCTTGTGATTTAACTTTAAGTGTTCCGTTTTAGGTTAGGTTGATGTAAGTATTTGAGAAGTTTTTATCTTAATTTTGTTTTGATTTTCAACATGAACCTTGTTGCCTAGCTTGAAGCTTTGATCCTTTATTAGTTTTTCATTTTCCAAATGCTATGATAATTTTTTGTTATCTAGTTTTAATATTTAGATCCTAATTATTGTTTAATATTTAGATAATTTTTCTTTTGTTAACTAGTTAAAATAATTAGATCATTTTTTTTCCTTTGTTAACTAGTTATAATATTTAGATCAATTTTTCTTTTGTTAACTAGCCATATTTTTTTGCAACCCAATTTTTTTGTTAACTAGTTTTAATTTATTTTTATAAAACACCATTTTTGTTAACTATTTTTAGGTGATCAAGTACTTTCTTTTAGGTATTCTATTAACTTCCACCCGTTTTTCTTTTACTTTACACTTGATGATTTCTTTTCACACTTTTCAACCACTTGTCGCTTTTCTCACTCGCCATCAACTCATACTTCCCGATCATTACGGTTTCATTTTATCACCGTCAAACCACCGCCATTACAAATTTTCTTCTTTTTCTCGAACATTCGGCTCCCGCTCGAGCTACCATCTTTATTTTCTTCGTTATCCCCCTCCCTTTTCCATCTGTCATTTGGTTGCATATTACAGAAAAATGCAACTCTTTGTTTAGTACACGGTTTACACCTGTTACTATTCGTGTTGCTACACCTGACCGCGTGCACACCACATAGCAATGTATTCTAAATATTCTAAATAAAGAATCGTTTAATTTAAAACGATTTCTGGTTAATTTTATTGCTAGTTAAAAAAGAAAAATAGAGTAAAAATCAGTTATTTAAAGAAAATATATGGTTAGTTTTTTTGCCAGTCAAATAATGAACTAAAAGAAAAAATCACTTATTTTTACGAAATGCATAGCTTATTTTTTGATAGTTAAAAAGCAGAAATGAAATAAAAAAATCCGTTACTTTTACGTACTTGCACTTTAGTTTTTTGTTACTTAGAAAACGGAAATGAATGAAAAAACTTAGTTTTACAAATTTGAACTTTAAATTTTTGATAGTAAAAAACCAAAAACTAAATAAAAATCCGTTAATTTTATGGATAGTAGTCATTCAATTTTTTAACATTGAAAATTAAATTCATTTTTATTTTACTTTCAATGAAAAATGAGTAGACCGGTTTTCAAATGAATATTACTACATTTTAAATTTTATTTTAAGTTATTTTTACCTACATAATATTTTGAGTGTAAAGCCAACATTTATTTATAGCTTCCCATTTTCTTATTATATATTAACCATCTAAAATACGACAAGGAGTGAAACAGAGACTGAATTTCTAAATGTTTGTTCGTTCGCTGATAGGAAAACAGCGAAAGAGAAAAAATCTCTAATATATTTGAAATCTTTCTCTATAAAATTCACTTTAAAAACTTTTTCAATACCAATAAAAAAAACTGCAACAAACCAATTTCTGTAATACAAAGTTATGCGAAACTTGCACCTTTTCTTCATTTTCTCATTACAATGAACTTTGCCAAGTTTCTTGCACGTTTAACTTTTTGCTACCGATTTGTAAGCAATTCTATGATCTATCCTAAAGTCATTGTGTAGCGTAATGCATTAAACACATTCACCACAGCAGACTACCAACTACAAAATATCAAAAATAGATCACATGTGTGTATATAATAATGATTATTTTCACGGCTACACGACTACAGGTTGTTTTCCGTGCTACTTTTTTCGCGTAGTCAAATTAAACTAATTTCTATTTTTGTTGGCTGCAAAACAAAAACAGTGTTGAAAATATAACAAACTATGTATAGCAAATGAGTGCTTAGAAATACTTTTTATTATAAAATAAAAATAAAAATTACAAAACTTAAATGTTACAAAATATATGTATTGAGTTTTTAAATAATTAAATTTATATTGTTATACACATGTCAAAACAAATAATTTTAATTTTTTGGCTTAAGTCTCGTTTATGTTCTTTTCCACGATCATACTCGAAGTTAACTTCTATTTTTGTGGGCTACAATGAATAAATTAGTGCTGAAAAATATGAAATGATTAGGAAGCTTTATAACAAGTCAAAGATACCAACTTCATTAAAAATAAAAACAAAATTATGCGGTAATAGCACTTTTTAACGTAAAAATTTTAGTATGATTTTTTGGCGCCCACTCTTGTTTCCGGAGTTACGGGGTTCATAACTTAAATTTTTTGTTGATCATAATTCCTACAATATGGAACAGATATAACCGATATAGGTGTCATTACAAAGAGTTCTGAAATATCTTTCCATGGTCTACAAAATGGAATTTTAAATTATTTTTATATGACGTTTCACATACAACGACCGATACAACGGTACTTAAACATGTATTTTGTTTAATATAGAACCCTCCAAGCCTTATAATTGGAAGCTGTCATCGATGCAATTCTTAGGTTATGGCACTATAAAAATAAGTTAACTCATAAATTAATTTTTAAAGTACCATAACTTACGTATTTCATTGGTGACAAGTTTCAAAAATGCACCAAATAAAAGCATGGAAGCTTCTCTATAAAAGTGGCTACATGGTTATGTATCGTTGTATCGACTAGTTTTTAAGTTTTTAAAATTTAAAGTCAGATATCAAAATGTTAAAGATTTATTTCACACACAATTGGTTAAGAGATTTCAGATATTTATACACCAGTAGGAAAGTATTTTACAGAACTTTACCGTGATACCCATATCATTTATATCTGTTCTTAATTCTAGGAGTTATGACTAATTAAAAAAATTTAAGTTTTTATCCCTGTAACTCCAGAGCCAAGAGAGATCTTCCAAAAAAATCCTTTAAAATTCTCTGGTTAAAAGAGGCTATTACGTCATGATTTGTTGCCGAAAAAACGTGACCCTAGCAGACAAGCTAAAATTGCATTTTCTTTAATTCCATAATTTTTTTTAAATACGGGTTCGCATTTATTAAAAAACAACATATAAATAGCATTCCCCGGCATAATTGGCTTTATTTTGTGATATAAAAATCAAGTTAAATCACACAAACCCTGGGCAAAAGTAGTGGTTACGTTTTTTTGGTAAATATTTGCCAAGTGTGACCGTACCTTTAGTCAATATTCTATTTGATTTAACAAAGAAAACATCAACAATTCAAGTATTAAAAGAGCAATAAAAATAACGAGATATTAAAGAAATTAATTTCTTTCCTTTTACATTTTGCATACATATGTAAGTATATTTTGAATAAGCGATTTTATTTTTATACAAGTGAAACATTTCAAAGTGGTACCACTGAAATATGTACTTCTACAACAAAATGTCAGCTGGTACGATGTCGTTGCCGCTTTCAAAATAATTAAGTAGCTGGCTACACTGCGACAAATGAAGCTGGCGATATTTGAAGTCATGTAGCCTGCTGTGGTGAATGTGTTTAATGCATAAGGTTTATAGCGTTATATTCAGAAAGCATTAGGCATGATCAGATTATGTTCAAGACTAACTTTAGTACTAGCCTTGCAGCCTTACCTAACGGTGCACAGTGGTTCAAATTGAAAGAAAAGATGATATATAATTGTATCTTTGAAACTTGCGGTCCTATTACCAAACGATGTATGCAAAAATCACTGAGGAGAACCTAAGCTTTAAGAATGTTGAAATTTGGTCTACCCTGTTGAAACATACGTTGTGCTGCATTGTGTCAAAATTGACCACATCGGACATGAAAAACCTTCTCGGTCCTCATTAGTTTTGCAACTATTATCCGATGCTAATGAATTTAAACTTGGTTTAACGTTTATAAATATATAAAGTTTACTTTTTAAGATATCAATTGAGTTATGAATATCTCTAATATTTTCAAATATATTTCACTTTGAATTTTAAAATTTTAGTTTTTCGCCTCGACTTTGTTCTCTATTTTGAAAATATCTCCGGTAACAGAATAGCCAAAATTTTCAGAAAAATATTTTATGCTAAGAAATTTAATTATTTTGCCTTGAGCTAATTTTTTTTTATTAGACCACTTGACCAAAGTCGGTGGTCTACGCGGTAATTGTAATTATCAATGATAATTTATACTAGAATAGAGAAAGAACAAGAATCCTACAAGAACTGTATGACCGAAACTAATATCCACACAATTTTGTTGCAGAGTTGCATTTTTGAAATTTTTCGACGGGAAAAATTAGTTTTAAATTGAATCCCCAATAATTTGTGTTCTATAATGTGATCTG
The DNA here is from genome assembly GCA_956483635.1 of Panzeria rudis. Lineage (NCBI taxonomy): Eukaryota > Metazoa > Arthropoda > Insecta > Diptera > Tachinidae > Panzeria > Panzeria rudis. The sequence continues at coordinate 138,735,858 of OY101447.1, read as the reverse complement.
GAGCGTCGTGACGTTGGAATATTTAGATTTAAATTTTCCATGAACGATTTGGTGATTGTTCAAACTGCTCAGGGATTATGCGAGTATGTCAAAAAGCAATACACGCAAGAGGAATACGAACGTGGCATAGTCTTTGGTAATGACGGCCGATACAAGAGCAAATGACGTGCTTAACTTTCTGCAAGAATATTTATGCAACGTGGCATAAAAGTGTTTCTTTATGCCCCTATGTTAGCTACAGCCTTTGTTCCAAGGTAGGTCATTGCATTTTGCGGCTAGCGTAGCGTAATTTGTAAATAATTGAAAAATCTTTTACTTCATAGATATTCAATGGCAATGAAGTAGGTGCCTCTATAGGCTGATGGTCTCTTGAGAATTACAAAGTTTAGTATCCTAAAGTTAAGTTATCTGCCTGCTATGTATTGGCAAGCATTGTCGTCAGTTCCAAGATTTTACATTTGGTGGGGTGAGAGGGGGTTCAACAGGCTTACCCGATATATTTTTGTTAGTATATTCTTCAAGGAGTTTTGTATTATTTCAAATTTAAATTAAGTTGAAATTTTAGTTGTATAAAAGAAGGAAACTTCTTTCCTTTAAGAATTCATTTATAGCAAATTATTTTTCTTTATAAAATTTTACATTTAAATATAAAGAGAAGGGGGGTTTTATTTATGATTTTCAGTTTCAGTTTTTCCTTTAAATTATGTATTTATATTTTTATTAAATTAGTTATACATTTACAAATAAAAGTCACTTTGTGTTTGTTTGTTTTAAAGATTTTAATTTAATAATTTTAACTTTTGCCCACTACGTTGCTTGCACACTTCGCTTTATCAACTAAAAAAAAAAGATTGATACCAAACTTGACAATCGATCATTATTTCTTATTATGTTTTCTTTTATTTTATGCTAACCCAATGCAACAAAACCAAAGAGAATATAGACACTCTTGAGTGTTTGAATAAGGAAAACTTTCGCGCGTGAACAACATTCTTACCGGTTTTAAACTCATACCGGTTTCAAGTGGATGTATAAGTATATTATTGTATATTATTATATAAGTTTATATATATAAGTTTACTATATATAAAATCCATATAAAGAATTGAATTGGAATAAATCGTGTTTTATTTCAACTGGTATGTCTGTCAACAGTGACGTATATATACATCAGCCTTGATTAGTCATATATAACCGATATATCCATCAAGATTGATTAGTCAACTGTGACTAGTATTTACATCAACGCTGACTAGTAAACAACATTAGAGTGAGCAGTTCGGTTATATGTTCTATGAACGATAAAATGCATACGTTAGAGAAGGATGCAAAATCACAAGTACACAAAAGCTTACATCACTTTTTCTACATTCCCCTTAACAATCTGATAGGAACTTAGATAGGGATATCCATCACAACTGCCGGTCAAATGATCGGTCATTTGACTTTCACTGTTCTTGCAGGGAAGCTTAACACAAGGCAGAAAGAAAATAATGAATATCAATAACTATCAAATGAAATACAGCTGTAAGAGTGACAGTATGAATTGATTAAAGCTCTTGACTGAAAACCACCGACTTGGGTCGAGTGGTTCAAGCGGCAAAGAACTCTGACGAGAAGAGCTGGAGCTCTCGAAACATGTTTGTTTAACCCTCCGCGCAGTCAAGTTTTTTTTCTCTACATGCTTCACATTTATCTCTAAATAAAAATATATTTTAATTAAAAAATTAAATAAAAACCGAACTCAAGGCAAAATAATTACAGTTCGACTAAAATTCATAAATTAGTTTTTAAAAATATTTTATTTTATGAAAACTTTCTTTTAGTTATCTCAATTCATGTAGTCCTGAAAAAGAATCAAGGTCAAGACTTTAAAATGAGAGTGACAAATGGTTAAAAGTATCAGCACTAACGTGTAGGAAACGTTTTTACGATGGGTTCTTTGGGTGAAACCTTAAGTACGTGTTAAAACTATTTCTCTGGACAAAATTTTAATTGAATAAAACAGAAAACTATGCATTTATTGGGACCGTTTTTTGAAAAAAGTTCCACTTATCGGTAATGTTAAAAAATAACCTGTTGCGCCAAACGGAGTGCTGCAATAATCAGTGCTTGCTCAAATAGAGCTCACACTTACTCTAAATCTACAGAACAGAAGAGTATTCATATAAATTGTCTATATTCTATACTATTGATATGAAGCGTTTTCAAATTTTTTCCCGGTAACTGAAAAACAGAAAAGTATTTTAGAAAGCATATATTTCTATTTTCGCTGCAAATTGGTAAATTTTTTTATTTTTTTTAGTTTAAATTTTTTATTTATGACAGAGTTTGCGAACATTTTTAATTATCTGTAATTAAACAATTTACATTGAACTTTATTGAATCAATAAAAATTGCTGTTATTATTTATTTATTAATAGAAAATAAAATTTGCTTCATATTTCTTACTTTTCGATTTAATGTTGCCTGCCTTAAGAGTTTTATCCTTCGCTATATACTGGGACATAAACTTCATTTTAATGGTTTTCTTAAATGCAAAACAATTAAGTATTTATTTCTTAGCATTCTATATCTATTGTCGTTCTTTTTATAACTACTGCTATTTGAAGTATTTTGCTTATTCCACAAATGTTTAGTTATTTTTTATAGTTATTTATGGCTGCATATAAAGTTTATTTTAAATTGCCTACACTCCCTTTTCCCATCTGGCTAAAACTTTGTCCAATGAAAAATGTTCATGTACAAACATACCAAAATAGAAAAACTTCCCCAGAGACCAATTATGGACACTGAATAAATAATACTTAAATACTTGTACCTTGTGAAAAGGCGGTAAAAGTAAAACGTAAATAACAACACGAATGTAATTGTTGTAATATAGCACAATATTTGTGGCCACTAATAACTTGCAGTTCCATAAAAATGAAAGAGTTTTTGATTTGTATGACTGGTTCTTTCTCTTATCTTTTTATTGTATTAATTCAGCCCACACTTCTTGTTTACTTGTCAACTCGCCAAGTGTTTTGGGAAAACTGTTGTGTGAATGTCACAAAAGTGGAAACAAAGTGGATTTTTATTCAAGAACATTGAAATAATTCAGAAATAAATAACAAAATTAACATCACAAATATGAAAATTATGTAATTAGCTTTGTTAAGGATTTCCTTGTAGTCTATTTTGAGTTTTCAAAATCATTTTTTTTATTATGCACCATTTTATCCTAAAAACAATATCAAAAATTTTTTTAAAATACCGTTTTGTAGGTTGTTTTAAAATGTAAAGGTGATTTTCAACTTAAGTGTACATTTTGTGTTTTTTTTACCAATTTAACTAGTACAAATGTAAGAAGGTAGGATTCATTTTATAGTTTTCGCGTCATTCAATGGATCCTGAAATAAAATTATATATTTAAATTTTTTTAAATTTTTGAGTATTGAGCGTTACATTTGCTCTCGCGGTTGTTCTGGCAATAATTTTTGATACGCAACAAAAAATGAGTATACGTTTTGCAAGCACTGCACATCTACGCTCTAAAAACAAACAAAAAATTTTGCCTTGGCAGGACGAAATTAAAATTTATGAACCCTTTTTTTAATTTTGTCTTCCGTTCAGATGGAAAACTAAGAAAATTTATATATTTGAAAATAATTCTTTTTAGATGAGCAAAAAAGCAGGTTAACTCTTCTTCCAAATAAGATTAATTTTAATATCGGCAATTCAAAGCCAGCTTGCATATTGTGTTACACCCAATTTTGTATTTAAATAGTACTTTAAACAGCCTATTTCTATTACTTAATTAGCCTATTTCTTTATTTTCCCGAAAAGTTCATTTTAAAATCATCACATATTAAATTGCGATGTCTTTTCCATTTTTATTTTTCACAAAAACTTTTGTTTATTTTTTATGCATTTTATTTTAATTTATTTGATTTTAATCATCAAAATTTGAAAGAAAATTTATGAATATGATATACAATTTTTTGAAAACACATGCCATTCATGTGTAATATTTTATGTATTGTTTTGTTTGAAAATTTTATATAAAATTTTATGCTTGAATAAAATAATATGAAATATGAAAAATAGGACTGATATGACACTACTTTGAATTGCCAATAAAATCAACCGACAGTGTTAAAAGTTATGTAAATTTTATATAATTATTCATATAAAAACACGACTGACCTACACTCTAAAATACTTTTGCTGAAAATTAGGTCGATAATAGTCGGCAACACTTTACTGACTATTATCGACCTAAAATCAGACAAGCATTCTCTATCTTAATTTGAAAAATATATGTTTAATACAAAAAAAAAAATAAAATAAAATAAAAACGCCAGCGAAGCGATTAGCTTTGTGCAGGTTCGAACCGTGACCTCATGGTTGATTGTCTATCTTAGCTACCATTCAGCCACATGCGTATTCTACTTTATGTTAAATTTTTTTCATTAATTTTTTTCTATAATAAAAATGTATGAAATGCATTTTCTTAATTTATTACATTTATTAAAATAATAAAAAGCCTTAGAATGTTGTTTATAAGTTAACAATATTTACTTACCAATACTTATAAAATTTATATTTAAAAACCGTTAAATACCAGAAATTAAATACCAGAAATTTCACAAAGAAAATAAAAAATTTGTAAACAGGCAATGTTCTTTATATTGTTTCTACTCTACAGCTGCTGTCAACTTGTTTTTAACGTCCTAAAATTTATAGATAAATTATATTTAACAAATTGTTTTCGTAACGCTCAATATATGTTTATACGAGTTTAATATGCTTTCAGAACACACACTATTTTTTTAATTTAAAACAATTCGAAGAGCGTGTTCTTAGCGTTGTAGTCACCAGCGGCCAAAAAGCGTGGGCCTGGAGAATTAAAAAATACACCATACTGATTTTTTGTAACAGAGTACCTGGGAGGAGAGTAAATTGATGAAATCACCAGGTTTTGATGAACAGCTTCAATGCAGATGTTATTTGCTTGAAGATAGTCTTCACAATGATCACCCATTAAGGCTGCTATTATATTGTCTGAGTTTTCGTCTGATTTCAATACGTTAAATTGAAATATCGTGTCTAATATACAATTTTTAATTTTTTGTCTGACAGTTGAAAATAGAACTTATTCTATTTCCATCTAATATACAATATGAGTTTTAAATATTATATTCTTAAAGTTAGATTTTGAAATCAGATGAAAACTCAGAAAGTATAAAGACGGTATAAGTAGTCTTTTAATCGCGATTTTATTAGTATAGCCGAGCCACCACAACCTGTACTTTGGGGCCGGCCCTTTGTGTCCGTTGATTTAAAAAAAAATTCTAGCCGTTAAATGAGTCTCAGAGATAAGAATCTCATCATAGCAAAGGGTGGCGTTATGTTTGACACAATTTCTGTCACGCATTTGAATATTGTCCCAAGTAGACAACCTACTTACTGGCCAACAGATCGCCGAAAAATTACTGATGTTACTGATTTTGGAATGGTAAAGGGTGTGCCCTACGAAATGATTCAGCTTGAAGCATATCTAGATTTGCTTTAAGATTAGTCACCAACTATTGTCACTATATGATCACATACAACTTCATCACAAGTGAGTGAAGATAAATATGCCGATTTGACGTAAACCCTAACGTCATTACATATTTGGGCATATATGTTTTCGCTTTTCAAATATGTTTTCGATTTCTAAATATGTTTATGCTTCCTAAATATGTTTTTTTTAATTTTTCGGCAACAGCACTGCTTTTGCTACAATTTTTTTTTTCAACTTAGAACTATTTCTCTAGAGGATTTTCCGATTTCTGGAAAGCCTAAGATAGATGACATGACGAGAGATACCGCGTTTTGAAGGTATTCGCTCCTGTTCTTCTACAATATTAATAGGAATCCTGAGAAATTATTTTATCTATTTTTAAACATTTGTTTAATTTTTTTTTATCAACTTTGTACTATTTCTCTGGAGGATTTTCCGATTTCTGGTAAAATTAAGATAGATGAAGGCGTTTTGAAGGTACTCCATCCTGTTATTGTACGATATAAAAAGGAATTCTTAGAAATAGTTCTACCTATTTCTAAAAAAAATTTTAATTTTTTTATCAACTTAGTACTATTTCTCTGGCTGTTTTTCCGATTTCTGGAAAAACTAAGATAGATGACAGGATGAGACATACCGCGTTTTAAAGGTACTTCATCCTGTTATTCTATGATATTAATAGGAATCCTGAAAAATAATTTTATCTATTTAAAAAAAAAAATTTCAAATGGTTTTTTCACCTAAAAATTATAGCCTAGTATTTGTGATTTTTTTTTTACAAAACTTTGAAAATTGAACTTAAGTAAATTTTTGACTATCTCTGAGAGATTTTGCCCCTATTTGGGCACATCTTTACTTGTAGCTCATATGGACCATATGAAAATTGAAGCCTAGGATCCACACTATTCGAAAATTTAAGTCGCATTGTTCAATTGTATTTGTGAATTTTCTTTTTGAACTTAGGTAAATTTTTGACTATCTCTGAGAGATTTTGGCCATGTTTGGGCACATCTTTACCTATAGCTCACTGGGACCATATGAAAATTGTATCCTAGGATCCACACTATTCGAAAGTATAAGCCACATTGTTTAATTGTATTTGTGAATTTTCTTATATAAATTTGAAAATTGAACTTAAGTAAATTTTTAGCTATCTCTGGGAGATTTTGGCCATCTTTGGGCACAGCTTTACTTGTAGCTCATTAGGACCATATGAAAGTTGTAGCCAAGCAACCCCAGTATTCGAGAATATAAGTTGCATTTTTTCAATTCTATTTGTGAATTTTTTTACAAAGCCTTGCAATTTGAACTTAAGAAAATTGTTGTCTATCTCTGAGAGATTTTGGCTATTTTTGGGCACATCCTTATTTGTAGGTCAGTTGGACCATATGGAAATTGTAACCTAGGATCCACACTATTTGAGAATGTAAGTCTCATTTTTCAATTGTATTTGTTTACAAAACTTTAAAATTTAGACTTGGAAATTTTACTTGTTGATAAAAAATTAAAAAATTGTTTAAAAATAGATAAAATTATTTCTCAGGATTCCTATTACTATCGTAGAATAACATGATGAAATATCTTCAAAATGCGGTATGCCTCACCATGTCAGCTATCTAAGTTTTTCCAGAATCGGAAAATCCTCCAGAAAAATAGTACTATATTAATAAAAAATAAAAAAAAAATTTAAAAATAGATCAAATTATTTCTCAGGAGTTCTTGTAATATCGTAGAATAACAGGATGGTTTACCTTCAAAACGCGGTATGTCTCTTTAAAAAATTTAAACAAAAGCAGTGCTGTTGCCGCAAAATTAAAAAAAAAACATATTTAGGGAACATGTGACGCGACATGACGAAAGGGACCTTATCTTGCCAGAGTAAAATTTTCAGTACAGGTCAAAACGTGAATATTATAATTTTTTAGTTCTGATGAGCGAAAATCGTTTTCTCTGTTTGCAGGAACCAGTTTCTGGTCGGGATGCCATCGCTGTGGACGATGCTAAATTAAGGGAAATGAAGCAACAGGGCTGCTGCTCAAAAAGGTGTATAAAAAGGTGCATAAGCCTCAATTATCTCGAAACTACCTTTTTTGAAATAAAAACTTCAAAATGCTGTAACTTTGTCAATTTTTGAGATTTTTGCATGATTTTGATGTCATTTTGTTAAGAATTTTGTGCTTTATCCATTAATATAAAAACTCGATTTTGACCCCTGGCAAGATAAGGTCCCTTTCGTCATGTCGCGTCACATATAGAAAACGAAGATGTATTTGAAAATTGAAAACATGTTTGGAAAGCGAAAACATATTTGAAAAGCGAAAACATATTTGAAAAGCGAAAACATATTTGGAAAGCGAAAACATATTTGGAAAGCGAAAACATATTTGAAAAGGCGAAAACATATTTGAAACGCGAAAACATATTTGGAAAGCGAAAACATATTTTGTAAATATGCCCAAATATGTAATGACTTAAGGGTTTAAGTAAAAATTTATTTCAATCGGCATATTTATCTTCACTCACTTACACGTATTAATTTGTCGATATACAAAAAATATTTAAGTGCTCATTGCACACAAAATATTCCATTAAAAACGCCTGCTGACATAGATGGCTCTATTAGAATGTTTGAGGCAAATCTTAACCTAAATGGTACTACTACAAATCTTCAGGTGAGATTTATTAAAATTTATTCAGCAGATGTAGAACGGCTTTTATCTGAAAAAAGCGGACTTCGTAGAGAATGGCAACTCTACAGATCCCCTCAGCTAATAGAATATAAAACAACCACTTCTCTTCAAAAATTTCTGAATGGGTTCGACGCAACACCTCAAACAGACTATTCGCTATGTAGAGCAGCCCGAGGCCTCAAAAGACCAGTGATATATAAGCCGCCATTACGAGCTTCGAATGCAGACTGGGCAAGAACTGACGCTGAAAAAGGTACTCTGTTTGTAAACCACTTGCTGAAAGTATTTACTCCAAACACGTCTGATACTATACTTAAGCTGCCACCTGTCCTCTCTATACCTTGAGGTTCAATATTTGTGAGATTCGAAAAAAGCTCCACGCGCTGATAAAAATAAGCAATAAAATGCTCTTAAAGCTACCCTATACTGCAAAAAGGATAATTCTATTTATTTTCAACGGTATTTTGCACCTAAAATGCTATCCCGCAGAATGGAAAGTTTCGTTAATTGCCATGATACCTAAGCCAGGCAAAGACCATACGAAGGTAGAATCCTATAGGCCTATAAGCCTATTATCTAACATGTCAAAACTATTCGAAAAGAGTAAACTAACACCCATACTAAATCGTACCGGATGCATTCCAGACCACCAATTCGGTTTTAAGAGACAACATAGCACGATTGAACATACACATAGACTCGTGAACGTGGTCAGAAAAACCTTCGAAGAAAAGAAATATTGTTCTGTGCTCTTCATCGATGGTTCTCAGGCATTTAATAAAGTATGGCACGAAGGTTTAATTCATAAACTAAAGCAAAACCTACCCGAAAACACCCTTAAGACTTTAGAAAGCTACTTAGCTGAGCGAAAATTTGTTGTTAAAGAAGGTGATTTCTAAGCCCTCTGCAACCGATTGAAGCCAGAGTTCCTCAAGGCAGCATCCTCGGTCCTGCATTGCATCGGATATATGCCTCCGACTTGCCGGTAAGCAGTAACATACATATATCAATATTCGCTTCTGCAAGAGTATATATCCCACTTGAAAAAATGGCTGAAACAATGGCGGTTAAAAATTAACGAACAAAAATGTCTACACATTACTTTTACATTGTGCAGATATACCTGCCCACCTATACAAATCAATAACCAAACTATACCTCAACACACTGAAGTAAAATATCTCGGTGTTCATCTTAATTGTCGTCTAACATGGAAGTCATACATAAATGCAAAGGTAACCCCAATTAAATTAAAAGCGGCTCAAAAGATTTGGCTCATTGGAAGGAACTCTACACTAAGCCTGGATTGTAAACTTCTTCTATAAAACTCCATTCTAAAACCAATATGGTCCTGCTGTAGTATCCAGTTATGGGGCACTGCCTCGGCATCAAATGTAGACAAAAGTTCAAAGCGACAAAGGAAAATACTCCGAACGATTACAGCAGCCCTATGGTGTGTCAGAAATAAGCGAATTCATAAAGATTTAGATGTGCGATTGGTTAAGACTGTGTTTTCTAAACATGTGACAAGATACAGAAAAAAAACTTGAGCTGCACCCAAATCCCCTAGCTCGAATCATCATTAACTTGAGAGACCACACTCGGCTGAGAAAGAGGGACACTCTTACTCTCAGCCGAAAACGAGAGATATAAGATAACCAAAGAGCCAACCGCTAAAGCAAATATCATTATCTTGCCTTGGCTGGACTTAAAAATTTAAATTTTAGTGTTAAGATTTCATTACTTATTGTTAGTTTAATTTTATTGAAGATACAATAAATAAATTTAAGCGAAAAAAAACAATTTAGACGTATAATCTTCGATGTATATTAACATAAACTCCTTAGTTATTTACTAAAAACAATTTTAACAGCACTCAGTACATTTTTTCGGATACAAACCAATCTTGATTGATGAAACGTTTTGCAATATAATACTATTTAAAAAAGTTCACAAAACTTTTAAATATTTAGAAGTACAAACCTACGCTGTTATTTTAGTGTATGTTGTTAGTGCAATTTCAATAATAGAACTGAGTAATGAAGCGTACTAAAAGCTCGCAACGCTCAGTACACAAGAAGGCAGACAATAACAAAAAAATATATATAACTTCTAATATTTTTCAAAAACTTTATGTGTAAAATTAGAGAAGTAATTTTGAGTATTCAAAAATCGTTATAAATTTAATCACGTTTCTCGAAAAATGCATAGTTCCTTAATGTGGAAAATCAACAGCTCGCAATTCGGACACATCACTTTGTACGAAGGCAGTATGCTCAGTAGTATCGTTTTTTGTTTTTAACACATAATCGACAGTCTCACACACACAAAAAACGTATGAATATTTATTTATAATATTTTAAATCATGCTAAAGCAGTTTTAATTCTTCAATTTGTGTGTTTATTTTATGAAATATTTTACTATGCAAAAAAAGCATTGTAAATAAGAATCACCCACGTACGTATTCCCTTCTGCTGGTTTTGATTTATAGTATTCAAGCACTCCTAAGAAAGAAAACAGTAAAAGTAATTATTACAATTTGCGATTGGCGATTGGAAATTCTAGCCCCCTCAGCACTAAGAAAATGTAAATTGCTCAGTCTTCACAGTAAAAGTTACTTTTGTTTTGTTTATTTCTTAAAAAACTATTGTAGCCCATTAAATACTCTTCCCAGCAACCATGATTTATAAATATATTTTTTGAATTTTTTCCAAACAATCAACGTGAATATTGATTGTTTGAATGGAATTAAAATTCTGTATTTATAGCTTTGGTTTACTTTACTTAAATATTAAAAATATAAAAAACCAATAAATTTCTTTAACACATCCGTTGCATTCATTCTGTGGCTGATTACAGTTTTTATTCTTAATACTTTTTTCAATAAATACAAAAATAAAAGGAATAAAATGCTAGTAGCATAAGAAACTCTTACAAGTTTCTGTCTTAAAGTTGAAAAGTTAATAAATGTTGTAGAAAATTATAAATTATATTTTATAACGTTTGACTACAAAATCTAAAGATTTCAAAGTCTAACTAGCATTATCCTACTTTTTCGTAAATACATGTTGGTGTTAAAAGATGAATAGTAATTTATGTGCAAATTATTTTCACCAATAGATAACTTTTTAAGCACGAATACTTCTTTATGTATTTCTGTTTGTATGTTTATTTGCTTTTTTCTCCTGCCTAACTGTGTCTACGACTATTTCAAGTTAGCTTGTGTAATAATCACTTGGTTTTGTTCTTACTTTCATCTTTGATTTAGTGAAAGGTTATGAGAAGGTGTTAAGTAAAAAAAGTGTAGCATGCCAAAATTTAAATTTATTGTTTGAGTGAAAGTAATTACACAATTGCTAAAAATATACTGAAAGTTGATTTTAAAAGAAAGCAGAAAACTATGATAGCTGACTAAGTTATTAAGTAGATTTTAGCTTTTATTTTATTTAATGACACAAAAGATTGTAAAATGTAAAAAGTTTGCGTTGTTGTTCATTCGGTTCGCAATGAGAATTATGTTAATTTATCATAAAATTTTGATTTATATAGAGTGAAATATAAAGCAAAATCCTGCTTTTATTTTGTAGACTTAAAAATTTTTCAGAAAATTAATAATACTGATGGAGAAAGTTATCGTGTATGAGTTTAAAGAAAAGTAAAAATTAAACATAATAAATCGACTAGCATTAGAATTTGAGTTCGCAATTTATTTCTAAAATCTATAAAATTTATTCGACCTATTCTCAGGAATTTATGTTTCAAAAATGTTTATATATATTACGGGTAAATCTAGTCTATATTCCAGCATGTCGTTGGTGCTGGTGCAAGCTCATTAGTCATATTCACATACAAGCTGATCATATATATTCAGTAGCAACAAATATATTTGGAATATTTGCAATAAATAATCATAAGAGATGAAGATTTTCGTACTAATCAAAATCGATTAGTGATTTTTTAGGGAATTGCTAAAATTTAAGTTTTAAATTCATAATCGCACTATATATATTTCATAAAACTTATATTTTACTTATTCAGTAAAATATTAATTGTATTATAAAAACGCATTGAAATTGATCACTGAGGGCTATTAGCTAGTTCCTATGTGCATTACAGAAGATCGTTAGGGAACGTTTACCCAAAAATCTAATAGAAAAGCTAAAGATATCTTAGCAAACTTTTTTTTAAATAAATAAGAAGCCTAAATAATATCAAAGTTTAAACATGAATTCCGTGATCAACAATGTTTTTTATATTCTTACTTGCATCATATTACATAAGCGGGCTTTTTCCCCAATCTTAGTTGTAGCTGTAAGAAGGTTTGTAGAAAAATAAGTATGACCGAATTAAAATGTTATGTTTGGGTGCATTCGTAAATACAGTAATTTACTTCGAAAGCCATCATTTGGCAATAGTTCTCTTTATTAAAGTTGTCTTTACGCCAACAATTCAGTGTGCTGCCTCAAATTGCTGCAATTGCATTTAAGATATAAGTGCACATTTTATTGCTTTTTGGCGCATATTTCACGTTTTTTTTAACTTCAGGTGTCTAAAATACCTTTTTGAATGCATGAAGTTCTTGTCCCTGCTTTTTAGAGGGTTGCACAAGTATGCTTGAAAGTACTCTTATGTATGTTTGAGTGTGTATGCATGTAGGTTTTTTTGTATACATGTCTTTTTATGTATGTACAAATGTACATGCATGTATACATAAGTATATACATAAGAACATACATATATGCACACACGAGATTTATACGAGTACATTCTACAAATACATTTGAGTATACTTTGCAGCCCTCTACTGCTTATTACTAATTATATTGGGATTATCCCCACTGTGCACTTCACATTTGCTATAAGGTGCTTATACGGTGCGTATACATAATATTTCTTAAAATAACTATAAAAATAAGCATACGCTTGTGTTGTAATTGTGTTAAAATTACAGCATACTTTGAAGAGTAATTGTAAAAATTATCTAACGTATGATTGATATTTAATTGCACTGTATATTAAATATACGTCTTTTTTAATATGTGTTATTGAATAACATCTATGGACATTGTAAGTAATCAAGAAGATTACTTAAACTATGCAATAAATTGCACAATATTTTAAAAGAAAACATTGCACAATTTTCCTGACAGCGAAAATGTAAACATAACACTGCTCAATGTTGCCACCATACTACACAGATTTTTGATTGTGCAATAAAAACCAAAGGTCTTTTGATTTTTGTCTATATATTATGCCTCCTTCGTATATGACACACACATTGGCGATATTATTGTAGAATATGAAAAATTGCACAACTATATTGCAAGTGGGTGGGCCGCATTACTTTTCAAATGTGCTCTGAATATAATAGTTTTTTTTTTATTTCTTTCAAAGAACAATTTTGCAGAGTAAATCTTGTGTACACAGCCGGCCTTCGATAAAAAATCTTTACTCAGCGAAGTCACTGTTCGACATATAGAGAAGAGAAAATCGAAAAGCCCTGCTTTAGCAAACCCACTACTCAGCAAAGCCAATATCTTACATACAAATGTGCATGCACACTATTTCTATTCTAATATGGAGAGAATATCTATGGACATTATATCTCTTAGTTGATAAATATTATTTCGTTGTACGTTACTGCATGCCACCTCTTAATTCCAATACTCAGTAACGTGAAATAAAATTAGTATTAATAAGTCCGTAACTTTTAAATCATACAACCGACTTACATGAAAATATGAATAATAGAAGAGGGTATTAGTTTTTCGATTAATATATTTTAAGAGTTCTAGTTGTAACACTAGGTAGATATAAAACTAGTCAAACTTGCCAACATTGTATGTCAAACACTTTAGAAATATTTATCTTTTATAAATGTAAACCCTTTTAAGTGACTTTTGGACGGAATAATCTACGCTTTAGGAAACATATTGATGCACATACGTTGTCAACACTTTTCACTAATTCGGGAATATAAATTTTTTTAAACGATTTATATAAATTTTCTGCGTTTTGTGAAAACTAATAAAAAAATCAGTTGCGTGTTTCCAACATTAGACTATTGACATGTGTTAACTCTTATACTCTTATGGTAACTTTTATAATTTTAATGTAATATGTAAACAGTTTTTAATAGCTTTAGAAAGCTTTACTCAATGGTAGCAATATAAATTATACCTCAGTAAAAGTAGGAAGTTGTGCCAAGAGCATTACAGTTTCATTGCAGTACAAGTCCCAAGTTACTATTATAGATCTTTTGTTTGTCAGCAATATCTAATCTACACAATCTTTTTTTGCCACATAATGTCAGTCCTTTGAATCAATTCCGTGTTATGACAACAATGTATTATATTCATTGGTAATGAACTGAAATAGCGCTACTTTTAGTTCAGTTCATCAATGATTTTATTAATACTTTGAGTGCTATGAGATTAATAAATAAAGAAAAGAATTTAAAAGAATATTTAAAAAAATTGCAAATGTAGCAGTAACACTTAAAACAATCATCAATAACTGCATAACTACCAGAAACAACAGTAATTTCTGTTCAGGATGGGATTTCACTTTCCTTGTTGTACTACATCTTCATTAAAATTAATTGTAGTATATATAGAAAAATTGTTGGACTCAATTTACATTATGAAAGTTTTCATGAAATTAGTTGCATGAAAGTTTGTTTTATAGGCAAGAGCTGTAGAAAAGCAATCGGGGTAGGAAAAATGGCATGACTTTAATTTTCAGGCGATTTTTTCGACACTAGCTTCCTCTTCATTTCTTTCGTGGACGGCTATATTAAAAAATTGTTTAAATTTTATATTTTTAAATAGTGTTTTGTATACATTTTATTCGCTGTCAATTTTTCTTTTATATTTAATTAAAAATATACGTTCATTTGTTTTTATAACGAACGCACAAACTTTATTTCAAAAGAGAACTATCAAAAAAATTTCAAGACGATTGTTTGAAAATTTCAACGTTTAAATAGACGGCGAAATACGTAACAACTTTACAACATAATTGAACAAAATTTCATGAAAAAATTTCATAAGACTGAATTTAGTCTTGTACATATACAACATTATCCCTCTTTTAAACAAAAACTCATACATGCACATGAAAATTGTAGTTTGTTGTAGTACATACAAAGCAAACATATACTATGTAAAATTTCACATCTTTTGCCTTTGGGTGTTTAACACACTTGATCTATTCTTTACAACCCGTCTAATATTTGTCACAACACAGACATACGCAATCCAGCATTAGAAACACATTTTGAATAGACATGTGCTGGCACAGTAAGGTGGGTTGAAAAAAAGTTGCACCAGTCATCCCCTAATATGAAAGATATGCCAATGCCATTTTCAAAAAGTAAAAAGATTTGTTTTTACCACGCCCCAAAATACAACACTTTTAATTTTTTAATCCGACATAAAATTCTGGGCGCCACTTATGCCACTTCGAATCCATCCTTTCTAATGTTAAATTTCTTGAACATGGAAAGACAGTCCTTCGAAAGCTTTGTATATACTCACTTTTATGTCACGCCTTAAAATTACGCCTCGTTTTTCTTCTTCACATACAAATTACTTTAGACTGGGTAGATCCCAATACAAAACAGAAAAATTTGCACCAGTAACCCTCTAGAACAAAAGGTATATCAATAACTTTTCTGAAAATGTAAAAAAAATTGCCAAGCCCCAAAATACAGCACTTTTAATATTGTATATATTGCGCCGCCATTTAAAGTCCCACCTCATCATATAGCATATCGTTGTTTATGGGTTCTCGCTTCAGGTGACTTCTGAATCGCACATCAAATTCTATGCGCCACTTATGCCATTTCTGATCTCTCCCTACCCCCGTATTGTAGTGGATAGTGGGCTAGACTATTAACAGGGAGGTCGCAGGTTCGAGTCCTGCCAAGACCCTGGGTGTTTCTGCAGAAAAGCCGATAAAGGCATAAGCAGTATGTGCGGCAAAAAAGCCCTTCTAGAACCTTGTATGCCGGGCAAAATGTTGCACATTATATGGGAAGGATCCGAAATGGCATAAGTGGCGTCTTAAATTTGATGTTGGATTCAAAAGCCACCAATGATATGCGATATAATGAGATCGGAGTTTAAACGGCGATGCAATATAAAAAAAATTAAAAGTGCTCTATTTTGGGCGTGGCAAAAAATTGTTCACAGTTCTAGAAAAGCTATTGATATACATATCTTTCATTCTAGGGGTGAATGGTGGAAATTTTTTTGTTTTTTATTGGGATCTACTCAGCCTAAAGTAATTTGTATGTGAAAAAGAAAAAGGGGGCGCAAATTTGGCACGTGGCATAAAAGTGAGACATACTAAGGTAGGCATACTATATTTAAACTAAGCTAGGCATACTATGTTTTAAAACGCATTTCTTTCTACGTGCAAGCAATTGGACATTATGGGGGAAGGATCTGAGACGACATAAGTGGCGCCCAGAACTCGACGTCGGATTAATAAGTCACCAGAAGCAAATATGAAGCTATATTCCATCCATGAATAGCGATATGCCATATAATGAGATCGGACAAAAGTGTTGTATTTCGCAGCGTGGCAAAAATTTTTTCCTGTCTTAGAAACTTTATTTACATATATTTTATTCTAGGAGATGACCGGCTTAGCTTTTATTTTTTTGCATGGGGGTCGATCCGCTTTATTGTTCTACCATTTTTATATTATATAGATATTCAAGTAGGCGCAAGCAGCTACTGGAATGCCCAAACGCTTCCATACATCAGATTGTCTACAGTGGGAGACAAGAAAAGTAATTCTAAGAAAAATCAATTATCTTATTTAATGATATGTCCCTGCATTTGAAAAAACTTGATATATATGTTACGTATATATGAACAATGTTTATTGCAAAAAGTTTGACTTAAATACAATCAAAATCAGAAAAATGGGTAAAAATAAAAATAAACCAACGATAACACCGGAAGTTGTTGTGATAGACAACAATATCAGTATCATAGTGATGTAATTATCGTACTAAAATTTTTCAAATAGTTTATCTATACAAAACTTGTGATAACATTCAACCGAGTCACCTAATAAGTGGTGATAAGCATACATACATATGACCGTTGACGATAGGATCAAGGTGGCTTCGGAAAGCAACGTTGTACTGTTCTGCACTATACGTTAACAATAAAATTGATGGTGCTGTTTATAATGTGTAAATTTTTCTGAGTATGTAGAACGTTGCGAATCTTAGGGCCTGTCCCACGATGTCGACAAGTCGTTGTCGTTCTCTTATTTATACTGAAAAGAAAAACAAATATAAATTTTTTATTATTGTTTTCAATATAAATAAGAGAACATATTCAACTTGTCGACATCGTGGGATAGGCCCTTATTCTACTTTAAATAAAAACTATAGTTTTATTTTAATTTTCCATTTTTTCATTCCGTTCCACAGTATCTTATTTAGTATACCATTTTGTATACACATGTGCTTATATTATTTTAAGTTATCATTCTTTGATGCTCATTTTAATTTTTGTTGAATGCCTTTTTTTTATTATATAGAAACTGACTAAATGTTTTTAAGTTTTTAGAAAATCAGCAATTTAACAATATTCCTTTCTTTGCCATTCATAAACTGACATAATTTATTATTATTTTTTTTTGTTGGCAAATTGTTTTGTATGTAAATGATTAGCACAGTGCAACTAAGCAATATGACTACAAGAATAAGTTAACGTGTTTAGAATATTAGTGTTAGATAGTGAGCATCAACTTTTTTATATTAAATAAAGTAACTTCTTATCGTGAAATAAATCAAAGAAATCAAATCTGTCTGAAATTGTCCTGATAAGTCTGTTAGTGAGGAATGAAAGTCTTTGCCATATAAGTTTGTTTGGTAATTATATCTGGGAAAATATGTTGTCATGTGTCAACAAATTATTCGTAGTCGTAGTCAAGGCAGATTAAACAAGGTAGCTCTAATACTACAATAAAATCATTTTAATTTTCTAACTGGCAAACAACTTCCCTATATAATAAATTTAGCTTATGCTGCTTATATGTGGCGGTTGAAAGTTAGGAAATATAACATAAATGAAGAGCTGTTGTTATGGGGTTACCTGGTTTGTACCATAGCCATAGTGTTCAAAATAATGGTGCATCCTGAAATTGGTTTTTTAAATATGAGATTTAGAGAAAATTTTTGGGAGAAAAAAAACTTCAAAAGCAAAATTTTTTTCTTAAATTTTTTTTATGAAATTAATATATTTGAAGTTATTAGGCAAGAAATATAATTTTATGGGTTTGAGCGGGCTGGCCCCTTTACCCAACGGATTGATCAGAATCATTTTTTATCCGCAGTCACCAAAATGTGGGGTGAGAGTAAAAAAAAATTTCAGAAAAATTACCATTTAGCAAAGGGTCACCCTAATGTGCACACTGCATGTATTTCTTCATAAGAAGGCAAGTTAAATACTATTTTTTTGTTGAATCTGTGCACTTACACACTTAAAAAAATATATTAAATGGAAGAGATTATTTTTAAGAAAAATTTACTGGTAATAATGTTTCTATTTTCCCTGAAAGTTCATTTCAACAAAAAGTATTTTCGTATTAAATATGAATTTCACAAAACGTATTTATACTCGCTATATTTTTTCTGTCTGTCTACTTGAAATTTATACTGAAATATCTTAAATTCGTATGAAATTTTTACCATTAATTACTATTGTGTTTATTTTTTTCTCGGTACGAAAACTGTCATGAATTTCACTTTTATGTTTTATTTTTTACATTTCTTCTTGTCACATCACTCAAATGTGTCAGCTACAGTTTTAATTTTTAGGCCATTGCTGCTTTTGTAATTCTTTTTCTGCCCACTGGCGCTTTAGCATCAAAATGAACTAAAAGTTTTTTTTGCTTAAATGGAAAAATAATGTTTTAAACATTTTTTGCATATAAAATTCTAGTAGAGTATTTTCCAAGATATTTGGTAGTTATTTTAAAAATGTTATTGTATTACATTAAAGTGAAGCTAGATAGTTGCAAGCGAAATGGACAAATTATTGATGCGCGATGACTTAACATTTGAAAAAATGAAAATAGCTTTTCGATATACTCGTACTACATACAGTCGCAGTCATATATATTTACACGTTTAAAAATTTAAGTAAGCTATGAAATAAAACAAAATTTCCCGACTTAATGAAGAAGTTAGCAACAAAACACCTTTGTAATTTGCTAGTGCGCTTATATTACCAAAATTACTCTAATAATTTGAACTTCTTGAAGGAAAGGGGCTTATCCCTCCATAGAAGTGCCTATCTACGCCTATGGCTGTACTAAGGCTAAGTTTTGCAAACAAAGAACATTCCATATCAACAATAAACGTTTTCTACAGAATATATACAAACTAAAGTATTACAAGAAAAATTTTCTTATAGTCCCTGAAGCACCCATATGGTAACGGAAAATTGTAACGCGTCAAAAGTGGGTTAGGTATATATTGGGTGTTTTTTATTGAGTTATAGAACTTTAAGTTGGCATCACTTTTTTAACTGGCGGCCATTTTGTCAGCTGTCAAGTGATTAATATTTAGTTTGGTTTGCCATTTTATCATGAACAGGTTGACAAAAGAACAACGCTTGCAAATCGTGCAAATTTATTTCGAAAATAATGGTTCAGTTCGCGAAGTTTACCGCAAGCTCCGTCGATATGGTCGACATAATCGTCCATCAGAGCAATTAATGCGGTTAACCATGGATCGTTTTCGCACTACGTTTACTCTATGTGATAATACGCATCCGCAGAGACGTCGAACAGTGCGCACCGAAGAAACAATTGCCGCTGTAGAGCAAAGTGTTGAAGAGGACCCGAATGAATCGATTCGTCACCGTGCACAGCAATTGGAGCTTTGTCCATCAAATTGAAAATTGGACCTGTAGAATTGGCTTTATTCGAGCCAGCCGCGGCGGCCACATGCCCGAAATCATATTTAAACATTAATGGCATAAAATTATCCTTCCAATAAAGCCAAATTGATGGACATTAAAACGATTTTCTTGTGTTTTATTTCAATTCGAAGTTCTATACCTCTAAAAAAAACACCCTGTATTTTGTAATATGTTGATTTGTGTTCCAACTAAATATGACAATTCGGTTGTATATTTATAATAAAATATTATTCGTAAGCACAACACTGTTAAAAAGAAAGCGTAACTTACTTTTTCATGTAATCCATTTTTTACCATTTGTCAACTTGTTTTCAAAGGTTTTTGGAAAGACCCACTAACTTTAAAACACAAAACACAATTGACCTACAAACAATTTGTAAATATTAACAGGTGTCTCTATGATGCAATGCAAGTGATTTTGGGTAAAAAAATTTATCATTTGGATTGCTGTGAAGCTTCTAATGTAACAGTCTTTTACGTTACCGTATGGGTTCACCCGGACAATTTGGGTTAACCACTTTTGCTACATGTCTACTAATTTTTCTTGTGCTAGACACAAAAATCTCTGTAGAAAGTGTAGTGCCAATTGTCTTGACATATGACTGGTAACAATGAGAATGATACAAAATGTTCCTGAGTTTACTGGCCACTACTCAAAAGGAGCATATCACAAACCTAGAACACAAATGTTAGCAAAATACCCTAATACACAGAAAAAAAAAACTATAGTTCATATTCTATTACTAAATTCATAAATTCAAATATTTTTTACGGAAATGAGACCTACCACAAAATTCGTAAAACTTAAATTCGTAAATATGTATTAAGAAAAAAAATCGCATTTTCTTTCCATTAAAGTTTTGTATTGGAATATTTAAAAACTAAACAAAAAATAATAAAATGTAAAAACAAATGAGTAGTCCACTTGCAAACAACGCTAAGATGAAAAAAATAAAAATTCGCTAAAAGCCGCCATTTTATTTGTTGTTTGAAGTTTTAATCGATTTTCTACAAATTTCGATATATTAACATAGCCGTGTTTGTAAGTGGACTACTTAAATTCAAACACATGTTTGGTAAAATAAAAGCCTATGATAATTTTTTCTGTGTAAACAAGCAGATTTTTTTGAAATGAAAAATATTTAAAGTGCAGAAACTTCACTAGTATTAATGACACCATCACAGGACAAGTACCTTCATTTTAGGTATAGTACCCATTACTGAGTATCTTAATTATGTCAATTGTGCCCCTGCAATGACAACTACATAAAAAAGTTACCGGTCCCTTTCATATAAAGTTCCAGAGCTCCAGCCGGTTGCTAGCCATTGGCAACGAGTCATGAAACCTGTCTTGTGACAGGCTATTTTTCCTCTTGGTATGTTATAGCCCTGGAGCCCTGACACAAGACAACTCACTTGACTGGTTCCATTGAACTAGCAACCTGTTCGAATTCTGGAACTTTATATGAGAAGCACATGTTATTAATTTTACATTGCATTGTCATTGGATAGTGTCAGTTGACATAATTAATACATTTAGTGATAGGTTCTAGGCTCAAAGTAAAAACACTTTTCCTGTGCTGGTTTCTTTAAACTAGTACAATTACTGTACTCAACTGTTGGCTAAGTAGTTAGCGCGTTTGACTACAAACCCTGAGGTCTTGAGTTCAAGACTAGCTTGAGGCAAGCCATGCATCTTTCTCATGTGCATTGGTGTGTTATTGTGTTGGTTGTTGTTGGACCGTCAAAAAGATGAAGCCATAGCACTGACCACTTTGGCAGTAAAGGAACTAATGAAATGGCTAAACAACTCAATGCTGTACAAAAAAATCGAGCAATAGGAGGGTTGTAACTGAATTAAGCTTTCTATCTCCCTCCCACTTCACCACCTGTTCTCTCTACACTATCCCTTTCCGAAAGAAGGTAACACATTAATTAATTAAGTGGTAGGCATTAATTGGCTGAATATGTTGTAAAATCTATGAAAAATAAACAGCAAGCCAAACTTTGCAAAATACATTTTCTTGTATATTTATTTTCATTAGCCCGATTCACAATCTTGTGCAAATGGTCTTGCATCGTATCATTTGCAAACTGGTATAGTATATTGCTACTCACCACTTAACAATTGTTAGTGATGAGTATCAATATACTATAGCATTTTGCAAATGCAACGATGCAAGACCATTTGCACAAGATTGTGAATTAGGCTATTGTGTTTTTTTGCACATACATACATAAGTATATTTTCATTTAAAATCAATGAGTCTTATCAATTTTTGCATAAAACAAACACACAATTTTCGAATGAACGCAAAAACTTATGCATTTTCGCATACGTGTCTTTTTTATTTATTTATTTTTTCGTGTGAAAAGTGTAGTATTTTTTTCTAATAACACAAAATTCCTGTATCAAATATCAAAAACTAAAACAAAATGCTGAAAATACTTTGCATTTTTATTACATTTTCTTAACCCATAAATAACATGTGTTTGTTTTTTAAATGCAAAACAAAAAGAGCAAAAACTATGAAAAGAACCAAAACAAATTTACAAGTAAACAACTAACAATATTAAAAATGTTTTAAGAACACATAAATGCATTTGAGGGAGGGATGTGAAATGCATATACATACACATGTAAGTATGTACATATGCATGAGTGCAGAAAGTATTTTTTCTATGTAACACCCTCAAATTTATATCCACAATGATAGCTTGATCATAAAAACGATAATTCTAAAGTTTTTTATTTCAAATTCTATATTGTTTAACAATCTGGGTGTGCAACTCAAACGTTCATGTAATATGGTAATAATAATAAAAGCTCAGAAAAGTGAAATTACAATAGTTACGTTATTGAATGCAAAAGCAAACTAAGCAAAATATTACTATAACATATAAAAAATGTATGACAATATAAATTATGTTAAAGACCGGATTTGTTTTTTAGTTATAAGCAATTTATTAAAAAAAACTTCAATAAATTCGTAATTACACAGAAAAAGTAAATATTTAAAAACAGTAATTGTCGAAATTAGCATGAAATTCAATAAAACCTGTATTTGATTCAATTTTAAAAAAATCGTCACGAAAAAATAAAAATATATATTAAAAAAATCGTTTTTTTATCAAGTATAGAAAAAAATCTCTATCGCAGAAAATTTAAAAACTTTTTATATTGAATAAACACATTTCCGTAGAACAGTATACAAAATTGTATGAAATAATGTAGAAAAGCGCTTGATAAGGAAAATGATATTAAATTGCAGTAATCAGATATTAGACTGTAATCAGATATTAACAATTGTAATGCCGATTTTGTGTCTGCGACTGCTTTGTTCCTTTTTTAATATTTCGATAAAATGTATGCCTTCCTAGCAAAAACTTTGCTTAGTGGTAGGCAAAAAAGTATATGAGGACTTAAGCCGTAACTACACAGAAAGAAAAACGCCGTACTAAATTCCAGTACTTTCTACTTACTTTGATTACGAGTCGTGCTCAAAAATTGAAGTACGAATAACCCTAAGCTTATGTACTTAAATCAAACCGAAAACGGGATAGTCACGTAAAAAATCTTTAATCAATAACAAAATTCTTAAATTCGGTACAAAAACTCTTAGTTTAAGTACTACTATTAATATAAACTTTCTACACAGTCGTAGTGTGTTGGTATTTGTTTGCTTGCTGATAGCTTCAATCGCATGTAGTCCTTATGTTGTTGTTTTATTGTTGGTTATTCTGTTCGTGCAGTGCCGACTAATACCCTACAAAAGTCGTATTAACTGCTGATGGTTCATACTGGATTTTAGCTCTCGTTCTTTCTATAGTGCTGATGTACACTGGGAAACATTGTTTCCCGAAAACTTTATCTTTCAGTGCAAAAGAGCGAGATAGAAATAGTATATATTTCTATTTAATCACTTTTACGCAAAAGAAAATGCTCGACGACAAATGTTTCCCAATGTAAACAGCGTGATACTGAGTTAGCTAAGTGGTCTAAGGCGTTGGTTTACATACATGATGAGCTAATTTCAATACTAGGAATGAACAAAAATAAATTTTAAATTAGAACAAGTAGTAAAAATATAAATTGTCAAGTCTGTTATTCCAGGATTAAATAAGTAAAAGTTAGCCTGATTCGGGCTTGATTCAAGTACGCGGTGGATCGATTAAAGTACGAAGTTAGGATTGATAGAAGTCGCGGTGGGATTGATTCAAGTATACAGCGATCTTGAATCTACATGTAATACGACATTTGCCAGCTACTTGTCGGTTCTGGCCGAGCTATTTTCGTTGCTCGGGCATAAAACAACAAAAGCACAACAGTGATTTCTGGGTATAATCTAGCAAACAACCACCAACACAGTACGAGTAGGACTGTGTATAAAGTTTATAAACATATTTGTACTTAAAATAAAAATTTTGTTTACATAAATAAAGGCTATTCAGGGTACAATTAAGTATTTTGCACTTGTATATTCCGATTCGGATCAATCTTTGTGTACTTGATTTCAGAAAAACAGAGATTACCGTAGTTCGGACACCGCTTGGGATTAATTTAAGTACGGATGGATTGATTTCTCTTTTCTGTGTACTTACAATTTTTCTCGATAACTATTTATTTTTGTTTGAGAAATCCAAAAAAAAGGGATACAAATGTGTTTACATTGTCCCAGCAACTAACTAGCTATTATTTGGCATACTTGAAGCTAAAAAATAGGTAGCTAAATAAACAAATTAAAAGTAAAAAAAATATGTTTTACACATTATGTTTTATTTTTATTGTTTCAATTTTATTTTTTGACCCAGGTGGTATACGAACCTGTGCTCGTTCAGATATGAAGACAAGTACTTTACCCACTCAGCTATTGTTGACTTATAAGCTTAAGCGACAAAAAGTTATTTTCATATACAAACAATATGTTGACTTAAAAAGTGGTTGTCTATTTATTTTATTAATACATATCAACAAATTGTAACTACTTTCCGATAATGATAAAAACTGTACTAATTTTATTTAAAACTAAATAGCAGTTCTAATTTGAAGCATAGTAATAAGATAAATAAGTAGCACTCATTACTTTGTAGCCCATTAAAAAAGTACTACCGATTACAAAAATTACAAAAGTTTTTGCTGGATTATAATTGCTTAACAAATCTACAAAATACGCGCAAAACAACAATAAATTTCGTAAAAGTGTTTGTGTTTCGTATGTATTTTACTTGTAGGCTCGTAACTTGTATTTTCCAGAAATTGGGCCAAGGTGGTTGTTTTCCTGTATTATCTAATAACCAGGGCTCTGACTTTCATGCAAATGCATGTTTTTGGTGGTGATAGATAAAAACGTATTGACTAATTATCTATGCGAATCATCAAATTTTCAGCAGTTTGGCATCGATTTGTAGTTGCATATTTATGCATGTATTGGTGGTTAGTGCATATTTGTGCATATTTTGGCAATAAAAGCATATTTTCGGAGTCTTAAAATTTATTTTAATGCATATTTCTCCATTTAATAAAAAATATTAATAGGCCGACTATGCATGCAACCGAGTCCAAGTTGGCTTGTCAGTTCCTGAAAATGATACCACTGATGGTAAGTGGCACCTGAAAGCTGTCAATTTCAGTTGCTATTTATTGCCGTTCTAACAACCATTAAGACTCAGTTGCCGACTGCCAACTCAACTAAAGTTCGGTTGCATTAAATATTAGACCCAATTATGGCTGTTTTTTTTTGTTTAATAATAATAAAAAATAGAATAAAAAATGTTCTTATTATTTTAGTTTTGGTACTTTGTTCGTAGGCAAAATGCATATTTTTGCGAATATTTGTCATTTTTAGCTACATTTGTTAAGCGCTTAAAACCAATTTTTATTTGCATGAAACTTCAAGTCCTGCCAATACCACTTGGGTTGAGTTTCTGAAGCTGGAGGATACTAAACAAGAGATTTCGAAATATGTATATGATATTTATTATACATATTTCCTTAGATTGACTTAGCTTTTTTTATACTCATTTAGTGCAAAATGTGAAAATAAAAACATATATTTACATATATTTCTTCATGAAAACATATTTTCGTTCCAAAAGAGCATCAAAATGCTTCAAAAATATTATTAATGAGTCATACAATTATTGTACTCTATATAAAAATAATAATAAATAAATGAACTAAAAGAAAAGCCACAACACATTTTCAGCATCTATTAAGAATGTTGACAATAATGTTGACAAATGCAACCGACTAAATGAGGCAGAAGTGAGAAATGTTGCCGACAAATGTAATACATCATAAATTTTATATTCCACTTTACAAACGCGAAACTTATTCTTAACTGACAATGCTGAATGGGGTTTGTTTGTAATGGGACTTAATGCTGTCAAAATGATATAAAATCACTGCACCAAAGTTGATAAATCTTAGTAATTGCTTATACACAGACTCGAAGGAAATAGTTGCAGAAACAAATATATGTACTGTTCGTGGGATGTTTGATAAGTTAAAAAAATTTTTAAATTAACAAAAGGACTGTTAGTAATTTAAAGTTAAATCAACCAGTCGGTGTGCCTCATGGTTTCTTTAGGTTAATAAAAAAATATTGAGGATAATCCTGGAGGTACCAGAAACACAAAACCGTCATCATTTAATTTAAGCATTTTATATTGGTATACAAAACAGAACTGGAATAATTAAATGGCCGAAAAGTGGCTACCTGAAAATTGCACAGTTTTTTTCTCGTTTTATTGATTTTTCGTTGAACCCTGTGTAAAACCTGTCGCACACAAAGCATTGATTTTTTTAGTGTAGGTATATCCCTTGCGATATCATGACATAACTTACATTTTGCTAAAATAGTATCTTCTGCAAAAAAGGGGCAAAATTGATAACATTTAAAAATGCTCAACTTAACTTAGCGTCCAAATCCGCGATTAACTTCGCTCTCATAATCCCCCTTATTCCGTAACTATTTGTCGACGTCACGTCAAGACAATACCAAAAAATTGGGACTTGTCTACTCGCTGTCGACAAAAGTTCACTACTCTTAACAGCCTCTTCCCATTTTCTATTCCTTAGAGAATAGTAAGTGGCTGTCCGTAATCGTAAATTGTTATCGATGACGAGTAGAAATGTGCCAATTTTTTGGTATTATCTTGACGTGACGTCGACAAATAGTTACGTAATAACGGTGAATAATTCTTATACAATTGAGATACCACCAATTTGAAGTCTACACGTAACATAATTCTCTCTGTGATTGCATTTGACGTTCTCGTCTTATATATTATGTTACGTGTTGACCTCATATTAAGCATCAAAAAACCTATTTGGGTATTCAGATAAAAATCTCATATTTAGTTCAGTTAGTGCCGTCCTGATATTTTTAATTGTGTACAAGTTATGATTTTATTAAATGTGTCATTAAAAAAAATTTAAATAAAAGTTGTATGTGCCATATAAAACGGGCTCAAAAACAGACCACTTAAGGAAAATAATCTGTTATTTTCATTTGTTCGCGAAATATACGAGTAACTTTTTGAAACTACTTTTCATGAAAATTGGAAATTTGCGTAAAAAAAATGATTCACGAAAAGCTCAAAATGTCGTAGACAAGTCGAAGGAAACAGTTTCCAGAGTATTTAAAATTGGCACAGTTGGTCCTTGATACGTACATATATGTTAAGAAGCTAAATAGTCCCCGTGTTTGGTGGGTGAGCTAGAGGGAGGAGGGCCTCCTTAAGGTGACATTTTTTAGCTTCTTGCTTATAGGTCTGAAACTGTAACTTCCAGAAAAAAATTTTTGCATAGAACTGTTAAAGCTAATAAAATTTCCTAATAAAATTTCCTACAAAAATATTTTTGAGAATTTTTTACTTAAGACTAACGTTTTTGGCGTTATAAAGCCAAGAAAAACAATACTCCGTTACATATTTTAATTTTTAGAAAGCTAACATTTTCTAATGCGTTTTCTTCGAATAATTACGATGTGTGAAACACCGAAAAGTAATGAAGAAAATTTGGCTATTGTCCAAATAGCGTTATATTTGCATTTTTCTTTAAAGCTCCATCCAAAAGCTCAGGCTCGTTTGATTAAAAAACATGTACATCTAGCTTAAAAGGCTACTAAACTACGCGTCGATTAGTGGCTAATTTGCTCTGATCGAATGAAAAATTACTGAGTTATGGTGGATCAAACTAAAGCACTAGCATTTATAAATTATAAAAAAGTGCCAAAGTATGTATGGCCGAGTTTGCCACAGTGCTAAGTACTCGTATCACAGAAAAAAAGTAAATATTTAACAGCGGTAATTTTCAAAAATAGTATGAATTTCAATGAAACCTGCTTATGATTCTATCAGTGCCGATTTCAAAAACAGATTTATTAACCCTTTTAAATTATTTACCCCTTTTAATGTTTTCAAGGCTTAGAATATTTTATTCTAATATTTTTTTCGATACAAAACAAGAAAAAACGTAAATAAGTCATCTTTTAGGAGAATTAGTTTTTGAAATCGGCGCCGATTTAAATGGACCAATTTCCATCGCATACCAGATAATGTTTGTTGAAAGTAAAATTTTTTAAAAAACCATTAGGGAAAAATAAAAATATTTAAAATTTTTTTTTTATAAAATACGTATAGAAAAACATGCTAAAGAAAAGACAGTTAGTGAAGTTTCAATCATTTAGAAAAAGTTCATTAATAATAGGTACAACTTGCCGCGAGCTAGCGACAAGAATCTGTTAATTGAGCTTACTAAAATAAGTAGGATTTTCGCTAGGATGTTGTTGCTGCCATCGTTGTTAGTGTAGGTAAAGGGCTTTAACGAGAAGACTGTGGTGGTCTCGAAACATCTGATGTCAGTTCAACCTTCCGTACACTAAAATTTTTCTTTGAATGTTCAATATTTACATGCTTTAGAATTTATTTCTTAAATAAAAAAATAGTTTTATCGAAAGATTAAATTGAAAACGAACTTAAGCCAAACTTTGGATAAAAATCATACAGTTCGACCAAAAATTCGTAACTCAATTATAGAAAAAATCTTTATCACAGAAAGTTCAAAAACTTTTTTTTATTGAATCGACACATTTCAATAGAACAATATCTAAAAATCTTTATCACCGGAAATTCAACAATTTTCTTCTGTGTAACATGCAATAGTGATAAAAAAGCGCACTGAATCAGATCCCAGCTTAAAAATTCGCAAACTATCTTACCATAGCACCCAAGACCTTTCAGTCAGAACTTTTTAAGTTTCGTAAATTCTTCTAAAACATTTCTCGTATTATATACATACATTCGTATTTATAATCAGTTTTATAAAAGATGTAAATTTCATAAGTATAGCTTTGAGTTTATATTAATAATAAAGTTTTTCTATAAATTTATGTCTGTTAGATTGAAAGAGCATTTCTCTTAAAGCTAACTTTAATATTTTGACTTATCCTGCATTCATATGAATATCAAATTACACATAAATATTTATGAATGTACATAAGTATAGTGAGTATCTGCGATTGCAATATGCAAAGATATGTCATCTATGTAACATTCATTCAGGTATGCAATAATACAAGTTTATACGGTAAATATATTGCAATAGAGGATTGAACATGAAATTTAATAATTCAAGTGTTACACCTTATGTAAATACAAAATGTGTCTTCATTTATATAAGGCACAAGAGAAGCCAAGAAATTCTAGCGTTTATATTTGATTTAATACAGCTATAAATAGAGCCGCAGCAGTTAGGGGCTTATAAAGTTAAATGGTATGATTGTTTACAGAATGACAAATGTTAAATTGTTTCCACTAAAACAATTGCAATTAAAAACAAATTTCTGAAGTATTAAAGTTAAATCAAAATTAAATTTAAACGAAGCCTTGTTGAGGCTAACATTTGTTATGCATTATGAGAAGGATTAAATAAATTTGCTTATTAACCGATTTTAAGAAATGAGGAGGCTATATGTTCATTATGTACATTAAGGTAGAGCGTCATATTTTTTTTAAATTTCAATTTCGTTTAGCACTAAAACGTTGCGTTTTATTCTCAGATACAGACGTGGTAAAAATTATGAAAGCATAATATATTTAATAATGAGATCAAATCGATCAATTTGTGAAACATCATATGATACAACATTAAACATTTTTATAGTTGTTGCAACTCATTACACTCAAAATATCCACTATTTTTATACGTAAAATGTCAGCTTTGAAACAAATTTAAGATGCAGCTATAAGGCCAACTTTTGAATTCCGAGGTCGTTGTTATAATTAAAAAAAAACATTTTCTAAACTAGTTTGAGGTCGCTAAACACCACTATGAAATTCATTTATTTTTCTTAATGCGAATTTTCGGGTATATGCTGGGAGAAAATACCACTCATACAAAGAAATTGTTCACGCAAAGAAAATACATGGTTGAGGCAACCGTAATCGAATAGCAACATACTATGATCGAATATATGGTTGAATATATGGTTAAAAACATCTGTTTTACATATAATATATATGGTTAAAAACAACCATATATATGGTTCAAAATTATCGACTAATTTATTTTTTTATTGTTACAAATCCAAGTAGAAATTGTATTTTATTTTTAAGTGGTGTCCTTGATAGGATTCGAACCGACAACCTCCGGCATGACAGGCTAGTACACTACCCACTCGACCACAGGGCAACTTATATTTAAATTTTGTAAATACCAGTCAAGCTGGAATTAATGTCTGAATATAGTTACGGAACAGGTTCCTGAGCGGAATGGCAGTCTCATTGAAGGGAGACAATTAATATTATATGGATACTATGTAATAGGCATTTGATCCAGGTGAATCGAATTAGCTCAGTGCCGTTTACTAATATACTAGCCGGAGTACCAACTAAATTGACTGAAAATCGTTAATATGTGACCATTTACACAATATGTATTTTTTCACCATTCACTACATCTTATTTTTGGTACCAGTCTCACTTTCTCAAGTCATGGGATGAGTATTTTTGGATAGTTTGTCACCAAATTTTCCGCAGGGTAACAACAAGTGTGCGAAGTGATGATTAGCAAAAATGACTATTAAAACAGTATTCTGGTAAATGGTAGTAGGCGTGATGATCATAGCTGTAAGGTGAACGATCACCTTCTCAATTCCTGGACATTTATTTTAAATATTTGCAAAAGAAATTTATATCACATTGGATTTAAGAAATCATTTTTATTTTTCTGTATTTTTTAACATTTCCCTTAAAGTTCGAATCTCTGTATATAAATTTATTTGTATATAGTTTTTTCTCCATTGAAAAGTCCTCACCAACCAATTCAATTGCACAACTAAATAAAAACAACCCAAAAACGATTTTATTTTTAATTAAAAGCAAAATTACAAAAAATAAATCCAATCAATACACGCTCACAAAACTAACTATAAATGAGTTTGTAATATTTGGATATTTAGAAATATTTTTACCACACCAAATAAATAGTTACTCAAAAAAGTATAATCAACAAAATGAAAAGAAAAGCGGTTAAAAATTTTGCACATTCACATTAAAAAAAAAACGAGAAATAATATACAAAAATAAAAATAATTCAATTATATTCACTTTATAATAATGTGGTATGTATGGGTTAGATGTAAGTATTTTGCAATTTGTGTTATTTTAGTTTCAGTGTGTTTTATTTCATATGCCTTAAAACGGACTTTAATACTGTTCAGCACGCCAAACCAGTGAATCAAAAACATATGTACATATTCGTACATATTTCTTGTTCCAGAAAGTATGCAGAACATTCGGAAATCTGCTGTTTTCCAAAAACGAAAATCTATATCCTGTTTAACGATTTTGTTCAGTCGAACTTGCAGCTCCAATTATATATCTTCTTTTGTTATATTTTCAAGTAAAAATAAAAAAGAAACATAATTTTTGTTTTTTGTCTTTCAATATACAATATTGATTTATATTATTTTAATGCAGTGGCAGCTATTCTATTAATTTCCTACGCACTCGTGCATAGGCTGCTTCTTTAGCTCGAGTTTTATCTTTTCCCGGACTTTTTAATTTTCCGGGAAAGCGGATTGATTTGTTAATTTTCCTGGAATTCCCGGGATTTCCTGCCCAGTACAAAGCGATAAAATATAGCATTTAATTTAATTTATTTGAACAAAAAATAAACAACAATTTATGAGATCTATTAAATAAACTTATGGTGTATTAAATATGTTAGTTAAAAATATAATTCCAGTTCTTTAGAGAGTGATTCCAAGTGAAATCAACTAATATATAGGTGTCTTGAATGCTTTTTAATTTTAATAAAACAGATTGTATAACTCTGACTAGCAGCCACCCAAAGTAAAATTATTTACCAATTTCTGTCTTTTCTTATAATTGCTTTAGCTTTTTAAGCAGAAAAGATATTGAAATGATTTTTGCTTTATTTTATATGAGAGTAATGAGCATTTCATATTGGTAATCAAACCGGAACCGAAATAATTCAGTGGCCACCTGGAAATCACACAGCTTTTTTCGTTTTATCGATTTTCCATTGAGCACTGTGTGAACCTGATGTACATATGGCATGCTTTTTTTGGAGCCTGCAAAAAAGTTGAGAAAGTATATAAAAGTTTTGAAAAGTCTATAACATTGAGTTTGAAAAAAAACCATCTGGGTATAACAATAACAATCTGATATTTTTAAAAATATAGCCCTGTACTTTCTTAATATGGCCACTTATTGTCGTTTTGTTGTATTCACTCTCTTACGAAATATTATATTTTTGAATGTGCAATTTTTATAAAAATATGGTTCAAATAAAACAGGTCCCAAAACCCAGGCGTCGATACAGATAAAAATCTGAAATTTTTAGAAAATATAGCTTTATACATTACGCGTTATATCCACGTTCTGACAATCTCTTATTTTCATTTGTTCCCGTAATATGATTTTTTTAAGTGCTGTGCTGCTCTTAGAAAAATGTAAAATAATATATGAGTCAATTAAAATGGGTTTACATATGAAAAGCTAACTGCAATAACTCTGTAAGCCACAAAAACAAAATACTGAATAAATCGGCTTTTGAGTTTAAACAAAATTTAAAATTGTATGGGTTTTGGAATTTTCTACTTTAATTACGTAGCATATTTATTTGCAAAATAGTAGAATTTGTGCAAAAATGTCTCTAGGATGCAAAGCTATGGTACCTAGCACGAGAATAAGCACATAAAACTAATTTTTGATTCCATGTGGCTTACCGAGTTATTGCACTAAGCCCTTCATATACATATGTATGTATATTTTTTATTTCATTTCCATATTTTTATATGAGCAGCACTAGCAACTGTGTGCTTACAAAGTAAATTTGTCATAATAATGTTAAAAAGATCCCGGGAATTCCCCCACAAATTTCCCGAGATTTTTTTCCCGCAAAATGTGCGGTATCCCGGGTGTTTTTTCCCGGGAAATCCCGAAGGAAAAAAACACTAATCACATATCCATTTATCTGTGAAGCACATACAGAAACTCAAAATAAGATAGTGTATATTTGGACACCTCTGTTTTAATCGCATTCCATTTAGCTCTTTGGATCACATCCATCCTAGAACAACCATTATAAAATTCATTGATGAATCACCAGTAAGATAATTATTTTGAGTTAAGTTCATCTATGATTTTACTAATGTATTATATTGCTCCCTTTTTGCTGGATAACTTACCGAAAATTTATTTATGATTTTCTTTGTTTTAAACACATTCAACTAATACAAAAAAAAATTATACTTATACGCTTTAATTTTTGTTATTAGCCGTGATCATAAAACTCATCATCATCTCTGACCATAAAAATGTTATTAGTATTTTGCGTTTCAGCGAATTTCTATCGCTGTGATTGCATTTGCTCCTAAATGTTTAAGTACACAATATTGTGTTATAATTGCATAAGTGCTATCGTGTAATTGTTTTATTTCATTTCTATACACTTATTTCACTAAGTGTTTGTAAAATTTAGCTTTTTGATAGCAATAATATCGAATTGCAATTCACATGTACCACAAAAGTAATGAAATTGAAGCCATCACATCATCATCAATATATTCAGCCTAATAAAGTATTGAAATAACCATTCCTAGACGAACAACAATTTGTTGGGAGTGCAGAAACGCGGTTAAAGTTCTGTCCATGCAGTAAGTCCACGAAACAAATAACTACTCAACTCATTTGTTCGTATTATGTACTTAATCCGCGCAATAGTTGAGGAGTGATTTTTCAAAAGGGCTTAGTTCCACTTCGCACCTTCAACAAGCCTATGAACGCCATTGCCTTTGCCATGCTTAACTGTATCCTATATATCAAAATCCGTTGCAAAGAAGGTACATTTCCGTGGATTAAAAGCACAGTTTAGTACAAAAGGGCACATTTCCATATAATTATACTGTACACTAAATCAATCTTTCCTATCTTAAGGAGGGTCGGAGGGGGTTAATATATGTGACCAGCCCCCATTACTTTTTTGCGAGGAAAAATTTTTCCTTTGGGACCTATCCCCCCGGATCCTCATAAATACACATTTTATAACTTTTGTGTAACTTTATAAAAAAAAAACTTTAATTTGATTAATAAGAACATTTTTTATATATTCGAATATATTTTTATTTAGAAAACTTATACTTAGCAAATAAATAAAAAAAAAATTGATAAAATAAAGTAAAATTATGTTTTAGCTTATTTCTGTCTTTTTGAGCGTCGTGCATAGGATTCTTCTAAATCGTCTGGTCTAATGCTCTAACAATATTCTGCGAGCGTAAAACCAGACGAAGAGACAGAAATAAGCAAAAACATGATTTTATTTTATAACACCTCTCTGCACCGTTACACACCAGGAAAACAGCCTAGTCTAGTGGCGGAAAAAGCATATCTTTCAAACGAATAGTCTGATACACAAAAAATGTAGGGATGAATTATAGGAAAGGATGTAGGCTTTAAAGTCCGTAAAAAACTAGTCACCTGTTTTAACACAGTGATCGATATGTGCTGTTGTATAAGACCAACTTTACCAATATAGTTCTTAAGTTTTCGAAAAACCCATATCTTCCAAACTTATAGTTTGATCCACAAAAATGTATAGAAAGGTTGTATGTAGCCAAGGATGTATGCTATAAATTCTGTAAAACTTAGACAGCTATTTTTTACACTGTGGACGCTATATTATATTATATAAGACCAATTTTACCTATAAAATTCTTAATCGTCAGAAAGCTTATACCTTTCAAACTAATAGTCTGATCCACAAAAAACGTATGCCTGGAAAGGCTGTAGGCTATAAGGTCCGTAAATAAATAAGCTAGTTTTAACACAGTGGGGAACATATAGCTATATCCAATTATTAAAATTAAAAATGCTTTAAAAAATAAAATTGAAAGTGCATTCAAATTTCAAAATGTATTAACATTTGTCCTAAAATTGAAAACGACTACTTTATTGTTATTTTAGTTTAACAAGAAGTGCTTTCGGAAGAAAATTACAACAAAATCATACAGAAGTACCAACAAGTAGGAAAATTAAAAAAAAAGTGTATAGTTAGAAAAACTGATATAAAAGTCGCATACGCAAGTCTCGCGCAGCTAATTTTTGGAACAATATTACTCTATAATATCTACACTAAGATATCACTAAATTTTCAAGGACTCTCGGGCATACTTTCTTTATATCTACAAAAATTTAGAAAATTAAAAAAAAAGTTCTGTATTTACGCTAGTAAACCTTAACTGAAATAGCAAATATATAAAGTAAAACAGTTTAAAATAGCTGATATAACACTTTATCGAAAAAAGTTACTTTGTCCAAAAACGTCCATCATTAGCGATTCAATAGGCCAACAAATTTGATATAAAAATCAATAAAGAATTACAACCTAGTTTTTTTCCAACGTTTACAAGGCCATATGTTCCGAACCAGGTAACAGAGTGGTAAATAAATTTGTTTTTTAAATAAACTGAGTTGTCCGCTTTGAAACTTCATTTGAATGTTTTTCAAATTCGTTATTTTTTTATTTTTCAGCCGCTAGATTGGCTGTTTTTCCCTCTATGTGCTATAGTGAATCGACATAGGGAATATTTTACTTTTTAGGTTTCAGGCATAACATGTGTTCAGATTTTTTTAAAACACTACGAAGAGCATTTTTTTACACCATTTTAACCCACTAACTCTTCCCTCTAATGGATTTTTTGTTCCTTTCCACCCTTTATTAAAAAAGAGATGAAAAGCACACTTTCAGCGGTAATGTCGTGGGCTGAAGTGCCTTACAAAAATATTTGTCAAAAAAGTCTACTTTAAATCTTCAAAGACACCAAAGCTCCAAAAGCAACTTGAACACCACAAATCATTCAAAACTTCAAATTTGCTTCAGGGTTTATTTCAAAACCGGACTTATTTAATATATAAGGACTGTTGTCGTGGCTAATAAATTGGAAGACAGCGTCTACGAAGATTACTTGCTTAAATAAATATATACACAGAAAAAATTCATTAGCAAACAATTTTCAAACAAAAGTTTGTCTAAAATTAAATTTCATTTTCAGTTAATGATTTTTACTAAATCAGCGAATTTTAGCTCCACTTTAATTTAAGACTCATACACTAAAAAACAACAAAAAACAGTTTCCTGCATCCAGCAAAAGAGTGCGACGTCAGAATATATACAATTAGTATCAAACGTAAATCGTAACAAGTTTAATGAAGATTTTTGAGTTAATCAATACGTTCCGTCCTGTAAATATATGTAGCCTTTTAAATGTTGCTGCGGTAATTCTTATTAATTTTTTTTAAATCATTATATTAACGTATAGAGTTTAACACATTTCATAAAGTACCTGCCTAATGCATACTTTTAAACAATTTTTACTGATTAAAAGGAAAACTTTGATTTTAGCTGATATAATACAATAGAATCAAGAGATGCTATTGTTGGCTTCAGTTAATGTTATTAATTAATACTTAAATATATTTTAAAAAAGTTTTTACTGACTCAGAGAAAAAGTTTGTTGGATATATTACAAGAAATTCAGTAAATATTTTTGTTTGATTCAGCACTTTTTTTTTTTTGACATTTTAACATATTTTTAAACAAATTGTTTTACAGATTCGGACAAAAAAATTTTAAAAATGTCTTTTATATCCGATTTTATACAAAATATAATATAGCAATCTGCAAAACAATCCAAATTTAATAAATTAGCAATTGAAGTACAGTACATCTATTTAGTTCCATTCTATTTGTATCTATAAATAATTTTTTATGTTTGTTTTTTCATGGAAACCACTTTAGCATGAATTTATTTTTTTATTTTTATATATATATATATATATATATATATATATATATATATATATATATATATATATATATATTTTTTTTTTTGTTTACTTCAGTTGTATTGATACAATTTAATTTTCGTTACATGAAATTCATGGTGTTACTTGTAATCATACGAAAAAAAACATTGAATTTATTCATGCAATTCAATTTCTTTAGTATTTCAACTACTGTGGTTTCGACAATGCAATATACTCTGGTTTATATTCATGAGAGCGTGTGAGTATATTTGTGTCCTTTAAATTGGTTTCGTGGTTGTAATAGTTCTATAGAAGCAATTTCTGTTTGCCACAGTTTTATTTAGTGTTATATTGTGGGATTGTTTTCTTAAGATTGATTGAATTATTTGATGAGTGGAATCATACAGTGTTCAGTTCTATATAGCAAAGTACTTATATTTGAAACTCTTATAAGCAATAGTAAAGAGCGTATATACTAGCAATATATTAACAAAATTAATTAAAAAACTACTTTTCGTAAATGAGTTGTTTGGAACAAGAAGTGTACGACTTACCACTAAAAATTTTATTTGCACAATAAATTCTTTAAGCAAAATTATATATTTTCAGCAAGCTGCAGTAATACGTCAATTTGAATTGGAAAGCATGTTGTTGAACAGTGAAGATCCCATTTATTTCACCTTTTTCATTTTAAAGTATAACATTTACATCACTTTGAAGTACACACATCATTTTGTTTAAATAATAGTCACACAAAATTGAATTCTATTTCAAATCAACATATTTAAAGTGTGGCCATCAGAGTTGCAGGGCTTGTATGTATAAATATATTGTGAGATGACACAACATAAATTAAGATATTTTTCTTTCGTGACTTTAGAAAATGTTTGATATATTTTTAAGTATCAGTTTTTGCATGACACCAAATTTACAAATAGAAAAAGATTTACAAAGCAATATATCTACATACATATGTCCATTAGGCATAAACATTTTTGATATTATTTTTTATTTATATTTCATAGATATTTTTATTCTCATAATTTGTATTACACATATCGGGTCAATTATGCTAGTCCAGTACTATAATTATAAGTCTTTAAGTCTTATTATATGGGAATGGGAATAAATAAATAAATTTAAAAATTAAATGATTCTAGAGAGAGTTCTAGAAACAATGGGTCTAAAATGGATTTTGAGTTTGATGAAATTCTAAAATATGTTGTAAGGGACTTAAAACCAACCAGTAGTTGGGCCAGTTCAGTATTGTGCAACGAACATTTGACTAAAAACTCAGAACACTAGCTACAGTGGTTCCCATATTATAAAGCCTTTCTTTAGAGGAAAAATTACTTAAGACAGATAGGCGTATACTTAATATTTTAGCAATACATGTATTGGTATAATATTAAGTATACGTCAAACAACTTCAAACTCATATTTTTATATAATAAAGGTGCCATAAAACATATGTATTTTACAGGGAAAAATTTCTTGGAATTCTTCATAAAATTAACTCCCCTCCCACGTTTTTTTCCAACAACATAGACTTCCCCAATGTACATACATATATATCGACGGCTTATATTCAAAAGCATCTATATTAGATATTGACGAAATCAATGATGCGATGTATTGCGTAAAATAAGCCGCGTCTATGGTATTTACATTTTGTTTGTCGTAATTTTTTCATTTCTTTATCTTACAGCAGAGCTGTGAAAGATTGCAATAGATTTAATTGCAACCACATGATTTCATGTTAATGATTGCTAGTTTTTTTATTGCAATAAAAATTTTAGATTTTATTTTATGATTTCAATTTGATTTCAATTTGAAATCATGAAATCCATTGAACAAAAATGATTGGAATCAATTGTTTGAAATTAATTTCTATAGTAATTGCTTGCAGTCAATTGATTACAATTAAATCTGATTGCAATTAAATTTGATTGCACTCAATTGACTGCAATTAATTCTAGTAATCGCAATCAAAATTAAATCAGAATCAAAATCATCGTTCTCTTCAAATTAAACTCCTTCTTCTAGAAATAACGCCTACTCTAATAATTAAAAAAACCCCTGAAATGGCTAACAAACCTACGTTTCGCTATGTTTCTTATATTATTTGCAGGGCTCAGACTTTCATGCAAATGCATGTTTTATGTGATGAAAGATAACGATGTATTGACTAATTATCTATGCAAATCAACAAATTTTAAGTAGTTTGACATCAATTTGTAATTGCATATTTTTGCATATTGTGGTGGTAAGTGCATATTGTTGCATATTTTCGCAATAAATGCATATTTTTGAAGTTATAAAAATTTATAGCTCCATGTTTCTCAAATTTTTAATAAACAAAATATTAATAGGCCGATTATGCATGGCAACCGAGCCGCAGTTGTGTTGGCAGTTGCTGAAAATAATAATACTGATGGCAAATGGCAACTGAGAGTTGTCAATTTTAGTTGCTGTTTATTGCCTTTTTGGCAACCATTAATTTTCAGTTGCTGGCTGGCAACTCATCTAAAGTTCGGTTGCATTAAATGATAGACCCAATTATGGTTGTTTTATGCTTTTTTTCTAATAATAATAAAAAATTAAAACAAATATTTTAATTGGTTAAACAAAAGTAATAATGCTGCATTTATTTGAAATCTTTAATGAAGTTTATATCATTTACACTTACATTTTCCGAGATTTCGTATCCGAAACAAAATCCTTTGACTGAAATTTATCTTGACACCTTTTATGCACGATTTTGATTTTTGTAGAGCGTAGTATTCTTGTAGCTAATTCACTAACTTTTTATATAAAAATGTTGTACAGGGTAATAAAAAATATATAAAAATACTATATTTTGAGTAAATTTCGTCCAAATCTAAAGACAAAGTAGATTTCGTTTTGTATGGGAAACCTACTAAAAACCAACTAGATTTAGCTCGAAATCTCGTAAGTACTAGATTTTCGAGGCAGTGTGGTCGAGGCGAAAAGAGCTCTGATGAGAAGAGTGTGGTGGTCTCGAAACATCTGAGGTCAATTCAAGCTTCCGTACAGCCAAATGTTTCTTTGAATGTTCAAATATTACCCCACTTTTTTCTAAAAGAAAAATAATTTAATCGGAATATTAAATTGAAAACGAACGAAAGCCAAAAAATAATTAAATAACTTTGGATAAAAAATATTATTTCAATTTCGCAAAAATTGTCACAGAATTCAGCGTACTCAAATTAGCTTTACCAGTAAGGCGCCTAGCTTGTTACATTTTGAGCAATGGGGTTATGTGTTTAGCAGTCGATCCAAAAATTTTTGTAAGCATGTTTCACCCTAGCGCCTAGCTACCTGTCCGATTTTTATGAATGAGGTGTCAATCAGTTCCTTGCTGTGCTGAGATTGTTACTGAGTTCATTATTTTCTCTTCAATTCAAAATGGCGGAGTGTATCCCACATATCGTCAGGGATTAAAATCAAAACTTATCGTGTGTGGTATTATATTAGAGATAATAACAATAATATTCTAACGACATCTAAGAAATTTAAAATAGCAGAACCAAAAATGGTCAGAAATCAAAAAAAATTTGAATTATCGAAGTATATCGCATTGGATATCAAATAACGTCAGTGACCAAAATTACACCTGTTGATATATGACCCCAAAATAATTCATATAAAAAATAAGTTTAAAAAACTAAAACCTAAATGTACTTGCTATAAAAAGTGGTGTAGTGTAAACAATACTTAGGATTATTTGGTATATGACCACGGATAGTATCTGTTGGATACACAGAAGGAAAAACGCCGTACTAAATTCAAGTATTTTCTAGTTACTTTGAGTACGAGTCGTACTCAAAAATTTAAGTACGAATAACACTAAAATGTTCTTAAATCAAGCCGAAAATAGGATAACTACGTAAAAAATCTTGAATCAATTACAAAATTCTTAAATTGTGTAAAACAAGTCTTATTTTAAGTACTACTATTAGTATAAATTTTTTACACAGTCGTAGTGTGTTGGTATTTGTTTGCTTGTTGATAGCTTTAATCGTATGTTGTGCTTACGTTGTTGGTTATTCTGTGTCTTTGTACAGTGCCGACTAATGTCCCACAAACGTCGTATTACATGCTGCTGGTTTATACTGGATTTTAGCTGTCGGTCTCTCTATATTGAGTTAGCTGAGTGGTCTAAGGCGTTGGTTTACAAACATAATGAGCTAAGTTCAATACTAGGAATGAACAAAAATAAATTTTAAATAAAAACAAATAAGTAAAGATATTAAATTTATGTAATTAGTAAACATATAAATTCTCAAGTCTATTCCAGGATTAAATAACAAGTAAAAGTTAGCCTGATTCGGGGCTGATTCAAGTACGTGGCAGGATTGATTAAAGTATGCGGTTAGGATTGATTCATGTTCGTGGCGGGACTAATTCCAGTATACAGTGGGCTTGAATCTACATGTAATACGACGTTTGTCAGCTATTTGTCGGCTATGCCCGGGCAATGAAAATAAACAACAACAAGAGCACAACAGTGATTTGTGGCTCTCATCAAGCAAACAAACATCAACATATTACGAGTACGACTGCGTATAAATTTTATACAAAAAATTATATAAAAAAAAAAATATTATTCATACCATAAATTAAATGTTGGTGATATTTACAAAAAAAAAAAGCTAACATCTGCGATAGGCAAACGATATGATAATTCAAAAACATCCTAACTACGTATGTGTGGAATGTCATTAGCATATCTTCAACGGCTCATGACTTACCGAACTATTTTCAAAATAAAAAGTTTTTAAACTACTTTGCGCCGATACACGCATATTTTTTGGTGCCCTCTACCTGAGTCAGTCGTTAGAATCTTGCTATTTTTTTTAGTTTTCTGCAGTATTATCATATAAATGTGCGATTAGACCAAAACGCGCAACTTAAAATTTTGTATTTATAAAAATAGTAATTTTAAAAATCTTCTTAGCTCGATTAAAGTCCTTTGATATTTTTACTATTATTTATTTTTTTAATTCTATAATTTTTATTTAGTTTTGTGTTTAGTAACAACAATCATGGAAACTAGTTATTTTATCTCCCAGTATGTACATATATAGTAAGTTAATTACTGTAATA
Source organism: Panzeria rudis (assembly GCA_956483635.1). Taxonomy (NCBI): domain Eukaryota; kingdom Metazoa; phylum Arthropoda; class Insecta; order Diptera; family Tachinidae; genus Panzeria; species Panzeria rudis. Next base: position 138,693,195 of record OY101447.1, on the reverse strand, counting down.
CATAAAAGTTATTCAAATGAAACGCTAGCCATTACTTATCATGCCAGACAAAATAAAGTCATTAAAGTTAACATTTTCTCACACTTTTTTTTATTTCTTGACTACTGAATTGCATGTCAAAACTTAACATGAAGTGAAACAGAAAAGTTCTAAATTATTATTTAGAGCTTGGTCTTAAAATATATATTTTTTTGTGTAAAACTGATTTTTTTCTGTGTGTGTGTGAACTATTACACGTGTCCACATTCATATGCCTATACTCATACCTTGATATATTAGATTATCATGTATCCTTCCTTTATATGTTTACAAAAACCAGTACATATATTTTTCTATTTTTTATCAGCCATTACTAAAACTTTTCAAGTTGTATATGTAAAATTATAAATGAGTTCGTGCTGTAAAAAATATTGAAATGGTAAAATTCAAAGGTTTTTATTTCTTTGGCTTAAAAACCACACGAAACGAGTTTAAATATCATTAGCACAGCTATTATGTTGCCAATGATATTTGGCATGCCAGCATTAAACGTTCACGCAAAACATAAAAATATATTATCAGCTTGGTTACACCATATAACGATAAAAATTTTCTTCAATAATTTATTTTAAAACTTAATAAATGAAACAAGAAACTGTTAATTATTTCAATCAACAGAATCAGGAAGGTACAATGAGCTGTTTTCAGAGGACAATGTACTCCACTATCTAAGTGATATATACATATGTGATTATGTTTTGTCTAAAATTAATTTGAAAAAGAAAGTCTGCAAAAAGTTTAAAATTGCCGCATATTAAATTCTTAAGCATACAAAACTTTACATTCAGTTTCTGAGTAATTCCATTTAGCCGGGTGTGACCATTTTACAAACATTTTTTGTTATAAATCAGGAATATAAAATTTTTTACTTTGAAAAACGTTACGGCTCGCAAGGAGATTAAGCTTAAAGTCGTTGAATAAAGGGTAGACACTGATAGAACACGACTTCTGTTCAGAATGGTCGTCAGAGAGCTGCGACGGGTGTGGCCTTAAAAATCTTAGCTTTAAAAAATTATGACTTTCAGTATAAATTCTGTAAACTTTTGACTATAAGGTACACAATAATTTTTGTATAGATATCTTTTCAAAGTGTTTTTACTTTTGAAAAAAAGTATGTTCCTTATAAAAAAAAACTATTTTTAATATGAGACGGGTGTAACCGATGGGTGTGACCTAGTACGAAAATTTAAAAAAATTCTAAGAAATAACACTTTTTATTGATTTAATTAATAATACTCTAGCTGAACATTATTTTAAATTCAATAAAAAGCAAAAATGTATAATCTTTTCAGAGATAACGGTTTTTATTAATAATGAGAAGGGGAATAAAAGAAAATCTGAAATAAATATTAAACATACAAACAGGGAGAGCAAAATGTTTCTTGCATGATCATTTAAAAGTGCCTCAAATTGTTTAAAAAAAAATATGAAATATTGTATTTTTTTTATTTTTTCTATAATTGCCATTCTCTAAAAATCATCAATTGAGAGATTTTTATTAAAAATAAGAAAACTATTTTTTCCTTCCATAGGGCCGTTTTACGTGGAATCACTCTGCTCCAAAATAAAAATGTAAATTTACCAAAAATTCTTAATATCTTTAAAGCTACTGTCACATATTTTGTCTTGAGTACCTTCATTCAATTCAATATGACTTAGATTTAATAAAGGTTACCTTATGGTTTGTTCAATAGTTTCTCTTCCTTGTTGTAACATAAATCTGCATGAACACATGCGTACATAATTTTGCATACTTTTCCATTGCTGTAATCGTGTTTGTATTCTTGAATGAAAAAATAAATTTTTCGCAAGCCTCTGCTTATAAAGCTGACAAGCTGTATATTATAAGAATAAAAATAAGTAAAAAGAAGGCTTTTGAGATTGGGAAAATATGCATATATAAGATATTATGATATTGATAAAACCATATTTCATACAAGTCATACACATAAGTATGTATCTTTATTATAATTTCCTCTTTAAATTATTCTTTTTAGAATAAAGATTACACACAAAAACACACTGAGTCAAAAGATATGCTTACAAAGTTCCTTCCTTTTTATTTTTTTTTAAGTTAAACACTTTTTTACCTTTTTTTGCCTTTTGCTAAAGTTTTCTTTGAAATGTGTAACACAAAGAAATGTAACCGCACTCACATTAAAAGAGCATCGCAGCTCGAGTAAACTAGTGTTATTGAAATGAATAAGCACATACTGTTACATGCTTAAAACTCATGTAAACATATAAATTTCAAAAGGAGGAAACAACTTTATCCTTTAAACGGCAGGTTATATTGCTTGTGCATGTCTTCACAAAGTCTTCTCTTCGTTTATGTTAATTTTTTATATTTACAAATCATAGCACCACCGTCATTATAATAATATTACACACGCCAACAAAATTATTATTTTTTGTATGGTCTGAGGTTTCTCAGTCAATGTGGATACATATAGAAATGAGGTTCAATGCCTATAAATTACTTTTTTAGAAATTTAGGAGGTTACACCATATAGTTTGTTATAACTCGAACATTAGCCGTACGGTTTAATTAAATAAAATACCAAACAAGTGGGATTAAAATCATCTCGAAACTATGTTTTCAAACAATCGATGGGGAAACTTTTTTTTTTTTTTTATTGAATATAATTGTACATAATATTTTCATTCATTACAATTTAGACCTCAGCGCCAAGAAGGCATTTTTGAGGCAAGTTGGCTGTTATTTAAACACTAAATGTACAAATATTCAAGTTATATACATCTGCACGTAAATATATATAAATATAAAATATATGTAGATAATAAATTTAATTTTATTTTTATTTCTTTTAAATATATTTTAAGTTAAAATTTAGTTACATTAGAAGTGTTTCCATTAAACCATTTAAATATTCTTTGCACATAACTTTAATGTCGATAATCTGTCAATAGATTTTAAGTTAGGAGGTAAATCATTATACATATTACCACCTACATAATCAATACGTTGCTTAGTTTTTTCCAATCTGCACCTAGGAACTCTAATGTTTGATACGTTTCGTGCATTGAAATACGACTGGTTTTGTAAAAAAGGAATAGCTTGCCCACCTATGTTATGGATACTTTTGAATACAAATAATAAAGCCTGATACTTGTGTAAACCATAAATGGGCAAAACAGTTTTGCAAACATCTCTATATAATAAAATTGTTGGATGAGTTCTTTGTAAGCTGTATACAGTTTTTAAAGCTTTATTCTGAACACATTGTAAAGATTTTTGAAGATTATTACTCTTGTTGTAGGCATATACACAAGCTAAGTAATTCAGATGCGGTTGTATCAAACCATTATAGATCATTAGCTTTGCTTTCACACTTAGCTTACTTTTAAACTTATATAATATCCCAATAGCAGGAGCTATTTTGTTCTTGACCTCATTAATGTGAATATCCCAGGATAAGTTGCTTTGTAAAGTTATTCCCAAATATTTAACTGAATGAGTTTCACAAATAGAGATACCATCAACATCAACAGAAAAGTTATTATTCAAACTAGATGAGCGCGGTCGAAAACGAATTAATTTGGTTTTATCAGAATTTAGTAGCAAACCATTTAAACGAGCAAATTCAAATAAAAGAGATGCATCTCTCCCAATATTAGTTTTAAGAACAAGATCATATTTGAAAGGATAGAAGACGCATATATCATCGGCAAACATATATAACTGGCCAGTAAGATTAAGATTCTTCAACTCATTCAAGTAAATTGAAAACAATAAAGGACCTAATCCACTTCCTTGCGGAACGCCATATTCAACGGTACCAAGAAAGCTTTTGCAGTGTTCAATTTGGACATACTGTTTTCTATTAATAAAATAGTTCCTGAACAACAATAGCTCACTACCTTGAACACCATAAAATTCTAGTTTTTTGAGCATTATTTCATGATCAACAAGATCAAAGGCCTTTGAAAGATCAAAAAACATACCCGCTACCCCACTTTAAACGTCGTCCAAACCTTTGCAAATGCACCTTACAACATTCAAGACAGCGTCTTGGGTACTCATGCCTGTTCTAAATCCAAATTGCTCCTCAAATACTGAACTCTTTCATTTGTGAGCCGATTTTCAAAAAAAAAAAAAAACATATTTTTAAAGGATTTTCTTAACCCTAGAAGGTCATACTTCGTCGAGTCGACGACGCATGCTAGAAGTTTTTAGTTTTTTTCTGGTAAATGCACTTATTTTATGTCCATTTTTCGTATAGGACTTGATTTTGTCGTGCTTTAGGTGTATGCCAATTTTTAGCTTTCTCTGCGTTGAGAAAGTTAATTTTTTTCAATTTGCGTCGTCAAAACGACGAAGTATGACGTTTGTGTAACTTCTCGAACTCTTGGATGTGTATTTCTAGTGCTTCATTGTTTGTTGTTTGAGTAGTTAGCTCTTAGTTTTTAAGTCTATAATAAAAAAAGAGAAGTAGGCTTGATCGACAAAGAGTTTGAAAATGTTTTTTTTTTCGATGTATGACGGGAAGTGTGAGTTGGATCTTAATGATAACGACATATATGTCATAGAGTAAGAAGAATACCAAAGATGATCAGAAATTTGATGTTAAGTAAAATATATCACCAGAGTAGTTCAGGACGATATATTTTTAAACATTTTAAAAGAGAAACAAACTTGAAAATATCTTAAAACTAATTAGCCAATGTTGTATTGTAATTGATATTCCAGGATAGCCATCAGATGGGCAATCTGTCAATTTTATAGTATACTTAATGTGACTAATGACTACATATTTATACTATTTACGCCTACAACTTATTCCAAATAAAGGCAAAGATTCTAAGTCAACACAAATTCACCAAAATTGACATTTTGTCAACATTTAAAGTTGGGTGATTGATAGCCTTGAGGTATCAACATTGAAACGCGAGAATATTAAAAATAAATCGCCGAATAAGGAAGAAAATAATAAAATGATGCCACTAGGGCTAAAAAACCAGAAGCGGCAGTAATTTGCTGTTTCACCTTCTTGTAAACTGCGGTTGACAATCAAAAAATGTGATAAAAGCCGGTAAGGGGAGCCTCGAAAAGACTGTAATGCCTCTTACATAAAATAACGGCTGATGTTTTTGAAAACGTATACCGATCTTGTTTAATATATCAATTTTATTATTCAAATACATTTTGTCGTCTATATGCTTTCAAATTTTTTGTTTCGATAATTTTTAAGCTCTGTTTTACTAAATATCCCGAATAAAGTACTGCGCTGAAAACTTAATTTATTATTAAATAAAAACTTTTTTTGTTATATTTCGATGATATACAACACAGATATTTAAAAAAACTCATCATTAAAATTTTTTATAAGTGTGTCATATTTACTGCCACTTTTAGTAACACCGTCGTCGATTCGACGAAGTATAACCTTTACGCCATAAAAATAAGTATGACTTTCTAGGGTTAAACTTTAGTCCCATAATATTTTTTCGAAAATTGGTGGGGAATTTTGCTTAAATCTGCCATATTTGAATTGAATTTAAAAACAATTTTTTTGTTTGAAAGGATTTGCTTGAAGTTTGGTCCCATAGAAGTGAAAATGGGGCGGAAAAATTGGTAGATCGATATATTGATTATGGCATGACTATGCCGTTTCTTGATCGATTTCAAAATTTTTTATTTGAAACGATTGGAAAGCTTTGATGCTATAAAAAATTGCGGACGCACTATTTGACCTAACACATAATTGCGTCCGTATTGTAACCTGTTCAATTTGATCTCTGTTATGAAATCGGTTTTTTGGCAGAGTTATTTCGTCCAAACTGCTAGACTAGATAGACGATAATTAACGCATTAAGGACTTTTCCTCAAAATGCTTAAAGCCGTATATCGCTGGGTCGAAAAAATCTACTATGAAGATTATTTCCTTCCAATTTTTTTTGGTATATTATTTAATTAAATCGAACAGCTAGTTCTCCAGTTATAGCAAATTATGTGGAGCAAGCTCCTTAATTTTCTATATAACGGTATCCAGAAAGAACGCAATATCATATTCCTTTTTGCGATTAATTTCGAGATAACATGAGAGAGAACGCGTTCGAACATCGGCAGAATAAGAAAAATAAAATGTTAATATCTCTCTTCATATCATACAACAGGAACACGTATATTATGAGATTTCATTTAATAAAAATGCTCATTGAGTTAACATGCAGTATTTTTGCACAATTATTTGTTTTATTTTTAATTTTCAATTACAAGTTTTAATGTGTTTTAATGAAGTTAATGAAGTTTTATAAAGAGACATTGATTTTTATTTATCTATATAGTTAATAGGCAAACCGATTCCTTGTGAAGAAGTTTACGCTTACAATATACAGCTGATTTTGATAAAAACTTATACCATTTTAAACATATTTATTCACAGATGTATACAATTCATATTTTCTTAAAATCGGTTCAGTATTTTGGGAGCTATAAGCATTTCAAGTTGCTACTAATACATACACACGTATTACTCATGCATGTAAGTTGAATAAAAGAAACAAAAAACAACTAAAACAAAAAAAATTTATTTGTTGTTGTCCAACTGATTTTGCAAAGAAAACTAACAATAAGACATTTGTGTTTCAATGTGGGAGAATTTTAGGAATGGCATAGAAACAAAAGGGAAGAGGGGTCAATAAATTGATTTAACTCATTGGGAGGTGTTTTTTATATTTGAACGCTTATTTATAGGGTTCCGTACACTAAAGGTGAAAATGAACCCTACGGTTTGCGCTACTCTGTCCCTCGGTTTGTCTGTCATGGGCTTCTGTCTGGAGAACCGTAAAAGGTACAGACGTGAAATTTTCACAAAATTACTAAAACTACTAAAAGTTCATGAAAGTTAAAAATTAAAGGATGTTCTAAAGCGAGCAATGAAACGTGTTAAGATCCTAATATAATATATAGACGTTTGACATGTTCAGCGTTAGTGTATTATTATACACAATACACCAATAAGTACTCAAATTTAGGCAATATAAAATTTAAAGGACCTTCTATCAGGTAATTTTTACGATGTAATTTTGTCAATGAAGATGTATCTTGGAAACCGTAAGAGTCAAACTCTTGAATTTTTCTCAGTTAGAGCAATGTGCTAAGGCAAAAGTAACGAATGCTAAACAGCAACGAGTGCTAAACAGCCAACAAAAAATTAATGTGCATCTTATGAGCCGCATTAATTACACAATTGAAACAAACGGAGTTAATAATTAAGGGATATCCGTTCAAGTAATGAAACGAACAAGCCAAAAAGTAAATCGCCAAAAAAAATCACTAGAGCGAAAAAATCGCAAAACCAAAACTAAAACAGTAGACAACTTAAAAAAGTCGCCAGAATCTAAAAAGCGCTGAAACAAAAAATAAAAAAGAACCAAAACTAAAAAAATCGCTTAAATTAAAAAAATTCGTTAAAACGAAATAAAATTGTCAAAGCAAAAAAATAGCAAAAACTGAAAAATCACCAAAAAATAAAAAGATAGCCAAAAGAAAAAACCACTTAAACATAAAAATACTAAAACTTAGAAAGTAGACAACATTAAAAACTCGATAAGATGGAAAAAGCTAAAAAAACGCCAAAATGAAAAAACCGCAAAACTAAACGAAAAATAACCATAACTAAAATAGTAGACAACATTAAAAACATCGCCAGAATGAAAAAATCGCTAAAATAAAATAGCACCAAAAAAACCCCTATGATTAAAAAAGCACCAAAATTAAGAAATTACAAAAACAAAAAAACCATAAATAAAAAATCGCCAAACTTAAGCCAAAAAATGACAAACGAAAAAATGGTTAAAAAAAGCACCAAAAAAAAATCGCAAAATTAAAAAAGCCAAAACTAAAATAAATTGCCAAAAACGAAAAAAGCGCTTAGACGAAAAAAGCACCAAAACGAAAAAACCGCTAAAGCTAATAAATCACTGAAATGAAAAAAAAGCTTAAATGATAAAAATCGCCAAAAAACGAAAATGTTCGTTTAAAAAAAACCTAAAACAAAAAAACTCAAAACGAAGTCCTTAAAACAAACAAAAATCGTAAAACGGAAAAAGGAATTATGAATATGATATTCGAACGGAAGTATTCGCGTGTGGGTCAAAATCGAACTTTAATGCAATAAAAATATATTGTGTGGCTTTTTTTAAAGAAATTTTTATGACACTAGCTAAAAACCTAAATTAATACAAAAAATTAATTAAATGACTCGTTAAATTTATACTGCATGATAGTTTTCGCATCATCTAAATATAAAGGAATTATATATATAAAGATACTTTCAGAAGACAAATAGCAGTAGTAAGAAAACTTCTATTGTCAGCTAAATACAAGATTATAAATAAAATACTTTAGAACTCATAATCGATGCAATTTCAATTTATTTCTTCTATTGTCAGCTAAATAAAAGTTTTTTTAAATAAAATATTTTAGACCTCATGATCGATGCAATTTCAATTTATTTCTATAAATTGTATAAAAAATTTGCCAATTACATTTTAATAGTTTGCTAACGATGTTCTACATTTATTACAATTATTTTTATTTTGTTTTATATATCCGTGTGTAATTTAACAGTCATTGCCAACATATTCAAATGTGATGAAGATTAATGTCCTGGTTGTTATAAATATGTCAACGAAATGCAAAATTTTAAAACACTCTTGTGTAATAAATTCTTTATTTTTTCCCTTATTTATATATATCTTTTTTTGTCATTTCGGGTTTATATTTAAACACAATTCCAATTTTCATACATATTACTACCAAAATTACTGTAAATAATTTATATTTACATAAATTCTTCAATGTGCAGAATTGGAGTAACGTTCGTGAATTTGTACGTTTGTGGATTTTCAATGAGTTTTGTGGAATTGTGAGTAGAGATAAAAATTAACTTTTATGTTAATAAAAAAGAGCACACACAGAAAATGTTGCTATCACTATTGAAGCCCAAAAAAAAGGAAGGCTAATTTGTTTGACCAAAAATATAGATTAGGTTGAACAGATTGTAATATGATCAATATTAATTAATTTACATCTCATTTGATATGGGTTTTCCATAAATGTTTAAGTTCCTTATTTTGTGGCCCACAATTTATCTTTCGACCCTTGGATTTTCCGTTGAATAAATACATTTGGACGAAATATTTTATGCTGATGAATTTTAAATATGTTTATATTAATTTCGGGAGAGAAACAAATTTAAGTTGATGACTGACGTTTAAATTTTAATCGCTTTCATTAAAAGCAGAAATAATAAAACAAAAAAGAAAAATTAAAAAAATTTATGGTTATTGTGGCACCATAATGTTTTGTCAGACAATGATATGCCATCATAGCATATCGTGAGGTAAAAGAATAACATCCATAATAATTTTGATAATTTTTTCAATGACTATTTAAACATCATAGCATTTTTAAAAACTAAATTGATTTTAAGATCTCTTAATAAATTCTCTAGTTATTAGACATTGCGGAAAATATATTATTTGTGTCTCTCGGTTTTCGAAAATATTGATTGAGAATACGAAATCGCTATTAGGCTCCGATATTAGAACTTGGATTTCTTTCAGGCTTATATCCAAAAATCGATGGGTATTTATAATAAACCAACATAAAAAAATTTCAGAAGAATCAGTTGAGAAAAAGGCGTGTCGAGCGCCCACCAAAGTTTGAGCAAACGCTCTTTTTCTGCTATTATGCCTCATACATTAATAAATAGAGGTATTTACAAAACATATTTTCTTCTAAAAAGTTGTCTATGAATTTTCCAACAACTTCTAAGTTACAATCATTTATCTAAATCGCATATTTAATAAAATAAATAGCAAAATATCGAATAGCCCATAACAATTAAAATAACAAAAAATACCATAAATTTTGGTAAACTTTTTCGATGCTTTTAACTTGAAGTTTTTCTTTAGTTATTTGGACAGCTGAGCTCGAATCTGAACTCCAATATTTTTAATCAGCTTTAGTTTTCGAGATATACCATTATGTCAAAAATGAAGGCACTTGCATGACATATGTATATTCGCATAACTGCAGAAGGTATTGTCCTACGCAACAAAAAAGAAAAACCAAAACTCGACAGCAAAATGATATTTATTCCGAGCGAACATTATTTTTAAATCTGCCAATTAACTTCAGAGATATCTGCCAATTAGCTTCAGAGATATCGTAAAACTTCCAGGCAATATTAAAAATTTCATTAAAACTTTTTTCAATTCTTAACCCTTATGTGACATCCTTCTTTACAACACCTCCAATTTTTACATGTATTTTGATATGCTGAACACATACAGGATCCCTGTATATCAAGCACGTATGCCGTATTTTAAGATACACACAGCGTACAAGAGCAATGTTTTTGGTACGGGACATGTAAATACAAAAAAAAGCCATAATTTCATTCCCAGATATATAATTGAGGCACTCATAAAGGATGAATTCGTTAATGTGTGCAGCTGGTGTGCAAACTATTTCAACACTAATAAAAATGCTGCCCTAGCTGCAGCAATCTGCGGCAGCACTGTCAATTGCTTGCGTAAAGAAACTTTTTATGAAAAAAAGTATTGCCAAATGATAGTTCTCGAACGCAGGACTTTGATTATTGTGCAATTACTGAATTAACGAATGTACATAAAGTTTTGGCTCTGAAGATACATAAATAATATAAAAAATTCGTTTCCCAAATCCGAACTGGTACAATTGTACCACGGATGTCACAGAAGGGTTAAAAAAACTGTACCAACGATTCCATTTTCTATATAGCTGAATAAACTTGAAAGAACATGATTACTTCTTCGTTGAAATTGTTGAACAACTTTTGATTTTCCTCACAATTGAGTGAGAGAACTTTTTAAAATTTTTTATGAAATATTTAGTCTTTAAGCTAACACTTTTACGATATCTCCGGACATATTTAGAAACATAGTTAGCTCGGCTTAAACATAATTTTGTGGTCAAATTTTTGTTTTTATTTTTTAATGAATAGGGTGAACCCTACTCGAGATATGCAAGATATGCAAGAGCCTTCAATTATGAGATAACGCTATTTCTCGAAAACTAGAGCTGATAAAAAAAATAAAGTGCAGATTCGCATTCAGTGGTCCAAATGACTAAAGAAGCAATTTTCAGTTCTAGGGAGCGATAAAGTCTACTGCAATCATCTCAAAATTTTATTTGTTATGACCTTTTTTCGATATTGCTGTTATTTTGTTGCTGTTTATTCTGTTACATATGCAATTAAGATAAAAGTTGGTAGGCCAAAACTGTGGGAAACTTCATAGACAATAACTTTTATGAAAACATTTTGTTGTAAATACAATCTTTATTACCTTAATCTTAACTTATTGACCTGATTTTTTTTTAACTTAATTTTTATAAATACCCATCGATTTAGGGAAACTAAAATTTTAGTTTTTTACTACCACTTTAATGAACACTTTTTTTGGATCAAAGCAGGAGTGGACAGTGGGACCATAATATAGCATTAAGTTTGAAATTGACCCAACTACATTCCTACGATAGTTTATAAAGTATATTTTAAAGCGTTTGTAAGTATATTATTAATATTTAATATATACCTTTCAAATGTTCTCTGACATTTTAGCTTTATACATGTTTCGAAACATTTGTTATACGAAACGAAAAAAATACACTGCAAAGTTATAAAAAATTAAAGTGAATTATTGAACTTACAATACAATGCGGTCAGCTGATTACTAAAGGTACGGTCACACTTGGCAAATATTTGCCGAAAAAGAGACGTGAGCAACAGACAAGCTTAAATTGTATTTCCTTTAATTTCAATATTTTTTTAGATATTAGTTCACATTTATTAAAAATAATATAAAATTAGCTTTTTGCAGCATAATTTACTTTAATTTGTTATATAAAAACCATATTAAATCACACTAACAAACCCTTAGCAAAAGTATTGGTTACGTTTTTGGGCAAATATTTGCCAAGCGTAAGCGTCCCAGAAGTAACAGTTACGTATTAAATTGTGTCTGCTCGACCTACCCAATATTTTTAAAGTTATTGAACTACAAACTCCGGAACAAGGCAAAGTAAACATAGTTATATGTATTCAACTATTTAACATTAAACAAATTATTTTCGCTACTTGCTACATATAAAACCAATCATCTTATTGCATGTTAAACATTGTTAATTTATTAAACATAATAAAAAAAGAAGAGTCAGCAGACAGGACATTGTGTATTTTGCATATGCATAAACACATACGTATACACGTAGGTATGTATATCGAAAATTATGTCTGTATACTAGAGTGATCATAAAAACTTTAAATTCGGACTTCTTCAAGTCTCATACCCCAAATCGGCGGGTATTTATAAAAAACTAACCTAAAAAACTGCAGCTCAATCAGTTAAGTTTATGGTAAGTCGTTCAGCACGGCCACCAAATTTTGAGCAAATGCTCCTTTTCTGTTTTATGTCTCATAATTTAATAAATATTGTATCTAAAAAAAAAGTTCGAAGAAGTTGTTGTATGTGAAGTTTCCAACAGCTTATTCCTTACTGACTTTGATCTAACTGAAAGCTTTTTGCTTAGTTATTTGGGGCGGTGAACGCGAATCTGTACTCCATATTTATATCAACTCTATATTTTTATTTTAATAGTTATGGGCTATTCGATATTTTGATGTTTATTTTGTTAAATAGCTTTTGACAATAATTTTTTAGAACAAATTTTGTTTTTTGTAAATACAGTCTATTCCTTAATTTGAATTCCTCGATAATTTGAGCTCATATGCAGGCCCCTTCAAAAAAATTTAATAAATTGAAAACAATTCATGTAATTCGGTCCTCTCGGTAGTTTGAAATTATGTAAATGTGATTCTTGTTCGCCTAGGGGCGGGCTATAATTTGAGTTTTTTCGGCGATACAAAAATAAAACAAATCAAACTTTTTCGCGTTTTATATATTTTAATAAGGAAAACAAAAGGACATAAATTTCAATATTCAAATGTTTCGTTTTAAGAAAATTTTGTATTTTGAAATATTTAATAGTATTCAGACCTGTTCTGTATTCAATGCGAAATAAAAATTAGAAACCAGCAAAGCTTTTACGATTGCGAACATTTTTGTTTTGCATAAAGAACGGAACAGCATAATTCATTAAATAATCGAACAAAATCAATACATTTAGTTTTAAAAAAATATAATGCTTTTTCTTTATTTCATAAATGTTTTTTTTTTTCGATTTAATATTTCTCACATTACTGAAAATGATCTTTCACTAATCGTAGACGCTAGACAATTTGAGGAGCGTGAATTGAAAAGCATTTTCAATTATCCGATCGATCAATTATTTGTTTTTTTAGATACATAGCTAATATTTTATATGATAAAGGTAATTTCTTGCTCTTTGATTTTGTGAATGCTTGTAATTTTTTACTGAACTTCGCCGTAAGATTACATTCGATACTTTAATACGAAAAATCTAGTTAACTAGTTGCTCTTCAAATCTCTTCTTTATTTCAAATAATTTTTGTTTGATATTTCCGAAGTTTTGTATATAATATTTATTGCTTCTGCATAATTTACTTAATTATTTGATCATGCGGTCTATTAGTATGAAATAACGTTTGAATTGAATAGCATATTTCACATAATTTAAAAAATTTTGCCAGTTTTTATTAAAAAATCTACAAAAACTTAATCAAAAATATACATACAATTTTTTAGTCGAGTTATTCTATTAATCGACCTAAATTACTCGAATAAATTTTTACTCGAAATCGAATTTTTTTGTTTCATCGAACATTATTTGACTTCAATAACGGCCATTAAAGCACTCAAGAACTCCTGATAACATTCCTCCAAATTATTGAAAGCAGATCCACGCTCAAGCGCAAATATCATAATTAATCTCCAGAAGAAAGGAAATTTGTCCAACTGTAAAACTGGCGAGGATAACACTTCTTTTTTTATAAGACCAGCACTCAGGGGATGCCCCTCCCCCCCTACTCATGCAATGCATTGTGCCGGAATTAGGAAAATTGGTTGTGGGAAGGAGGATAGAGGGAGTAGTGTTTATGGAGATTCGATTTGAATCTTCCAACATTGAAAGTGGCGGGAAAGACCTCTGCAGGAAGCTTATTTCACACACGAACTGTTCGACCAAAGAACAAATTCTCTCTGTAATGCGTAGTGCGATCTATTTGTGTATCGACCACAAAGGGATGTGCTCTTAATGAAGAACGCGTTGTTCTCAAAAAAAGTTGTGGGAGCGGACGCGGCAGACTCCGATTCGTATGGAAATACAACGACGAAAGTGGTCCTGACTAGGACACACCCTACGTAAACTCTAAGATGATGTAACAAGGCAAGGTATCGAGTGGACACCTCAAGGAAGCCGCAGGAGGGGCCGTCCATCCCAAACATGGCGTAGACTATTGGGAATGGAAGCAGAGGAGGCTGGTGTATCCTGGAGCGAAATTAAACACATTGCTAATGACAAGTCCAGATGGAAGACCTTTGTTGAGGCCCTATGCTCCTAAAAGGAACTACTGGAAAATATACAGAAAGATTCTAAATTTTAATTCTATACGACCACTCTAATATTCACCCTACTTATATGCAAAACTGACAGAAAATAATCGAAATTAAAATTCATATCTAGCGTGTTCATTCACTTTTCTTCCTTTTAGTGATTGACTATTCAAATACTCATCCATTCGCAATAAGGCCACAACATATACAAAAATACTACAGACACGATAACAAATAATAAATTGGCTATAAAAATAAAGTTATTATATGCATGTTTGATAATGGCAATTATTTGATGGCTGAAATGTATGTTGCATTGTATGTGTATGTGAGAGAGTTTGCAGTTGGCTGAGTATGTGAGTAGATGTAATACTCATATCGAACAATGTGTGAGTTTGTCAATGTTGATTTAAGACTTATGTTGGGTAATTATTTTAACATTTATTTATTAAAGTATTTACTTTGTGTGCGTGCAAAACAAACTTCTGCTTAAGTTGATGTCAGTTTAACAACATTGTGTTGGTTTAATTAAATACCCGGTCGGAAAATCCGTGGAGTACAAAAATAAACAACTTATAGTTAACTTTTCTAAAAGCTAACTACAATGCACTAACTAAACTAAAGCTAACTACAATGCAAACCCAAAATGAATTCTTAAGTTGAATATATAATCGGATTTGACCACAGCCAACAGTATTACTCTCAGCTACTTTGAAACTCATTTCAGGTTTATATTAACCTTTTGATGTTATTATTTTAAATGGTACCTTAGCTGGGTGGTCAGCGCGTTGACTTTAAAACGTGTGATATTACATCTTTTTGCAAATGTACTAACTACTAATTGACTTAAATAAAGTCAAAATTAAGTTAGTTGAAAATAAGTGCAGTGTGGGACAATTGACCAACGCCTAGGACATGGCAGTATTATAATTGTTAGCTGTTTCCATTGGAAAGTGATCCAAGTGCCAGTCAGCACTAGTTGCGAAATAGTTAGCTTAAAGTTAATTTAAAGTTAACTTAGTTTCCGACAGGGTACTTTCATTAATAATATATTTATATTAATTTGTGTAAGTGAGTGTGGTTTTTAAGCTTAAATTACTTTAGATCAAATTTTACAAAATCGCCTGATGGCATTTTTCAATCGTCTGCTGAATGAATTTTATATGAAATTAATATCTTTGAGTATTTAGTTTGTAAATACAGCTTTTCGTTTGTATGTGACTTAATAACAAACATTATTCGTTAAAGGATGAAATTAAATTAATTTAGGTCTTAATTGCATAAATCAGTTCGGCAAAGGCAAATTCATATGAGTATCAAAATCACAATAACAACTTGTTAAGTATTTTAAAAATTTTCTATTCATAAAAATTTCAAGGCGAGGCCATTTCAGAATTTTTATGCGTTTTATGAATTTGTATTTTTAGACTCATTTATCCATTTCGATAAATTTTTGTAAATAAGGCAGCAAACCTAAAAAGGTCAATTGTTTTAATATTTGTATATTTCGTGCGGCGCGAATAGTGTGTTGGAATATCAAATCCATAGAATAACGTAGAAGCCTGACTGGTTGCAAATAGTTGTCAGAAACATAAGTCGGTTGTCAAAAAAACCTAAGTCTAAGAATGTATTAGTAGAATATTTTCTATTAGTATTGGTTTAAATAAAATTTCCCCACAGCACCAAACCATAGTTGTACAAAAAGTATTTTACAAAATTTATATTTTTTAAACATGAATTTTTAGTTATTATATACAATTAATTTTACATTAATTAATGAAAATATGAATTTAGAATCATTTTTAATACATTTCAGCTCAAAAAATTTAGATTTGCTAAACATTTTTTGCAATTTTTCTATTTGGTACTAAAACTATTAATCCCAAATAGGAACAAAAATACAATACTGTTGAATGAATAAAAGGGTTGAAAACTTCGATAAATTTCAACACGCAAATGTCAACAAAATTAAAAAAAATAATTTAAAATTACAGCAAGAAGAAACATAAAATTTATATAAAAACAAATAAAAAAAAATAAAAAAAATGTTTGTGTGCAAAAATGATACATTTTACCGCGTTTTCAAGTGCAAAAATTACGCTCTGGATGTGTGTTGAATTGCCTCTCTCAATTTTGTTGAATACACAAGACCTATAAGTGTAAGAGAGTTGTCAAATTTTTATAGACTGGCCGAGAGTTGGAAATCTACGTATTTATCTATGATCAAATCAACAAAGGCTTGCATTATTGAGATTCGTGAACATTTAATGGAAATTTTGAGGTATGACAGACAAGCGATTTAATGTCATTTAAAATAACACATAAATATATATCTATCGGGTATGTTAGGTATTTCATGTGGAATTAAAATGTGTGGAATTATCAAAGCATTGTTGTTATAAATATTAATTAACAACAACAATGCTTTGATAATTCCGCACATTTTAATTCCACATGAAATGCAGGACATGACCGTATGTGTTATTTTGTAAAAAAAAATGATAATCTTTGCGAACAGTTTTACGTACCTAAAAGCCTTAATTTGAAAAGTTCACATTTTTATTTCTTCTTGCACATCCAATTGCCCTAAATATGTAATCACAATCTTACTTAACATTAATAGACTTAAAAGGATTTCCAAAAGAAAGAAAAAACGAAAAGAAGAGGAAACTGTTATAATAAAGCTTATAACAGACTATCTGAACGAATTGTAAATCACTCTAATAACGAACTGTCAGAATTTTTGACAAGAAGAAACATTAGTAATAACAGGAAAAAAATTTACCAATATTCTAGGCTATAATTGACAAAATTTGTGAAAAAAACAAGGATTAAGTAACAAAAAATTTTTTACTGATATAATAGAGACTTGGCAAAACGTCCTATTTCATTTACCAGAAAAATTGATAAAAAAAAAAGAAAGGAAAATAAAGTAAATGAAAGGAAACAGCAATCATTTTCAGGGAAGGAATGCCGACAGCAATTGTTACTGAACATTATCAACTTTAATATGATAAACATCAATTTTGATGTAAAAGTAGGAATATTTTAAAAATAACACAGAAAAAAATATCAGCGAATTGCAACTAACAATTCAAACTGTTAATATGTAATTTAATTTCAAAATATCTTAGTTAATATAAGAAATTGGGTTGTTGATACGGCGAACACAGAAATTTTTTTCAACAAACTGAACTTAGCAACTTTTTTGTTATGTATGGCGCAAAAACAAAAAAAAATTAATATTTGTTTATTAAAAATGCCAACTAAAGTTTTTGTTGAAATATGTGAAAAAACTAACAATCATCATGAATCATAATGAATGCACGCACGTAAATAAAACAAAGCAAATCAAGTTTTGTGTGTATTCATTATTTGCGTATTTAATAAAGAATTGCTTTGTAGCGATGAGGTAAGAACGTTAGTCTAGTACAGAGGTCGCCGGTTCGATTCCGCCCAAAGATATTTAGTGTTTTTCGCAGATAGGCAAAAAGTCGATTCGAGGGCTGTGATTGTGCATAAAAAAATATTGTTAGTACAACAATTATGATAACTAAAATTTCTGCGGAAAATCAACAATTCGCATTGTTGATATAACAATAATCTTAATTGAAATATTTTTGAAATCTACATAAAAATTGTTTTTCTGATTTTCTTTTAACTTACAATTTCGAAATTGTCTTTACAAAAATCGTTGTAGGTTCAAAGTCAATTAATTATTTAACTCATATAACAAAAAAATTAATTGTATTTATAAATCTTTTTTTTTTCTGCGTATGGTGAAATACTAAAAATAAAATCAACTACCAAAGATAAAAGTACAATCAACATTCACGTTTTATACATTTCTTCGAACGAAAGGGTCCACTTGGGCAAAAGAAAAGTGAAAAGAAAAAATTGCTAGATCATAAAAATTAGCATAATGAAGTAAAACTGCCGTTCTAGTTTTCATTATGAAATACGTTTTTAATACCCAGTTGGCCAATCATCGCACACGACCTTGCTCTCGACGATTAATGTACGACATGTCGTCTGCCAACTAGCTTTTCTAATCGACAATCGTCGCTCGTGACAATCTGGGGGACAATGTCGTAAGTTTTCTCTTCAATCAAACTTTATTGAGAACAATCTAAGCGACAATGTTCCAAGTTCTATCTTTAACTAAACCTTGTTGTGGACAATCTCAGCGACAATGTTCTAGGGTTTGTCTGTAATAAAACTTTGTTTAGGACAATCTGAGCGACAATATCACACATTTTGTCTTTAATAAAGTTTTGTTAGGGACGATCTGATCGACAATATCCTACAGTTTATCTCTAATAAAAATTTTGTTAGGAACAATCGGGGCGACAATGTCCTACCTTTTGTCTTTAATAAAACTTGGTTGCGTACAATCTGAGCGACAAGGTTTCACATTTTGTATTTTATAAAAATTTTGTTTGGGATAATCTGAATAAAACTTTGTTATGACCGACAAGTGGCCATTTTCACAATGTACGATTAAAAGTTAACGTGAACTTTAACGGCAAGCTCGGCATATAAAGCTCTCCGCTAAAATCCATGTTAACTTTTATTCGTACATTGTGAAAAGTGCCGAAGGTCCCACATTTTGTATTTAATAAAACTTTGTTAGAGCCAATCTGAGCGACAATGTCGCACGTTTTGTCTTAAAAAAAACTTGGTAAGCACGGTAACTTATAAACATGTAGCCTCAGTTCGAATCTTAGCCACCAAGCCAGTCCTCAACTTCAATACTTTAAATGAAGTTTACTTACTGATAGTTAAGCATTATTTATATGCATTTCATTGGCGCTTTACCAAATCGTCAGTAGACTTCAATTACAACTTTGAACAGTTACAAACCTCTTATCTTATGCACAGACTTTCAAAAACCATTTAATAATTAACAAATTTTTGAAAATCGCAAAAGAATAAAATAAACGTAGTATGCTTAGAAAGTTATACAAAACCCAGCAATTAATTTGTATTCGATATAAATCTATTTTGTTTTTCTACACCTTTAAATTATGACAATATGTCAAATAATAAATTTCTGATCAATAATTTAAAAGAAACGGAAACAAACAAGTAAAAAGTTAAATTTGAGTGTTAAAAATAAAGCCTGCTCTATGAATAAATATGGGCCTATGTAATCGTTGATGACAAAACAAACGAAATGTTGCTCATAGTGTCGTTGAACAGACAATGTCGCTCATAACATCGTTGAGAGACAATGTCGCCAGAACGTTCATTAACGACCAGATTATAATTATACCGGTTATGTAATCGTCGACGACAAGACGATGTACACTGTCTTTTAGATAGTGATCAGTGACAATGTGGAGGTATTATCATCGATGAAATTGTTAAAGAATATGTCATTGCGAAAAGGTCAACGACAAGCTGAGTGATACTGTCACCCATCTCATTTTGTGTGACCTTGCCGCCATTTGCATGAAAATTTCATCGGCGGTTTGTATGAATCTGTCCTAAGTATGTCTTCTACGACTTAGTATTATGTTGCACCCGTCATTAAAGATGTCATAAAGACGTGGCAAACTGGGTAGTCAATATTACCAACACGCTGAAAGATGAATGAATAAAAACACATCAACTCAGATGTGGGTATATTGCAGTTTTATCAAACATCATGTCGTTTCCTTTTGCTCTAGTGCTGTCACAAATTAATTACTATTTCCTGTATTCATTTCTTAATCAAAATAGTTTGAGATAATAACGTGACCTGACACAATATAGAAAATGAACTTCATAAATTAATGAAATTACAAAAGCACAGATAAAACAGATTCACTGAGACAACCGAATTTGTTGTCAATCGAATTTTGGCAGTTGCACCAACTATCATAGAATTCTTTAAAAAAAAAACTTATTTCACAATAATAAATAATTTCTAATGCGAACCATTTAATAGGTTAGGTGTACCAATTAAGTGCTAATTATTTGCAACAAACGATAAAAAGTAAATTTAACTTAGTAAGACAATATTTTTAGTTGCAAATACCAATAATTGGTACTAAAATCCAATAAATGACATTTTATTCGATTGTACTCATCATATTCGTTGGTTAGTCATGACTAAAGCATACGATCGGCTTATCTAATCAATTTAAAAATTAACAGAATCATATATTTATTACAATTATGATCTTACGGTATTGAAAATGGATTGTTTTTTGGATTCATAGAAAATTGATAGCGTTAGTTGAAATGTAATCTATTCAACTAATATTTTATGGGCCTAGCCATCTTTCAACCAATCGTTTTTCTGGGTGAGGTTAATATAATTAAAATATCACAACCGTGAGGATACTACAGAAATCATAATTAATTTATAGGCATCATTATTAAATATTAAGTAACATGCATCCGTTTAAATCTCTAATAATTTTGCCAACATACTCGCAAAATTTATGTGGTAATAACCAAAATTATTATTTTCAAGATTTTTTTTTTTTGATCTTTCCCTCAAGAAGGAAGCATTGCTTACAAAACATTGAGACGTTTGCTTATCATCTTTTATCATTGTTATTAAAGACGAAAATTAAAGAGAAAAGATGACAACTGGATACAACAGACAACAGGAAACCGGAAAAAGTGGTAAAGAAAAAAGAAACGAAAGAAAATCAAACAACAGCAATAAAATGGTTTTTTGCTCATTCAAATGTATTAATGTACGACTGTAATAGTGTGTCTATATTAGGCAAACATTTGCAAAGTTTATACATCATAACGAATTACTATCGTCATACATACTGTAACCAGGGAGCAAAATATATTAATGAAAAAATCATAGTTCATGAGTTGAGAGGAGTTCATATACATGACTACTACCCAGTGAATATTTATTGCGACATGTCTGATGTTAGATAAAATCGCAAAACTTTGGGTAGCGATGCTAGCCTGTCAGTCCAGAGGTCGTGGATTCGATTCCCGTCATAGACCCTGGCTGTTTTCCGCCGACAAGCTTAATCGCTTCGCGGCTTATGTTTCTGTGTGTTGTTGTAATTTTACAAGACTGTTGTTTTCATGTTAGCAATATCAAAATAATATTAATTAAAATTAACTTGTCTAACATTCCCTCACGCAGAATAGTCAGCAATTTTTTCAGACAAATCTGCAATTTATCTGAAGAAAATTTAATATATTTAATATAAGTTATTTAACAGAATAAATAGCTACCCAAAATCTGATTATAAGCTAAGTCTTAGTGTTGTCAATTATTCGGGTTTTATAATCCTTCAAATAAAATTTTATAATTTTTTTCTTGTTCCAACAGCCAAATAATTTCAAGCTTTTATTCGAATATTCGAACGAATAAAAACTTTTATTCAAATAACCACGCTCAAAATACGATTTTCGATATATTTTGTCACTGGTTTCGACTTTCTAAAGCCATTAACCGACATTTCATCTTCAGCCAATATCCTTCCTACAAATTACTTCTTCGATTGAATTAAGATAATTTATCACCCGTATTCTAAGCTCTGTGACAAAAGAAAATTTATAACAAATGACAAGTTTTACACTGCTTAAATATGAAAGTTATCAATTGTTATAATTTTGTCATTTGTCACAAACTTCAGAATATAGGGGTATCTTTACTAAGGATGCCAAAGGGGACTGGTTTTTGTAAATTCCAAGATTCGGGATTTTTCAGGATTTTTATAAAAAAAACACCCAATTTATACAGTAAAATATTTTCATTATGTGTATTCTTAATAATAGCTATAAAAAAATAAGAAAGAAAAGCTAATTTTACACATTTTAATATTTTACTGAATAGTGAAATATAAATTTGGGAAAGAGGACGTTACAAAATGAAAAGTTAATTCACTGAACCAGGATCTTAGAAAATAAATTAGATAAAACAAAGATATTGCTCACTTAGCGATTGAAGTTTCATTTCTCTCTTTTACTGAGCTGCCCAAATGACGTTACAAAAATGCTCTCAGTCGACTATGACCAGGTATTCAGCAAATCAAAGTTTTGTTACCTATTTATAGCTTCTGTAGCTAGCAAAAGTACTCTAGCACAAGCTCGGATGATAATTTTCATGAAAGGAGAGATTATAGAGCTGCTGGGGTATCCGAAAATATCGCTTTATGTGAGCCCTTCGGACTTTTATTGAAAATAACGACGGCACATGTTGGAATTGTCCCGATTTCCGCCAGAAATGCCAAAAGCCATTTGCACATGGAAACAACTATTTTAACATTGGTCCAAAGACTCGCGCAGCAATACCGGGTTTTCGATCTATCCGCAAGCCACCGTATATATCTGGAATCCACAGGTGAGCCAACATCCTCACACGTAGGCTTGAGTGCCCTAAGCGGAAAGGTGACATAATATTTTCACTAGCCTCAGTTGATGGCTTATGCTGCCATTCGGTAGAGCTTATAGTTATCTTTAATATATTGTGCTTAGGATCGATGAATTCTTGTTGCAAACACAGTGAACAGAGTTCCCAAGACCCATCCTGTAAGCAGCCGCTTCTGCAGAGGATCTTATGAAGATCTGAATAGGCATTGGACTTATTAAGGGCTGAATGGCAATGGCTAGACATATCCTCGTTACACCGGTTTCAAGAAGATATGCCAACATCTTGACCTTGCATAGCTTAGTAGCTAGCTTCTACAACCAGCCGAGTTCTCGGCCATCATACAATCGCGGCGTACGTGATAGTCGGTCTGATATTGAGGATTGTTCTACATTACTTGCGGAATAAAAGTATTCGGAATTGTCATAGCATTGTTGTTATAAATAATAAGTTGCAAAAAAAAATGGTTTGATAATTCCGAACATTTTCATTCCGCATGAATGCAGAACATACCCGTATAATTTCATAAATCTACATGATAATTTTAGGGCTTATACTTCATCCAGGTGCATCCAGCACAACTCTAGAGGTTCTTTCTATAACTCGTTCTACATAAGTATTGGAAGGCAGCCTTCTGGCAAGAAAATTAAATACATACCTGACAGCCATAGAATGAAGGATATTGTACCCATTTATAAGGGTGAAGTAGAGCACAAGCATCCTTCATGATGCCTGAGAGAACATAGCCGAGTTTTCAAGTTATCATAATCCGCGTATCCAGTCAGTTCATGCACACTTTCACTGCGTTCGTCTATCACCACCGACCACGGGAGTGATTATGGAGGATACCCATTAACAACCACAATATATTTAAATTCATAGATTAGTGTTACAATTGTTACTTTTCATTACGAGTTTTTGGTAGAAGAATTTTACTTAGAAGGCGTAGTTTTAATATATCTGGATTCTCCGGATTTTCTGGATCAGAATTTCGGGATTGGCATATCTAATCTTTACTTATTTTGACATTGGGCCCACATTATAATTGCTTGGATCTTCATTGAAACTATCAATTTTTATAATGTGTACTTTACGCAAATGATAAAAGAGTGGAGAAGTTGTTGATCCGTACTCTCAAACTAAGCTTATGCTGTAATTTAAAACCAAATCTTTAACGGCGTTACGTAATATGTCAACAACCACTTACACAAGCACTTATAATACGGTGTATTTTGCTTACTTAAAGCATCCTATTGTTAACAGCATAAAAAAGGAATTGAGGAGTGATTTTTCAAAAGGGCTTATTTCCATGTTAAGCCAAATTTCAGTAATGGGATAAAACATTCAGGGCTCGCTTAAAGAATCTATTCTAACTTATTAGTATTTATTTGTATTTAATGTAAATAAAATGGGCTACCACGTAGTGTAGTGGATGGT